>CAWUFW010009995.1:0-735337 GCA_963921515.1 Calotriton arnoldi
TCTCCACGAGCTCATCAGCTCAGCCGGCTCGAGGAGCCTTTTAAACAGGAAACCAATGTGGATCACACTGCTTCACCTCCCAGCAGGTTCGCCCTCTGAGCATTGTGGTCAATGCAGTTGACCAAGCCGTGTGTGCTTGCAGAATTGTCTCGAGTAATACTGAGTTGTACTGGCCATCTCTATACACGTGTTTCTGGATCATTATCCGTCGTCAGTAGAGATTAGGCATCAAATATTTTGGGTTGCTGAGCAGGCTGCCAAAGTATTCTCAGGTCACAGTACCTCTCAAGGCGCGAGGTGCCTCTCCACGAGCTCATCAGCTCCAGCCGGCTCGGGGGAGCCTTTTAAACAGGAAACCAATGTGGGATCAAACTGCTTCACCTCCCAGCAAGTTCGCCCTGAGCATTGTGGTCGACTGCAGTTCACCAAGCGTGTGCTTGCAGAATTGTCTCGAGTAATTACAAAGTTGTACTGGCCATCTCTATACACGTGTTTCTGGATCATTATCCGTCGTCAGTAGAGATTAGGCATTAAATATTTGGGGTTGCTGAGCAGGCTGCCAAAGTATTCTCAGGTCACAGTACCTCTCAAGGCGCGCAGGTGCCCTCCATGAGCTCGCAGCTCAGCCG
The DNA here is from genome assembly GCA_963921515.1 of Calotriton arnoldi. NCBI lineage: Eukaryota > Metazoa > Chordata > Amphibia > Caudata > Salamandridae > Calotriton > Calotriton arnoldi. The sequence continues at coordinate 630 of CAWUFW010009995.1, forward strand.
GCTCGAGAAGCCTTTTAAACAGGAAACCAATGTGGGATCACACTGCTTCACCTCCCAGCAGGTTCGCCCCTGAGCATTGTGGTCAATGCAGTTCACTCAAGCGTGTGTGCTTGCAGAATTGTCTCGAGTAATTACAAAGTTGTACTGGCCATCTCTATACACGTGTTTCTGGATCATTATCCGTCATCAGTAGAGATTAGGCATCCAAATATTTGGGGTTGCTGAGCAGGCTGCCAAAGTATTCTCAGGTCACAGTACCTCTCAAGGCACGCAGGTGCCTCTCCACGAGCTCGTCAGCTCAGCCGGCTCGAGGGAGCCTATTTAAACAGGAAACCAATGTGGATCACACTGCTTCACTCCCAGCAGGTTCGCCCCTGAGCATTGTGGTCAATGCAGTTCACCAAGCGTGTGTGCTTGCAGAATTGTCTCGAGTAATTACAAAGTTGTACTGGCCATCTCTATACACGTGTTTCTGGATCATTATCCGTCGTCAGTAGAGATTAGGCATCAAATATTTGGGGTTGCTGGAGCAGGCTGCCAAAGTATTCTCAGGTCACAGTACCTCTCAAGGCGCGCAGGTGCCTCTCCACGAGCTCGTCAGCTCAGCCGGCTCAAGGGAGCCTTTTAAACAGGAAACCAATGTGGGATCACACTGCTTCACCTCCCAGCAGGTTCGCCCCTGAGCATTGTGGTCAATGCAGTTCACCAAGCATGTGTGCTTGCAGAATTGTCTCGAGTAATTACAAAAGTTGTACTGGCCATCTCTATACACGTGTTTCTGGATCATTATCTGTCGTCAGTAGAGATTAGGCATCAAATATTTGGGGTTGCTGAGCAGGCTGCCAAAGTATTCTCAGGTCACAGTACCTCTCAAGGCGCGCAGGTGCCTCTCCACGAGCTCGTCCAGCTCAGCCGGCTCGAGGGAGCCTTTTAAACAGGAAACCAATGTGGGATCACACTGCTTCACCTCCCAGCAGGTTCGCCCCTGAGCATTGTGGTCAATGCAGTTCACCAAGCGTGTGTGCTTGCAGAATTGTCTCGAGTAATTACAAAGTTGTACTGGCCATCTCTATACACGTGTTTCTGGATCATTATCCGTCGTCAGTAGAGATTAGGCATCAAATATTTGGGGTTGCTGAGCAGGCTGCCAAAGTATTCTCAGGTCACAGTACCTCTCAAGGCGCGCAGGTGCCTCTCCACGAGCTCGTCAGCTCAGCCGGCTCGAGGGAGCCTTTTAAACAGGAAACCAATGTGGGATCACACTGCTTCACCTCCCAGCAGGTTCGCCCCTGAGCATTGTGGTCAATGCAGTTCACCAAGCATGTGTGCTTGCAGAATTGTCTCGAGTAATTACAAAAGTTGTACTGGCCATCTCTATACACGTGTTTCTGGATCATTATCCGTCGTCAGTAGAGATTAGGCATCAAATATTTGGGGTTGCTGAGCAGGCTGCCAAAGTATTCTCAGGTCACAGTACCTCTCAAGGCGCGCAGGTGCCTCTCCACGAGCTCGTCAGCTCAGCCGGCTCGAGGGAGCCTTTTAAACAGGAAACCAATGTGGGATCACACTGCTTCACCTCCCAGCAGGTTCGCCCCTGAGCATTGTGGTCAATGCAGTTCACCAAGCGTGTGTGCTTGCAGAATTGTCTCGAGTAATTACAAAGTTGTACTGGCCATCTCTATACACGTGTTTCTGGATCATTATCCGTCGTCAGTAGAGATTAGGCATCAAATATTTGGGGTTGCTGAGCAGGCTGCCAAAGTATTCTCAGGTCACAGTACCTCTCAAGGCGCGCAGGTGCCTCTCCACGAGCTCGTCAGCTCAGCCGGCTCGAGGGAGCCTTTTAAACAGGAAACCAATGTGGGATCACACTGCTTCACCTCCCAGCAGGTTCGCCCCTGAGCATTGTGGTCAATGCAGTTCACCAAGCGTGTGTGCTTGCAGAATTGTCTCGAGTAATTACAAAGTTGTACTGGCCATCTCTATACACGTGTTTCTGGATCATTATCCGTCGTCAGTAGAGATTAGGCATCAAATATTTGGGGTTGCTGAGCAGGCTGCCAAAGTATTCTCAGGTCACAGTACCTCTCAAGGCGTGCAGGTGCCTCTCCACGAGCTCGTCAGCTCAGCCGGCTCGAGGGAGCCTTTTAAACAGGAAACCAATGTGGGATCACACTGCTTCACCTCCCAGCAGGTTCGCCCCTGAGCATTGTGGTCAATGCAGTTCACCAAGCGTGTGTGCTTGCAGAATTGTCTCGAGTAATTACAAAGTTGTACTGGCCATCTCTATACACGTGTTTCTGGATCATTATCCGTCGTCAGTAGAGATTAGGCATCAAATATTTGGGGTTGCTGAGCAGGCTGCCAAAGTATTCTCAGGTCACAGTACCTCTCAAGGCGTGCAGGTGCCTCTCCACGAGCTCGTCAGCTCAGCCGGCTCGAGGGAGCCTTTTAAACAGGAAACCAATGTGGGATCACACTGCTTCACCTCCCAGCAGGTTCGCCCCTGAGCATTGTGGTCAATGCAGTTCACCAAGCGTGTGTGCTTGCAGAATTGTCTCGAGTAATTACAAAGTTGTACTGGCCATCTCTATACACGTGTTTCTGGATCATTATCCGTCGTCAGTAGAGATTAGGCATCAAATATTTGGGGTTGCTGAGCAGGCTGCCAAAGTATTCTCAGGTCACAGTACCTCTCAAGGCGTGCAGGTGCCTCTCCACGAGCTCGTCAGCTCAGCCGGCTCGAGGGAGCCTTTTAAACAGGAAACCAATGTGGGATCACACTGCTTCACCTCCCAGCAGGTTCGCCCCTGAGCATTGTGGTCAATGCAGTTCACCAAGCGTGTGTGCTTGCAGAATTGTCTCGAGTAATTACAAAGTTGTACTGGCCATCTCTATACACGTGTTTCTGGATCATTATCCGTCGTCAGTAGAGATTAGGCATCAAATATTTGGGGTTGCTGAGCAGGCTGCCAAAGTATTCTCAGGTCACAGTACCTCTCAAGGCGTGCAGGTGCCTCTCCACGAGCTCGTCAGCTCAGCCGGCTCGAGGGAGCCTTTTAAACAGGAAACCAATGTGGGATCACACTGCTTCACCTCCCAGCAGGTTCGCCCCTGAGCATTGTGGTCAATGCAGTTCACCAAGCGTGTGTGCTTGCAGAATTGTCTCGAGTAATTACAAAGTTGTACTGGCCATCTCTATACACGTGTTTCTGGATCATTATCCGTCGTCAGTAGAGATTAGGCATCAAATATTTGGGGTTGCTGAGCAGGCTGCCAAAGTATTCTCAGGTCACAGTACCTCTCAAGGCGTGCAGGTGCCTCTCCACGAGCTCGTCAGCTCAGCCGGCTCGAGGGAGCCTTTTAAACAGGAAACCAATGTGGGATCACACTGCTTCACCTCCCAGCAGGTTCGCCCCTGAGCATTGTGGTCAATGCAGTTCACCAAGCGTGTGTGCTTGCAGAATTGTCTCGAGTAATTACAAAGTTGTACTGGCCATCTCTATACACGTGTTTCTGGATCATTATCCGTCGTCAGTAGAGATTAGGCATCAAATATTTGGGGTTGCTGAGCAGGCTGCCAAAGTATTCTCAGGTCACAGTACCTCTCAAGGCGTGCAGGTGCCTCTCCACGAGCTCGTCAGCTCAGCCGGCTCGAGGGAGCCTTTTAAACAGGAAACCAATGTGGGATCACACTGCTTCACCTCCCAGCAGGTTCGCCCCTGAGCATTGTGGTCAATGCAGTTCACCAAGCGTGTGTGCTTGCAGAATTGTCTCGAGTAATTACAAAGTTGTACTGGCCATCTCTATACACGTGTTTCTGGATCATTATCCGTCGTCAGTAGAGATTAGGCATCAAATATTTGGGGTTGCTGAGCAGGCTGCCAAAGTATTCTCAGGTCACAGTACCTCTCAAGGCGTGCAGGTGCCTCTCCACGAGCTCGTCAGCTCAGCCGGCTCGAGGGAGCCTTTTAAACAGGAAACCAATGTGGGATCACACTGCTTCACCTCCCAGCAGGTTCGCCCCTGAGCATTGTGGTCAATGCAGTTCACCAAGCATGTGTGCTTGCAGAATTGTCTCGAGTAATTACAAAGTTGTACTGGCCATCTCTATACACGTGTTTCTGGATCATTATCCGTCGTCAGTAGAGATTAGGCATCAAATATTTGGGGTTGCTGAGCAGGCTGCCAAAGTATTCTCAGGTCACAGTACCTCTCAAGGCGTGCAGGTGCCTCTCCACGAGCTCGTCAGCTCAGCCGGCTCGAGGGAGCCTTTTAAACAGGAAACCAATGTGGGATCACACTGCTTCACCTCCCAGCAGGTTCGCCCCTGAGCATTGTGGTCAATGCAGTTCACCAAGCGTGTGTGCTTGCAGAATTGTCTCGAGTAATTACAAAGTTGTACTGGCCATCTCTATACACGTGTTTCTGGATCATTATCCGTCGTCAGTAGAGATTAGGCATCAAATATTTGGGGTTGCTGAGCAGGCTGCCAAAGTATTCTCAGGTCACAGTACCTCTCAAGGCGTGCAGGTGCCTCTCCACGAGCTCGTCAGCTCAGCCGGCTCGAGGGAGCCTTTTAAACAGGAAACCAATGTGGGATCACACTGCTTCACCTCCCAGCAGGTTCGCCCCTGAGCATTGTGGTCAATGCAGTTCACCAAGCGTGTGTGCTTGCAGAATTGTCTCGAGTAATTACAAAGTTGTACTGGCCATCTCTATACACGTGTTTCTGGATCATTATCCGTCGTCAGTAGAGATTAGGCATCAAATATTTGGGGTTGCTGAGCAGGCTGCCAAAGTATTCTCAGGTCACAGTACCTCTCAAGGCGTGCAGGTGCCTCTCCACGAGCTCGTCAGCTCAGCCGGCTCGAGGGAGCCTTTTAAACAGGAAACCAATGTGGGATCACACTGCTTCACCTCCCAGCAGGTTCGCCCCTGAGCATTGTGGTCAATGCAGTTCACCAAGCGTGTGTGCTTGCAGAATTGTCTCGAGTAATTACAAAGTTGTACTGGCCATCTCTATACACGTGTTTCTGGATCATTATCCGTCGTCAGTAGAGATTAGGCATCAAATATTTGGGGTTGCTGAGCAGGCTGCCAAAGTATTCTCAGGTCACAGTACCTCTCAAGGCGTGCAGGTGCCTCTCCACGAGCTCGTCAGCTCAGCCGGCTCGAGGGAGCCTTTTAAACAGGAAACCAATGTGGGATCACACTGCTTCACCTCCCAGCAGGTTCGCCCCTGAGCATTGTGGTCAATGCAGTTCACCAAGCGTGTGTGCTTGCAGAATTGTCTCGAGTAATTACAAAGTTGTACTGGCCATCTCTATACACGTGTTTCTGGATCATTATCCGTCGTCAGTAGAGATTAGGCATCAAATATTTGGGGTTGCTGAGCAGGCTGCCAAAGTATTCTCAGGTCACAGTACCTCTCAAGGCGTGCAGGTGCCTCTCCACGAGCTCGTCAGCTCAGCCGGCTCGAGGGAGCCTTTTAAACAGGAAACCAATGTGGGATCACACTGCTTCACCTCCCAGCAGGTTCGCCCCTGAGCATTGTGGTCAATGCAGTTCACCAAGCATGTGTGCTTGCAGAATTGTCTCGAGTAATTACAAAGTTGTACTGGCCATCTCTATACACGTGTTTCTGGATCATTATCCGTCGTCAGTAGAGATTAGGCATCAAATATTTGGGGTTGCTGAGCAGGCTGCCAAAGTATTCTCAGGTCACAGTACCTCTCAAGGCGTGCAGGTGCCTCTCCACGAGCTCGTCAGCTCAGCCGGCTCGAGGGAGCCTTTTAAACAGGAAACCAATGTGGGATCACACTGCTTCACCTCCCAGCAGGTTCGCCCCTGAGCATTGTGGTCAATGCAGTTCACCAAGCGTGTGTGCTTGCAGAATTGTCTCGAGTAATTACAAAGTTGTACTGGCCATCTCTATACACGTGTTTCTGGATCATTATCCGTCGTCAGTAGAGATTAGGCATCAAATATTTGGGGTTGCTGAGCAGGCTGCCAAAGTATTCTCAGGTCACAGTACCTCTCAAGGCGTGCAGGTGCCTCTCCACGAGCTCGTCAGCTCAGCCGGCTCGAGGGAGCCTTTTAAACAGGAAACCAATGTGGGATCACACTGCTTCACCTCCCAGCAGGTTCGCCCCTGAGCATTGTGGTCAATGCAGTTCACCAAGCGTGTGTGCTTGCAGAATTGTCTCGAGTAATTACAAAGTTGTACTGGCCATCTCTATACACGTGTTTCTGGATCATTATCCGTCGTCAGTAGAGATTAGGCATCAAATATTTGGGGTTGCTGAGCAGGCTGCCAAAGTATTCTCAGGTCACAGTACCTCTCAAGGCGTGCAGGTGCCTCTCCACGAGCTCGTCAGCTCAGCCGGCTCGAGGGAGCCTTTTAAACAGGAAACCAATGTGGGATCACACTGCTTCACCTCCCAGCAGGTTCGCCCCTGAGCATTGTGGTCAATGCAGTTCACCAAGCGTGTGTGCTTGCAGAATTGTCTCGAGTAATTACAAAGTTGTACTGGCCATCTCTATACACGTGTTTCTGGATCATTATCCGTCGTCAGTAGAGATTAGGCATCAAATATTTGGGGTTGCTGAGCAGGCTGCCAAAGTATTCTCAGGTCACAGTACCTCTCAAGGCGTGCAGGTGCCTCTCCACGAGCTCGTCAGCTCAGCCGGCTCGAGGGAGCCTTTTAAACAGGAAACCAATGTGGGATCACACTGCTTCACCTCCCAGCAGGTTCGCCCCTGAGCATTGTGGTCAATGCAGTTCACCAAGCGTGTGTGCTTGCAGAATTGTCTCGAGTAATTACAAAGTTGTACTGGCCATCTCTATACACGTGTTTCTGGATCATTATCCGTCGTCAGTAGAGATTAGGCATCAAATATTTGGGGTTGCTGAGCAGGCTGCCAAAGTATTCTCAGGTCACAGTACCTCTCAAGGCGTGCAGGTGCCTCTCCACGAGCTCGTCAGCTCAGCCGGCTCGAGGGAGCCTTTTAAACAGGAAACCAATGTGGGATCACACTGCTTCACCTCCCAGCAGGTTCGCCCCTGAGCATTGTGGTCAATGCAGTTCACCAAGCGTGTGTGCTTGCAGAATTGTCTCGAGTAATTACAAAGTTGTACTGGCCATCTCTATACACGTGTTTCTGGATCATTATCCGTCGTCAGTAGAGATTAGGCATCAAATATTTGGGGTTGCTGAGCAGGCTGCCAAAGTATTCTCAGGTCACAGTACCTCTCAAGGCGTGCAGGTGCCTCTCCACGAGCTCGTCAGCTCAGCCGGCTCGAGGGAGCCTTTTAAACAGGAAACCAATGTGGGATCACACTGCTTCACCTCCCAGCAGGTTCGCCCCTGAGCATTGTGGTCAATGCAGTTCACCAAGCGTGTGTGCTTGCAGAATTGTCTCGAGTAATTACAAAGTTGTACTGGCCATCTCTATACACGTGTTTCTGGATCATTATCCGTCGTCAGTAGAGATTAGGCATCAAATATTTGGGGTTGCTGAGCAGGCTGCCAAAGTATTCTCAGGTCACAGTACCTCTCAAGGCGTGCAGGTGCCTCTCCACGAGCTCGTCAGCTCAGCCGGCTCGAGGGAGCCTTTTAAACAGGAAACCAATGTGGGATCACACTGCTTCACCTCCCAGCAGGTTCGCCCCTGAGCATTGTGGTCAATGCAGTTCACCAAGCGTGTGTGCTTGCAGAATTGTCTCGAGTAATTACAAAGTTGTACTGGCCATCTCTATACACGTGTTTCTGGATCATTATCCGTCGTCAGTAGAGATTAGGCATCAAATATTTGGGGTTGCTGAGCAGGCTGCCAAAGTATTCTCAGGTCACAGTACCTCTCAAGGCGTGCAGGTGCCTCTCCACGAGCTCGTCAGCTCAGCCGGCTCGAGGGAGCCTTTTAAACAGGAAACCAATGTGGGATCACACTGCTTCACCTCCCAGCAGGTTCGCCCCTGAGCATTGTGGTCAATGCAGTTCACCAAGCGTGTGTGCTTGCAGAATTGTCTCGAGTAATTACAAAGTTGTACTGGCCATCTCTATACACGTGTTTCTGGATCATTATCCGTCGTCAGTAGAGATTAGGCATCAAATATTTGGGGTTGCTGAGCAGGCTGCCAAAGTATTCTCAGGTCACAGTACCTCTCAAGGCGTGCAGGTGCCTCTCCACGAGCTCGTCAGCTCAGCCGGCTCGAGGGAGCCTTTTAAACAGGAAACCAATGTGGGATCACACTGCTTCACCTCCCAGCAGGTTCGCCCCTGAGCATTGTGGTCAATGCAGTTCACCAAGCGTGTGTGCTTGCAGAATTGTCTCGAGTAATTACAAAGTTGTACTGGCCATCTCTATACACGTGTTTCTGGATCATTATCCGTCGTCAGTAGAGATTAGGCATCAAATATTTGGGGTTGCTGAGCAGGCTGCCAAAGTATTCTCAGGTCACAGTACCTCTCAAGGCGTGCAGGTGCCTCTCCACGAGCTCGTCAGCTCAGCCGGCTCGAGGGAGCCTTTTAAACAGGAAACCAATGTGGGATCACACTGCTTCACCTCCCAGCAGGTTCGCCCCTGAGCATTGTGGTCAATGCAGTTCACCAAGCGTGTGTGCTTGCAGAATTGTCTCGAGTAATTACAAAGTTGTACTGGCCATCTCTATACACGTGTTTCTGGATCATTATCCGTCGTCAGTAGAGATTAGGCATCAAATATTTGGGGTTGCTGAGCAGGCTGCCAAAGTATTCTCAGGTCACAGTACCTCTCAAGGCGTGCAGGTGCCTCTCCACGAGCTCGTCAGCTCAGCCGGCTCGAGGGAGCCTTTTAAACAGGAAACCAATGTGGGATCACACTGCTTCACCTCCCAGCAGGTTCGCCCCTGAGCATTGTGGTCAATGCAGTTCACCAAGCGTGTGTGCTTGCAGAATTGTCTCGAGTAATTACAAAGTTGTACTGGCCATCTCTATACACGTGTTTCTGGATCATTATCCGTCGTCAGTAGAGATTAGGCATCAAATATTTGGGGTTGCTGAGCAGGCTGCCAAAGTATTCTCAGGTCACAGTACCTCTCAAGGCGTGCAGGTGCCTCTCCACGAGCTCGTCAGCTCAGCCGGCTCGAGGGAGCCTTTTAAACAGGAAACCAATGTGGGATCACACTGCTTCACCTCCCAGCAGGTTCGCCCCTGAGCATTGTGGTCAATGCAGTTCACCAAGCGTGTGTGCTTGCAGAATTGTCTCGAGTAATTACAAAGTTGTACTGGCCATCTCTATACACGTGTTTCTGGATCATTATCCGTCGTCAGTAGAGATTAGGCATCAAATATTTGGGGTTGCTGAGCAGGCTGCCAAAGTATTCTCAGGTCACAGTACCTCTCAAGGCGTGCAGGTGCCTCTCCACGAGCTCGTCAGCTCAGCCGGCTCGAGGGAGCCTTTTAAACAGGAAACCAATGTGGGATCACACTGCTTCACCTCCCAGCAGGTTCGCCCCTGAGCATTGTGGTCAATGCAGTTCACCAAGCGTGTGTGCTTGCAGAATTGTCTCGAGTAATTACAAAGTTGTACTGGCCATCTCTATACACGTGTTTCTGGATCATTATCCGTCGTCAGTAGAGATTAGGCATCAAATATTTGGGGTTGCTGAGCAGGCTGCCAAAGTATTCTCAGGTCACAGTACCTCTCAAGGCGTGCAGGTGCCTCTCCACGAGCTCGTCAGCTCAGCCGGCTCGAGGGAGCCTTTTAAACAGGAAACCAATGTGGGATCACACTGCTTCACCTCCCAGCAGGTTCGCCCCTGAGCATTGTGGTCAATGCAGTTCACCAAGCGTGTGTGCTTGCAGAATTGTCTCGAGTAATTACAAAGTTGTACTGGCCATCTCTATACACGTGTTTCTGGATCATTATCCGTCGTCAGTAGAGATTAGGCATCAAATATTTGGGGTTGCTGAGCAGGCTGCCAAAGTATTCTCAGGTCACAGTACCTCTCAAGGCGTGCAGGTGCCTCTCCACGAGCTCGTCAGCTCAGCCGGCTCGAGGGAGCCTTTTAAACAGGAAACCAATGTGGGATCACACTGCTTCACCTCCCAGCAGGTTCGCCCCTGAGCATTGTGGTCAATGCAGTTCACCAAGCGTGTGTGCTTGCAGAATTGTCTCGAGTAATTACAAAGTTGTACTGGCCATCTCTATACACGTGTTTCTGGATCATTATCCGTCGTCAGTAGAGATTAGGCATCAAATATTTGGGGTTGCTGAGCAGGCTGCCAAAGTATTCTCAGGTCACAGTACCTCTCAAGGCGTGCAGGTGCCTCTCCACGAGCTCGTCAGCTCAGCCGGCTCGAGGGAGCCTTTTAAACAGGAAACCAATGTGGGATCACACTGCTTCACCTCCCAGCAGGTTCGCCCCTGAGCATTGTGGTCAATGCAGTTCACCAAGCGTGTGTGCTTGCAGAATTGTCTCGAGTAATTACAAAGTTGTACTGGCCATCTCTATACACGTGTTTCTGGATCATTATCCGTCGTCAGTAGAGATTAGGCATCAAATATTTGGGGTTGCTGAGCAGGCTGCCAAAGTATTCTCAGGTCACAGTACCTCTCAAGGCGTGCAGGTGCCTCTCCACGAGCTCGTCAGCTCAGCCGGCTCGAGGGAGCCTTTTAAACAGGAAACCAATGTGGGATCACACTGCTTCACCTCCCAGCAGGTTCGCCCCTGAGCATTGTGGTCAATGCAGTTCACCAAGCGTGTGTGCTTGCAGAATTGTCTCGAGTAATTACAAAGTTGTACTGGCCATCTCTATACACGTGTTTCTGGATCATTATCCGTCGTCAGTAGAGATTAGGCATCAAATATTTGGGGTTGCTGAGCAGGCTGCCAAAGTATTCTCAGGTCACAGTACCTCTCAAGGCGTGCAGGTGCCTCTCCACGAGCTCGTCAGCTCAGCCGGCTCGAGGGAGCCTTTTAAACAGGAAACCAATGTGGGATCACACTGCTTCACCTCCCAGCAGGTTCGCCCCTGAGCATTGTGGTCAATGCAGTTCACCAAGCGTGTGTGCTTGCAGAATTGTCTCGAGTAATTACAAAGTTGTACTGGCCATCTCTATACACGTGTTTCTGGATCATTATCCGTCGTCAGTAGAGATTAGGCATCAAATATTTGGGGTTGCTGAGCAGGCTGCCAAAGTATTCTCAGGTCACAGTACCTCTCAAGGCGTGCAGGTGCCTCTCCACGAGCTCGTCAGCTCAGCCGGCTCGAGGGAGCCTTTTAAACAGGAAACCAATGTGGGATCACACTGCTTCACCTCCCAGCAGGTTCGCCCCTGAGCATTGTGGTCAATGCAGTTCACCAAGCGTGTGTGCTTGCAGAATTGTCTCGAGTAATTACAAAGTTGTACTGGCCATCTCTATACACGTGTTTCTGGATCATTATCCGTCGTCAGTAGAGATTAGGCATCAAATATTTGGGGTTGCTGAGCAGGCTGCCAAAGTATTCTCAGGTCACAGTACCTCTCAAGGCGTGCAGGTGCCTCTCCACGAGCTCGTCAGCTCAGCCGGCTCGAGGGAGCCTTTTAAACAGGAAACCAATGTGGGATCACACTGCTTCACCTCCCAGCAGGTTCGCCCCTGAGCATTGTGGTCAATGCAGTTCACCAAGCGTGTGTGCTTGCAGAATTGTCTCGAGTAATTACAAAGTTGTACTGGCCATCTCTATACACGTGTTTCTGGATCATTATCCGTCGTCAGTAGAGATTAGGCATCAAATATTTGGGGTTGCTGAGCAGGCTGCCAAAGTATTCTCAGGTCACAGTACCTCTCAAGGCGTGCAGGTGCCTCTCCACGAGCTCGTCAGCTCAGCCGGCTCGAGGGAGCCTTTTAAACAGGAAACCAATGTGGGATCACACTGCTTCACCTCCCAGCAGGTTCGCCCCTGAGCATTGTGGTCAATGCAGTTCACCAAGCGTGTGTGCTTGCAGAATTGTCTCGAGTAATTACAAAGTTGTACTGGCCATCTCTATACACGTGTTTCTGGATCATTATCCGTCGTCAGTAGAGATTAGGCATCAAATATTTGGGGTTGCTGAGCAGGCTGCCAAAGTATTCTCAGGTCACAGTACCTCTCAAGGCGTGCAGGTGCCTCTCCACGAGCTCGTCAGCTCAGCCGGCTCGAGGGAGCCTTTTAAACAGGAAACCAATGTGGGATCACACTGCTTCACCTCCCAGCAGGTTCGCCCCTGAGCATTGTGGTCAATGCAGTTCACCAAGCGTGTGTGCTTGCAGAATTGTCTCGAGTAATTACAAAGTTGTACTGGCCATCTCTATACACGTGTTTCTGGATCATTATCCGTCGTCAGTAGAGATTAGGCATCAAATATTTGGGGTTGCTGAGCAGGCTGCCAAAGTATTCTCAGGTCACAGTACCTCTCAAGGCGTGCAGGTGCCTCTCCACGAGCTCGTCAGCTCAGCCGGCTCGAGGGAGCCTTTTAAACAGGAAACCAATGTGGGATCACACTGCTTCACCTCCCAGCAGGTTCGCCCCTGAGCATTGTGGTCAATGCAGTTCACCAAGCGTGTGTGCTTGCAGAATTGTCTCGAGTAATTACAAAGTTGTACTGGCCATCTCTATACACGTGTTTCTGGATCATTATCCGTCGTCAGTAGAGATTAGGCATCAAATATTTGGGGTTGCTGAGCAGGCTGCCAAAGTATTCTCAGGTCACAGTACCTCTCAAGGCGTGCAGGTGCCTCTCCACGAGCTCGTCAGCTCAGCCGGCTCGAGGGAGCCTTTTAAACAGGAAACCAATGTGGGATCACACTGCTTCACCTCCCAGCAGGTTCGCCCCTGAGCATTGTGGTCAATGCAGTTCACCAAGCGTGTGTGCTTGCAGAATTGTCTCGAGTAATTACAAAGTTGTACTGGCCATCTCTATACACGTGTTTCTGGATCATTATCCGTCGTCAGTAGAGATTAGGCATCAAATATTTGGGGTTGCTGAGCAGGCTGCCAAAGTATTCTCAGGTCACAGTACCTCTCAAGGCGTGCAGGTGCCTCTCCACGAGCTCGTCAGCTCAGCCGGCTCGAGGGAGCCTTTTAAACAGGAAACCAATGTGGGATCACACTGCTTCACCTCCCAGCAGGTTCGCCCCTGAGCATTGTGGTCAATGCAGTTCACCAAGCGTGTGTGCTTGCAGAATTGTCTCGAGTAATTACAAAGTTGTACTGGCCATCTCTATACACGTGTTTCTGGATCATTATCCGTCGTCAGTAGAGATTAGGCATCAAATATTTGGGGTTGCTGAGCAGGCTGCCAAAGTATTCTCAGGTCACAGTACCTCTCAAGGCGTGCAGGTGCCTCTCCACGAGCTCGTCAGCTCAGCCGGCTCGAGGGAGCCTTTTAAACAGGAAACCAATGTGGGATCACACTGCTTCACCTCCCAGCAGGTTCGCCCCTGAGCATTGTGGTCAATGCAGTTCACCAAGCGTGTGTGCTTGCAGAATTGTCTCGAGTAATTACAAAGTTGTACTGGCCATCTCTATACACGTGTTTCTGGATCATTATCCGTCGTCAGTAGAGATTAGGCATCAAATATTTGGGGTTGCTGAGCAGGCTGCCAAAGTATTCTCAGGTCACAGTACCTCTCAAGGCGTGCAGGTGCCTCTCCACGAGCTCGTCAGCTCAGCCGGCTCGAGGGAGCCTTTTAAACAGGAAACCAATGTGGGATCACACTGCTTCACCTCCCAGCAGGTTCGCCCCTGAGCATTGTGGTCAATGCAGTTCACCAAGCGTGTGTGCTTGCAGAATTGTCTCGAGTAATTACAAAGTTGTACTGGCCATCTCTATACACGTGTTTCTGGATCATTATCCGTCGTCAGTAGAGATTAGGCATCAAATATTTGGGGTTGCTGAGCAGGCTGCCAAAGTATTCTCAGGTCACAGTACCTCTCAAGGCGTGCAGGTGCCTCTCCACGAGCTCGTCAGCTCAGCCGGCTCGAGGGAGCCTTTTAAACAGGAAACCAATGTGGGATCACACTGCTTCACCTCCCAGCAGGTTCGCCCCTGAGCATTGTGGTCAATGCAGTTCACCAAGCGTGTGTGCTTGCAGAATTGTCTCGAGTAATTACAAAGTTGTACTGGCCATCTCTATACACGTGTTTCTGGATCATTATCCGTCGTCAGTAGAGATTAGGCATCAAATATTTGGGGTTGCTGAGCAGGCTGCCAAAGTATTCTCAGGTCACAGTACCTCTCAAGGCGTGCAGGTGCCTCTCCACGAGCTCGTCAGCTCAGCCGGCTCGAGGGAGCCTTTTAAACAGGAAACCAATGTGGGATCACACTGCTTCACCTCCCAGCAGGTTCGCCCCTGAGCATTGTGGTCAATGCAGTTCACCAAGCGTGTGTGCTTGCAGAATTGTCTCGAGTAATTACAAAGTTGTACTGGCCATCTCTATACACGTGTTTCTGGATCATTATCCGTCGTCAGTAGAGATTAGGCATCAAATATTTGGGGTTGCTGAGCAGGCTGCCAAAGTATTCTCAGGTCACAGTACCTCTCAAGGCGTGCAGGTGCCTCTCCACGAGCTCGTCAGCTCAGCCGGCTCGAGGGAGCCTTTTAAACAGGAAACCAATGTGGGATCACACTGCTTCACCTCCCAGCAGGTTCGCCCCTGAGCATTGTGGTCAATGCAGTTCACCAAGCGTGTGTGCTTGCAGAATTGTCTCGAGTAATTACAAAGTTGTACTGGCCATCTCTATACACGTGTTTCTGGATCATTATCCGTCGTCAGTAGAGATTAGGCATCAAATATTTGGGGTTGCTGAGCAGGCTGCCAAAGTATTCTCAGGTCACAGTACCTCTCAAGGCGTGCAGGTGCCTCTCCACGAGCTCGTCAGCTCAGCCGGCTCGAGGGAGCCTTTTAAACAGGAAACCAATGTGGGATCACACTGCTTCACCTCCCAGCAGGTTCGCCCCTGAGCATTGTGGTCAATGCAGTTCACCAAGCGTGTGTGCTTGCAGAATTGTCTCGAGTAATTACAAAGTTGTACTGGCCATCTCTATACACGTGTTTCTGGATCATTATCCGTCGTCAGTAGAGATTAGGCATCAAATATTTGGGGTTGCTGAGCAGGCTGCCAAAGTATTCTCAGGTCACAGTACCTCTCAAGGCGTGCAGGTGCCTCTCCACGAGCTCGTCAGCTCAGCCGGCTCGAGGGAGCCTTTTAAACAGGAAACCAATGTGGGATCACACTGCTTCACCTCCCAGCAGGTTCGCCCCTGAGCATTGTGGTCAATGCAGTTCACCAAGCGTGTGTGCTTGCAGAATTGTCTCGAGTAATTACAAAGTTGTACTGGCCATCTCTATACACGTGTTTCTGGATCATTATCCGTCGTCAGTAGAGATTAGGCATCAAATATTTGGGGTTGCTGAGCAGGCTGCCAAAGTATTCTCAGGTCACAGTACCTCTCAAGGCGTGCAGGTGCCTCTCCACGAGCTCGTCAGCTCAGCCGGCTCGAGGGAGCCTTTTAAACAGGAAACCAATGTGGGATCACACTGCTTCACCTCCCAGCAGGTTCGCCCCTGAGCATTGTGGTCAATGCAGTTCACCAAGCGTGTGTGCTTGCAGAATTGTCTCGAGTAATTACAAAGTTGTACTGGCCATCTCTATACACGTGTTTCTGGATCATTATCCGTCGTCAGTAGAGATTAGGCATCAAATATTTGGGGTTGCTGAGCAGGCTGCCAAAGTATTCTCAGGTCACAGTACCTCTCAAGGCGTGCAGGTGCCTCTCCACGAGCTCGTCAGCTCAGCCGGCTCGAGGGAGCCTTTTAAACAGGAAACCAATGTGGGATCACACTGCTTCACCTCCCAGCAGGTTCGCCCCTGAGCATTGTGGTCAATGCAGTTCACCAAGCATGTGTGCTTGCAGAATTGTCTCGAGTAATTACAAAGTTGTACTGGCCATCTCTATACACGTGTTTCTGGATCATTATCCGTCGTCAGTAGAGATTAGGCATCAAATATTTGGGGTTGCTGAGCAGGCTGCCAAAGTATTCTCAGGTCACAGTACCTCTCAAGGCGTGCAGGTGCCTCTCCACGAGCTCGTCAGCTCAGCCGGCTCGAGGGAGCCTTTTAAACAGGAAACCAATGTGGGATCACACTGCTTCACCTCCCAGCAGGTTCGCCCCTGAGCATTGTGGTCAATGCAGTTCACCAAGCGTGTGTGCTTGCAGAATTGTCTCGAGTAATTACAAAGTTGTACTGGCCATCTCTATACACGTGTTTCTGGATCATTATCCGTCGTCAGTAGAGATTAGGCATCAAATATTTGGGGTTGCTGAGCAGGCTGCCAAAGTATTCTCAGGTCACAGTACCTCTCAAGGCGTGCAGGTGCCTCTCCACGAGCTCGTCAGCTCAGCCGGCTCGAGGGAGCCTTTTAAACAGGAAACCAATGTGGGATCACACTGCTTCACCTCCCAGCAGGTTCGCCCCTGAGCATTGTGGTCAATGCAGTTCACCAAGCGTGTGTGCTTGCAGAATTGTCTCGAGTAATTACAAAGTTGTACTGGCCATCTCTATACACGTGTTTCTGGATCATTATCCGTCGTCAGTAGAGATTAGGCATCAAATATTTGGGGTTGCTGAGCAGGCTGCCAAAGTATTCTCAGGTCACAGTACCTCTCAAGGCGTGCAGGTGCCTCTCCACGAGCTCGTCAGCTCAGCCGGCTCGAGGGAGCCTTTTAAACAGGAAACCAATGTGGGATCACACTGCTTCACCTCCCAGCAGGTTCGCCCCTGAGCATTGTGGTCAATGCAGTTCACCAAGCGTGTGTGCTTGCAGAATTGTCTCGAGTAATTACAAAGTTGTACTGGCCATCTCTATACACGTGTTTCTGGATCATTATCCGTCGTCAGTAGAGATTAGGCATCAAATATTTGGGGTTGCTGAGCAGGCTGCCAAAGTATTCTCAGGTCACAGTACCTCTCAAGGCGTGCAGGTGCCTCTCCACGAGCTCGTCAGCTCAGCCGGCTCGAGGGAGCCTTTTAAACAGGAAACCAATGTGGGATCACACTGCTTCACCTCCCAGCAGGTTCGCCCCTGAGCATTGTGGTCAATGCAGTTCACCAAGCGTGTGTGCTTGCAGAATTGTCTCGAGTAATTACAAAGTTGTACTGGCCATCTCTATACACGTGTTTCTGGATCATTATCCGTCGTCAGTAGAGATTAGGCATCAAATATTTGGGGTTGCTGAGCAGGCTGCCAAAGTATTCTCAGGTCACAGTACCTCTCAAGGCGTGCAGGTGCCTCTCCACGAGCTCGTCAGCTCAGCCGGCTCGAGGGAGCCTTTTAAACAGGAAACCAATGTGGGATCACACTGCTTCACCTCCCAGCAGGTTCGCCCCTGAGCATTGTGGTCAATGCAGTTCACCAAGCGTGTGTGCTTGCAGAATTGTCTCGAGTAATTACAAAGTTGTACTGGCCATCTCTATACACGTGTTTCTGGATCATTATCCGTCGTCAGTAGAGATTAGGCATCAAATATTTGGGGTTGCTGAGCAGGCTGCCAAAGTATTCTCAGGTCACAGTACCTCTCAAGGCGTGCAGGTGCCTCTCCACGAGCTCGTCAGCTCAGCCGGCTCGAGGGAGCCTTTTAAACAGGAAACCAATGTGGGATCACACTGCTTCACCTCCCAGCAGGTTCGCCCCTGAGCATTGTGGTCAATGCAGTTCACCAAGCGTGTGTGCTTGCAGAATTGTCTCGAGTAATTACAAAGTTGTACTGGCCATCTCTATACACGTGTTTCTGGATCATTATCCGTCGTCAGTAGAGATTAGGCATCAAATATTTGGGGTTGCTGAGCAGGCTGCCAAAGTATTCTCAGGTCACAGTACCTCTCAAGGCGTGCAGGTGCCTCTCCACGAGCTCGTCAGCTCAGCCGGCTCGAGGGAGCCTTTTAAACAGGAAACCAATGTGGGATCACACTGCTTCACCTCCCAGCAGGTTCGCCCCTGAGCATTGTGGTCAATGCAGTTCACCAAGCGTGTGTGCTTGCAGAATTGTCTCGAGTAATTACAAAGTTGTACTGGCCATCTCTATACACGTGTTTCTGGATCATTATCCGTCGTCAGTAGAGATTAGGCATCAAATATTTGGGGTTGCTGAGCAGGCTGCCAAAGTATTCTCAGGTCACAGTACCTCTCAAGGCGTGCAGGTGCCTCTCCACGAGCTCGTCAGCTCAGCCGGCTCGAGGGAGCCTTTTAAACAGGAAACCAATGTGGGATCACACTGCTTCACCTCCCAGCAGGTTCGCCCCTGAGCATTGTGGTCAATGCAGTTCACCAAGCGTGTGTGCTTGCAGAATTGTCTCGAGTAATTACAAAGTTGTACTGGCCATCTCTATACACGTGTTTCTGGATCATTATCCGTCGTCAGTAGAGATTAGGCATCAAATATTTGGGGTTGCTGAGCAGGCTGCCAAAGTATTCTCAGGTCACAGTACCTCTCAAGGCGTGCAGGTGCCTCTCCACGAGCTCGTCAGCTCAGCCGGCTCGAGGGAGCCTTTTAAACAGGAAACCAATGTGGGATCACACTGCTTCACCTCCCAGCAGGTTCGCCCCTGAGCATTGTGGTCAATGCAGTTCACCAAGCGTGTGTGCTTGCAGAATTGTCTCGAGTAATTACAAAGTTGTACTGGCCATCTCTATACACGTGTTTCTGGATCATTATCCGTCGTCAGTAGAGATTAGGCATCAAATATTTGGGGTTGCTGAGCAGGCTGCCAAAGTATTCTCAGGTCACAGTACCTCTCAAGGCGTGCAGGTGCCTCTCCACGAGCTCGTCAGCTCAGCCGGCTCGAGGGAGCCTTTTAAACAGGAAACCAATGTGGGATCACACTGCTTCACCTCCCAGCAGGTTCGCCCCTGAGCATTGTGGTCAATGCAGTTCACCAAGCGTGTGTGCTTGCAGAATTGTCTCGAGTAATTACAAAGTTGTACTGGCCATCTCTATACACGTGTTTCTGGATCATTATCCGTCGTCAGTAGAGATTAGGCATCAAATATTTGGGGTTGCTGAGCAGGCTGCCAAAGTATTCTCAGGTCACAGTACCTCTCAAGGCGTGCAGGTGCCTCTCCACGAGCTCGTCAGCTCAGCCGGCTCGAGGGAGCCTTTTAAACAGGAAACCAATGTGGGATCACACTGCTTCACCTCCCAGCAGGTTCGCCCCTGAGCATTGTGGTCAATGCAGTTCACCAAGCGTGTGTGCTTGCAGAATTGTCTCGAGTAATTACAAAGTTGTACTGGCCATCTCTATACACGTGTTTCTGGATCATTATCCGTCGTCAGTAGAGATTAGGCATCAAATATTTGGGGTTGCTGAGCAGGCTGCCAAAGTATTCTCAGGTCACAGTACCTCTCAAGGCGCGCAGGTGCCTCTCCACGAGCTCGTCAGCTCAGCCGGCTCGAGGGAGCCTATTAAACAGGAAACCAATGTGGGATCACACTGCTTCACCTCCCAGCAGGTTCGCCCCTGAGCATTGTGGTCAATGCAGTTCACCAAGCGTGTGTGCTTGCAGAATTGTCTCGAGTAATTACAAAGTTGTACTGGCCATCTCTATACACGTGTTTCTGGATCATTATCCGTCGTCAGTAGAGATTAGGCATCAAATATTTGGGGTTGCTGAGCAGGCTGCCAAAGTATTCTCAGGTCACAGTACCTCTCAAGGCGCGCAGGTGCCTCTCCACGAGCTCGTCAGCTCAGCCGGCTCGAGGGAGCCTTTTAAACAGGAAACCAATGTGGGATCACACTGCTTCACCTCCCAGCAGGTTCGCCCCTGAGCATTGTGGTCAATGCAGTTCACCAAGCGTGTGTGCTTGCAGAATTGTCTCGAGTAATTACAAAGTTGTACTGGCCATCTCTATACACGTGTTTCTGGATCATTATCCGTCGTCAGTAGAGATTAGGCATCAAATATTTGGGGTTGCTGAGCAGGCTGCCAAAGTATTCTCAGGTCACAGTACCTCTCAAGGCGCGCAGGTGCCTCTCCACGAGCTCGTCAGCTCAGCCGGCTCGAGGGAGCCTTTTAAACAGGAAACCAATGTGGGATCACACTGCTTCACCTCCCAGCAGGTTCGCCCCTGAGCATTGTGGTCAATGCAGTTCACCAAGCGTGTGTGCTTGCAGAATTGTCTCGAGTAATTACAAAGTTGTACTGGCCATCTCTATACACGTGTTTCTGGATCATTATCCGTCGTCAGTAGAGATTAGGCATCAAATATTTGGGGTTGCTGAGCAGGCTGCCAAAGTATTCTCAGGTCACAGTACCTCTCAAGGCGTGCAGGTGCCTCTCCACGAGCTCGTCAGCTCAGCCGGCTCGAGGGAGCCTTTTAAACAGGAAACCAATGTGGGATCACACTGCTTCACCTCCCAGCAGGTTCGCCCCTGAGCATTGTGGTCAATGCAGTTCACCAAGCGTGTGTGCTTGCAGAATTGTCTCGAGTAATTACAAAGTTGTACTGGCCATCTCTATACACGTGTTTCTGGATCATTATCCGTCGTCAGTAGAGATTAGGCATCAAATATTTGGGGTTGCTGAGCAGGCTGCCAAAGTATTCTCAGGTCACAGTACCTCTCAAGGCGCGCAGGTGCCTCTCCACGAGCTCGTCAGCTCAGCCGGCTCAAGGGAGCCTTTTAAACAGGAAACTAATGTTGGATCACACTGCTTCACCTCCCAGCAGGTTCGCCCCTGAGCATTGTGGTCAATGCAGTTCACCAAGCATGTGTGCTTGCAGAATTGTCTCGAGTAATTACAAAAGTTGTACTGGCCATCTCTATACACGTGTTTCTGGATCATTATCCGTCGTCAGTAGAGATTAGGCATCAAATTTTTGGGGTTGCTGAGCAGGCTGCCAAAGTATTCTCAGGTCACAGTACCTCTCAAGGCGCGCAGGTGCCTCTCCATGAGCTCGTCAGCTCAGCCGGCTCGAGGGAGCCTTTTAAACAGGAAACCAATGTGGGATCACACTGCTTCACCTCCCAGCAGGTTCGCCCCTGAGCATTGTGGTCAATGCAGTTCACCAAGCGTGTGTGCTTGCAGAATTGTCTCGAGTAATTACAAAGTTGTACTGGCCATCTCTATACACGTGTTTCTGGATCATTATCCGTCGTCAGTAGAGATTAGGCATCAAATATTTGGGGTTGCTGAGCAGGCTGCCAAAGTATTCTCAGGTCACAGTACCTCTCAAGGCGCGCAGGTGCCTCTCCACAAGCTCGTCAGCTCAGCCGGCTCGAGGGAGCCTTTTAAACAGGAAACCAATGTGGGATCACACTGCTTCACCTCCCAGCAGGTTCGCCCCTGAGCATTGTGGTCAATGCAGTTCACCAAGCGTGTGTGCTTGCAGAATTGTCTCGAGTAATTACAAAGTTGTACTGGCCATCTCTATACACGTGTTTCTGGATCATTATCCGTCGTCAGTAGAGATTAGGCATCAAATATTTGGGGTTGCTGAGCAGGCTGCCAAAGTATTGTCAGGTCACAGTACCTCTCAAGGCGCGCAGGTGCCTCTCCGCGAGCTCGTCAGCTCAGCCGGCTCGAGGGAGCCTTTTAAACAGGAAACCAATGTGGGATCACACTGCTTCACCTCCCAGCAGGTTCCCCCCTGAGCATTGTGGTCAATGCAGTTCACCAAGCGTGTGTGCTTGCAGAATTGTCTCTAGTAATTACAAAGTTGTACTGGCCATCTCTATACACGTGTTTCTGGATCATTATCCGTCGTCAGTAGAGATTAGGCATCAAATATTTGGGGTTGCTGAGCAGGCTGCCAAAGTATTCTCAGGTCACAGTACCTCTCAAGGCGCGCAGGTGCCTCTCCACGAGCTCGTCAGCTCAGCCGGCTCGAGGGAGCCTTTTAAACAGGAAACCAATGTGGGATCACACTGCTTCACCTCCCAGCAGGTTTGCCCCTGAGCATTGTGGTCAATGCAGTTCACCAAGCCTGTGTGCTTGCAGAATTGTCTCGAGTAATTACAAAGTTGTACTGGCCATCTCTATACACGTGTTTCTGGATCATTATCCGTCGTCAGTAGAGATTAGGCATCAAATATTTGGGGTTGCTGAGCAGGCTGCCAAAGTATTCTCAGGTCACAGTACCTCTCAAGGCGCGCAGGTGCCTCTCCACAAGCTCGTCAGCTCAGCCGGCTTAAGGGAGCCTTTTAAACAGGAAACCAATGTGGGATCACACTGCTTCACCTCCCAGCAGGTTCCCCCCTGAGCATTGTGGTCAATGCAGTTCACCAAGCGTGTGTGCTTGCAAATTGTCTCGAGTAATTACAAAGTTGTACTGGCCATCTCTATACACGTGTTTCTGGATCATTATCCGTCGTCAGTAGAGATTAGGCATCAAATATTTGGGGTTGCTGAGCAGGCTGCCAAAGTATTCTCAGGTCACAGTACCTCTCAAGGTGCGCAGGTGCCTCTCCACGAGCTCGTCAGCTCAGCCGGCTCGAGGGAGCATTTTAAACAGGAAACCAATGTGGGATCACACTGCTTCACCTCCCAGCAGGTTCGCCCCTGAGCATTGTGGTCAATGCAGTTCACCAAGCGTGTGTGCTTGCAGAATTGTCTCGAGTAATTACAAAGTTGTACTGGCCATCTCTATACACGTGTTTCTGGATCATTATCCGTCGTCAGTAGAGATTAGGCATCAAATATTTGGGATTGCTGAGCAGGCTGCCAAAGTATTCTCAGGTCACAGTACCTCTCAAGGCGCGCAGGTGCCTCTCCAAGAGCTCGTCAGCTCAGCCGGCTCGAGGGAGCCTATTAAACAGGAAACCAATGTGGGATCACACTGCTTCACCTCCCAGCAGGTTCGCCCCTGAGCATTGTGGTCAATGCAGTTCACCAAGCGTGTGTGCTTGCAGAATTGTCTCGAGTAATTACAAAGTTGTACTGGCCATCTCTATACACGTGTTTCTGGATCATTATCTGTCGTCAGTAGAGATTAGGCATCAAATATTTGGGGTTGCTGAGCAGGCTGCCAAAGTATTCTCAGGTCACAGTACCTCTCAAGGCGCACAGGTGCCTCTCCACGAGCTCGTCAGCTCAGCCGGCTCGAGGGAGCATTTTAAACAGGAAACCAATGTGGGATCACATTGCTTCACCTCCCAGCAGGTTCGCCCCTGAGCATTGTGGTCAATGCAGTTCACCAAGCGTGTGTGCTTGCAGAATTGTCTCGAGTAATTACAAAGTTGTACTGGCCATCTCTATACACGTGTTTCTGGATCATTATCCGTCATCAGTAGAGATTAGGCATTAAATATTTGGGGTTGCTGAGCAGGCTGCCAAAGTATTCTCAGGTCACAGTACCTCTCAAGGCGCGCAGGTGCCTCTCCACGAGCTTGTCAGCTCAGCCGGCTCCAGGGAGCCTTTTAAACAGGAAACCAATGTGGGATCACACTGCTTCACCTCCCAGCAAGTTCGCCCCTGAGCATTGTGGTCAATGCAGTTCACCAAGCGTGTGTGCTTGCAGAATTGTCTCGAGTAATTACAAAGTTGTACTGGCCATCTCTATACACGTGTTTCTGGATCATTATCCGTCGTCAGTAGAGATTAGGTATTAAATATTTGGGGTTGCTGAGCAGG
Source organism: Calotriton arnoldi (assembly GCA_963921515.1). Taxonomy (NCBI): domain Eukaryota; kingdom Metazoa; phylum Chordata; class Amphibia; order Caudata; family Salamandridae; genus Calotriton; species Calotriton arnoldi. Next base: position 24,271 of record CAWUFW010009995.1, read on the forward strand.
CTGCCAAAGTATTCTCAGGTCACAGTACCTCTCAAGGCGTGCAGGTGCCTCTCCACGAGCTCGTCAGCTCAGCCGGCTCGAGGGAGCCTTTTAAACAGGAAACCAATGTGGGATCACACTGCTTCACCTCCCAGCAGGTTCGCCCCTGAGCATTGTGGTCAATGCAGTTCACCAAGCGTGTGTGCTAGCAGAATTGTCTTGAGTAATTACAAAGTTGTACTGGCCATCTCTATACATGTGTTTCTGGATCATTATCTGTCGTCAGTAGAGATTAGGCATCAAATATTTGGGGTTGCTGAGCAGGCTGCCAAAGTATTCTCAGGTCACAGTACCTCTCAAGGCGCGCAGGTGCCTCTCCACGAGCTCGTCAGCTCAGCCGGCTCGAGGGAGCATTTTAAAAGGAAACCAATGTGGGATCACATTGCTTCACCTCCCAGCAGGTTCGCCCCTGAGCATTGTGGTCAATGCAGTTCACAAAGCGTGTGTGCTTGCAGAATTGTCTCGAGTAATTACAAAGTTGTACTGGCCATCTCTATACACGTGTTTCTGGATCATTATCCGTCATCAGTAGAGATTAGGCATCAAATATTTGGGGTTGCTGATCAGGCTGCCAAAGTATTCTCAGGTCACAGTACCTCTCAAGGCGCGCAGGTGCCTCTCCACGAGCTCGTCAGCTCAGCCGGCTAGAGGGAGCCTTTTAAACAGGAAACCAATGTGGGATCACACTGCTTCACCTCCCAGCAAGTTCGCCCCTGAGCATTGTGGTCAATGCAGTTCACCAAGCGTGTGTGCTTGCAGAATTGTCTCGAGTAATTACAAAGTTGTACTGGCCATCTCTATACACGTGTTTCTGGATCATTATCCGTCGTCAGTAGAGATTAGGCATCAAATATTTGGGGTTGCTGAGCAGGCTGCCAAAGTATTCTCAGGTCACAGTACCTCTCAAGGCGCGCAGGTGCCTCTCCACGAGCTCGTCAGCTCAGCCGGCTCGAGGGAGCCTTTTAAACAGGAAACCAATGTGGGATCACACTGCTTCACCTCCCAGCAGGTTCGCCCCTGAGCATTGTGGTCAATGCAGTTCACCAAGCGTGTGGGCTTGCAGAATTGTCTCGAGTAATTACAAAGTTGTACTGGCCATCTCTATACACGTGTTTCTGGATCATTATCCGTCGTCAGTAGAGATTAGGCATCAAATATTTGGGGTTGCTGAGCAGGCTGCCAAAGTATTCTCAGGTCACAGTACCTCTCAAGGCGCGCAGGTGCCTCTCCACGAGCTCGTCAGCTCAGCCGGCTCGAGGAGCCTATTAAACAGGAAACCAATGTGGGATCACACTGCTTCACCTCCCAGCAGGTTCGCCCCTGAGCATTGTGGTCAATGCAGTTCACCAAGCGTGTGTGCTTGCAGAATTGTCTCGAGTAATTACAAAGTTGTACTGGCCATCTCTATACACGTGATTCTGGATCATTATCCGTCGTCAGTAGAGATTAGGCATCAAATATTTGGGGTTGCTGAGCAGGCTGCCAAAGTATTCTCAAGTCACAGTACCTCTCAAGGCGCGCAGGTGCCTCTCCACGAGCTCGTCAGCTCAGCCGGCTCGAGGGAGCCTTTAAACAGGAAACCAATGTGGGATCACACTGCTTCACCTCCCAGCAGGTTCGCCCCTGAGCATTGTGGTCAATGCAGTTCACCAAGCGTTTGTGCTTGCAGAATTGTCTCGAGTAATTACAAAGTTGTACTGGCCATCTCTATACACGTGTTTCTGGATCATTATCCGTCGTCAGTAGAGATTAGGCATCAAATATTTGGGGTTGCTGAGCAGGCTGCCAAAGTATTCTCAGGTCACAGTACCTCTCAAGGCGCGCAGGTGCCTCTCCACGAGCTCGTCAGCTCAGCCGGCTCGAGGGAGCCTTTAAAACAGGAAACCAATTTGGGATCACACTGCTTCACCTCCCAGCAGGTTCGCCCCTGAGCATTGTGGTCAATGCAGTTCACCAAGCGTGTGTGCTTGCAGAATTGTCTCGAGTAATTACAAAGTTGTACTGGCCATCTCTATACACGTGTTTCTGGATCATTATCCGTCGTCAGTAGAGTTTAGGCATCAAATATTTGGGGTTGCTGAGCAGGCTGCCAAAGTATTCTCAGGTCACAGTACCTCTCAAGGCGCGCAGGTGCCTCTCCGCGAGCTCGTCAGCTCAGCCGGCTCGAGGGAGCCTTTTAAACAGGAAACCAATGTGGGATCACACTGCTTCACCTCCCAGCAGGTTCGCCCCTGAGCATTGTGGTCAATGCAGTTCACCAAGCGTGAGTGCTTGCAGAATTGTCTCAAGTAATTACAAAGTTGTACTGGCCATCTCTATACACGTGTTTCTGGATCATTATCCGTCGTCAGTAGAGATTAGGCATCAAATATTTGGGGTTGCTGAGCAGGCTGCCAAAGTATTCTCAGGTCACAGTACCTCTCAAGGCGCGCAGGTGCCTCTCCACGAGCTCGTCAGCTCAGCCGGCTGGAGGGAGCCTTTTAAACAGGAAACCAATGTGGGATCACACTTCTTCACCTCCCAGCAGGTTCACCCCTGAGCTTTGTGGTCAATGCAGTTCACCAAGCGTGTGTGCTTGCAGAATTGTCTCGAGTAATTACAAAGTTGTACTGGCCATCTCTATACACGTGTTTCTGGATCATTATCCGTCGTCAGTAGAGATTAGGCATCAAATATTTGGGGTTGCTGAGCAGGCTGCCAAAGTATTCTCAGGTCACAGTACCTCTCAAGGCACGCAGGTGCCTCTCCACGAGCTCGTCAGCTCATACGGCTCGAGGGAGCCTTTTAAACAGGAAACCAATGTGGGATCACACTGCTTCACCTCCCAGCAGGTTCGCCCCTGAGCATTGTGGTCAATGCAGTTCACCAAGCGTGTGTGCTTACAGAATTGTCTCGAGTAATTACAAAGTTGTACTGGCCATCTCTATACACGTGTTTCTGGATCATTATCCGTCGTCAGTAGAGATTAGGCATCAAATATTTGGGGTTGCTGAGCAGGTTGCCAATGTATTCTCAGGTCACAGTACCTCTCAAGGCGCGCAGGTGCCTCTCCACAAGCTCGTCAGCTCAGCCTGCTCGAGGGAGCCTTTTAAACAGGAAACCAATGTGGGATCACACTGCTTCACCTCCCAGCAGGTTCGCCCCTGAGCATTGTGGTCAATGCAGTTCACCAAGCGTGTGTGCTTGCAGAATTGTCTCGAGTAATTACAAAGTTGTACTGGCCATCTCTATACACTTGTTTCTGGATCATTATCCGTCGTCAGTAGAGATTAGGCATCAAATATTTGGGGTTGCTGAGCAGGCTGCCAAAGTATTCTCAGGTCACAGTACCTCTCAAGGCACGCAGGTGCCTCTCCACGAGCTCGTCAGCTCAGCCGGCTCGAGGGAGCCTTTTAAACAGGAAACCAATGTGGGATCACACTGCTTCACCTCCCAGCAGGTTCGCCCCTGAGCATTGTGGTCAATGCAGTTCACCAAGCGTGTGTGCTTGCAGAATTGTCTCGAGTAATTACAAAGTTGTACTGGCCATCTCTATACATGTGTTTCTGGATCATTATCCGTCGTCAGTAGAGATTAGGCATCAAATATTTGGGGTTGCTGAGCAGGCTGCCAAAGTATTCTCAGGTCACAGTACCTCTCAAGGCGCGCAGGTGCCTCTCCACGAGCTCGTCAGCTCAGCCGGCTCGAGGGAGCTTTTTAAACAGGAAACCAATGTGGGATCACACTGCTTCACCTCCCAGCAGGTTCGCCACTGAGCATTGTGGTCAATGCAGTTCACCAAGCGTGTGTGCTTGCAGAATTGTCTCAAATAATTACAAAGTTGTACTGGCCATCTCTATACACGTGTTTCTGGATCATTATCCGTCGTAAGTAGAGATTAGGCATCAAATATTTGGGGTTGCTGAGCAGGCTGCCAAAGTATTCTCAGGTCACAGTACCTCTCAAGGCGCGCAGGTGCCTCTCCACGAGCTCGTCAGCTCAGCCGGCTCGAGAGAGCCTTTTAAACAGGAAACCAATGTGGGATCACACTGCTTCACCTCCCAGCAGGTTCGCCCCTGAGCATTGTGGTCAATGCAGTTCACCAAGCGTGTGTGCTTGCAGAATTGTCTTGAGTAATTACAAAGTTGTACTGGCCATCTCTATACACTTGTTTCTGGATCATTATCCGTCGTCAGTAGAGATTAGGCATCAAATATTTGGGGTTGCTGAGCAGGCTGCCAAAGTATTCTCAGGTCACAGTACTTCTCAAGGCGCGCAGGTGCCTCTCCACGAGCTTGGAAGCTCAGCCGGCTCGAGGGAGCCTTTTAAACAGGAAACCAATGTGGGATCACACTGCTTCACCTCCCAGCAGGTTCGCCCCTGAGCATTAAGGTCAATGCAGTTCACCAAGCGTGTGTGCTTGCAGAATTGTCTTGAGTAATTACAAAGTTGTACTGGCCATCTCTATACACTTGTTTCTGGATCATTATCCGTCGTCAGTAGAGATTAGGCATCAAATATTTGGGGTTGCTGAGCAGGCTGCCAAAATATTCTCAGGTCACAGTACCTCTCAAGGCGCGCAGGTGCCTCTCCACGAGCTCGGAAGCTCAGCCGGCTCGAGGGAGCGTTTTAAACAGGAAACCAATGTGGGATCACACTGCTTCACCTCCCAGCAGGTTCGCCCCTGAGAATTGTGGTCAATGCAGTTCACCAAGCGTGTGTGCTTGCAGAATTGTCTCGAGTAATTACAAAGTTGTACTGGCCATCTCTATACACGTGTTTCTGGATCATTATCCGTCGTCAGTAGAGATTAGGCATCAAATATTTGGGGTTGCTGAGCAGGCTGCCAAAGTATTCTCAGGTCACAGTACCTCTCAAGGCGCGCAGGTGCCTCTCCATGAGCTCGTCAGCTCAGCCGGCTCGAGGGAGCCTTTTAAACAGGAAACCAATGTGGGATCACACTGCTTCACCTCCCAGCAGGTTCGCCCCTGAGCATTGTGGTCAATGCAGTTCACCAAGCGTGTGTGCTTTCAGAATTGTCTCGAGTAATTACAAAGTTGTACTGTCCATCTCTATACACGTGTTTCTGGATCATTATCCGTCGTCAGTAGAGATTAGGCATCAAATATTTGGGGTTGCCGAGCAGGCTGCCAAAGTATTCTCAGGTCACAGTACCTCTCAAGGCGTGCAGATGCCTCTCCACGAGCTCGTCAGCTCAGCCGGCTCGAGGGAGCCTTTTAAACAGGAAACCAATGTGGGATCACACTGCTTCACCTCCCAGCAGGTTCGCCCCTGAGCATTGTGGTCAATGCAGTTCACCAAGTGTGTGTGCTTGCAGAATTGTCTCGAGTAATTACAAAGTTGTACTGGCCATCTCTATACACGTGTTTCTGGATCATTATCCGTCGTCAGTAGAGATTAGGCATCAAATATTTGGGGTTGCTGAGCAGGTTGCCAAAGTATTCTCAGGTCACAGTACCTCTCAAGGCGCGTAGGTGCCTCTCCACGAGCTCGTCAGCTCAGCCGGCTCGAGGGAGCCTCTTAAACAGGAAACCAAAGTGGAATCACACTGCTTCACCTCCCAGCAGGTTCGCCCCTGAGCATTGTGGTCAATGCAGTTCACCAAGCGTGTGTGCTTGCAGATTTGTCTCGAGTAATTACAAAGTTGTACTGGCCATCTCTATACACGTGTTTCTGGATCATTATCCGTCGTCAGTAGAGATTAGGCATCAAATATTTGGGGTTGCTGAGCAGGCTGCCAAAGTATTCTCAGGTCACTGTACCTCTCAAGGTGCGCAGGTGCCTCTCCACGAGCTCATCAGCTCAGCCGGCTCGAGGGAGCCTTTTAAACAGGAAACCAATGTGGGATCACACTGCTTCACCTCCCAGCAGGTTCGCCCCTGAGCATTGTGGTCAATGCAGTTCACTAAGCGTGTGTGCTTGCAGAATTGTCTCGAGTAATTACAAAGTTGTACTGGCCATCTCTATACACGTGTTCCTGGATCATTATCCGTCGTCAGTAGAGATTAGGCATCAAATATTTGGGGTTGCTGAGCAGGCTGCCAAAGTATTCTCAGGTCACTGTACCTCTCAAGGCGCGCAGGTGCCTCTCCACGAGCTCATCAGCTCAGCCGGCTCGAGGGAGCCTTTTAAACAGGAAACCAATGTGGGATCACACTGGTTCACCTCCCAGCAGGTTCGCCCCTGAGCATTGTGGTCAATGCAGTTCACCAAGCGTGTGTGCTTGCAGAATTGTCTCGAGTAATTACAAAGTTGTACTGGCCATCTCTATACACGTGTTCCTGGATCATTATCCGTCGTCAGTAGAGATTAGGCATCAAATATTTGGGGTTGCTGAGCAGGCTGCCAAAGTATTCTCAGGTCACAGTACCTCTCAAGGCGCGCAGATGCCTCTCCACGAGCTCGTCAGCTCAGCCGGCTCGAGGGAGCCTTTTAAACAGGAAACCAATGTGGGATCACACTGCTTCACCTCCCAGCAGGTTCGCCCCTGAGCATTGTGGTCAATGCAGTTCACCAAGTGTGTGTGCTTGCAGAATTGTCTCGAGTAATTACAAAGTTGTACTGGCCATCTCTATACACGTGTTTCTGGATCATTATCCGTCGTCAGTAGAGATAAGGCATCAAATATTTGGGGTTGCTGAGCAGGCTGCCAAAGTATTCTCAGGTCACAGTACCTCTCAAGGCGCGTAGGTGCCTCTCCACGAGCTCGTCAGCTCAGCCGGCTCGAGGGAGCCTTTTAAACAGGAAACCAAAGTGGAATCACACTGCTTCACCTCCCAGCAGGTTCGCCCCTGAGCATTGTGGTCAATGCAGTTCACCAAGCGTGTGTGCTTGCAGAATTGTCTCGAGTAATTACAAAGTTGTACTGGCCATCTCTATACACGTGTTTCTGGATCATTATCCGTCGTCAGTAGAGATTAGGCATCAAATATTTGGGGTTGCTGAGCAGGCTGCCAAAGTATTCTCAGGTCACTGTACCTCTCAAGGCGTGCAGGTGCCTCTCCACGAGCTCATCAGCTCAGCCGGCTCGAGGGAGCCTTTTAAACAGGAAACCAATGTGGGATCACACTGCTTCACCTCCCAGCAGGTTCGCCCCTGAGCATTGTGGTCAATGCAGTTCACCAAGCGTGTGTGCTTGCAGAATTGTCTCGAGTAATTACAAAGTTGTACTGGCCATCTCTATACACGTGTTCCTGGATCATTATCCGTCGTCAGTAGAGATTAGGCATCAAATATTTGGGGTTGCTGAGCAGGCTGCCAAAGTATTCTCAGGTCACAGTACCTCTCAAGGCGCGCAGGTGCCTCTCCACGAGCTCGTCAGCTCAGACCTCTCGAGGGAGCCTTTTAAACAGGAAACCAATGTGGGATCACACTGCTTCACCTCCCAGCAGGTTCGCCCCTGAGCATTGTGGTCAATGCAGTTCACCAAGCGTGTGTGCTTGCAGAATTGTCTCGAGTAATTACAAAGTTGTACTGGCCATCTCTATACACGTGTTTCTGGATCATTATCCGTCGTCAGTAGAGATTAGGCATCAAATATTTGGGGTTGCTGAGCAGGCTGCCAAAGTATTCTCAGGTCACTGTACCTCTCAAGGCGCGCAGGTGCCTCTCCACGAGCTCATCAGCTCAGCCGGCTCGAGGGAGCCTTTTAAACAGGAAACCAATGTGGGATCACACTGCTTCACCTCCCAGCAGGTTCGCCCCTGAGCATTGTGGTCAATGCAGTTCACCAAGCGTGTGTGCTTGCAGAATTGTCTCTAGTAATTACAAAGTTGTACTGGCCATCTCTATACACGTGTTCCTGGATCATTATCCGTCGTCAGTAGAGATTAGGCATCAAATATTTGGGGTTGCTGAGCAGGCTGCCAAAGTATTCTCAGGTCACTGTACCTCTCAAGGCGCGCAGGTGCCTCTCCACGAGCTCGTCAGCTCAGCCGGCTCGAGGGAACCTTTTAAACAGGAAACCAATGTGGGATCACACTGCTTCACCTCCCAGCAGGTTCGCCCCTGAGCATTGTGGTCAATGCAGTTCACGAAGCGTGTGTGCTTGCAGAATTGTCTCGAGTAATTACAAAGTTGTACTGGCCATCTCTATACACGTGTTCCTGGATCATTATCCGTCGTCAGTAGAGATTAGGCATCAAATATTTGGGGTTGCTGAGCAGGCTGCCAAAGTATTCTCAGGTCACAGTACCTCTCAAGGCGCGCAGATGCCTCTCCACGAGCTCGTCAGCTCAGCCGGCTCGAGGGAGCCTTTTAAACAGGAAACCAATGTGGGATCACACTGCTTCACCTCCCAGCAGGTTCGCCCCTGAGCATTGTGGTCAATGCAGTTCACCAAGTGTGTGTGCTTGCAGAATTGTCTCGAGTAATTACAAAGTTGTACTGGCCATCTCTATACACGTGTTTCTGGATCATTATCCGTCGTCAGTAGAGATTAGGCATCAAATATTTGGGGTTGCTGAGCAGGCTGCCAAAGTATTCTCAGGTCACAGTACCTCTCAAGGCGCGTAGGTGCCTCTCCACAAGCTCGTCAGCTCAGCCGGCTCGAGGGAGCCTTTTAAACAGGAAACCAAAGTGGAATCACACTGCTTCACCTCCCAGCAGGTTCGCCCCTGAGCATTGTGGTCAATGCAGTTCACCAAGCGTGTGTGCTTGCAGAATTGTCTCGAGTAATTACAAAGTTGTACTGGCCATCTCTATACACGTGTTTCTGGATCATTATCCGTCGTCAGTAGAGATTAGGCATCAAATATTTGGGGTTGCTGAGCAGGCTGCCAAAGTATTCTCAGGTCACTGTACCTCTCAAGGCGTGCAGGTGCCTCTCCACGAGCTCATCAGCTCAGCCGGCTCGAGGGAGCCTTTTAAACAGGAAACCAATGTGGGATCACACTGCTTCACCTCCCAGCAGGTTCGCCCCTGAGCATTGTGGTCAATGCAGTTCACCAAGCGTGTGTGCTTGCAGAATTGTCTCGAGTAATTACAAAGTTGTACTGGCCATCTCTATACACGTGTTCCTGGATCATTATCCGTCGTCAGTAGAGATTAGGCATCAAATATTTGGGGTTGCTGGGCAGGCTGCCAAAGTATTCTCAGGTCACAGTACCTCTCAAGGCGCGCAGGTGCCTCTCCACGAGCTCGTCAGCTCAGACCTCTCGAGGGAGCCTTTTAAACAGGAAACCAATGTGGGATCACACTGCTTCACCTCCCAGCAGGTTCGCCCCTGAGCATTGTGGTCAATGCAGTTCACCAAGCGTGTGTGCTTGCAGAATTGTCTCGAGTAATTACAAAGTTGTACTGTTCATCTCTATACACGTGTTTCTGGATCATTATCCGTCGTCAGTAGAGATTAGGCATCAAATATTTGGGGTTGCTGAGCAGGCTGCCAAAGTATTCTCAGGTCACTGTACCTCTCAAGGCGCGCAGGTGCCTCTCCACGAGCTCATCAGCTCAGCCGGCTCGAGGGAGCCTTTTAAACAGGAAACCAATGTGGGATCACACTGCTTCACCTCCCAGCAGGTTCGCCCCTGAGCATTGTGGTCAATGCAGTTCACCAAGCGTGTGTGCTTGCAGAATTGTCTCGAGTAATTACAAAGTTGTACTGGCCATCTCTATACACGTGTTTCTGGATCATTATCCGTCGTCAGTAGAGATTAGGCATCAAATATTTGGGGTTGCTGAGCAGGCTGCCAAAGTATTCTCAGGTCACTGTACCTCTCCAAGGCGCGCAGGTGCCTCTCCACGAGCTCATCAGCTCAGCCGGCTCGAGGGAGCCTTTTAAACAGGAAACCAATGTGGGATCACACTGCTTCACCTCCCAGCAGGTTCGCCCCTGAGCATTGTGGTCAATGCAGTTCACCAAGCGTGTGTGCTTGCAGAATTGTCTCGAGTAATTACAAAGTTGTACTGGCCATCTCTATACACGTGTTCCTGGATCATTATCCGTCGTCAGTAGAGATTAGGCATCAAATATTTGGGGTTGCTGAGCAGGCTGCCAAAGTATTCTCAGGTCACAGTACCTCTCAAGGCACGCAGATGCCTCTCCACGAGCTCGTCAGCTCAGCCGGCTCGAGGGAGCCTTTTAAACAGGAAACCAATGTGGGATCACACTGCTTCACCTCCCAGCAGGTTCGCCCCTGAGCATTGTGGTCAATGCAGTTCACCAAGTGTGTGTGCTTGCAGAATTGTCTCGAGTAATTACAAAGTTGTACTGGCCATCTCTATACACGTGTTTCTGGATCATTATCCGTCGTCAGTAGAGATTAGGCATCAAATATTTGGGGTTGCTGAGCAGGCTGCCAAAGTATTCTCAGGTCACTGTACCTCTCAAGGCGTGCAGGTGCCTCTCCACGAGCTCATCAGCTCAGCCGGCTCGAGGGAGCCTTTTAAACAGGAAACCAATGTGGGATCACACTGCTTCACCTCCCAGCAGGTTCGCCCCTGAGCATTGTGGTCAATGCAGTTCACCAAGCGTGTGTGCTTGCAGAATTGTCTCGAGTAATTACAAAGTTGTACTGGCCATCTCTATACACGTGTTCCTGGATCATTATCCGTCGTCAGTAGAGATTAGGCATCAAATATTTGGGGTTGCTGAGCAGGCTGCCAAAGTATTCTCAGGTCACAGTACCTCTCAAGGCGCGCAGGTGCCTCTCCACGAGCTCGTCAGCTCAGACCTCTCGAGGGAGCCTTTTAAACAGGAAACCAATGTGGGATCACACTACTTCACCTCCCAGCAGGTTCGCCCCTGAGCATTGTGGTCAATGCAGTTCACCAAGCGTGTGTGCTTGCAGAATTGTCTCGCGTAATTACAAAGTTGTACTGGCCATCTCTATACACGTGTTTCTGGATCATTATCCGTCGTCAGTAGAGATTAGGCATCAAATATTTGGGGTTGCTGAGCAGGCTGCCAAAGTATTCTCAGGTCACTGTACCTCTCAAGGCGCGCAGGTGCCTCTCCACGAGCTCATCAGCTCAGCCGGCTCGAGGGAGCCTTTTAAACAGGAAACCAATGTGGGATCACACTGCTTCACCTCCCAGCAGGTTCGCCCCTGAGCATTGTGGTCAATGCAGTTCACCAAGCGTGTGTGCTTGCAGAATTGTCTCGAGTAATTACAAAGTTGTACTGGCCATCTCTATACACGTGTTCCTGGATCATTATCCGTCGTCAGTAGAGATTAGGCATCAAATATTTGGGGTTGCTGAGCAGGCTGCCAAAGTATTCTCAGGTCACTGTACCTCTCAAGGCGCGCAGGTGCCTCTCCACGAGCTCATCAGCTCAGCCGGGTCGAGGGAGCCTTTTAAACAGGAAACCAATGTGGGATCACACTGCTTCACCTCCCAGCAGGTTCGCCCCTGAGCATTGTGGTCAATGCAGTTCACCAAGCGTGTGTGCTTGCAGAATTGTCTCGAGTAATTACAAAGTTGTACTGGCCATCTCTATACACGTGTTCCTGGATCATTATCCGTCGTCAGTAGAGATTAGGCATCAAATATTTGGGGTTGCTGAGCAGGCTGCCAAAGTATTCTCAGGTCACAGTACCTCTCAAGGCGCGCAGATGCCTCTCCACGAGCTCGTCAGCTCAGCCGGCTCGAGGGAGCCTTTAAACAGGGAACCAATGTGGGATCACACTGCTTCACCTCCCAGCAGGTTCGCCCCTGAGCATTGTGGTCAATGCAGTTCACCAAGTGTGTGTGCTTGCAGAATTGTCTCGAGTAATTACAAAGTTGTACTGGCCATCTCTATACACGTGTTTCTGGATCATTATCCGTCGTCAGTAGAGATTAGGCATCAAATATTTGGGGTTGCTGAGCAGGCTGCCAAAGTATTCTCAGGTCACAGTACCTCTCAAGGCGCGTAGGTGCCTCTCCACGAGCTCGTCAGCTCAGCCGGCTCGAGGGAGCCTTTTAAACAGGAAACCAAAGTGGAATCACATTGCTTCACCTCCCAGCAGGTTCGCCCCTGAGCATTGTGGTCAATGCAGTTCACCAAGCGTGTGTGCTTGCAGAATTGTCTCGAGTAATTACAAAGTTGTACTGGCCATCTCTATACACGTGTTTCTGGATCATTATCCGTCGTCAGTAGAGATTAGGCATCAAATATTTGGGGTTGCTGAGCAGGCTGCCAAAGTATTCTCAGGTCACTGTACCTCTCAAGGCGCGCAGGTGCCTCTCCACGAGCTCATCAGCTCAGCCGGCTCGAGGGAGCCTTTTAAACAGGAAACCAATGTGGGATCACACTGCTTCACCTCCCAGCAGTTTCGCCCCGAGCATTGTGGTCAATGCAGTTCACCAAGCGTGTGTGCTTGCAGAATTGTCTCGAGTAATTACAAAGTTGTACTGGCCATCTCTATACACGTGTTCCTGGATCATTATCCGTCGTCAGTAGAGATTAGGCATCAAATATTTGGGGTTGCTGAGCAGGCTGCCAAAGTATTCTCAGGTCACAGTACCTCTCAAGGCGCGCAGGTGCCTCTCCACGAGCTCGTCAGCTCAGACCTCTCGAGGGAGCCTTTTAAACAGGAAACCAATGTGGGATCACACTGCTTCACCTCCCAGCAGGTTCGCCCCTGAGCATTGTGGTCAATGCAGTTCACCAAGCGTGTGTGCTTGCAGAATTGTCTCGAGTAATTACAAAGTTGTACTGGCCATCTCTAAACACGTGTTTCTGGATCATTATCCGTCGTCAGTAGAGATTAGGCATCAAATATTTGGGGTTGCTGAGCAGGCTGCCAAAGTATTCTCAGGTCACAGTACCTCTCAAGGCGCGCAGGTGCCTCTCCATGAGCTCGTCAGCTCAGCCGGCTCGAGGGAGCCTTTTAAACAGGAAACCAATGTGGGATCACACTGCTTCACCTCCCAGCAGGTTCGCCCCTGAGCATTGTGGTCAATGCAGTTAACCAAGCGTGTGTGCTTGCAGAATTGTCTCTAGTAATTACAAAGTTGTACTGGCCATCTCTATACACGTGTTTCTGGATCATTATCCGTTGTCAGTAGAGATTAGGTATCAAATATTTGGGGTTGCTGAGCAGGCTGCCAAAGTATTCTCAGGTCACAGTACCTCTCAAGGCGCGCAGGTGCCTCTCCACGAGCTCGTCAGCTCAGCCGGCTCGAGGGAGCCTTTTAAACAGGAAACCAATGTGGGATCACACTGCTTCACCTCCCAGCAGGTTCGCCCCTGAGCATTGTGGTCAATGCAGTTCACCAAGCGTGTGTGCTTGCAGAATTGTCTCGAGTAATTACAAAGTTGTACTGGCCATCTCTATACACGTGTTTCTGGATCATTATCCGTCGTCAGTAGAGATTAGGCATCAAATATTTGGGGTTGCTGAGCAGGCTGCCAAAGTATTCTCAGGTCACAGTACCTCTGAAGGCGCGCAGGTGCCTCTCCACGAGCTCGTCAGCTCAGACGGCTCGAGGGAGCCTTTTAAACAGGAAACCAATGTGGGATCACACTGCTTCACCTCCCAGCAGGTTCGCCTCTGAGCATTGTGGCCAATGCATTTCACCAAGCGTGTGTGCTTGCAGAATTGTCTCGAGTAATTACAAAGTTGTACTGGCCATCTCTATACACGTGTTTCTGGATCATTATCCGTCGTCAGTAGAGATTAGGCATCAAATATTTGGGGTTGCTGAGCAGGCTGCCAAAGTATTCTCAGGTCACAGTACCTCTCAAGGCGCGCAGGTGCCTCTCCACGAGCTCGTCAGCTCAGACGGCTCGAGGGAGCCTTTTAAACAGGAAACCAATGTGGGATCACACTGCTTCACCTCCCAGCAGGTTCGCCCCTGAGCATTGTGGTCAATGCAGTTCACCAAGCGTGTGTGCTTGCAGAATTGTCTCGAGTAATTACAAAGTTGTACTGGCCATCTCTATACACGTGTTTCTGGATCATTATCCGTCGTCAGTAGAGATTAGGTATCAAATATTTGGGGTTGCTGAGCAGGCTGCCAAAGTATTCTCAGGTCACAGTACCTCTCAAGGCGCGCAGGTGCCACTCCATGAGCTCGTCAGCTCAGCCGGCTCGAGGGAGCCTTTTAAACAGGAAACCAATGTGGGATCACACTGCTTCACCTCCCAGCAGGTTCGCCCCTGAGCATTGTGGTCAATGCAGTTTACCAAGCGTGTGTGCTTGCAGAATTGTCTAGAGTAATTACAAAGTTGTACTGGCCATCTCTATACACGTGTTTCTGGATCATTATCCGTCATCAGTAGAGATTAGGCATCAAATATTTGGGGTTGCTGAGCAGGCTGCCAAAGTATTCTCAGGTCACAGTACCTCTCAAGGCGAGCTCGTGGAGAGTCACCTGCGCGCACACGCTTGGTGAACTGCATTGACCACAATGGGCATATATATATATATATATATATATATTCACTGAAAAAACACATGTTTCAGGGACGTTATAGTTAGGCTGACATATCACTTGTACAAAACCAAAGAAATTCAGGTTATAGTTAGCTGAGCTAACTATAACACCCACCCCGCAATGCACTGCTCAGGACGTCACATATTACATCACTCATGACATGGTCAGTGACATCACTGATGACATCACTGATGCCTTCTCAAATGACATCACTGATGACATCACTGATGACATCATCCACTTAATATCTGATGCACTTCCTCACACCCTAATATAAGTAAAATGGGATTAAGGGAAGATTAAGGAGAGATTTAGAGAGGGGCATTCACCCACCCACAAAAAAAGTAAATCCATTCCTAATCCCAACCTGTACTTCCAAAGTTACTGCAGCTGTAAAGGAACCAAAACTGTTTTTAAATGTACTCCAGCTCAAACCTAGAGTAAATCCAGCACCATGCATGGCCAACCACAGTAATTGCAACACCCTCCCAAAGAGAATAATGGACTTAAAATAAAACCTTATAGGAAGCATTGTTAAATTAAAGAAAATATTTTTAAATAGGTAAAAATATAAATATATTTAATTTATTCTTAAAAAATTACACTTTTTTAATTTTCCCTATACTTTACCAAGGGGCTATCTATCCAGGGATAACTGTGTGAGCCTACCAATCCAAGATGATCTTGAATCTTTTCCTTTGATGTTAGACCCTGGCTGAACCATTACTAAAAGAAGTGTTTGTCACGACTTGCTCCCTGCATTCCCGTGTCCACCACCAGGGGGGCTGAACTGGGGGACTTTCCAGTCCTCTAATAAACTTCCAGACCCTCCCCTGCATGCAAATCCTGACTTCCAGCCATTTGGACACTTATTGGGAACTGACATCTATTCCCAATCCATGCCGGGTTTTGTAAAGCCAGCCTACTCATGCCTGAAAACTCCATTACCCAGGATTCCCTGCTCACTGCTTAGTCTCCACCCCTGCAGGCCAAGGATGGATGGAGGAATTCAGCTCACCTGTGGCTGGCTGCTGCTAGCCTGCTCACACCTGCTGCATATGATTACAGTGAGCTCTTTTAAGCCCCAGCTCCCTTCAGCCCAGTGTTGGTCATTGTAAGCTGTTTACCGGTGAGACCAATCCTTGTTTCCTGTGCTCCCTGAGCTTTTGCTATCCTTGTTTCCAGTGATTCCTTAGCTATAGATATTCCTTGTTCTTTGATTCCTGAGCTATAGCTATTCCTTGTGCCTGAATTAGCACTGCCTGCAGTGCTACCTGGTTTCCTGTGTTCCTGAGCTATAGCTATTTTCCTTGTGCCTGCTTTAGCACTGCCTGCAGTGCTACCTAGTATCCTGAGCTATAGTTAGTCTCTGTTCCTTTTCCTGGGCTTCAGCTATTTTTTGTGCCTGACTTGCACTGCTTGCAGTGCGCTCTTGACTCCTTGTTTCCTGAGCTGTAGCCATTTTCCTGTTTCCTGAACCAGCACTGCTTGCAGTGCTTCCTTGATTCCTGAGCCTTAACATTTCCTTGTTCCTGACCTGTAGTGCTACTTTGACTCCTGAGCCTTTGCTCAATTCTTGCCCCAGCACTGCATCCTATGCTACTTTGTTTTCTTGTTTCCTGACCCTGTACTATTCTAGTATACCCTTGTAGCCTCCCTTTCTGTATATCCTTTTCCAGTCCCTGCCTTTCATCTCATTTCCTTGGTTCCAGTTCTAGTTTGCTATCTTTCTATTCTGCTGTCTCGCTTCTGTTACCTTGTATGTTTGTTACCTGCTTTCTGCCAAGTGTGCCCTGTGATTTCCTTCCTTTCCTGTTAAGCACTCCTCTTTGCTAGCTCCTTGTCTATTGTGCTTGTGTTTAGTTCTACCCCTTTGCTGTTACTGCCTTGCGTGTTCCTGTTTGATCGCCAGGATCCGTGGGCACGGCTGACTACATAGGTGGTGTTTCTTGTTCACTGTGAGTATTGTCTTTGAGTTACTGTTATAACATCACCATAGGTATAAGCTCCACAGACCCTGCCTTTGTGTACATATCCTATATGTGGGTATTTCCAGTCAGTATCTGTAACAGCAATTGTGGGTGATGAACTTACTGAGCTTCAGTCTTACCGTGTGGAGCTCCTGAGTGCTTTACCCCACATCCCCTTTATTGTTAACGTTGTTTCATGTTTAAGTGTATTGCACATCCGTCCTGGGTTTAAGTGATTCAGAATGCTGAGCCGCCTCATGAGTGCCCTTCCTTTCCGAGTCTCACCCTTCTTGTTCACCTCTACAGGCTTCCCCTTTGGATCCCTTTTCTCCTCTGACTTCCTGTGTGCTCCTGGGCAGCGCTGTACTCCTCTCTGTCTTTGTTTTCTACCCTGTTCCCAGTCCTTGCCCAAGTCCCTGACTGTGTTCCCCACATAGTCCCGGACAGGCCCTGACAGTGTTAACAAGTGTAGGATGTGGTGCAATGCTTTAATTCTTTAACATTTCATCATGTTCAACACCTATTTGCTACTATTTGTGTCACTGAGTTTATTCAAGAGCTACTGGATTGTCCAGGTGTTTCTTTGCCCTTGTGGCTTTTATCTCGTAACTGGGACCCTCTTCAGGAGACACTTGACATTTTTCACATTTACTGTTAAGTACAGGGTAGGCACTAATCAATAAAGATTGATAGATCTTTGTTGCATTCAGTCCTTTACACCTACCATGCCACCCATCCCTCAAATACAGTAACATGGCTATCTTTCTGGCAGCAGCCTACACCAAATATATCCAATTCATAATTCACACAATCATAAAAAACTGGCATCCCACTCTGTCCTCAAAGACCCCTATCCAATACCTGGCATCCTGACATAACACCATAAACCCACACTTAGCATTCTGCCCTACAACCCCCAGTTCTACTCTACTGGCCTTGGAACCCTTCCATTGCCCTCCCTAAACACCAGAGACCTGTCCTTGGTATCATGCTATACTCTGCAAATGGAGGATACCCAATTTTTATCTAAGTGTTCTGTGAGAGGCTTATCAATGTCTACAATCATTTGTTTCTTTTGAGGGTCTTGCAATCTCAATCACAGTAAATAACAGTTAAGGATTATTATCCACCTCAGAAGGATAGAAGAATGTTTCAACCTATCAAGGATTAAAACTTTTATAAACCAGATCATACACTCACTTGTGCTCTTGGGTCCGAATAGGGGTAGAGGGCTTGTGGTGGCAGGGCCAGAGAGAAACAATCACAGGATGTTTTACTGGGAACACCTAAATCACACTGGGAGCTAATCAGGAGGGAAACCCAAAGTCTCTGGGTACCATTTGCCATTTTGCTTGGACGGAAAAATCCTGTGACACATGTTCTGATTGCACCATGATTTAATATTTGATTAAAAGATTGTCAGGAAGACTGGATCATACCATGTGTGTCCTGGTTATTTAATCCATTTTTCCTCAAGCTTGTGAGTTGTTTGAGTTTAGTTTGCAGTAAGTAGAGGTTTAAGCACAGGCTTAGAAGTCATTTGTTCCGCTTTGTGCAGTCCCTTAAAATGGGGCAGTAAATGTCACTGAATGAGGGCAGCTCACCACACTAATGTTGTGCTGGAGGGAAGACGTGGTTAGATGGTGCAATTGCTTGCACAATAGCCAGCTACATTGGTGATCTAAATTCTATAATTGTAAAGGGAAAGGCTCAATTCTTAGGACCCCATTTACAAGAGGCCTGCGCCACCAAAGCGTCACTTTTTATGATTCTCTGATGGCGCAGGCCTCTCAATCATATCTATGAGGCGGGGCAAAGCCACCCTGCGTAGCTTTGCATGGCCTCATAGATATGGAGTAAGGCAAGGCAGCGCAAAGCTGGCAAGGAGGCATTCCTTGGGCGTTGCAGAGGGTTTTCTCATTCAACACCCATGGGTTTTGACACATTCCCAGATTTACAAAGATCTGTAAACCTGGGAATGCATCAAAACTGTGCGCCTCCCCAGGGGAGGCGTAACAAGGAGAAATAACTTTATTTCTCCTTGTTTTTTCCTCTTTGTATGTGCGCTGCAGAATTCAGCACACATACAAAGAGGAAAACACCTCCATTGATTGTTTTTTATGAAGGAAGGTGTCCCTTCCTGCACAAAAACATTTGTGCCAGTAACGCAGACATCTTTGCACCATGGTGCAAGGATGCCTGCCTTGGAGCTAGGCATCAGTTTGTGCACCGGCACAGGCAGAGGGGACAGGAATGCGCCGTATTTCATTACCAATATCTCAATATATCTAACATTTACTTGTTCAAGGAGACATGTATGTGACCTACTTTGACAAAAAGCTTTAATGATGTCAATTAATAAAATAAAATACTAAGACAATACCGAATGAACAAAAATGATATTGTTTCCAAAATGTCATTGGTTTGATTCCCAACAACATTGCATACAAAAACAAACATTTCCAAACTAATTCCACTGAATACAGTTGACGTTATCAGTTCAAATTATTCCAGTAAAAAATCTATTCGAAATGCTAATTTGCTGCATCCTAGCACATACAGAAGCTAAAAAATCATTAGTAGCATTTGTTTCACATATAAACGTACCATTTTGAAACAAGCTGACACCAACACTGCCTTTTAAACAGACTGCCTCGATTCTGATCAATAAAATGTCCAAGAATGTAGCTAATTCAACAGACATATGTAGTTTTTCAGCACTAAGTCCAAGGCTTAACTTCTGCTCAATGCTTCCAATATTAATTGTCAAAAGGCTTTAAAAACTTTAAGCATTCAAAATGCTATATTAGACAAATATAGATGAAATGACCGCCACTACCTCGATAAAAAGTTTCGACCAAAGTAATATAGCCGCGTACAATATTATATTTCATAGAGGTACCCCGATATAAGTCTAGGTAACATCATAACCCTTCACCTACATTCTCTCCTATACTACATACATAACGGATTTGAAGGACTGACCTTTTACCCAGTTACAATACTACACACAAGTACGTAGGGTTTTTTCCCTGGACACATTCCCCAAGTCATCCTAAGTCCGGCACAGGCACAGCAAGGTAGAACCCCTGGGGATACCTTAGGGTATATAAACACCACATCTTGCTGAAATAGGGAGAGGAGATCAGGACTTCCTGGCCGACACACTGATGCAAGATGCTGAGGTTCCTGCATGCAGATACTCCAGCTCGAAGTGGTCTGACATCCCTTGCGGGGTGTTCAGCTCGAGACCAGAATGGGGGTTCCGCAGTCTGACATCAGGTAATGGGGTTGGCTTTATCCTAGAGGGATTCTTGGCTTTACACCTACTCACATGCTAGGTACATTTAGGTACATTTAGGTACATCTAGTTAGGGTGCATCTTAGGAGTACGCCTTTTTATTGCCATGTATTTTATATACTTGCCTGTAGTTATGATTTTAGCAAAATGGTAGAAACCTACCATCTGTTTACTTTCTTAGTGCTGCTACTCATTTATATATACTACTGTCTACTGGTGATTTGAAATGTGATTCTGAGATGTGGCTAGGTCAAACCTCGCGCAATACCATAAAAGTAATCAAAAGTATAGTTAGCATCCAAGGAGTGCTCAAGGGAACAGTTAGGAGACGGCCACCCACGTATCCAAAAAACCTTTAGTGACCATTGGTACACAAAGGGCAAATCAAAAAACAGAATCCCACTCGAATCTGGTGTCCTAATACGACGGGAGTACTCTCCTGACTCTGATATATATTCAAACTTCCTAAACCGGAAAATGAGCGCTCTAAAGACTTACATTATATGCGATTAATCGTATGGTCTGCCTAAAATTCGGCGGAACTGCCTTAGTATTTATTCTAGCCCTGAGGAAGTCGATGGGTGATATTCCCAAGACGAAACACGTGTTGGCTGCATTCTGACTATACCAGCTATTTTTATCTGCAAAGAAAATAAAGAAGAATTTTATTGCACAAGATTTGGACTGATATCTGTGTGTACGGACTCTCTGATGATTTGAGTCTGCTTTTGCTCGGGAATGGGATTCTGTTTTTTTACTGGTGATTTGAGTGCACTTATTTTACGCTAGAATAACGACTGTTCAATAAATGCTTATTGAAAAACGTCCCAACCGTTTATTCTGTGTATCTCTCTGAGAACAAGTGAGCACGAGTGACTGAGCGAAAAGTAAGTTACTGTTTCCATGGAAACTGAGGGATCATGGTTGTCATGTTCGATAATTGCCAAGAACTATTCTCTCCTTGGTAAGAGGAGATTATAGTGGCATTGCGAGCTAGCTGGTACACAGGCTAACATACCTGGTGGGGGTGTCTGGAATCAGTCTGGACACCAGTCCCGCAGTGTATGTTGTCTAAACGCAGATCCTGTATACCTTTTATAGGAACTACACGACATGACGCTGCCAATGTTGGTATTGGCACTTATTTAACAGTCAAATCTGAGTAGTTCAGTCATGCTATTTTTCAGAGACCCCTACTCACATTTCCCCAGAGATGTCTGGAGTGGGAGGGAACAAAATCCGCCGCAGCTGATTAGGAAAATTCCTATGTATTGGCTGTTGGTTTAATCAAGCTTGAAGGATACAGTGTTCCTAATTGTGCCTAACACTTATCTCAGTTTCCTTGAAACGCTCTCCTTTCTAAAAATAATGACTGAGCAAGGAGACGTAGATGAAGGGAATGCACTAAACTTCACAACAGAGGAAGATGATGCAGATGCAATACACATTGCAGACAATGTTAGAAATGCCGTCACCCTAAAACTAGTAGCATATGGTGTTATAATTAGGGATGGGCAAGTAACCTTCGTGATTGAAGCACACAAATCATATAGAACAGAGGTATTCTATTCATGGATTAGATTCCTGCAGGCAAATGTTTTTACAAAAACATTTCACTACTATGTCGAAGATGACATACCGAACGAATACAGTCCATATGAGGACATTGAAATTCCACTCACTTACCACGAACATTTTTACTGGTTTAAAGGCGCCCTCCCCCATACAAGAAATAGAGTAAGACTCGGCCCACTCGAAAGAGACGGAGCAACTTGGCCAGTGCAAGCGGCCTACACACCACATCCTGACATTGACACAATGCCAGGAGGAGACTTACTCGTACAGCATAAAGAATTAATAAGACTTTACAGAAACATGACACAGTTTGTGATGAGAACACTCACACTTCAGCCAACACCAGCTACACAACCAGGACAAGTTCAAAATAATACAACCAAAATTACACCACAAACACTGCGCGCAGTGATGGGTAAAATGCCCACTAAACGTGAACAAATGCCCTTCTGGATAGCACAAAAAATAACACAGCTGGAGGCCGTGTTTCTGCACACTGGTCCTAAGGAAAAGCATGTGAACACCGGCAGTGGGGGACTCCAAGAACCAGGAAGCCTTGCTTTGAGACTCCAGGAGGAGGGGCCGCCCGACGCACTGAAAAGCGCCAGCTTCTTCCCGCAGCGTGGGACGAGCTTGTGAACACTGGCAGTGGGGGACTCCAAGAACGAGGAAGCCTTGCTTTGAGACTCCAGGAGGAGGGGCCGCCCGACACGCTGAAAAGCGCCAGCTTCTTCCCGCAGTGCGGGACGCGCTTGTGAACACCGGCAATGGGGTACTCCAAGAACCAGGAAGCCTTGCTTTGAGACTCAAGGAGGAGGGGCCAACCAACGCGCTGAAAAGTGCCAGCATCTTCCCGCAGCGCGGGAGGTGATAGTGGCCGGTCAACTATTGATTCATTCCTGGTGAGGGCAGTTAATGTAATCTCACAAGAGATAGACATTGTTGAACGATGTCTCTCTATAGGTGGAGGACCTGAGAGTGGGATCACAGCATCACCTAGTGACGTTATAGCCATACTCCCAGCAACTAAGAGTCTAACCAGGGAAGATAATGGCCCTAGAACCACTGATAGTCTGGCAGCTCCCGCTATCAATGAGGCAACACGATCCCCTAGTACCAGCATCACTCTCATTAACCCCCCTACTCCGAAAAGGAAAAGGAAATGCAAAAAGACCCCTGTTATGCCAGGAGGTTCCAGAAGACCAAATGCGCCCAATACCCCGGGCCCCTCTAGCATAGAGGTAGGGACTATATCATGTGATTTGGGGGACTTACAACGAGCCTCACTACTGGATGAGATTACTACTGTTAGTACCAATTCATGAGAAGTTAGAGGCTTTGTCTACTGAAGTTAAACAGATTAGGACATGTTATTCTATCACGCCTCTGCGTCAAACTGAGGAGGGGTCTGACAGGGCTGACAGGGTTCTAGCAACACCCACAACTTCAACAACTAATTTAATAAGGGATAACATAATGAGATTAAGTGCTAATATAATTAAGCCAGGGATTGCAGGCACTTTACCTGAGGCTAACCCCAGGGTTCACATGGAACATCTGGTATTTACACCCCAAATACAGACCCAGTCACTGCCAATTAATGCAATTACCACACATTTATCACATGGGGATATCCAACAAGCTCCTCTATTAGCCAAGGCTAGTACGGTAAACACAATAGAAGCCAGTGCTGTAGATGCCAAGATCACTATTAATTTACCTCCTGAAAGTGTAGCAGTCATAGTCAACGTACCCCCATTACACCCTGGCCAAATAGAATCCTATGATTCACTAAAGAATAGGGTGATTCAATGACTCAATAGGAACTGCCACTTCCCGGTAAGGGATGCCCAACAAATCCTGTTCGTAAGAAGAGTATGCTGGATTGGCCCCCTGAGGAAAAACTATGATTGGGATTGCATTGTAATCAACTTCAGGGAGCCTAGGTGTGCCAAGGGTGTCCTTATGGGGGAGGCACGTCATGCCCAATTTGAATATCACATGTCACTCCAGCCATTGGGTTTTTTCTATAGGCACCACCAGTCTTCTGTACCGAATATAACCAGACTAGGCCCATTAGCTATCCATCCAGCCCGAGCACATCCCCCATCACTGGTGATTCGAAACAGATACCAGGTTTTGAGTGACCTCCAGGATATCGATTGACATGAGAAGAGGATGCATGTCAATCGACCGAAACATATAATGAATATGCCTCCACCCCACGAAGGACGGGAAGATGATATACATTTGGCCCTCAAGGGCTATTGTGACATTGCCGTCACTTTATCTGTTCCCTCCCCATCCCCCAGAGAGGGTGCAGTGGATCCTTCACACGTAATAACTGCCCCACCCAATTTACCACCACCCAGTAGTAGTGGTCAAGGAACGGTTGATGGGTACAGAATTGCGACCTGGAATGTAGGGGGTTTAGCTAAGAAACAGGGCACCCTAGGATGGATGGAGTTTATACGCGACTTGGATATTTTATGCATCCAAGAAACTTGGTGTACTGAGCCTGTTTATTTTGAGGGCTTTACGACACACTGGTCGGAGGCTGAGCCGTCGGCTGCAGGGAGATCTAAAGGGGGACTCATGGTCTTAATATCAAACAAACTCCCGGTAAGCTTAAAGAGGAAAATTTCAACTAGCCCCCATTCACTAATTTTATGGTTAACATTTAGGGGAGGACGGGATTTGGTTCTGGGCAATTTCTATAACAATGTGTTTAATAATACCCAGGGGAGGGTGGTTTTAGCCCTTGAGGAAGGCTTGGGGATTTCAGTACAGTCCATTGCAAATAGTTTTATACTATTATGGGCCGGAACCGGAGATTTTAATACTCACACATGCCCTCACTCTGCTGTGCGGGTATGTGGAATGACTGACGAGGCTGGGCTTAGCTACTTTCATTTTCCCCACAATGAATATGGTACTTTATTAAATTCCATGATTACTAAGTTCGATCTACATTTACTAAAAAGTGCCGGGGATAGTAATGGGAATCAATCCCCAACCTTTATAGGGAGAAATTCCACTTCCTTTATCGACCACATTTTAATTTCAGCTAATGCCTGTAACTGGTGCACTTCACTACGGGTTGTTTGGCCAGGCATGAGTGATCATAACTGTATAATCTTGTCAGTCTTCTTTTGGGGCAGGCGCACCGTTACTACCTCTAGTTGTGTTACAGACATCATCCCATTTAGACCCAATGGGACTCGTATTAGGTGGACCAGAGTGGATCAGACTCAGTTTCTGCAAGATATTTGTACTAAGGGCTACAGTTTTATCATGTGCTGTTTGGAAGACGTGGTTACCCTCGACCAGCTACTCTATAACTATATTGGCATTACCACTGTAATTGATGCCCTCTTGACTCGTCCCATCAAAACTGGCCCGGCCAGATGCAACGGCTGGTTCGGCCATGCATGCACCATTGTCACTAGGGATCTGAAACTGGCTCTCTACAAACGACCTAGAGACAATCTACTGATCAAATCCCTTAGATTTAAACACAAAGAGGTACTACTAGTTAAAAAAAAAGAATTACAAAATGAGGCATGGTTGAAATTATCAAAAGCAGCAGATTTAGGAGACAGCAAACTCTTCTGGGATACGGTTAATTCTCCTTTTTTAAAGGATGACTCTTTCCCAGAATTGCTGTTACATGTTACTTGTGACGCATGGGTTGCCCACTTTACTAGTATTTTTAGCCCACCCATGGCACCTATGGTAACCTCCAAAAAAGAGGTACAACTGTTACATTCACCTGTACCCTTAGACATTATGCTACAAGAAGTGACATGGGCCCTGAAAGAAAGTAAAGGGGGTAAAGCCCCGGGGCCGGATGGGGTCCCAGTAGATGTTTTTAAGAATAATGCTGAGTTATGGGTGCCAATTTTAACAAGGGTTTTTAACATGGCTGCGGAGACAATGACTCCGTCAACATGGGGCACATCTATTATAGTACCAATTTTTAAGAAGGGCAATAAATCAGATCCCAAAAACTACAGGCCCATTTCACTTTTAGATTCATTGGTGAAAGTGATGAGTAAAGTCTTACTAAAAAGGCTTGAAGAATGGGCCTGGGATTACTCTATACTTTCACCCGTCCAGTTTGGTTTCAGGAAAGGCCTGGGGACCTTAGAGCAATGTGTGAACCTTGATCTACTCATAGGCAAGTACACCTGTGCCAAAGGCGGCAGATTATACCTCAGTTTTGCTGATCTGAGCAGCGCCTTCGATGTTGTAGATCATACTATTCTTTGGTCCACCTTGCTTGCCATGGGGGCACCCAGGCCAATCATTTATTTTCTGGCCAGATTATATGAGGATTTGACGAGTAAAGTCTGTTATGGCACCAGGGGGGAATGTACCAATACCTTTGCAGCTAAGCGAGGCATTCAGCAAGGTTTTGTACTAGCGCCTCTGTTATTCTCTTTGTTTATTAATGGGGTAGACAAGACCTTACAAGTAGTGCATGCCGATGCACCCCAAGTGGCTGGGCGCCCCATGCCTGTACTTTTGTATGCAGACAACGCTGTCCTGCTGGCCAGGACACCAGTGGGGCTGCAACGTTTACTGGATGCTTTTAGTGATTTTATTGCCTCTAAGAAATTAATTATTAATAAAAGTAAAACCTACACTATGGTCTGCGGGTCAAAGACAAACATAGCAGAACTTTTTTTATGGACCAATCACCTGTGACCACGGTTGATACTTTTTGCTACCTGAGCATTACTTTCTCATGTAGCGGGTCATGGACTCACAAAATTATTAATGTCAGGAGCAAAATGGCTAGAAGCACCCATGGCATTTTTAGATTTTCAACAAAACTGGGCTCTAGACCGGTCAAGGAGATAACAACAATTTATAGGGCAAGGGTCTTATCGATTGCAACATATGGCGCTGGTATATGGGGTTACCACAATAGTTCTGTGCTACAGACGGAGGAAAACAGCTTCCTCAAACGTCTCCTCAGCCTACCGACCTCGGCTTCTTCAGAGATCATACATGAAGAAGTGGGGCTACAGTACCTAATAGATATAGTTGCATCTCGCCCATTATTGCTCTGGTACTCCATATGGTCCAAGGAGGAAACCAGTTTTACAAAATCAATTATTTTAGACTGTCTTTCCTTGGATAATGCAATGAAGATCCCCTGGTTAAGTTACATCAATTCGCAGTACAGTAAAGTATTTAAGATGTCAGTATGGACCAATCCCTCCCAAGTACTATCACTTAGGAAGCTGTTTATCAGAGAAAATTTTATGAATCACAGGAGGGAAGTTCGGCTTGTTAGCGAACGCAGGAAACCAACTGTAAAGTTTTATTTAGCACTTACTTCCAATGTGGGCTGTCAAGATTATTTAACATACATTCCCAACCTTATGCACCGTTTTGTATTAGTTAGATTGAGACTTGGAATTGCCCACCATTTAGTGGCTTTCCCCAACATGAAAACTTGTCCCCCAGCCATGACCCCTTGCCCATGTGATGGACAGAGCAAGCAGAGCACCATGCACTTTATGCTTTTTTGTGGTTTTTATTCGGGATTTAGGAATTATTACTTAAAACCACTCCTGCTTGAGTATGGCAGTGGTTCGCACCTTGCCGCAGTAAAATACTTGTCTGAACTTAATGATGCCAGGGTTTGCTTTAATGTGGCACTCTTTATTATAAACGCCATTAACGCACGCAAAAGTATTGTTGTATCAACATAGCGATGACCCCCTGACGATTTTTAAGAAATTGAGCTGTTTTTAAAAATATAACTTTTTACGTGCTTTAAATGTGATCAATTTTGGCCCCATGTTGTAGACCAAGCGTTCTCTGCTATTTTTTTTACTACTTGATATTTTTTATGTCTAATGCAACCAGTTTTAATATATGCATGTTTTTAGATGTGATTAATTCTGGCCCCATGTTGTACACCAGATGTTATTTGTCTTGTTTGTATGTACACTTTTATGGTTGTTTTACACATACCGAATAAAGTTTTTGAACTGAACTGCATAGAATACTGACGATTTGCTTGCCAATGGGGACAGCTCCCTCTATAGAAGATTGTACTTCTTGGGGTACAGTTTTCGCTGCAATATATACCAGGACTCATGGTATCCCTTCTTTAGCGGTAATACCAGATGTATTAAGACAAATACAGAACGAATATGGAGCAGAACCTGCTCTAAACTTAGGGATGAAGTTGTTAAATAACTTTGCCCAGGTATCTGCAATAATATTAGCAAATATTAAAGGGGAAGCAGCATCAGTGGCAATACGCCAACGTCTGAGAGATTTCACTCCATTACAACAGGAGACAGAGCTACCTAAAATAATTGAAACTGCTTATGCGGAATTAGGTAGAGACAGTCTGGGAGCTAGACCTGTAAAACCTCAATTAGTGGGAGGTACAGATAAAGAACAGTCAAAGCAAACACTGGTTTCTTCAAAAAGAAATGGGAGAATAATAAACAACAAAAGAACAGATCTCACTCCAGGGGAAGGTCTCCTCAACAGAAGCCCCCAGAAAGGAGATATAATCTTAGGAATAGAGACAACATTAAAAAGCTGACAGGTATCAGGACACTGATACACGTTCCTCTCGTTCCTTTCAGGGTTCATAAAAAAACTCCAAGTTGGAAGGACGGTCAGAACAGAGACAAGAAGAGAGTACAAAGCCCAGAGACAGGCAACGCACTTCGGACTACGCGTCAAAGAAAGAGGAAAATCCCAAAGCAAAACCTCAATTTAAAAAGAAGAAGGTAGCAGGTCTCAAAACTAGACATGCCCAGAATTCTGAGGACTCAACTACTGAACGGTGAATGGGCTCTGATGATGCTAGACAGCGCAGCAGAAGTAACAATAGCTCACCGGAACCTGATGGAATTTCTGGTGAAAGCGGAGTTGAGTGAGTATATCAGGGTGGAAACACCTGATACTAGGGTGAGTGTCCCACACAAGTTACATGAAATAACACTCCAAATGGAGGGGGACAAGCCCAGACAAGTTAAGGGTCTCTTTTGGGAGAACCTGACTTCTGGCTACGACATCCTATTAGCATAAAGAGATTGGCCGCCTACTATTGTTATGGAATGCCCAAAGGGGGAAACCGTAATGTTTCCAGCTTTCTCCGACCTAGTCCCCGTACACCTAAGACAGACATATGCGCAGGAGTGGGCATTAGCCCTTGCTCCAGCATTATACCGCAACCACGTAGGGTGGGATGAAGAGTCACCCCACCACGTAATTCCAATAAAAACAAACCCAACTCCACAAAGACAGTATTCCATAAAACAGGAAGCTAAAAAACAGGTCAGGGAGATCTTAGATCAACTTGAATACCAACGTGTAATTGAACCATGCACCTCATCAATGAATAATCCTTTGTTTCCCGTAATGAAACCCGGCAATTCATATCGTCTAGTTTTAGACTATAGACACCTAAACTCATGCCCGAAAACATTTGCAGTTCAGAATGCACATTGTGCGGAAAAAATACAAAACAACATTAGATATCTATAATGGATTTTTCTGCCAAAACATAGCGCCTGAAAGCAGATATTTGACAGCTTTCTCAGCGCTAGGGTCCCAGCGTCAATTTTGTCGACTCCCCAAGGGTATAAGAACAGCCCAGGGTTATTCTCAAGGAGGGTAACAGAGGTACTACAGAATTTGGATGGGAAGCATTATCCTATGTAGATGATATTTATCTGACGGATGATGACTTAGAGGAGCACTTGACCAGGGTGAGCACCATAATTTTGGGTTTCGCCTCTGAGGGCTACAAATTTAATTTAAAAAAATCGAAAATAGCACACCTCAATGTCCTATTTTTGGGATATGAGCTTTCAAGTGAAGGCAAAAGCCTGGCAGCCCACTTTTAGAAAAGTGCGCACCGCTACAACCTCCAAAATCATTAAACAATTACAGTCCATACTGGGATTTTTGAAATATGCAGAACATACATTTTGGAATACGCAGAGAGGGTATAACCTTTCTATGACCTAATAAGACCTGACTTTTCAGTTAGACAATGGACACAGGAACACACAAATATACTTTGTTCCCTACAAGCTGATATGATATCATCAAAACACTTAGAGACACGTGTAAACGTACGCAACCTGGTGATCCGCGTAGTCGCAGGTCAATCAGGGTACACTTACTTAACCTTCAATGAAGGTGAAACAGTACCAATTGCATATAAATCGCATTTGTACGCTAATGCTGAAATGCGTTTTGCACCCACAGAAAAAATTCTGACAGCAATACAGACTGCTGTAGTGCGAGAAAGAGCACTGGCTCAGGGGAAACGAATAATTGTTGTAACCCGGTACCGGCCTTAGAGGCTGCCACAAAGGCAAGTGTCCCAAATGCGAAAGCATTACATCCAAGATGGATATAGTAGGCTAATTCTCTCACTGCAACAGATGTAGAATGCAGATATGACCCTATTCTAAAAACACAAGCATTCCTGCGATATAAACAAGAATATCCTCTACCAAATGAAATAATGCCTCTAGATCGGTATGAATACCTTATTTATACTGATGGATCTGCTCAACCGCCCATAGGGCGTAAGCAACAATACAGTGCAGCATGCGCTATTGTAACAGGTAGGATGCAGGACGGCAAGTTCCGTCCAAGCTGTACAAAAACACAGTCTCTCGGAGACTGCACGGCTCAGTTGGCAGAATGAAAAGCACTATTGCTGGTACTGATAAATACGGATCCAGAATTCCCCACACTAATAGTGTGCGATTCCTTTTACTGTGTCCAGTCGTACAACAAATACCTCCACTATTGGGGACAAAATGGGTTCAGAGATTCAAAAGGTGGCACAATCAAACATAGGAAACTATGGGAACAGGTAGCAGAGTTAAAAAACAAACTACCAAGAGCTCACGTGATACACACGCTGAGTCATCAACGTGATGGCGTTCACGTTGAAGGGAATTCATTGGCTGATGAAGCCACGAAGGGGGCAGTACGCTCTACGTCCGTAGCTGCAATCACCCGTTCAAAAATGAGGGTAGACGGTAGCACAATGGTAGCTGTGATTGCTTCGCGCAGTAAGAGCAAAGCACTTCCTAAAGGTTTTCCACTCAAGTACTCCTACAAGTTAGATGCAAACAACGTTCCATTTGCTCAGATTCCTGGAGTGGGGGATAGAATAATACCAAACATGGATCGCAGGTTAGGTTTAATCTTGGCTGCACACAAGGTTCTGGGTTCTGCTCATACAGGAGTTACAGCGACAGATTCTTTACTGAAACAACGCTATTGGTGGCCAGGGTTAACAAAGCAAACCAAAGACTTCGTCTTAAAGTGCGATATCTGTCAACAGATAAAAGGGGCCACCGCAGCTTGCCCAGCGAAGACACCATTGTTAATATCAGACAGACCGCTTGCATGCATTTACCTGGACCACTGTGGCCCCTTATAATCTGATGGGGCTTACAAGTATATCATGGTGGCAGTGGATTTCTGTTCAAGATTCTTATGGGTAGGGCCCCAGCGCTCGGCAGACGCCAAACTGTTATAAAAGATTTGCGAGTCTTCATAGGTGATCCAGCGCAATATTAGCCAACAACATTCATACACCATATACTAACTTACATTCACACTACACTAATACTTACGCTGGGTGTCAGATGTTCTCTTTTATCAAAATCCCTGCTACCAATTACCTTCTGATTGAAGAGTAATAACTTACCAATGGATCCTTTGCTAATTGGGAAGTTTAAAATGAGTGACATTCATTGACATTCATTATAGTACATAATCCTGAAATAACCACTGAGTCAGGAAGTTTTAAAATGTTTATCTAAAGTTTTGGCAGAGTAAAATACAGAAAACACGGTACTTGATTGAAAATACCCAAGAAAAAGCATAGAAATGATTTTGCTAATAAATGACGGTGTTTAAGGAAGAGGAGAAGATAGAAACAGCAGCACAACTAATGGTTGCAGTATAATTACCTAAAATGCGAGAACCAAGCCCCTTAGCCAAGGAGTTGGAAAAGATAGGACCCAGGAAGGATGAAGAGTAAAGACTTCTTCCAGGATCAGGACCGGACCGGTGACCTCTCTACAACGACGCCTGCGCCGTTCCCCTCTCTGATACTCGACTTCTCTCGATTCTCCCGTCTAATGGACTCCGCCACCCCCTCCTCAGGACCTCTTCCGGACAGGAATTCAGTCAGCAACCGATCAGCTGGGCAGTCTGGAGCTCTTCTGTCAGCATTTCCGCTCTCCTGTGCTAACTAATTAGCTAATTCTATATCTATTATACCCTTCTACGCCATATACCTCCCCTTAATGTTGCTAAAATATGGGACCACTACTTCTGATTGGACAGGGACAGGGGTGGATTCTCGCACCATATCGTTTTGGCCTAAATTGTAAAGCCTATTGTCTTTACGTTCCCTCCCCTTCAAATTAATACATTCGCTTTATTTCCCACCCGTCTCATGACAAATGTTATATATTTTACAGGAGAAAAGTAACAAATTGTTCCGCCGGAAACATTGGGTACATGATCTTCGGCCAATAGGTCGTGGCCTTGGGAGACGTCCAAGTTGACTTCACTTGGCAGGCATACAGGACACATGCACAGAACCCTCTGTCTCTCGAGTTTCAAGACACCAACCCAGGCCCAAGTTTACGAATTACTAAAAGTGCAAGAAGAAAATATTAAAATCACAAATAAAAAGTTTCACTGTATACCCACTTTTCCTAACTCTATTCCCATTTAATCATAATACTATCCTGCATTAGTAGCGTTAAGAAAACGACAATTTAATAATGACATAAGAGCAAGCTTAAGCATGTGATAACATTTAGCGGCCATTTTAATACACACTGCGCAGAAGCAGAAGTTTCCCACCAAGCAAAGAAAGACGTCACACCAGGTGATCAGGTTGTGACATGCGCAATAAAGTCCTGCGCTTTTAGCGGCCATCTTGGTTTATGGACAAGCGTTATTCATTGGTAAAACACATAGGCAAGCGTCTATCCCTTTCGTGTTTGTGAATGCAAGGATTAGTTTTGACAGTACAAATTTTAATATATTAATACTATGAGGAAGATTGCATACAAGCAAGTTTCAATTTTGAAACCTTGCTCCATCATAGGGACATACGCAGTTGGCACATTACATTCTGACAGTGGCCCAGCATTCAGCTCTAGGGCTTGAAAGGAAGCCATGGGAAGTTTGGGTGTAGCATTGCGGTAGTCCTCTCCATACCATCCTGATGGAAATTCGGTTGTGGAGAGGAAAAACCGAGACTTAAAGCAATCTTTAACAGCTAGGATATTAGGCTCAGTGGTAGTTGGGTCAATCATCTATATGGGGTCCAGCGAGCCCTTAATAACCAGCCAAGAAGCTCTCTAGGGGGTGCCACTCCTTATGAGGTCCTGTTTGGGACAAGAATGTGGGTACGTGATCTCGATTGCGAAGGCACAGTGGCGGATGAAAAACCGTTTGACATCAATAAACGTTTGGCTGTTTTACAGGATCTGAATGACTCCAGAGCCTCCTTAAGTAACGTCGAGACAAAACGAACCGCCACTGGGGAAGTCAAGACAACAACGGCAAGACCTGCCTGAATTCCTAAAGTTGGGGATCTGGTCAGAGAAAAGATTGTGGACAAAAATGAATTCGGGCCATCCTATCGAAAGCCTGTACCTGTCTTGGCCGTTGAAGGATCAAGAACTGTACTTCTACCACCTCTTGCCAGAAAAGAAAAGAGATTCGTCTCGATCGATCTGATCAAACCACACTATGTGGCCGATACTAAATAGTAGGGCTCCTGAGTAGCCAATGTCCTCCTCTCGCTACAATGCAGGAAGTTCAAACTGAAAGACTCATAACATTTGAAGAGTCACCTTTACAAAGCAACGGAATCAATAACAATGCAATGGAACTAGTTCCCCTGACACGAAATTTCAAAATCAAAATGAAAGACAAATTTCAATTCAACCTAATAAGGATGTCTACGTCAACATGCCTCTTCAAGAGCAATCTACAAGTTCAACAAAACCTGCTGAGCTACCAAAAATAGATCGAACTGCATCTGGCTATTTCATCGACTTCGATACCTTTTCATTGGATCCAAGTGAACCTGAAACAACGCCAGCCCAAATTTCTCGCAAACAACGGATCAAAGACTTTTTTGACTTTCTTAGAAGGACTTATTTAGTATCACCTTGGCTAGAATTTTGGATAATCACCGGTATATTCTTTTTTCTTTTTTGGTTTGGATTAGTAATCACTTTCCACTTGCTCATCAATGGTACTTATCTTCAACAGAGCTCTGCAACGTCAGAAGTAAACTTAATTTTAAAACCTCATGTTTCATCTCATCATGAACAAGGAGACTTGTCCTTCGTGAACATTTCAGCAGTTCCTATACCGGATGGTATAGTGTGGGACAAAGTAAATTGTGATATATTTGGACTGACAGAGCTTTTAAAGATGCCACATTTGTTTAAAATGTCATTGAACAATATCATTACCTCCAGTACATTTTCTGATGATTGGGATTTTGAAACTGTTAATAACTTATTGTCTGATTTGGAACAATCTGCCGCATTTTCTAGCACTGAAATGTTAGAGGACACATCAGATTTTGACAAAATGTATTTTTACCAACATTATGGTAATCATTTCTTGCATAAATCTAGCAAACCTAGAAATGTTTTCACATACCACCCGTGGGAACATTGCCCTACACCACCGAAAGGTAGTTCAAAAACATTTGCACAGAAATTCTCATATTTTTCAGGGTTTAACACTTCTGACCCAACCTCATACTATTATAAGGTTGCACCTATATCTGCACAGAAAAATATGTTAACAAACACCAAACAGATTTACTCTGCTTCCTTTATTACCCAGCTGTCTGAACAGGGTTTCGACTTATGGATGGACACTGTAGATTTAAAATCGATCTGGGGTTCTAGAGACTGGCAAGTCCAGGGAACAGAAGCACTATTTAGAGCATGCCTCATTCCACAGCAGATGATATTTTTGAATGACACTGTGCAACAGACTTCCTGTCTTGGTCTAGCCAAGAGTAAGGACTTGAACACGCCTCAAATTCCAACACAGTTAAACACAGAGGGGAATTTTACATCAGATAGAGGGGCTAAGATGGATGACATATTGCAATACAATAGATCAGACCCCAATTGGAAGGGGTGGTTAGTTTGGCCCACAGACACGAACAGATGTCAGGAAAGATTCAGGGGTACCACCGAAGGGTTTAGTATCCATAGGCCAGACCCACGATATGTACAACGAGAAAATTCGGGGGTGGTGACCACTGTTCCCTGTAACCTGCGCGCGTGCGTGCCCGTGCACCTATTTGAATCAGAGAGCGCAGTATCTTCTTTGCAGCGCGCACACACCACGAGAGGCAAGTATTCATGTTAATCGCAGCGCTGCGATTAACATGAATACTTGAAGAAAAGCAGACAATCTGCCCCCCTCCGCGCACTGTTAAGAAAAGACATGCAGCAAGCCTAAAATCACGACGTGTGCTTTCACAATCATTAACATATATTAGTGATTGTGAAAGCACACATTGTGCTGTTGGGCTTGCTGTGTGCTTTTTCTTAACATAGCACAGCAGTTTGTGTGCCTTTTTGAAAGTTTTCATGTTAAATGCAGCCCCGAGTGTAAGCATGTCGGGCCCTGCAATTAACATGAAAACTTTCAAAAAGGCATGCAATCTGCCGCTGTCCATTAACAAAAGGCAGGCAACAAGCCTAACAGCACAACGTGTGCTTTCACAATCACTAATATGTATTAGTGATTGTGAAAGCACACGTCGTGCTGTTGGGCTTGCTGTGTGCTTTTTCTTAACATAGCGCTTCAGTTTGTGTGGCTATTTGAAAGTTTCGATGTTAAATGCAGCCCCGAGTGTAAGCATGTCGGGCCCTGCAATTAACATGAAAACTTTCAAAAAGGCATGCAATCTGCCGCTGTCCATTAACAAAAGGCAGGCAACAAGCCTAACAGCACAACGTGTGCTTTCACAATCCCCAATATGTATTAGGGTTTATGAAAGCACACGTCGTGCTGATAGGCTTGCTGCGTGCCTTTTGATGATAGATAGGGTAACCAGAATTTTAAAGCCAAAAACCGGGAAATTTCACACGAACAGAAAAGGGACTACACATAGCTGCCAAGGTTTCAGATTGCTATGTGTGACATTTTCAAACTTTCAGTGCAATTATGAGTGCATTTCAATGACTATGAGTGACACTTTCTTGAGAGCAAAATCAGCCTTGCTCTACCCGGTACACTAGAACCCCATTCCCAATATGAACCAACCTACCCCACCCAGTGCATTCAAACACCACACAGCCAACTAACTCCATTCATATCCACCAGAACCAACCTACTCCTTCGCAGTCCATCTTAACCACATTCACATCCGCAGTGTTCAGCTCACCTGTGCCAAGCAAGACTCGGGCCAGGTTGAGATGGGGCTAGGGGTCATTGGCGTTGCTTTGCTGATTATTGCTGATTATTGCAGGAGAGAGGCCGGGCCTGGCCTGGCCTTTCAGGACTGGCCTCAGACCAAAGGCTGCATGTAATACCCATAACGGAGCACCGTACAATCTGTGTCAGCAGAGAGGGGCTGCTGCCTGTGTGTCCTAGGGGCTGCACTGAGTCCGAGTCCTAACGTAAACTGCCGATTGTAAACTGACTGTCGTGCCACACGCTCGCACAGCAGGCGGCAGGGCGCCTATAGCTAGGTGCGTAATCGGTCTCAGTCTATCGGACATTGGGCGCAGGGTAAATCAAGCAGACACTGATTCGCTCGCGTTGTCACGTGAAGCTGAATGCTGCGCCAGCCCACTATGGGTGAAGTTGTTACACTGTAGCCCCTAAAGCCAGCCCAAATCTAGCCGAGCCAACCCCCAAGTCAGCGCAATCAGGGCTGACCGCGCTGTGCCAGCTTTCTGTAAGTGGTGCTAATTACCAGCTAGTTCTGGGCTTGACATCGGAGGATGATTCATAAAAGCGTGACTTTCCATTTCAGTACGGTGATGATGACCACCACACTCAAATGCGTTAGTCTAAGCCTGATGCGTGGTACTTGGAGGGCTGCAAAAGGCATGCAAGAAATGCAGCAGGAGATAAAACTCATAGAAGGAATGTTCTGTGGTTGGCTAAGGACAGGACACAACAATGCATTTTCTCAGATTCCATTGTGGTGCAATTTTGAATAACACAGACACCTCTCAGGGATTTAGCATTTCCATTTGACAAGTGATAGTAAGGGACACATTCTCCATTAAAAGTCTTTTAATGTAACAATATGCTTTTGAATACTGTATCCTTTTTAGGTCTCGGTCTGCACCAGCGCTTGCGCTGGTCTGGCCGAGAGTTTTAGTAAGCGGGTTTTGGAAGTGCAAACCCACTGGCTTTCGGCTGGCGACCAGCTTGCGTTCACGATAGCGTGCACGCGCGCAGCTGCCATCTGGGTTTCCTATCTCTTCCTCATTTCCTCGTCATGGCTCATTAACTCTCTGGACTCTGATGTTTCAATCGCAGCAGCAACTCACATTACCAACTGACGGCCCTGGACTACAGTCACATGAAAAACAACAGCGATTAGCATTGAAATGCAAGCTTTTTTTGTCTAGTTAGAAATATTGCTTCGGTGGGTTGATTTCACCTTATATCGCTATTTGTTTTATATTGGGAGTCACAGCCTAATTACCAGTATTTTTGTCTCACTCTGTTTTTTTTTTTATATTTATTTGCGCAAAGCACAAAGCTATATTTAAGGTTACTTTTTCCGCGTCACTTCTTCACTCTATTTAAACTCCACACCCCCACTCTTATTGTCTCTCTCCTTCTCTCTCTCCTCTCTAATACTCTCTCTACTTAATTAACTCTCCCCTCTCTATCTTTTTTAGCCTTTCATTCTCTCTCACCCCTTTATCTGTTTCTCTTTCAAACTCCTTCATTCACTCTCTCTCCTCTTCTTTCTCTCTCTCTATCCCGCTCCACTCTTTATTCTATGTACACCCTTTCTCTCTCTTTCTCTCTCACCACCCTCTCTAATTGGGCATTATATCTTCACTCTATCTCTCACTCGGCAACACCACAGCATCACTCAGCGCAACCACAGCATCACTCAGCGCAACCACAGCATCAATCAGAGCCAGCACAGCATCAATCAGAGCCAGCACAGCATCACTCAGCACCAACACAACATCTCTCAACGCCATCACAACATCACTCAACGCCATCACAGCATCACTCAGTGCAACCACAGCATTACTCAGTGCAACCACAGCATCACTCAGTGCAACCACAGCATTACTCAGCACAACCACAGCATCACTTAGCGCCACAACAGCATCACTCAGCGCCACCACAGCATCAGGATGACTCAGCACCACCACAGCATCGCTCAGCACCAGCACAGCATCGCTCAGCACCACCACAGATTCGCTCAGCACCACTCAGCGCCACCACAGCATCACTCAGCGCCACCACAGCATCACTCAGCCCCACCACAGCATCACTCAGCGCCACCACAGCATCACTCAGCGCCACAACAGCATCACTCAGGGCCACCACAGCATCACTCAGGGCCGCAACAGCATCACTCAGGGCCGCAACAGCATCACTCAGGGCTGCCACAGCATCACTCAGCGCCGCCACAGCATCACTCAGCGTCGCCACAGCATCGCTCAGCGCCGCAACAGCATCGCTCAGTGCCGCCACAGCATCGCTCAGCACCGCCACTGCATCGCTCAGCACCGCCACTGCATCGCTCAGCACCGCCACTGCATCGCTCAGCACCGCCACTGCATCGCTCAGCCCCGCCACTGCATCGCTCAGCCCCGCCACTGCATCGCTCAGCCCCGCCACTGCATCGCTCAGCGCCGCCACAGCATCGCTCACTGCCGCCACTGCATCGCTCAGCGCCGCCACAGCATCGCTCACCGCCACCACAGCATCACTCAGGGCCACCACAGCATCACTCAGCGCCACCACAGCATCACTCAGCGCCACCACAGCATCACTCAGCGCCACCACAGCATCACTCAGCGCCACCACAGCATCACTCAGCGCCACAACAGCATCACTCAGCGCCACCACAGCATCACTCAGAACTACCACAGCATCACTCAGTGCCACAACAATATCACTCAGCACCACCACAGCATCACTCCGCGCCACCACAGCATCACTCAGCGCCACCACAGCATCACTCAGCGC
This sequence comes from Calotriton arnoldi, assembly GCA_963921515.1. Taxonomy (NCBI): domain Eukaryota; kingdom Metazoa; phylum Chordata; class Amphibia; order Caudata; family Salamandridae; genus Calotriton; species Calotriton arnoldi. The sequence continues at coordinate 62,779 of CAWUFW010009995.1, forward strand.
CGCAACAGCATCACTCAGCGCCGCCACAGCATCACTCAGCGCCGCCACAGCATCACTCAGCGCCGCCACAGCATCACTCAGCGCCGCCACAGCATCACTCAGCGCCGCCACAGCATCACTCAGCGCTGCAACAGCATCACTCAGCGCCGCAACAGCATCACTCAGCGCCGCAACAGCATCATTCAGGGCCGCCACAGCATCATTCAGGGCCACCACAGCATCGCCCAGCACCACCACAGCATCATTCAGCACCACCACAGCATCCTTCAGCACCACCACAGCATCACTCAGGGCTACCACAGCATCACTCAGCACCACCACAGCATCACTCAGCGCCAAGACAATATCACTCAGCACCACCACAGCATCACTCAGCGCCAAGACAATATCACTCAGCACCACAGCAGTATCACTCAGCAAGACCTGAGTATCATTCAGCATCGTCTCCGCAACAGTCACCAGCACCACCACTACCACCTCAGCATCACTCAGCACCACCTCAGCCTGCTCTCGGAATCTGGCATCTGTTGATTCTCCCCTAGCGTCTGGCCGCTGCTAGTGTTATAATACAGGTACTAGTTCCCAACCTTCACCCTCCGATTGTTTATGCCCCCTCAAAAAAAAAGCTTTAACAAACAACCATTGCAATAGGCAGAAACAAGTTGCCAGCATTGCAAGAACAAAAGAAAACTGAGGACATTTTTTATTGTAAATACTTTTTTAATATGGTCGTTCAGTTTTACATAATGCCTTCTTGGTCATATATAAAGTAACAAAAATGCTTCTGACACTTTTTATTATAACTTTTCAGCATGCTGCACAGCAGCCACACTTCTCTACAGCACAGCTTGAAGACATTGGCAAAGTCAATAGCTCTGGCTAAACACTTATAAGGCCCCAAAGGCGAGACCTATTGGCTATGCCAATGCTTGTTGTATGTTGCAAACCTGCCTTAATACCCTTAATGTGGTGCTGTATGTGTAGAAATACACTGTCTTTTCACTTTATTAAGCAAATGTTTGAGTGATAGTTCCACTGACTTTTGTCGCTGCACCCACACACGCGGTTGGGTTCTTGGCACACACAGCCTTGGCTGCAGCGCACAGAGACCTTATACTGCCGCACACAAAGAAAAAAAATTAGAGGGAACATTGGTGGTGACATCATATAGTGTTGGGAAGTTATGCCTCGATTGGCTAAAGACCTCAACACTACCCCAGGTGAAACAACACTTGTCCTTACTCACAGAGGATGTGGACCTACGGGACTTTTTGTTAGGTCCCAGAAAACCAGGTCATAAACGTTTTTTATATGCTGTCTATAACGAAATCTGGAAAATCTCACAACAAGAAGCAGCAGAGAGATTAAGAGAAATAGATAGAGTTAACCTAGAAAAGGTGTTAGCCGTAGTTGACAGTGGCATGACTACATTAACATCCAGGATATATTCACTAGGCAACATTGTATCTTCTGCTATCGAAGTATTAGAACAGGATTTGTCCATGTTGCAACACGGACAGTCACAGTTACGTTCTCTTATTTTATTAAGCTGGACGCTGCAGTCATTGAGCGCCGGTTATGTGCCTTGGCGTTTTATCAACAGTACATCCTTGTTTTCTGCATACAAACTAACAGAAAAACAGATGAAAACGGCACAGAGGGGAGCAAAGTATACAATGCTGCGTATTGAAAAGCTGGATAAGTTAACCTTTACTGTGGTAGAGTCGCCGTCCACAGATTGGTTAATCCACGGCCATATAACATTACCGGTCGCAACTTTCCAGTTTCAGTATTGCCTAAAACAGCAACAGGCAGGCAGATATGAAAAAATGGGTAAGGAATACATCAAGGAATCCTGGGATTTACCATACAGATTTCGATGCAGGTGTGGGGATCTGGAAGTCCTTCTAAGCGGAACTAACTGCGAGAACACGTTAAGTGGATCTCTCATATGCCAGGATATTATGCTACACGGGGCTTGTAATGGGTCTGTGGCGAACTTGTCCTGTCATTTAAGATGTACCCCGGCAGCTGTGATTAATCCGGTGTTCAGGCTTCTCTCGAATGGGAGTTACTTGATGCTGAATGATCAAGGTTGTTGTGGGATGCTTCCGGGCATCGCATATCTAGTCACCATGAGCTCCAGCGTTACTTGCTGTATGCAAGTATTGTTTCCACCAACACATACAGTCAGGGAGGCGCCGTTATGGCCTTCGCTAAATGTTTCCTTTATACAGTTTGATACTCTGAGCAGAATGAAAGCCATGCTTTTACAATGAACCATGCCCTTAACCTCCGCCCGGGAGACTTTTGATCTCCAGATCGCAAGGTCCTCGGCTGAGATACAGGCACTTATACGTACAAACTGCCCCTTCCATTTCACAGAAATGGTAAGTCGTATCTTTAACATTTCTGATACGACGGGTGTTGTACACCTATTTAAGATCATAGGTTCCGGACTGTTAAGCACCTTTCAGACGGTCCTCGGAGTTATACTGAACTTTATGCACTCCGTCTTTGGAAGCATTTTTGGAGGGCTTACGCTGATCCTGTTTCTAATAGCAGGAATCCTGATTGTTACCTTTCTGCTACACAATGGACATCCCAGCCAACAAGGAGATAGCAACAGCTCTCCTAGAGCGCAAATACCGCAATCGCATGGTACAACATCTGGGCACACCTCGCCTACGGGAACTGAGCGCCTCTTTGATCCTGTCATTTAGACCAGTCTGGATGGACTGGGTCCTACCTGTTCTCCGATGACTGTTCTGCGGAGAAGAATGCGTGTTTGACCTCTGTCTGACACTTCCATCGGTTGCGCCACTGGACATTGATGCTTTACTGGACCCGATAACGGTCCATGTTCTGCAGTGTCCTCAGCACATTCCCATGTTGTTGGCAGCATTCTTAGAGCCACCACAGGTAGTTTCTGCTCCTGTTGGTATGGACACTGGCTCCTCCAACACTCAGGCCTTGGATGTGGCACAGGCTGCCCCAGCATCTGTTGCAGGCAGTACGGAAGATCATCTGTGCTCAATTGACATTCTTTGTGAGGTGTTACCGGGATCGTCAGCTGCGTATGCAGACTGCAGCAATGCTGCGTCTACCAGCAAGGACACATAAACATTTGGCATGTTGCACGCTGGGAAGATTTGGCTTTTTACCTTTTTTTGAAATTCCAAATTGAAACATTTTGACCTGCATGGCTTTCAGATGCTTGTAGTTGTTCGGACTATATAAAAGGACACTTTAGAGCCACTACTTGAATTATTTTTCTTTGTAGAACACTTTTAAAGGGTTTTTTAACACTTTTTAACTTCTTTTAAAAATGTTTTTATTATTTGTTGCGTACAAACCTCTAGACGCCTCGGTAGTAAGCTAGATTTTAGTAATGTAGTCTAGTCGGATGAGGAGTGGGTATTATATTTCATATAGGTACCCCGATATAGGTCTAGGTAACATCATAACCCTTCACCGACATTCTCTCCTATACTACTTAAATAACGGATTTGAAGGACTGACCTTTTACCCAGTTACAATACTACACACAAGTACGTAGGGTTTTTCCATGGACACTGGCCTCATAAATTATGCATGAGGATTCTTAGTTTCTTGGAATCACAGCAGGACCATCATCTCCTGCATAATAACTGTGTATAAAGTTAATTCCCGACGTCATCCTAGGTCCGACACTGGCACAGCAAGGTAGAACCCCTGGGGTCACCTTAGGGTATATAAACACCACATCTTGCTGAGATAGGGAGAGGAGATCAGGACTTCCCGGCCGACACACTGACACAAGACGCTGAGGTTCCTGCATGCAGATACTCCAGCTCGCAGTGGTCTGACATCCCTTGCGGGGTGTTCAGCTCGAGACCAGAACAGGGTCCCGCAGTCTCACATCAGGTAATGGGGTTGGCTTTATCCTAGAGGGATTCTTGGCTTTACACCTACTCACATGCTAGGTACATTTAGGTACATCTAGTTAGGGTGCATCGTAGGAGTACGCCTTTTTATTGCCATGTATTTTATATACTTGCCTGTAGTTATGATTTTCGCAAAATGGTAGAAACCTACCATCTGTTTACTTTCTTAGTGCCGCTACTCATTTATATATGCTACTCTCTACTGGTGATTTCAGTGCACTTATTTAACGCTAGAATAACTATTGTTCAATAAATGCTTATTGAAAAACGTCCCAACCGTTTATTCTGTGTATCTCTCTGAGAACAATTGAGCACGAGTGACTGAGCAAAAAGTAAGTTACTGTTTCCACGGTCCTCAGGGATCAGGGTTGTCATGTTCGATAGTTCACAAGAACTATTCTCACCTTGGTAAGAGGAGGTTATAGTGGCATTGCGAGCTAGCTGGCACACAGGCTAACAAACCCGATGGGGGTGTCTGGAATCAGTCTGGACACCAGTCCCGCAGTGTATGTTGTCTAAACGTGCAGATCCTGTATACTTTTTATAGGAACTATACAACAACAATTATATAAAGTTATTTTGGACAGTTGGTTTGGCAAATTTGAGGGCAAATGTTCTGGCTCAAGGCTCTTTCTAGGTATTTTAAATTACATCCTAGCAGGTCTTGTAGCCAACCTCTTTCTCCCTAGAAGAAACTCACATGCCCCTCTTGCCCCTGTGATGTGATAGGGTTCAACCCATCAGAGGCCACCTCAAACATTCAGGGGGCCTTTATTCTGCCCAAGGCCAATGAATACCTGTGAGATTTGGGTGACTCTGGGGCCCCTCTTTACATTATTCATTGGGGGTGGGCATCCTTTTACGTTATGCTATTGCCTGTTGCTTTACAACCTCTCTAACTATATCGGAGCAGCATATAACTCGATCATCAAAACACCACACACTGTGCTAGATCGGGCCACAGTGATAACTTCCCCGGGATCATAGGGCAGGCATATAAGAGCTCTAGGAATAATTTCGCTGGAATATGCTTTAACAGTGTGTAAGGACATGTATTGTACTATTAATGCAGCAAAACCCATAGAGAAAAGAGTTCAGAGTTCATCTTTATCTTCATGGAAGCAAGCTGTGTCTTAAATCTGCCTATTTTCTCCAACCCAAGTCAGTATACTTTGCTTTTCTTTCTAAAACTAATGGGGTCTTTTAGAGTTTGTTAGATGTGCGTATCAGGAATGTTCACCTGAACTGAGTGCTTAACTACTGCATTACTGGTATATTGGCTGTTTGACGTCATGATAATGTAGTGTGAGTGCAGATGCCAAGGCCTGCTCCTGACTCTCTGAGATCCTGGACCTGTCCAATGACCTGGAGGGGCACAACAAACGTGCCCTCATTATGGGCAGTGAAGTACTGTCCACGTCCTAGTTATAACAGATGAAGATGTGGTGCAAGTATATCTTGTTTGTAGAATGAACAATAGTGTGCCCAGCCTTTTTTACCTGTGCCACTGGGAGTGAGGCTTACTGGTGCTGGTAAAGTTCTGCTATTATGCGAATGCTAAGAAACTTGCACTGGCATCCCATGTGTATGTCCAGTGCACGTGCATGTGTAATCTGTGTAACACACATGGTTTTGAAATGTGTGTGTGAGTGAGCCTGAGTGATGGAGGCTTTTGGGATCCATTTTGGATGCCCCTGACCTGCATAGCACTAAATGGAGGGTAAGAACTGTGCTTTCAGACTGAGGAAATGTATTGCCTGCATTTCTGTAACTGGAAGAAGAAGATTCATACTCTGAAATGAGGAAGCAGGAGCCTGAGTATCTTTAAAAATTCCTTGAGACCTTTTGTTAGCAAGGTGTTGTTGATTAGTCTCTTTGAGTACCATCTTCTGGTAGATGGTAGGGTCTAGGATTGGGACTCCTGTCTGTGTTAGGAGAGTGAAGAGTGCCCATTTGATTGCACTCAAAAAAGGCTGGACTGCACTGGATTCACACTGTATGCTGTTGAGTGCTGAGCTCAAGCACCCCACAGTACTTCCTTGAGAAGCCTGTTGCTGCTTAACCTCGCTACCCTGAGAGGCACGTGCAGATGGGGTTGTACTTGGACCTGGTTGTAGAACCCTAAAAGAATGTTTCCCAGACACTGGTTGTAAATGATCAAACCCTGTTGGTGGGGGCCAGGTAGTCCTTCTTTACCCTGTAGCAGATTTCCAGTTCACTGATTTAGGGCTTTTATACATTTTCGTTACAGGGATGTATTTAAAAGAAGGCATTGCAAACAAAAGCTACTTGTGTTCTGTTGCTAATGCGTGTTTGCTGTAAAACTTTACCATGAATAGTGCACAATTATGCATAGTGGCAAAAAAGCGTAATTTCAGCAACTCTGTGTAACAAGCGTTAAAACAAAATGTCCAAAATTATGTGAATTACACCGGTGTAATTTCAATTTTGCCTGGGCCTTATACTGCATTTGTATCCCTGGTTTCATTCAATATGAAATTCATTATTTATGTGTAATCAATGTTCTCACTTAGTGGAAGTAGCTAGATAAAGATTGGATTTACTGCACATTGTTTAGAAGAATTGCAATTGTCTTCATGCCTACACTGGCATGTTTTGCTAGAAAAAATATGTGCCTTTAATGTAATTAAAATTTTATAAGAGAGTAACAAGAAAACAATGTGATTCTTTCAATATTGCCCATTAATATTAACTCATGATTAATGCAGATTTAATTTTCCATGAACAATCATTACCAGGAAGCATTTACGGTTTATCCTTGTGGTATGCTACTGCTGTTGCTAAGACGTTTTGCATAATATGAAACTACAAATCAGATTTTTCCAAAAATTAACACAGTCTGTCTCAGACAACAACTGGTTTCTTCAAGAAATAACATGATTAGAACATGAGACATTGCAGGTACTGTGCTGACAGCTTTACAACACACTCCAATGTCATGATTATCAGGTTTGTTTGCTTTTATGCTTTTATCACAACTGTTGTTAAAAGGGCATCCTGGGCCAGATGTATGAACATTTCCTTTTGCGACTCGCAATTTGCGAACTTTAGCGACCAACAATTTGCGAGTCGCAAAAGGAAATGTACTAATGTAGCCAGGGCCGGACTGAGAACCAAACCGGCTTTGGCAAACTGCTCGGCCCCCCCCCCGGGGGTAGGGGGGGGTGCAGCCAAGCTGTTTGCGAGGGCCGATTTTGTTACAGGGGGCCGATATTGCCGACCCCCGGTAACAAAAACGGCCCCCAGGGGCCCAAAACTGGCCCCCACCCTAGCGGCCCACCGGGGAAACCCCCGGTGCCCGCTACAGCCAGTCCGGCCCTGAATGTATCTCAGACACATTTTGCGATTCCCAATGAGGTCGCAAATGACCTGTCCCATCAATATTCATGAGGCAGGTCGAAATTTGCGACCTATTGGGAATGGGCAATAACACAGGGATGGTGGCCTGCTAAGGACAGCAGACCCCCATGTCTGTGTATACTTTTTAAATAAAGCAACTTTTTTTTTTTGAATGCAGCCCGTTTTCCTTAAAGGAAAACGTGATGCGTTTAAAAAATAAAAATAAAACGTTTCAGTTTCATTTTTTAAGAGCAGGCAGTGTTCTGTGGGACCACCGCCCGCTCTTAAAAAATATTTTCGCTGCCATTCACAAAGGGGAAGAAGCCTATTTTGCGAGTCGGTACCAAGTTGCAGACGTGCAAAATAGGTTTGGTACATGCTACAACCCTTTCTAGCAGTCGCAAACGGGCGGATTCCCGTTGCGACTGCTAAAAACGGTCGTACATGAGGCCCCAGGTTTCTTAGCAGATTTTGCAGCGGATTTGTAAATCGCAAAACTGAGACAAACGGGGGTGGAGTTTGAGGTGTTGAATGATGCTTCCTTGTAAGCGTGCTATTTATATAATTTTAACTGCAAAAATGTAAATAACAAAAATTTTAAACAACTTTTTGCTATGGCCATGTCTCTTAACTGATGAGGACAACGTGACAAGTAACAGTTATGATATTTAAATGGAGTCCTTACATCTATTTGGCTATATCTTATAAATGGACCAATGTATTTGTTTACATTTTTTTACTTGAAAACATACTTTTCATCTAACTGAAAATCATTAAGGTAATAACTTGTCACCAGGTGGTCTAATCAACTGCAAACATGTTAAAAGGAATGGGGCCTTAAAAAGGAGGTGGGCAGGAAACTGTTCCAAACAAAACACAGTAGAAATCCGGGTGGCAGACCTAAGCATTTCTAGTACAAAGCATGGGGGTTGTGCACATTAACAAGCCTCGCTCAACACCTCAGCTCCCTGATTTAATTGCAAACAGATTTTATATCATGGATAGGCAAGAGCCATGAAACTGACAGGAAAAGACGTGAAAGCTTGCCTCAAGTATTGTACTTTTGCCCTGGTTTGCCAAACTCAAACGGACCGTAACAGAAAGAATAACGATGTACATTTACTTTAAAAAAAAGTGTACATTCTTTCTGTCAACAGCCCAGTTTCCAGACAAACCTAGGAAGCCTAATTTTTAATAACTGTACTGAAAATAGAAAAACTTAAACTGCAAGAAATGAGTTCAAATAGTCTTTCATACTACATATGAAAGAAATGGTGAAGATCTTTTTTCTTACTCTCCATACTCCCACCCCATTTCTATACCATCCTCTTCCATTATTTGACATCCACTAGTAACCATAGGAGGGCATCCCCTGAGAGAAGAAAGCTGCATGCGTGGAGGCCAAAAGGACCAGGAACTCCACCTTCAAAGGGATAATCAAGGTGCCAAGATGTGGTTTATTTTCGTGATGGATTAACATTTATTCCTCCACTAAACTTTAGTGCTCAAAGACATACTCCACATCAACATGCTTTTTTAGGTCTAGCGGTAGCAAAGACCTTTTGATTTTACTACAAATATATGTATACTATACTTACTTTAAGGCGGTTTCAGCTGTCTTTCTTCACCAATTGCTCTGTCTTTGTAGCATTCACATTTTCCTTCTGCCCACTACAGCATGCAGCATGAGACAATGGGTCATCCTACTTAATCAACAGGTTAAATTCACTTTGACTGCGTTCTGCTCTCTCATAATCAACACATCCACACACAAGGTGGTTCCCTTCAATGCCAGTGTTTTTTATTTTTACTTTACAATTACTTTAGTGTTGCTTTTGGTTTTAAGCTTGATGCGATAGCAGGATACTTCTGAATGCAAGCACAGGGCACATTCCAGCTTTATCAATGCTTTTTGTTTGTCTGACTACTGCTATTTCACAGCATACCAGATTGTGTCCATTTGAAATGTATTAAGATATTCTCTTTGTACTATGCATACAACGCAAACTGAATTCCTCAATATGATAGGATGTGAATTCATAAGTGAACAATTCTTCAGAACAGTTTATTCTCAACTCAATTTCACCAATGGTTCTTTAATTAGAAAACTGTCCTTTATCATGTTTCATTTGCAGCAGTTGTAGCAGTTTCATTCTTTCTTTCTTTCTTTCTTTCTTTCTTTCTTTCCTTCCTTCCTTCCCTCCTTCCTTCTTTCAATCATTTCTTCTTTCCTTCTTTCTTGCCTTCTTTCTTGCTTTCTTTCCTTCCCTCTTTCCATTTTCTTTCTTTCTTTCTTTCTTTCTTTCTTTCTTTCTTTCTTTCTTTCTTGCAAGAGCCTAGCAGTCGGTGGCAAAACAATTGTGTTTTTGTCGGTGTGTGTTAGCCATGACCTTTTGATTTTACTAAAATTATATGTAGAACATAGTTTCTTATAGGTGTTTTCCGCCTCACTTAAATCATTCACCTGTGGTTGTGTCATTCACATTTTTCCTCCAGCATTTCTCAATGGGCATTGTGTCAGCCCACTTCAACCATTGGCTAACTACACTATGAGCTGCAGCATGTTGCCCTTTCAAAAGGGGCACATCCACACAGAAAGTAGTTCCCTTCAGTGCCAGGGAGTACTCTAGAAAGTGTGCTGTTTTGAGACAATAAAACATGTTTGCCTTTAGCCTATGGTTTTTTTGGGGGGGATTAGTGATGGTCCATCAGCTCCCTGAAGAATAACCATAAAAAAAAAGAAGAATCACCAAAAGGCTGGCAGCCAATTACAGACCTATTGGCTTGCCAATGCTTTTTGTTCCTGTAACTTTTATCTTCAGATTGGCTATTGCTGAATAAAAAATCTTTAGACTTCATTCTTCTGCAAGGCAGATCTCTGTAGAAGTAAGCAGTAGTACCTGCTTAAATTGTATGAGATCTTGTTTGAGAAAAGATAATTTTGAGTGTTTAGCAGTTTAAAGTCTTCTTTTGTAGTAGGACATGCCGAAGCACCGCAGCTGTAGTACTTTTGACAGATTAACAAATCCCTTCATGTATTTTATTCCTCTTAACTTCACTTCCTGTTTACACTGAGTTCTCCTAAGGTACTTCTCATAAGGTTCTCTTATATGACAAACTTGTGTAGTGATAGTGAGCACATTGGAGGAAACAACAGTGTGTGTGTAAGCAACGTGCACTAGAATATATTTTCTCCACGTGATTTTACAATGTTTACTTTCTGCCAAAAGAAACCATGGCAGAGTTGAGGATTATTCAATATATATTCTCAGATTTACTTTAGTTCCTATTAAGTTTTTTTATATTTCAAAATTTTCATAGACATCTTTGCCTGCTTGTACACATTCATAAAACACTTTTTACCTACTAGTTCACTACATTAAACATCTGTATAATGTAGTGTTTCATGATGTTTTCAAGGTATTAATGGTGTGCTGTAATTTTCCTTTAGATTAGCACAAGCAATCAAAGTGAGAACACATTGCAGTCATGCTTTTTTCTGGATGTGACAATTTGTATTCAAGGATTTCTAAAGATAAAGCATGAATTTTTGATTAAAGAAACCCATCACTTACTTAAATTTTCAACGGACTTGATCTATGCCTCTGATGATGTCTTCATTAGTTGCAAACAAGTTATTAGACTTTCAAAAAAGGAACAAGTGCTTGTGCTTTCTCAGTCAGCCATTGTAACTTTCAGGATGACAGCCAGCCAGAAGGAATCTACTGTGTGAGATACAAGCCTGGGCTGTTGACCTTCAGAATAATGATAACTCTCACGACTCTAAACTTTATAAAAGTTATCTATTTAATAATTTGTATCAAATGCAGTGTTCCCCTAGCTCGGGCACTCGCAAATGATTGCGCCACACACAGAGGGTAGTTTTACATGTCTCTATTCATCAGTCTATCAACGCAAACTCAACATTCTAAACCTGTCTTCCCTTACCAACATTCAAACCTTCACATATTCAATCTACGAGGTCCATCTGGAGCCAAAAGGTTCCATCACTTCTAACTCACAATACACTACATCTCCCCATTAGTTAAATAAAAAAATAGCATTTTCTTCTTTACATAAACACATTCACATACATATATATATATCAATTTTACAACTCTTGAATGAGTCGGCGTGGGGCTCTTGTCAGACAGCCTGATCTGGTCATCGGAAACCGGGAGTCGGCAGTCGAAGTGTCAGTGAACTGCGTTGGTGAGGTGGAAACAATAGCAGTCACAGGGTCCACAACGGTCTGTTCGGACCTGACGCCAATGTTTGGCGAGTCAGGAGCCACACATCTGAAGTGCGAAGAATCTCATGTAAGGGACTTCCCAGGACACTGGACAGTCAACATGTTTCCTTTAGTGGTCACAACAGTAAAAGGTTTATCATCAAAGGGAGCATCAGATTTTTGTTCTCTCAATTGCCGAGCAAGTACTCAGTCTACTCTATTGAAAGTGATATCTTTCACATGGCGTCACATTGAGATGGTTAGGAAAGCCTCTGAAATCTCGACTATTGAAAAATGGGCCATTTGCAGATTTCAAGATCACAGGGACACCCCTTGTTGCGAAAATACCATATAAACCTTCAATAACGTTTTCAGGACTGATAGATGAAAGATCTTTTATCAGGGAAAAATGGTAGTATTGATCAATAGCTACCATTAAGTGGTGTCCGTTATCAAGAGGACCAAAGAAATCAACAGCAATTCTCTCCCAAACATGGTTCGGCAGTTCTAACATGATTAAGGGGTGTTGAGTGACTTCGGATGAGAAACAATTGCATAAATGACAGGCCTTCAACACTTTTTCAACCCTTTCGTCAAGGTGAGGAAACCAGACTCGATCTCGGGGAAACGCATTTGGTGGCAACGATTCCTCGATGCCTCCCATTGGCCACCTCAATAAACTGCTGTCTTAGACTGCTAGGATTAACAATTCGCAAAACTTCTCAAGATGAGACCTTCTTGAGTTACAGACAGTTCATCTCTGACATTCTCAAATTTCAAATATTCAGTGTCACTAGTCAGAGGCCCAGAGTTCTGGTTCCCGGATTGGTGAATAATAATAATGTCTTTCAATTTTAGCATGTCACTATCATGATTCTTGGCAGTACCAATCTGTTCCAATGACATTGCAGCTGGGATGCTCGATTTCACAATGACGTTTATGTAGGTTTCAGCTATCGTAGATGGATTACCAGGGCTTTGTAAAGGTACTCTTGAGAAGTAGTCAGCAGGATTTTGATCTTTCCCTGGATGATGTACAATCGTATCATTGTATTCTTGTAATCTCAAACCCCAATGTTCAATACTAGGAGGCATTTTGGCTTTTGGATGTCTAAATATTGTCAACCAGGCGTGATGATCAGTCACTACTGTGAAAGGCTTTCCATATAAAAACACGTGGAAGTATTTACTAGCCCACACCAGTGCCAAGCTCTCTTTCTCAGGTTATGAATACTCATGTTCAATTTGGGACAAGCTTTTATTGGCACAAACTACTATACTTCAATGTGCATTTGACAGTCCATTGTGTTATACAAGTATTGCACCTAACAGGGCTATCGTCTACTACAACCTCCGTATACAGCTTGGGATCGAAGTATGACCTATTCAGTGGAGTTCTTGATGGCTTGTTTGATTCCCTGGAAACTCTGCTCGCAGAAATGTGACCAATGAAATTACAAATCTTTTCTCGTTAGTTCTCTAAGCAGAGCCCTGATCATAGCAAAGTCTAGTATACATCAAGACAGTACCTCTCCATGCCAAGAAATGAACGTAACATGGAAATATCCTGTGGGGCAGTGGCAGTAGACATACCATGCACTTTAGCTGAATCAGGTGTCATGCCACCATCAGAAAAGATATGGCCAAAGAAATTCAACTTTGTTTAATGGAACTCACACTTATCAGCATTTAGAGTTAAGCCAGCAATGGGTAGCAAACTACAGACATGCATGAGAGCCTTGTCATGCTATTTCTCAGTAGCTCAGAAAACTAAGATATCATCGCTATAATTAAAAGCATTCAACAGATGACACACTAAAGCTCAGTCGCTTGTAACGAAATAGACCAATGTGTGAAGAAAAGGTCGTAATGTATCTACAATCTTCTTCTAGTTCAACTGGTAATATCCTTTGTTTAAGTGAGACGAGAGAAAACCTTCTCACCATTCAATTGGGCTATCATGTCAGCAGTGTGCGGACCAGGATGACGCTCTCTCTCAATGGCCTTATTGGCTTGACGCATGTCAATGCATATGCGCACATCTCCTTCACTGTCCCTTTAGACCTGTAGACCTGCTTTACCACAGCTGTTACAAATGTGTCTGATAGCATGTCACTATCCTTCATGTGGAAACAACTGTCCGCACCTGAAGCACAACTTCATTTTCTTCGAAGACACTGCTCGGTGTCTCTCGACCTTTTGCTTTGGCTTACTTTTCACGATCATGGCTGATTCTTTCTGGACAACTCTGGCCGCAATGTCAGCAGCTTGTCGATCAGCTCGCTCCTCAGTTCTAGCATCCGCAATGACTCTCTTTAAGCTAAGAACCTCTTTTAGCATTCGTCTGCGAAAGGAATCTGACAGACATCCATCAGTGACTCTGAGACCTATAGCTTCCTCATCATTAAGCTCGTTGAATTTACAGTGTTTGATGAGCTTATCCAGCCTCTCCACAAATTCATCAATGGTTTCACCCACTTTCTGTCATTCCTGACTAAACACATATCTTTCATAGTCTATATTTGGCATTGGATTGAATTTGAGGTTTAAGGCTGCTTTGATTTGATCATACGTAATTTCATTAACTCTTGGTATTTTCTTTATGACATCTTTTACACCATCGCCAGCAAGATTTTTGAGGTACTTTATAATCTTTTTGTCATCACTTTATTCGATTGCATCAATGAAATCTTCAAATGCCTCTAACCACCATGGATGTCATTTGGAGATAGTCAGGGGTCGCAGCTGTGACCTCTAGCTTGCTCCCTGCTACTCCTGTTACTTCTTTTGTGACCCCTGAATCAGAGGAGGCAAACGTTTTGCCTCCCTCTGAGGCCAGAGGTTGCAACCTGCACAAGTGAGGATCACCGTGCCTGAGTCCAGTAACCAGGACAACCACAAATAATGGAGATGCATGCTCATAAGTTATCTCGGAGGTATCTTCATTTCTGAAATGGATAGGATCGTTATAGATTTGAAACTAGCTATAATGAAATTCAACATCTTTAAACAATGAGGGCCTCATTTATTAGGAATTGGCGTGGGGCAGCGATGCAAGCCTTTTTGCTGCACTGCTCTACACCAATGTGAAAGGGCAGGAATTCACCGTATTTATGAGATACAGTGCATTCCTGTCCTTTCTGCCTGCGCTGGCTCACAATTTGCTCCTAGCCCCAATGTGGGCACCCTTGCACCATGGTGTAAAGGTGCCTCCATTGCAGGCAGGATTGTTTGTGTGCAGGAGGGGGCATCTTACTGCACAAAAACAATCCCGAGAGGTGTTTTCCTCTTTCTATGTGACGCAGAATGCAGCACACATGGAAAGAGGAAAAAATGAGGAGGAATACAAATATTTCTCCTTGTTACGCCTGCTCTGTGGAGGCATAAGGTTTTGGAGCTGCCCCAGGATTATGTGATTAAGTAAATCTGGGGCAGCAAGAAAATCCATGGGTATTGCATGGAAACAATCACAGCAACGCCCATAGGATGCCTCCTCGATGCAGAGTAAGGCAATGCAGCGACTTGCACTGCTTTGTCTTACTCCATATCTATGAGGAAATGAAAAGCCACGCAGGGTGGCTTTGCGTCACCTCATAGACATGATTGAGAGGCTTGCGCCACCAGAGCGTCAAAAAAAGTGATGCTCCGGTGGTGCAAGCCTCTCATAAATAAGCCCCTCAGTTCGTAGTGAGCTGGATAGCTGGGCTGAGAGTGTGGAAATATATCTCTCATTGGGCCCATTGGCTACTCTATATGCAGTCTAGCCCTGAATTATGTATTATATATATGCAGAGGGTTAGGTTTCCCTCTTAATTGCTCTGGGGACTCTGGTAAACCTATCATCCCTGTAAATCCTAGGGGGTTCAGACACTGGTTCTCTTTTTTTAGGAAACTCTCTCACCTTCCTTAATTCTAGGACTGAGAATTAAAGTTGAGGAGACAGGTGGAATGTCTGTGGTGGTTCGGGAAAATAAACTTCCAATATATAGTCCATGAATCCCACCAATATCTCAGCCTTCCAGAAATCCCTGTGGGGAAATCCAAAACATTACATTTCTAGATAGCTGGAAGAACAATATTTGCCCAGCTCCCTTAGGATGCAGGATCAGAGTCCAGCTTAAGCTAACCTCATCCATTTGGGGTTGTAGCCCTTCAATGGGGACTGTCTGTTCATCACACACTCTGTCATGCACCAGCTAACTTCTCAACCAATCAGTTTCTAGCTCCAGCCACCATTTGCACCTGCCTCTTAAAAAACACACACTGTGAACTTCACTCTGCAACTTCAAAGGGGTCAAATAAATCAAGGATTTTCTTAATGAATTTCTTTTCGAACCTTCAATGATCAAAATATTCCAGTCCATGGCTCTCTAAAATTTGGGCCTATGATTTTATACTATCCCATCATTTCATTTAATTCATATTCAATTATACTTCATAAATGTCCAACCTTTACTAAATCAGACAGATTTTCCATCTTAGGGTCATTAATATTTGCTAGCACAATACCACTCAATTAGTACTCATGATATATTTGTAAATCAGGTGTATGAGGATTTTGCAAGTGTGGCTTTCTCACGTAAAATTTAAAACAATAGAAGATATTTTGTTCCAACAAAGATCTAAAAACATCGAATTTCAGTCAAACAGTCTCATCAGCAGTATAGTGACATCATTCAGATATGATCCTTTTGCTAAGTGGAAGATTTAATTTGGGTAAAGATGCAGTTTACTGTGATTAGGGGTGCCAATGTTTACACCGTATTTTGACACTATGAATTCAATGATTTTTCAATTATTTCTGTATTGCCTGGTATAGTTTGAACCTTTGGAAAGGTCACAGTCCAGGTGCCTTGTGTCTTGTTAAACTAGACTGAACGGTTTCATGATTTGTTTAATTTAACGATACTATGGTGGATTTGTTGTCACACAGTAATGTTGCTTGACCTGCTCTACTCGAGGTGCTATTATGAAATGCCCCACCATTAGAACAGGCATTACAAAATCCACTGTATATGATTTTTGTAAATTTAAAGTGAGTTCTCAAGCTTCATCAACACACACAGGATAGGGCCTGCACAGAAAGCACACCCCACACTGAACATGCACTGACCTGCAGCAGTGCATATTTAACTCACGCTTAAAAGAGTCAACACAGGACATCCCAGTGCAAGCTTCTCTCTCTCATAGAATAGCAAAGTATGGGTGGCAGGCACCACGCCACCTATATATGGACAGTACAAAACCTTGTTTTACAGCTGAAATTTAACCATTTTGTGCTACGAACTATTTTAATAAATACTTTCATTTTTCTCAGTATATGGAGGATGAAACCTGCTGTATATACTAATTTAACTGTGTTGGACCTGGCTCTTTCTGCAGGGTCACCTCCAAACCTGTTGCCTTTTCCCTCCCCTTTGTGCTGAATTTGTTTTTGTTGGCCTTAGGATTCTGTGCACTTTACCACTTCTAACAGGGCTAAAGTGCTTGTGCTCTCTCCCCAAAACATGGTCGAATTAGTTTATACCCAAATGGCATATTTAATGTACATATAGGTCCTTTGTAGAGTGGTACACCATAAACCGAGGGCCTGTAAATTAAATGCTGCCAGTGGACCTTCAGCACTTATTGTGCCACCCACTTAACTAGCACTTTAAAACAAGTCCTAGGTCTATCATTGCATCCTGAATGTAGTTTTAAACTGCTGTGTCGAATTGACATTAAAACCCTCTTACCAAGCCTAAAACTCCCCTTTAATTACATATAGGTCACACCTCAGGTAGGCCCTAGGTAGCCCATAGGGCAGGGTGCTGTGTAATTAAAAGGTTGGACATGTACTTCTAATTTTTACATATCTTGGTAGTGAAAAACTCCGAAATGTGTTTTTCACTTCTTTGATGCCTACCTCTCCCATAGGATAGCACTGGGGATTACTTATTACATTTAATAAACTGTAATTTCCAATTGGGAGCTGGTCACTATGTCATTTTTGGAATTGTGAGGATAAACTGTGTTTAATGGTGAAGTCTGTTTTGTGATCACAATTTCAAAAATGTCACCTTTAGAAAGTTGGCATTTTTCTGTCCTTAGTCCTTTTGTGCCTGTAGCTTGCCTTGATCCACATGACAGGGTGTAACTGACAGTTAGACTTTGTTAATTCCACCCGCAGAGTCACATGATAGATGGATTAGGTATACCTGAATGGACCATCTGCTGGCAGGATGGGGGAGGAGCTGAGCACAAACTGAATAGCCAGAGCTCTACCTTCACATAAAAGGCTTAACAACCCCACATTGTTTACTGCAGCCACCTTGGAGCCAGGGCAGGGGAGGCAGGAAATTCCCTGTACTTAGAAGCTTCTCCTACCTTCCAGAACCAGAGCACCAGGGCATAAAAAGGGGACCTTAGAAATCAACTCTTCCGTACACTTTTGGACCTGTGGTTACTCTGCCAGAAATAAGGACTGCTGTGCTCCTGGAAGGACTGCCACTCTACCGGACTGCTGCTGTTCAAGACTGCTGACCTGCCTGGATTGCTGCCCTGATTGTCTCACTGCTCTTCTACCTTCTGCTTTGGGGACAAGGACTGGACTTCAGACTGACTAACAAGGGCTAGTCTGCTAGCCTCCTGTTCAGAGCCACAGGGACACAAAATACTTCCTCTATCTTGAACCCGCACCTGGGACCAGCCTGAGTGAGTCCTGACCCTCCAAAATGGTGCCCCTCAAGTCAAGCACCATTGAAAGTTGTGCTACATGTACCCATATAGCTAGAATCCAAAGGTTGGGAATTAGAAATGTTTTGGCTAAAACCTGCTCTGAGAATCAGGAGGAGACTGGGTCCAACCTGCTCACCTATCCGACCGAGGTGCATCGCCGGTCAGATTGACTACACAGCTTCTCCTGCTAAATTCTTCTCTGCAGCAGCAAATCCATTTCAGTTGTCCTTCACTAAAGGGGTATCAAACTTCATTGAACTGTCTTTGGCTACAGCCCTCTGCCTCTTCCCGCTGGAGATTTCTGATTTCCATTTCAGAGACTAAGTCTGTAAGTCCGAACATAAAAATCTTCATTGCGGCTCCCACCCAAGTCTATCCGGTGACAATGGTCCTTCAAAAAGCTCCTCCTGCAACTTCCCCCCGCTGAGTTTTACCTTCTCAGAAAACTTTTGTCAAGAATTTTTCTAAGTCCGAAGGTAAGCACTGACCGGGCTCAATCGACTTCTTGTATCCAAACTGAAGTTGGCCATATTTTTAAGCTTTGACCCAGTCTTGCACGAATAAATGTCCACGGTTGACGTTTTGATCTTTTAGGCACTGGTTGCTACTAAAAAGGGATTGTAGCTGTTGCTTAACCAGGGCTCACACCCCTGTCAACCAATAACCCAATTTCTAACAAACAAAGGGGCATATTATCAAGGGTCAATTCGCCGCTTTTTTGGCTTTAAAAGCCAAAAAAGCGGCGATAATTTCATCTCCCTATTTACAATGCGGCGCTAACATGCATTAACGCATGTTAGCAGACGTTTTTGTACCGTATCTCATTCAGCGATGAACATCGCTAATGAGATGCAAAGTAGGCGTGCCGTCACAGTTACAACATGTAAGAGAGCGCTAACACAACAGCGCCATATTAACAAAATTTGCGAGGCGATATTGAAACTCCCGCTAACCGCGGGTATCGCCGGATCCTTACGTCTCCTCAAAACCTGACTTAACCATGTAGTGTATGGGAGGTGGATTGGCAGGTTAAATCCACACTCCCATATTTACAAGCTTATCATTAGCGCTCACAAGTTATCGCTGTATTTTCACGCGATATTGGCGCTTTTCGCCGCTATCGCTGGATTTCTTATCGCCTTTGGGAAACGCGTTGGTAATACCGCGCTAACTCGGTGAAGAAATGCATCGATAGCCGGCGATAGGAAAACAGCGATACGCGCGCTTTGCGATCATTATCGCAATTTGTTGCTGATATGCCCCTGTATCTTCTGCTATGCATAGTATCTGTTTACTAGAGTGTTTTCTCTGTCTTGCGCCCCTTTAACTTTCCAAAATCTCTGAGTAACAAAATACTTGACTGCATTTGTTGTTTATTAGGATGTTTGATCTGAGTATTGCACAAAATGCACAGGGTTTGGATATAAATGATATTGCAAAATCTTTCCACTCCTCTCAGTCTACTCCTAACATTTCCCTTGCCACCCCTCTGAATCTATTCTTCAACCTTCTAACATGCCACTACACCACACCACCCTCCTCTTCTTGTCCCACAAGACCAATGCCAACACTCTTGCAAGACTCTTCTCCACCAATAAGGCTAAAATCTCCCCTACTCAGCCTACAACCATTGCACCAAATCCCTGTTTAACTATTCTAACACTACACAGACACTCTCCTGTCTTACCCAATCTTACCCCATTCTCCTTCAACATACACAACTAACCAGGCCTTCATATTCAAATCCTACACCTCAAATCTCTACCAAAATACCAGCTAATACTAACCCATCAAAACAACACCAAACACACATACAAAATGTACCTGAACCATTGCACACACACTAAAAGCATCTAACCATTCCAACATGCCCACACACATTCACTCTGCTCTGAGTAGTAACATAAATAACACACATTTAAACCTATCTCCAACTCACACTTTCCAAGCAACAAATACATCAACCACTCAATCCACAACCAACACTCGCTCACACGTCTATCATTCATTGCTGAATTCAAAGCCTTAAAACATGACCCTCATGTTCCACCAGCACCCTTGATCCATATACCTTCCACTTTCAACATAAGCAAAAGGAAGGAACTTCACAACACTCTTTGTAACCTCGCATCACCTTGTCTATCCCTTTGCACAACAAGCGTACGCTTCGGGCACAGCTCCACAGCCCATCCCTTCTTTTTCAACCAGTCTCACAACGGCTCACACATGCAGATCTGAAAAAAGTATTCTAAGCCTTTTGGAGGAAGATACCGATAAAGAAAAACAACATTCTCTCTATCCTGCAATAGTTAACACCACCATCAATAGCACAACACCGACAACTTCGAAGGACAATACTCACTTTCCAGCAGCAGAAACTGATAGCGCCTCAAAAAACATCCTTTAGACTGGTAACTGATAAATGCTCATTCCATTTCAAAAACAAGTACCACATATTCTACCTATTGAGAGACGCAGAACTTGACATACATTTCATAACTGACTCAAGGCTGGGGAAGATAGGGCAGCAGTATTTCACAAAGCAGTTCCGTCAGGCTATCAAACTGTTGCACAAACTCAAATAGGCAAAACAGGAGGCTAAGCCCATCCTATATAAGGAAACAGCAAATCTATCCAAAGCTGCGGATGAATCTTTACAAGGTTTTAATGCCCTCATTATCAGATACAAACCTACCAAACCTTTTCCTGTAACTTTCTTCTTTTTTACAGACACTACCTAGCAACTGAACATTCCCAGGCACATTTCTAGACACAATCTCTATCCTACTTACAATATTGTCAATCCTATGCATCCTTGGTGACCTCATATTTGGCTTGACATACCTAATATGACACACCACAGAACCATCTTTACCGTCCTAGACACACACAACCAACAACAGTTAATTCCCAACCCCACACACATTGCAGGGCACTCATTAGATGCAATTTTCGCCAATCCAGACCTAGCCCCATTCCAGCGAGAGGTTTGCCCCGGTCATGTGGTCAGACCACTAGCAGGAATGGGCATAATTTTAATTACTCCAGAGTAATTGGAGCAAATTGTTATTTCTCTTGCGGTGTGGAAAAAACTATGTAAACTCCATGAGACCATGTTATGTAACTAGTTCTTCTGTTTGGGGAAATTGGATTGCAAGAATCGCTGATACAACACAAGAGCATGAACGCTCAGGTTTGTCTTTTGGCGAACATGGTCAGAACGCTCAGTAGTAGTTTCTAACAAGAGCAGCAGTACTTTAATGCTGGCGGTTGTCGGTCAGCATTTTGAGTATATTTTTTACTTGAGTGGCTGCCTAATCAACTCAAAATGCATTTTTGAGTTAATAGTATACCTGAACGGATTGTTTGGGCATTTTCTAGGCGGAAAATTAACTTTTTATTTATTACTTTTTTTTAAAAGAAAGGAAGTGCTATAGGAAGCTACCGTGCTGCAGTTACCGCTTCATCTTCCTATCCTGAAGACTACCCCCTCTGCTTTATCCAGCCCTTGGTCACTTTGGATTTGGATTCTGGAAGGAAAGCATCACTCTCTCTCTTTGTCTGCATTCTCTGCTGTATCCACATCATTTTGGGGAAATCAAGTAAGTTTTGTGCAGCTCTTTGAAAAAGCTTGTCATTTGTGGGAGGGCAAGCATGAGTATTTTTTGTCCCTTTTCATTCTTATTTTCATTTTATATCTTTGCTGGTGGGTGGCCTGGAGTTTGGGCTGGAATGGGGGAGGGCCATGTGGGATTAACTTTTTTAAGGGGGAAATGTTTGCACTTTTTTGTGATGGTGGAGGCCTAGGGTTAAATATATTTTTTCTTAGTTTTCTTGTGTTAATATCTTTTTTTTAATGAAGACTGATTTGTTTACCATTTTACTGTGATATGGTTTTACTGTTTGGGACCAAGTCTGCCCTCCACTAGGCCCTGGGTGTTTTTTTGTAATGTATTTCTCACCTACCAACTGCTGCTGAGCTATATGCTTCTTAAAAACATTTTGAGAGGGGCTTGTGGATCGATTTGGTTAAAATTCAAAAAGTAGGTTATTTTATTTTTGTCTGCATGTGTCTGTTGCTGGCTAGGGTTAAGGGGGCTCCTGAAGTCCAGGCCCATGTAGCCAGAAATCTTCCTTTGTTCTCAGCTACCATTTTCTTGTACACCATTTTGTGTGAGTTTGTATATGTGTGACGTGGTGCATTTTTTTAATTAACTTAATTTTCATTTTTGGCAGTGATGATTTTATGTTGATGGGTAAAAGGCGGTTATATGTGTAGACCCAGAAACATTGAGTAAATAATATTTTCGCAATCCTTTCCCTCCAATGCTACAAGATGGTTTTTTAGGGGAAGGTGTTCCAGGCAGGACATGGCGACTGTCTTCTTTGCTCTCCAAGCCTCTTTCTTTCCTGGCCATTCAGTGGTGGCCATTTTATGTAGCCAGTGTGTGTGTTTGCCAGAGGCTGCGATGTGTTCTTTATTCTCCATTCCTTTTCTTTGCTGGCCAAGCAGTGGTGGCTATTTTGTGTAGCCAGTGTATGTGGGGTGGCCATTATTTCTTTTTTCTCTTTGCCTCCTTCTTTGCTGGCCATGTAGAAACTAGGCCTGGGCGGTAAATTCCATTCCGCTCGTGGAATTTGCGGAATTTGGGTAATTTCGCATTCCGCGGAGAACGCAGAATTACCCAAAATTCCGCGATCTGCGGCTTCGCGGAATTTTTTGCTTGTTCGCGCTTTCAAAATGCGTGTTCGCGAGATATTTCTCCCCGAGCACGCAAACAGCGTTCGCGAACAGGAAAAAAGCATCGCGAACGGGCGGAACAAGCAATACCGCGTGTTCGCTGCACTTTTGCGTGCTCGCGGAGATTTTTTACCGTTTTGCGGAGCTTTGCGTAGCGCGACTACGCAAATTCCGCCCACCCCTAAAAACCACAATTTTCTGAAGCCAGTTATTGTGTGTGTGTGTTTGACTGCAATTTTGTCTTTGTTTTCTATCCCTCCTTCTTTCCGGCCATGCAGCTACCACCATTTTGTGGAGCCAGTTAGTGTGTGTGTTTGGTGGCAATTCTGTCTTTGTTTTCCATGTCTCCTTCTTCAGTCACCATTTGATGGAAGAGCTAGCTTCCACCGTTTTGTGTTGCCAGTGTGTGCTTCAACCCCCTTATTCCTCTTTTAGAAGTAATTTTCTAGGAACATTGATTGATTGAAGAGGTTGATTGATTGATAGAAACATTGATAGAAGAGGCCTATGACATTTTTGTTCATTTTATAAATATATTTATTTTTGCCTGTGGCTGGTTATAGCACAATTCTTTTTTCTTTTTTTTACAATTTTTGACTGCCTCCTCCTGTGTGAATCTGTGTGGGCCCGAGGAGGCACCAACAATTATTTAATGTATTTTTTTGAGTTTTGCCTGCCTTCCCAGATTTCATACAGGCCCTGGTGATGCACCAGCAATTATTAAATGTAGGTTTCTTTCGATGTTTGCCTGACTCCCCCTGCCTTACATAGAGTCCCCTTTGGTCCTGGTGGAGCACTAGCAATTATTTAATGTATATATTTAAAAAAATTCCTACGCTCCCTGCGTCTCCCCCCATGGGTCCCATGGCTCTGGAAGGATACAAACGAACTTTGTGTGTGTAATCTTGTCATGTGAAAAAATAGTTTATGCATCTTTTGGGTACATTATTGTTAAGTAAATGGGATGGTGAGTTGATGATGATGACGATGACTTCACTTGTGTTACACTGGCTAGATTCTTCTGATGACCCACGTTTCACTGACTTTTTTTGTTGCTTTTCTTGGAAGACATCACGCACAGTACTGATATAAAGAGAAGTCAGGAATGGAATTAGTTGACAGTGACACATTAGTCCTCCTCTGCTAAGTGCTTCTGCTCCTTTTGCTAAGTACTAACTAATAGTGCTAGGAAGAAGGCCCCAAAAAAAGGACTTCCCTGACAAGAAAGTAGCTAGTGAGAGGAGAGAAGCCGGTTGCCACCACTGGCCTCAACGTCTCATAATTTTTAGGAAAAATTAAGTACCTGCTGCACCCTCCTCTGGGCAGAAGAGGCTGAGAGGATCACACCTGCATCAATGGCACCAACCCTCAGCTCTGCAGTGACTGCAGTCATTCAGAGCAGTGAATATGAAATGGAATAGTCTCAGCCACAAACCAAATCACCACAGGAAAGTCAACAAGAGAAGATGCAGACATCAACAGATCTTCTGGAAATAGAAGTAGAACAGGAGACTGAGGTTCCTGCTGAGTAAGATGTTGCTGAGAAGACTGTTCTTATCGCATTGGCTTCAAGATCTTCAGCAGGGAAAAGAAAGAAAACTCCCCCATATTTTCCAAGCCCCACTTCTGAGCCCAAGAGATAATGGAAAAAGAAGGTTCCTGAAAGCTTTGCAAGTGAAGAAGGTGGTGATGATGAAGAGCCAGTGAAAATCAGTGTGGAGAGTGGCACAGAGAAGGTAGAGATAACCTCTGTTTAACTGGTCAGAGGTATGCTGTTCTACCGACACAACAGACTTCGATCTTTGCAAGACTCCCAAAACCTACAGCCGCCACTATTACCACCCCTACCACAGTCACAGCATTCCCCAAAGAAAAGGCAAACACCAACACAACCACCTAGTTTTGCTTACTGGCTTTGGCACAATAAGAAAGCTCTTCTCCCCACTTTGGGACTTCTTTACTCTTAGCCAGCATGAGGATAACATCACAATATGCTCTGTTTGCCACAAGAAAGTTTGTTGTTTACTATGATACGCACAAGGTTGCATTGCGTGGCATACTAAATCTCACTTAAAGGCTTGCATTGCCATTGCGTCACCTTCTATGATGCAAGGGGGGCAATGCAAGCCCTTGATATATCTGGCCCAGGATCTCTTTCCAGGGAGTTAGGCAAAGGCTACCTGCTGGTCTCACCACTAATGATGCATTTCAGGGCATTCATCAGCATGTAACAGTTGCAAAGTTCACCATGAGGAAATTGCATAGAGCTACCAACATCTTGGAAGAATTAAATACCAAAGTCTATGCATGGCTTAAACTAAGAGATTTCACTGACAATGTTGGTAATATAGTTGAAGCCATGGCTGATTGTGGATATTTCAGAGTCCTATGATTTAGTCCATTGCATCAACCTAATTGTGCTGGGCGTTCTCAAAAATGAAGAGGTCATCAGCAACATACTGGTCCCTGTCAAAGAATATTCGCTCATTTCAGTCAGTCATTCAATGCCAGGAAGCAGTTGAGAATCCTTCAAAGTGCTAATAAACTACTTCTAAAAACCCTTGGGCAGGAGGTGTCAAAACATTGGAACTCAAGCTACTATATGCTGGAATGCCTGTTTGAACAGTACAAGTCTATCAGTGAATATGTAATTCGAAGGAGAGCGGATGCAACTGTTAAAGCCATGACAATGGAGTTGGAAAATGAGAAATACTGGATGTCCTGAAACAAATGTTGCTTCCTTTTGAGATTATACCATGGGAAGTCAGCAAGGAAACAGTACCATGAACCAAGCAATCCCATTGTTGCATCTGTTATAGGATTATTTGAAAAAGGTGGAGCAAACGTTCACCAGTGTCAATCAAAAAGCGACTTCTTTGGTTAATAGCTTAATCACTCCCGTGAACACTTATCAAAGGCTGCAAAAAAAGATTGTGTCCTCCAGAGACTACATCTGTGCTATGATACTGGGTCCACAATACAAAAAAGTGCTGGCCACTTTCATTCCTTTTACTGAAATAGATATCTTCGTTTACAAGACTTGGATCATCAGTAAAGCCAGTGATCTAGAGGAAGTACGACTATCAATTAGACCTCCACACAGGGCGGTACTGTTGCCACGCAGTTTCTGCAGCAGCAGCCAGCAACACGGTAGGCTACTCCAAAACTCACAGCAACAGCTGCTTCAAGTTCACAGTCAACCTCTGCAATGGGTTGGTTTCATTCAGCAGGGCTTAATTGCAGAGGTACAAGCACAGCAATTGGCAGCACCAATGGCAATTCAGAAAATGGTCCAAGACTATCTAGATAATCAAAAGAGGTATACCTAGATCAACACCCATTGAACTAATATTATGGGAAGAGGACACAGTGGCCAGAGTTCAGCAGGCTTTCAATAAATTATCTTGCATGTCTGGTAGCCAGTGTTTCTTTAGAGTGTGTTTTAACTGCAGCTGGCTTGGTTGTCACAGTCAGAAGGACCAGTATATTGCATCAAAAAACGTTATGCCACATGAATATAGTGCTCCTGAAACAACAGAGGATGACAAGGGCAATTGGTCTGATATCTCAAGTTTGGCCAGTAACCACACTCCGGATGAGCTTGAGGATGAGCTATACTTTCCAGACTAATACAACAGAAAAGACACATAGGAGGAATGCTTTAAAAAAGACAACTGCGTCCAAATATATTTGGTGTGAGGAATATACTGCCTATTGTAAATACTGAATTGAAATAGAGTGGACCAGTGTGAATGGCACAGATAGCCAATCTAGGATGACACAGCAATTATTTGGCCTAGGCTGGCTGAGCGGTGAGAGCTGGGGAAGACTAATTCAACTTTTGGTTAAACCATTGATTTTGAAATGAACAAATGATGTCAGTCTGCTACAATAGAAAGACTCCACTTCCTAAAAAGAAGTTAAAGAACAAGAAGATGTCTCTCATCCCTATTATTTGTATAATACACTTGCTGGGCTGCCAGTGATGATTTAAAAGAATAGCCTATATTGTGTGCCACTTCCATGGAGAAGGCTGACACATAGGGACACCACACATGGAACAGGGGCTTTATTTGCACTAATGAGTATTACCAAGTAAGTGATTTATGTTGTGGTGAATTATAGGGTATGGTAAGCTAAACTTGATAATGTAATATTTGGGGGGATCATTCTTCATCAATGCTTGCCCTTCTAATAATGTGATATATATATATACTTAGATTTTCCTTTTGTTAACTTAAATCCATCATCTTTAGGTTTGTCTGAGACCAGTCAGTTATTTACCAAGAGTAAACTAATCCTCAGTTTCTTGTCAATACTACAGGTCTATCTCTTGTGGATGACATACATCTTAAAGTACCATTGACAATGGCCAGAAGAAGGAACATTGTCTATCTGCTTCAATGGTAAACAAGTGGACTCAAAGAGGCCTACCCCTGTGGACTTGAGAGGTTCATTAATTAGGACAGTAGGGGTAGGCCTCTTTGAGTATTCTTGTTTACCATTGTGTAGCAGTGTAGTAGTGGCTCAAATGGCAAACTCTAAATAAGTGATTGACTCTTGGTCTCCCTGAATGGACATAGAAAATTGTTGTTACTGTTAGAGTAATCAGCAGGGTATATGGAACTATTTGTCTCGGATTGGTGGTACAAGATTTGTTCTTCTCACATCTTAGATAATGGCACAGCACTGCAACAGCCCTTGCCCTCTTGCTCCTCAGGCATCATCCTGCTTACCGTGACTTTTGAATATTGACCCTTTATTTTTGCATTCCATAGACCATCTCATCTGAAGAAGAACACTCCCCAGCGATTCAGCTTTGCGAATCAGCCCTGCACCCAAAACAGACAAAGGAGAGAACATGGAAGATGCACAGTCCATTTGTATATAGTATGAGGGCGGGCGGTAAACTCCGCTCCGCCAGCTGAGTTTGCAGAGTTTTGCCAACTCTGTGCTCCACTGTGAGCGTGGAGTTTGGCAAAAAACTCAGATTCTGCTGCGTGGTGGAGTTTACCCCCGCTGCCCACCCCTAGTTTTAGTGCATCATGGCCACATAAAAAATAAATAATCTTTGAACAAAGAGCAAAGGTTGTACTTTCTTTGAAGGATTTTGGCATTATAGAAATGCAAACAGAGTGGCTCCAGCATGTTTTGTATAAGGAGGAGCCACATGCCAAGCATGGTACCAGGCTGGCACAAGGACCTGCTGGGAGCAAGCAGACTCTACATGAAAGCCACTCACTCTCTGGTACTGCACCTCCTCATGCCAGCTGCTGCTGCCTCGAGATGCCAGCTCCGCAGACCCGGGCTTTTGGGGCTCTCACGAGATGGGCACATAATGATGGGGGCATCTTCACGGTCCATCATGATCGACAGTACAACAAAACCAACTTCACAGAGAAGCCGACACCGATCACCTGCCAAAGGTACTCTTCTCTTCGGGCGCACGTGTGCTTTTTGAACCTGGGTTAAAATGCTGCTGGGTAGAAATGTGGACAGTGCTACTGTTTGAGACCCCAGTGCAATACTTTGCAGCCCCCATTAAACATGCAGAGGACACCTCGGGTCATAATCTCTTTACAAAAACTAGGAAATAAATGATGTAAACAATCTTTAATTCATTTTCGTAT
The DNA here is from genome assembly GCA_963921515.1 of Calotriton arnoldi. Lineage (NCBI taxonomy): Eukaryota > Metazoa > Chordata > Amphibia > Caudata > Salamandridae > Calotriton > Calotriton arnoldi. The sequence continues at coordinate 91,384 of CAWUFW010009995.1, forward strand.
AAAGGTGCTGCCTTAGTTGCTACATAGGAGACGGCACCTGCCTGAAAGATTAGCAGAGCTCTACAGATTGAAGCCAACATTCTTCTGCAGGTCCGCTTTTCATCCCTAGAACGGATGTTGATGAATTTAAAAAGTAGAATGCCAGATTTACAAAGTGTGTTTTCAAGTTTTACTTTTCTCTCAGCACTGAACATTCAACGAGACAGGCCAGAGAAAACAGAACTAAAGCAGTCACCACCCACAAAAGGACGTGCGTAGCATCCTCTAAAGCTACCTTTATGCTACTACTTCAGGTGCAGCTGCTAGGGCCACTGAGTTTGTATGCAACTCTGTGGAATTCTGCGTAGTGCAACTCCATGAACTCTGCCTACTCCTGATATAGTATCATTTTTTTAACTGTATGGCTTCTCCCTATTTTACATTTTATAAGCCTAGGAAACAAATCGGTAAGATAACTTGGGAGTTTGGGGCAGAAGGACTGTTTGCTTTACTTAACTGAACTGTCGTCTTCATTCCAGAACAGATGTAATGGGCTCATTGACTTGATAAATGCTACATTTGTCCAGCTCTCATCTTTTCCTAATTCCCCCTCCTCATTCATTCATAAAACCCCTAACCCTCTTTCCCCACATAGTGTGATCAGTTAAGTTCTTTGTTAATTTCCACTATCAACAAATTTCACATTTGGTTGGGTGGATGTATTAACAAGACGACTACTGTTAAAGGAGGTGGTTACCAAAATTGACATTTGCCCATGCCAACCCTCCTACCCAGGTATGAAAGGGACATCTTAGTTAAGTCTGGGTGGTGAACTCCGCTCCGTTCGCAGAGTTTGCAGAGATCGCGGAGTTTCGAAAAACTCCGCCTCGCGTTGCGGAGCAGATTTTTTTCCTTGCTCGCATTTGTCAACGTCATGTTGGCGAACGAGGAAAATCCACCTCTCGGCGAGATTTTTCCTTGGTCGCGATCGTCAACATTAATTTGGCGTGCGCGAGTGTGGAAAATCAACCTCCCGGCGAGAATTCTCAACGCGGGCGGTCAGATTTCTCATTGTGAGTGGTCGCGTATGCTCGCAACCGCTCGCGTTGAGAAACCATCCGTTCGCGTTGAGAAAGCTGCCGCTCGAGTAAAAATCTACTCGAGCGTCAGAAAGGAAGCAGCGCCCGCTTGCGCTTTGCATGGTGCCGTTCGCGATGATTGCACAGTGTGGACAAGCACCTGGCAAAGAAAATCACCAATAACAAAATTTATCTAATGCACTGCCCAGCTCGCGGAGTTCCGAGTGGCGCAGCGGAGTTTATTTTGCACTTCGCGGAGTTTGTAGTGGAGCGCCGCGAACTCCGCCCTGGCTTAATCTTAGTCCAGAGACTTAATTACAATAATGTGTGTCCAAGGATAGGTAATGTGCACTTTATTCCATAATCTACGCCTGATGTATTCAACTGAAGTAACCTTTTATTGAGTCCGTCTGACTCATTCTGAGACTTTAGGGGTTCATTAGGCTTACTTTTGTAAGTAACTGAACACTATGTTGCTAATTGTTGTTTTATAAGGGTAGTATCAGTCTTGGATTTTCCACTCATTTCATGTTTTCTTTTATTCTACTTTCTGGCTGTGATGCACTAGTTCGCCTCACCAGATTCATTTTGGATAAGAATGAAGTCCTGTGATGTTGTCCCTGTTAGTTCTGTTGTTCCACCCCCACTAGCATTTTGAAGGCCCTATTCAAAACCCTGCATTACAGTATGAACCAATTACAGGAGAGGTAGCATAAATTGCTTCATCTACTCTAAGTTCTCAGGAAGGAAGGATTGATATTTTTGCTGTATGTTGTAAATGGACCCCATTAGCAGTCACTAGTTACAGATGGTAGGGAAAGGGCAGTAAGCAGTATAACATTATTACTGACATTGATCGGAGGGTGGTTGCTGCTCAGCCTGATCAATCAAGGGTAGAAGGGCTTTCATGACCACTCAGATTATGTTTTACAACACTGTTTGCCTGGAGGGTTCTGGACTCAAAGAGGTAGGGTAAGTACATTACACTAGTTACCAACACATGGAAAGGGGACATGAGTAGGGGAAAATAAAAAATTTGAAGGGGGAAAGGGATGAACACAGTGTGACAATTGGTTTGCAATGGGACAGGTGTAGTGAACAGCCACTGTTGTCAATGCGTTGGTAGAGCTTCTTCTTTAACTGTGTATAATGCTACTCGAACTAGTAATGCAAACACAGATATTCATTATGATAAACAAACACATTTATTTAACAAAAATGTCCAAAGACCCACCATCTCCTCCCACAGCAGGCCGACCCCTTCACCCAAACCCAAAAAACCCTTTCCCCAACTGTTCCTTCCCTCCCATAACAGGTCCACCTCTCACCCAAACCCAAAAAAACCTATGAAAACAACTATCCTTCTCATCCTTCTCATTGTCACCTCCCACAACAAGGCCCACTACTCCTTATAAAAAACTAGGACTCCACAGTCTCCCCATTGGTGCAAAACCTCCTTCTAGCCATGCTTTACCTCCTCCTGTGCGATTTCTTGAAAAAGGGCAGAATATGTGGTAGGAGTGGTTGGGGGTGGCTTGAGTGGCTGGGGCCCTCAGATGCCTGTGGAGGCTGCGTGGTCATTGCCGGTGCCACTCTGACTGGTGGCCCAAGGCAACAGTGTTGCCTTTTCTTCCTCTAGTACCACCAACTGGAAGTACTCCACCACAATTGTCTCCATTTACAGGATGCTTTGCTGTGCCCTGCCTGGAGTGGGGCTCTAAGGCAGATCCTCTGGCAGGAGGTGTTAGATGATGAAAAGAAGAATATGAATTGTAGTATTCAATGCATTGTACAGTAGCCACAATATTGATGTTCCCTTGGGACCATGTGAATTATTTGATCTGATACTTGGTCAGTGGGCAAAGCTTTTTCCCATACATACTTCCAATAATGCAGCAGCAGTGCATGGTAAAATTAAACCATGATCACCGTCATAATCAAAAAAGTGTTTTTATCCCAAAGAAGGAAAAGTTAAAATGGTTTCATATGGTGACACCTGCATCACATGCTTAATATACATTATGTAATATTGATTTATTTTTGTTGTATGCACTCGGTGGGCCATTGGGTTAGTAGGGGTATAGGTTGGGAAGTTCATTAATCAACAATTGAATAGCCATTATTTTTAAATTCCTAATTATTCAATGGTAATTATGTAAAATGGTTTATTGTTTTTAGTTTTTTTAATACATATATACATTGTTTTCATGTTAATTAATAATATTTATATTAAGAGTCTATTTTTTTTCTACATTCATGGTTTATTCATACATGTAATGTGTTTGAAGTGAAATGCTTTCCCTAATCTTTCTTAGACTGTAGTAGGAACAGTAAAATTAATCTCTCTGATGTCCAACACTTTCCCTACTGTTAAGTTGTTTGGAATGGGAATGGTAAATTTCACCCCTTAAAAATCAAATGCTTTTCCTACTGTTGCACAGACTAGAGTGGGAATGGTAAATTTCACCCCTTCGAAATCAAATGCTTTTCCTACTATTGCACAGACTAGAGTGGGAATAGTAACTTCTTCCCCTCCGAAGTCCAACGCTTTCCATACTGTTGCATAGACTGGAGTGCGAACAGTAAATGTTACCCCTCCACAGTCCTCCAGTGCTGTTTGGAGTGGGAACAGTAAATAGCATCACTCTGAAGTCCAACGCTTTCCCTACTGTTGCTTAAACTTGGAGAGGTAATAGTAAATTTAACCCCTCCAAATTCCAACACTTTCCCTACTGTTGCACTGACTGGAGTAGGAATAGTAAGTCCAAGCTTTTTTTGTACACATTCCTCTATAAACAGGTATGACATTAAAGCTGTGAAAGTAAGTGCAAGGTAGCTCAGAATAATATAAAGCATCATCACGTTATCATACATACAACCCTAATAGGTGAAGCAAGCTTGTGTTATGTACAACATTGACTCTATACTAAGGCTGGGCGGAGCTTGCGGAGTTTCACTTTGTAGAGTTCTGCGGAGTTACCCAAAAACTCTGCTGAATTCCATAGAGTTCCATGAGCCGGCGGAGTATTAGGAGGAGCAACGCTGCAGTAAGTTTACTGATGCACACAACACAACAGCTATGGGAGATGTAGGTTAACCCTTTGAGAGACCCTTTTTCTTCGGAGGTTGTGTGCCCCGAATTTTGGCCATACTGCATGGAATAAGAAAAAACACGTAGTTCTTGATTGGGTCATAGAAAGTGTACCTAAGAAGAAGATAGGCTTTAAGGAAATCGTGAAGCCATCGTGTTTTTAACTAAGTAATGGAGAATGTATCTACGAATATTCCATGACAAACACTGTCATATATTCTGAAGCGGTAGGATTTTATGAAGCACAACGAGATCTGTATTTTGAGGATTGCTGAAATTTTGAGATTGACTCATTTATTTGAATTGGATGCCTTATAGTGAGATTTTAATCCCCGTATTGTGGCCTTCAAATATTCTGTATTGCGGCTACAGTCAGATGAGTATCCTGATCCGCAACAGATAGATTTGTCTAGTTGGGAGAGATAACATCTTTGTCCTGAGGAAGGTGGTTTTTTATATAGATATCCACCGAAACGCGTCAACGCCAACCTGAAAAGGCGAACTAGAGATTGTGGTGACATTTGTGAAATTGTCAATATCAATTGTATTAGGTGGTTAATAGTTCACAGATGATTTTGATCCAATGTTTTGCTTTTTTTGCTATGTTTGATGATTAGAAATAATTTTCTAGCAAATTCTCCCTATGATTAATTGAAAAATCTTTTGTGATTGTATAATTTTATCTTTTTTTATTATGTACAATGATTTTATGCTCATGAATATTTGAAATTTTAATAAAACATTTTTATATTGTGGATGTATCGAGCCCTTGATGGTGTTATGCCTTGGTGATAGTTTGGAAGGGAAGAGTGGTTTGGTGTTGTGTTGTGAAATATACCCAAAGGGAAATTGTTCTTGACTACGGTCTAGTTGGTGCCCTACCCCTTTGGTGGTTAAGGGGCCCCTCTCATCTGTTTTGTGTAACCCTTTGCTCAGCCATGCATGTGCCACATTTTTGGATACCACAGTATTCACATCTCTGATGGTGGAGAGATGTTTCCACTCCTTGAACAAACAGAACAGAAGCCAACTGGAGACTCTGTGGGTCTCAGGTGCTGCTGTCCATGAAAGATGCGTGCAGGCTCCCCTGGACAGTGCTCAGCGCTCCCCGTGTCATCTGTGAGAGACGGCGCAGTTGATATGATGTCCCAGAAGGGCTGGGCAGTCAGGGCAGTGTCTGGGCAGTGTCCAGGCAGGGCTCAGAGTCATAAGCGTGGCAGCAAAAAGAGAGTGGTGCAGAGCGTGAAACTTCAGCCCAACTCTCTATGCTCTATGCTCTTGCTCAGATCAGATGATCAGGGTCCCACAGTCCAGAGCTGGCAGCACCAGATCAATGGGATACCACAGACCTGAGCTGCAGATGGAGTGCCCTGCAACGGTACCGGTATGAGTGAGCCTGGTCCAGTGTCAGTGGGAGTCCCTCGGGCCTCTTGCTGGAAGGGAGAGCTGCACCTGCAGCTCTCCCCGATGCTGGGTGTTGTTAAATTTACAGCACTTCTGCAAGCCCGCAACTAGTGCTTACGTCATCACTGGCTGCCACACCGAGGCCAGAGAAAGCCAGAGGAGCCGCAAGAGTTGCAGCGGTCAGGTCGGCCTATGGCGGCGCTCTTACAAGTTAGTCACATTAATCTTATCAGACCAATAATCGCAATAATCGCCTCATTAATAGGACGGGTGAGTGTTCTGGTGAAACTTTGCTCCGCCGGTGCGTAGGCGGAGGTTTTTTCCCAAACTCCATGCTCTAAACAGAGCGCGGAGGAGCAAAACTCCGTCAACTTCACCGGCGGAGCGGAGTTTTCTACCCATCCCTACTCTATACCAAACATTTTATGTGTAGCAGGGTTCTTGTTGACTATGAACCACAGGTAAAAGGGTAAACTGTACTGCACACAGTGCTCAATATGTACACAACTGTTCAGGGAAAACCAAGCTCCTCCAGATACTCGAGCCCTATTATATAACTAAAGCCCTACTACAGACAGTCTTTACCTATATCTAACACCTGACAGTCACTGAACATACTGGGTGCTCCCTTGTGTCTGGACAAAGCTACACCTCTCTGAAGCATTCTAATGAGAGTGAAACACATGTCAGGGGTTGCTTTTATACATTCTAGGTTGGCTTGGATGGTATTTTACCAATCGAAAGCTGTAATACTGTGCCTGGTGTTGTAAAAAGCTTTTGTCATTTTACAGCTCGGCATGGATACCACTTTGCTAATTCACAAGAACAAAGGTACCCCTTAGTTTTTGATTATGTGGTCTGGGAGAAAAGGGGAAAAACAGAATATATATGTACATGCACCTCCCACTCGACCAACACTAAATATACTCTGGCTATATTAAGCTCTATTGGGCTATCCCTTTGTTTTGCAATATCAAAGAGAATCTACAGGAATACATCAATTCATTTTTTTGTTTATTATTTTCTCTTGTCAATTTTTTTTAATCAACTTTTTTCAATTGCATTTTTTGAATGGTAATAAAACACCATAATTTTTTTCTGTATCCATATGTACAATACAAATCATGAGTAATGCAACATTGATGTAGTTCTATTAAATGTACAAATTGAACATAATAGTGCAATAAATACATACAAAATAACAATCTTAAATTTGTCCCCATACCATTATCACATTTATACTAACCTCACATACAGTCATTACATACCAGACATACTCATACACACATCACATCACATTCATTATTTTCCAGCTTAAAAAATGGCTTGCAACAGAAAACTCATGGTGAAAATTCTTCATTAGTATCCATGGTTATGCCGCCAGCTGGAAAAAGATCAGGCCTGATTTTCTCACAAGAATCTTTGATGTTACTTGGCAGGATGGTATGCTCATGATGTCCCTAGGCTTGACATCATTATATACGAGCATTCGACACGAAGGTGGCCTGAAAGCTACACAAACTTTCCTCAGTGCAAGGGCTATCAAAAACTATAAACACAGCAAGATGAACCTACAAATGATGGAGTGCTGCTCAATAGTGCACTTTTTCAACAACAGAGGGGGACTTCAATGGGTAACGGCTTCACCCTCAGCTATGCAAATTTGCATATGGGCTGGTGGGAGGAGCAGGTACTCAACAGATCTGAACTCAGAAATTGGACAGAGCGGATCATACTATAGGTCCACTACATAGAGGACTTGTTTATACAATGGGAAGGGGCTTGAGGGACAGCCAGGACATTTGTTGGTGATATAAACAGGAACAGTCTCAATCTAAAATTTACTAGTGAGATGAGCTGCACATAAATTGATTTCTTGGATTTACGCAAAGACTCAAAACTTACTACCATGGTGTTCAGAAAACCCACAGCAGGAAACAGTATTTTACATGCAAATAGCTTCCACCTAGACTATCTGAAGAGCAATATCCCATTATGGGAGCTATTAATGCCTAGACACATAAGTAGCAGTAAGGATCATTATAAGACCACTCAGGACAGCATGATGTCATGACTCAAAGAGAGAGGTTATGCTGAAGCTATACTCAAAAATGCAAAAGAGAGGATTTCTAAATGCAAAAGGGAAGATATACTGTTTGCGAAGAAAACACGTAGAGAAAAAAATGACAAGAGCAAAATGGTTAGAGTCATAACTGCTTTTGATGACAACCATCAGCTAATGAGAAAAGCAATGGTCAGGCATTGGCACTTGATCAGAAACAATCCGGTGATTTGTGACAGTGTTGCAGTATGGTCTGTGCAGGATCTATCTTTGGCAAAGCTAGCTTGCTGTTCTCGTAACTGAGGGTTGACTTGTTCCTGCATTCTTTTCAGGGTGACTCTGTTGAACACTTTGCCTGGGGTTGATAGAAGACTTATCCCTCTGTAGTTTGTGCAGCTATTCATGTCACCTTTCTTGGGGATCTTGATCAGATATCCCTCCTTCCAGTCTGATGGCACATTCTCTTCTTCCCAAATCCTTCCAAGAATGGGGTAGATCATGTCTACTTGTGCTTCAATGTCTGCTTTCAGTGCCTCTGCAGAAATGTTGTCAGGTCCTGCTGCCTTCCCATTTCTCAGATGTTTGATAACTTGCTATATTTCTTCCTTGGTTGGTCTGCCACAGTGGATTGGCAAGTCCTTGTCAGCTAGCTGTATGTTCAGTGGAGACTGCAGCACAGGCTGGGTCAGAAGTTCTTCAAAGTGGTCCACCCATCATCTTTGTTGGCCTTTGTTACCAATGATTGTCTCCCCAGCTTTGTTTTTAACATGTCTTTCTGGCTTGCTGTATCTTCCTGAGAGTTTCCTTGTTATGTTGTAGAGTTCTTTCATGTTTCTATGGCTTGCTGCTATTGGGCTTTTGTGGCAAGACCATCGCTTGTCTGCTTATAAGCTTCTCTTTGCTTCCTTGGTGGCAAGAGAAAATTGACAAAGTGGCAGCCACATCAGCACAACTTGGCTTCAACATCCAGAGGGGAAAGACGAAGATCTTGAAGGCTAACATGGTCAGCACAACTGCAGTCACTCTGGCAGGTGATGCACTGGACGAGGTTGAGGCATTCACCTACCTCAGCAGACGTCGACATCAAGGCAAGAATCAGCACAGCCATGGCTGCCTTCAGTCAGCTAAACCCTTTCTGAATAAAGATGTGCTAAAGGGATTCTGAGCTGCATCAGTCCTGTTCTTCATTTGAAGCAGGTTTTGGAGGAAATGTGTGTGTATATATATATATATAATATATGTGTGTGTGTGTGTTAGTTTAATGTTAGACATATTATTTAAAAAAATTAAAAGTAATATTTAAATTATAGCAGCCTATTAACTTTCTTAGCTTAAAGATATATTTAATTTCTAAAAACATTTGTTATAATAATAGTTCAAAAATATATTTTATGTGAATTACACACATTAAAGTTAGCTATGTATTTAATCTACAATTATCTTAAAAACACTATAACATTTTATTTAATTTCTTCCTTCTTTAGAATGCATTTATGCATGCATGTTGCATTAATATTTTACATCAAAGTATTTTTAGTATTTGTTTTACACAATTGGGTGTCTACTCTTTATAACTAAAGCTGGTGCAGGTGTTTTAAAAAAAATTAAATGAATATGAAATAAAAAGGATGTATATTGAATTTACAAAATATATATTAAAGAAGATTGATGCTAAAACTGTATTGCCGGTGGATCTCTCATGATGTCGATGCTGTGATCTATAGTACGTGTCTCTCACCCTAGATCATGACAAAGAAATGTGAACATTGATTACATACACCTGTATTTGAAGGAATAGACATGATGTATTGAGGAGATAAGTTCCTATTGCTGACTCAATCGACATTATAATTTATAATCTCTTTATGATAGGAAAAATTGAGTGCCTCCTCTCAATGATTTCAAGTTGATTGCTGAAATAGGTTTTGTGGCAACTGAACATAGGAGAGGTCGGACATCATTCCAACTATTCTACATTTGGTGTACCTACAATGTGGTAATAACCACAGTTGTTTTTTCAAAATAATTATTATTTAAATCTGCCTCTGTATGTCTCTAAATCATTAGAATTTCATGTAGCAACAGATCAATCTTGAAACTTTGTCTTAGGCCAGTCTCAGACTTCACTGCTGGCTCATCAGGCTATAAAGTTGTCAAAGATCCAACATCATCACTTGTCTTCTCCCAAAATTGATAGCGATCACTCCGCATCATCACAGCTCAATATCCTTCTTTTAATGCAGGAAATGCTCCAGTGGGGTATAGAAACCCAAGTTCCGGTTTAAAAGATTCAACAAAGCCAGTCAGGTCTTCTGAAAAGCATGGTTCCTGCCAACTCTAATATGCCCGGTTACCTTATTGTGTAAAGCTGAGTCAAAGAGGATCAAGAAGAAGCAAGTACTTGAGAAGAGTGCCCATACGAGAGACCTACATTCTAAAACTATATCACAATCTTGATCATATGTAAATAATGTAAATGATGCAAACAATTTTGTTGTATCTGTATCTATCCAGAGGAAACTAGTAAAAAGGAGACTGTACAACCACGAGTGCTTAAAATTACTGTCTAATCAAATGTACTCTGTATATAGAGCTCACAAACAGGATAAAAAGAAACTATATAAAAAATGGAGGCAAAATAAAATAGGCTCCAGTTCTAAACCAGCACCTGAGACCAAGTAAAAATGCGAAATTTAGTTTTTAGTTGAGGGGGTGGAAACCCCACTCAGGAAATAATCACAATCCTTGTGAGAATGAATCACAAAAGTTACTAAATTAACCTGTTCTTAGCCCTCTAGTAGCTTGGCACAAAAGAAGTCAGGAATAACTTACAGGCAATGTGTAAAGTAGTTATGCAGCTCACAAACAGTAATAAAGTGAAAACACAGCATGATAAAAAACTCACCAATTTAGAAAAATAGAGTAAAATGTAATAAATAAAATTAGACCAAAATGACAAAAATCCAATAACTAGAACCAGAGATGTGCAATTTTAAAGGTTTCAGTAAAAATAGAACCAAAAATCAGAAAGCGCTAACTGTGGGTGTATGGTCGTGCAAGACCAGTAAAAAGTCACATATTCAGGCAAACCACGATGCAGTGCTGATCAGATACAGGGGACAGTTTAGTCCCGTTGAAAAAGTTACCTTGTTAAAGTCTGGCACGCAGAGTTCAAAACTTCAGAATTTTACAGGAGGACCACAACTGATGTGAGTCAAGGGTTCAGTACCTGCGGAGGCACCTCTTGGGGATCAGGAACTCACTTCAGCAGAGGCCACCTGGGCTAAGGCAGGTCCAGGCAGGTCCTGTTGCAGGTACAGGCAGGACCAGTTGCTGCAGATCAGCTGGTCATTTACAGGGAGGCATCTGCAGCATGCTTCCCTGTAGCTCAGTACAGGAGGTCAACCAACTGACCATTGGAGTCACTCTAGAAGTCCTGGGTTCAAGGAGATGGTCCTCTCTCCTTCAAGCAGCAAGGCAGGCCTCAAGCAGCAGTGCATTCCTCTGAAGAGCAAGGTAGGCCTCAAGCAGTAGGGCAATCCTCTGGTAGCAGCAAGGCAGTCCAATGAGAATCAAGGCAGGCCTCAAGCAGTAGGGCAGTCCTCTGAGAAACAAGGGAGGCCTCGCACAGCATGACAGCCCTCTGGAGTACAGGGTAGTCCTTTGTAGTCTTTCCCAGGTCCAGTGGTGTTCTGAAGAGTTGGTCTGAGGTTCCACTATTTACACCTGGTGCCAGCTTTGAAGTGGAAGAAACGTCTGGATGTCCCTCCCCCTCATAGATGGTCCTGGAATTTCCTCCCTCCCTGCCCATGTCCCAAGATGTCTAGGGCGACCAAAGCCTGGTGTCACATTGTTTACGAGTGTGCTGAGGCAGCTTCTTTGAAATATGAGTGGGACAGAGAACGGATCCGCCCCTCCCATTCTGGCTGGATGCCCCTCTCCCACGTAGACACAGGTTCTATTTTTCACTGTCTGGGCCCAATACGTATTCCTGATTGGGAAGCAATTAACAGGCCCAAGCAGCTGGAAACTCCTAGAAGGCCTCACAAAATTTAGGGCAGGAAAATTCCAACTTTCTAAAGCTGGCATTTTAAAAATAATAATGTAAAATCCAACTTTATCATTAAAGGAGATTTTAAATTGCAATTCATTTGAGTCCAAACAGGATATTTCTAGCTGCTCCCAATCAAAAGTTGGCACTTATTAAATGTAATAAGGTAAACCAATGTTATCCTAGTGTGTAATCATACTGGGAAAAATGATGGTAAATGCAATGAAATATGGTGGTTAAACTGGATAACACATGAAATAATTTAAAACATGAGGATCAGGTCAAGTGAAGACTATGCCTAACAAAAGATAACGTTGAAGATAATAGTGATCCGGACCTAGACCCTTAATTTGAACGTCTCTCAAAGAGACAAAAAGTTAAGAAAATCCACCTATTGAGCAGATCTAAAACCCTCACATAATTTAGACATATTATGGCTATTGCTGGTATGAACTCAAATGATATCAAATCAGTGGGGGTTGTTTCTACTATGAATGGAAGAGAGCTAACAAAAATGTTTCTCTTCTCCTCATTCATAAAATGTACGATTATAAAGGCATCAGAGTTTATTAATGCAATCAATTTAGAAATGAAACCAAAATCCGACTCTATATTAAACTGTAATATTAGCAAGCAAAGGCAAAATCTTCTGTTATAAAATCACACAGGGTTATTATCAGGTCAAGTTTTCCTTCAGGGAAACAATTCTACTCTTAGGCACTGGCAGGAGCACCAAGTAAACTATCAGTTCCTTTTAAATAAAATAATAGCCAGTGTGTCTAGGTAACTGATGTACATGTGAATCACATTAAAGATGTAAATGATATTTTGATCCTGGCTAATCTACAAGATGCCAATAGCAATGAAAATAATCAAAAAAGTAGGATCCATTTCTGACCAAATGAATTGTGATTTCACTGAGGCAATTATCGTGATAGTGGGAGTTTTAAATGAAGATAGTATATAAACAAAAACGGATTAAACATTACGTGATTTACTTGAGCTTTATAATGTACCCCACGCACATTTTCCTTTTAGCATGTGTGTAAGTGTGGAAAATATAAAGGTAAATGACTAGTGGAGTGGGAGATGGTCTGGTTTAAATTGGCGTACCCCCAGGACTTTCTGGTCAACAAAACCTTTTGTTATGTAAACCAACCCTTTCCAATTGATTATATGTATGTTCAGATAAGAGTGTTCCATCTTTATAATGGTGTTAAGCTGCTTAAAAAAGAGGGGTTCAACCACAGGGCAATATAAGTGTCTTTACTTTAAGAACTAAAGAAGGAGAATCTATTCCTAAATGAATATTCCCATTGGAGATTGAATATCCAAGGAGATTAATCACATGACTGGATCCTTCTCACATCCAAGTACTGCAGGATTATCAAATCGCTTGCTACATACATCTTGATTTAAGTAAAATAATAATAAATGTCAAAAGTACACATCAAAAATGGGCAAAGTTGTTGCATGTCTTCTCATGAAAACTATGATGTTATAAATGTGAAATCAACAGCAGATAGAGTAAAATGGTTTGATTCACCCTACCTTGAATTAAAAGAGACAATACATAAAATGCAAAAATCCAGAAAATGTAGTTTAATAGTAAGTGGAAATAAACGAATACTGTAATTGAAAAAGAGGATCTGAAGATTAGTGAATATTGTATTCAAATCAAATCCTACCTTATTAATTTTCACATGATATTGTTTAATGCCCATCACTGAAGTGTTAGCAATGGTGACAGTAATGAGTGGTGTCTCTGGCAGCAGCAATTTCCTACATTTGGGAAACACAGTCCACACTGCTGGTGCCCTCTTAAGTGTTGGAGGTACCATTTGCCTAAGGGTGGAACAATCCAAATGAGAATCATTCCTTTCCACCACAATGAGAAACAATTAACAAAAGATGTTATGATGACTCACCTAAATGTAGAGTAGCATTTACTTGAGCTACTTTGGGGCAGTGAGCATGCTGGATCTTGTTGGTCATCACGCAGCCTTCTTCATTGAACAGAGACTGTAGCTGCCATAGAGAACCAGATGGTAATGAGCTGACTCTTCGAAGGAGAAGACAAAACCTGGCACATTTTCACCCAATCATAAATGGATATTTATTACTTTTGACTGTCCAGCCCATCTTTTGGGCCCACTGAAAACCCACCATGCTGGTTGAATTATATAATGTAAGCAGAACCAGCTCTTTAAATAGAAGTAAAGTTTCTTAATTACAACCATTCTGAAAATAATTATTAGCATATTATTTAGAGGAAAATAGTGCCTGGTAAGCATTAATTCTTGGCTAATCCTGCAAACAGCATGAAGGCTTTATCTCTTTAGTTTGATATTTTAAAGCACAATCGGATTTCCAGTACACAGAAGTAGTTTACCATTTTGGTGATGGGCAATGCCCCCTACATATGGTTATACTTAACCTTTTCAATTCCCCACTGAGGCCCCTGATCTGATTCATCTACACCACAACTAGTAGAATTGTAGTTTGGGAGTAGCATTTCATTGCTTTTTCAATGTCCCCTTACATATTTTAGTACTGTCTGTTTCTTAGGAATTTGTTTCTTAATCTCACAAACACATTCAGAGGTTGGGATGTAGCACTCTATTGACCTCACACTTCTATTTAGACTTTGAAAAACCTTTGTTTTGTGAATGAGAGAAATAAGAATATAAGAACTCAATTATATTTTTATTATTAGGTTCTCCATCCTTCTAATTAGTCCTCAAATGAATGATCCAATAATCCTTTTCCTCAAAATATTTGGTTGAACCACTTGACTCCGATCCATTTCTGCTCTTATATCATGAGTTTTGTTTTGAGGACCATTTCTAAGTTATCACCTCGCAAATTTTCCTCTAAGTCACCCTACAAGGCTTCATATTCTTCATTGTTTGCTAGACTGGTATATGTCATATTTTATTGTCTGTAGCCGCTAAAGTATCTTCTTTTGTTTTTTTGTTATTCTACATTTACTTTTAGATGTAAAGTTGTTTTTGTAGACCCTGCCATTGACTCTCTGGGCATTTATCCTTATCTCTTTTTCATTTCAGGCACTAAGGGGCCGATTCCGATCTCGGTCGGAGACGCACCCAATACCATTCGGTCGGGAAAAAAGCCATGCGAAAGCCTGTTTCCCGACCGATCCGTACAGCACACCGAACGAGTAAGTACGATGCGCACAACAGCACAGAATCCGGCCGAGCCGTACTCACCCAAACCAGGTCCTGTTCCCCGACCGAGGCGAATCCGGAAACGCTGAATCGAGTCGCACGGAAGGGAAAATGCAGCTCCGTCCGGCCGAACAAGTACGATGCGCTTTCCGTACGCGCCGAACCCGTCGATATGCACGGCACGTCAAAGCATCCGGGAGAGGCGCACATAAGCTCCGATTCGCGCCACAACACGATCCACGGCTACGAGACGAACATGCCAGCGACGAGGACGACGCGAAGCGACGAGGACGACGCGAAGCAACGAGAAGGACGAACGACACGAACCAACCATGAATCCCTTCGTCCCGATCATACCAATATTCTACATTTACTACCGGAACAGGCACGCACGCGTACGGCGCAGAAGGTAAGTCAGACACCAACCACAAAACACATACAACACGTACACGACACATCACACACACACAGAGGGATGCAGAATATACTTACACCAGCAACAGCAGCACCATAGGGGCGGGATGCCCATCACCAATGCCACATATGCACACAGGGGCCTGAATGCGCACCACCACCCCTACCCAGGGGGGGCAGGATGCCTACCACTACTACCACCCTCACCCAGGGGGGGTTGGATGCCTACCACCACCCTTAGCAAGGGGGGGCTGGATGCCCACCACTACTACCACCCTGAGCCAGGGGGGGCTGGATGCCTACCACTACTACCACCCACACCCAGGGGGGGCTGGATGCCTACCACTACTACCACCCTCACCCAGGGGGGCTGGATGCCTACCACTACTACCACCCTTAGCCAGGGGGGCTGGATGCCTACCACTACTACCACCCACACCCAGGGGGGCTGGATGCCTACCACCACCCTTAGCCAGGGGGGCTGGATGCCTACCACTACTACCACCCTCACCCAGGGGGGCTGGATGCCTACCACTACTACCACCCTGAGCCAGGGGGGCTGGATGCCTACCACTACTACCACCCTTAGCCAGGGGGGGCTGGATGCCTACCACTACTACCATCCTCACCCAGGGGGGCTGGATGCCTACCACCACCCTCACCCAGGGGGAGCTGGATGCCTACCACTACTACCACCCTCACCCAGGGGGGCTGGATGCTTACCACTACTACCACCCTCACCCAGGGGGAGCTGGATGCCTACCACTACTACCACCCTGAGCCAGGGGGGGCTGGATGCCTACCACTACTACCACCCTCACCCAGGGGGGGTGGATGCCTACCACTACTACCACCCTCACCCAGGGGGGCTGGATGCCTACCACTACTACCACCCTTAGCCAGGGGGGGCTGGATGCCTACCACTACTACCACCCTCACCCAGGGGGGGCTGGATGCCTACCACTACTACCACCCTCACCCAGGGGGGGCTGGATGCCTACCACCACCCTCACCCAGGGGGAGCTGGATGCCTACCACTACTACCACCCTCACCCAGGGGGGGCTGGATGCCTACCACCACCCTCACCCAGGGGGAGCTGGATGCCTACCACTACTACCACCCGTAGCCAGGGGGGGCTGGATGCCTACCACTACTACCACCCTCACCCAGGGGGGGCTGGATGCCTACCACCACCCTGAGCCAGGGGGGGCTGGATGCCCACCACTACTACCAACCTGAGCCAGGGGGGGCTGGATGCCTATCACTACTACAACCCACACCCAGGGGGGGCTGGATGCCTACCACTACTACCACCCTCACCCAGGGGGGGCTGGATGCCTACCACTACTACCACCCTGAGCCAGGGGGGCTGGATGCCTACCACTACTACCACCCACACCCAGGGGGGGCTGGATGCCTACCACCACCCTTAGCCAGGGGGGGCTGGATGCCTACCACTACTACCACCCTCACCCAGGGGGGGCTGGATGCCTACCACTACTACCACCCTGAGCCAGGGGGGGCTGGATGCCTACCACTACTACCACCCTCACCCAGGGGGGCTGGATGCCTACCACCACCCTCACCCAGGGGGAGCTGGATGCCTACCACTACTACCACCCTCACCCAGGGGGGGCTGGATGCCTACCACCACCCTCACCCAGGGGGAGCTGGATGCCTACCACTACTACCACCCGTAGCCAGGGGGGGCTGGATGCCTACCACTACTACCACCCTCACCCAGGGGGGTCTGGATGCCTACCACTACTACCACCCTCACCCAGGGGGGGCTGGATGCCTACCACTACTACCACCCTCACCCAGGGGGGCTGGATGCCTACCACTACTACCACCCTGAGCCAGGGGGGCTGGATGCCAACCACTACTACCACCCCCACTCATAGGATGGACAATGCATGACACAACCAGCACACCACAACCTAGGGAATGCAAGAAGAAGACATCCCCCAACACCATGACAAGCGTGTGTAGACTGTGTCAAATGCCTACAACACCGAACATGACTTTGAACATACAATGTGACCCCTAGCACATGTGCCACACATATATGTGTGTGGCACCCACAATGCAAGCAGGCCATGACCATTGTGGCAATGGGGTCCAAACCCCCATCATCACAGTGACCAAAATGTAAGTGTGGGGTCCATAGCTGAAGCACATTTTGAACATTGTGGCAATGGGGTCCAAACCCCCATCATCACAGTGACCAAAATGTAAGTGTGGGGTCCATACCTGAAGCACATTTTGAACATTGTGGCAATGGGGTCCAAACCCCCATCATCACAGTGACCAAAATGTAAGTGTGGGGTCCATAGCTGAAGCACATTTTGAACATTGTGGCAATGGGGTCCAAACCCCCATCATCACAGTGACCAAAAGGTAAGTGTTGACAAAGAAAGAGGTGCAACTGCCAAACTGCATGGATGATTCCTGGTCACAGTACAAAAAACACATCAGTGGCAAAGTAGTGTATGTGTCCCATTGCAACATAAATTGGGTGAGCCAAATACTGCAGTGCAAATAA
Source organism: Calotriton arnoldi (assembly GCA_963921515.1). NCBI lineage: Eukaryota > Metazoa > Chordata > Amphibia > Caudata > Salamandridae > Calotriton > Calotriton arnoldi. The sequence continues at coordinate 109,198 of CAWUFW010009995.1, forward strand.
GACATACCTTTGGCCATGTGCAGAGAAACAACACACATGGGGGCTGACACCGTCAACATTCATCAATGACACAATGACAGAAGTGACCATCAGAATGCAGACCCACATATTTGCACCAATGGGCACACAAATGCAGATACCCTGTGGAGACTGCAGATGTGAGGTGAACAGATACCATACCATGGCAGCAATGGGACACACAAACCATGATCATTGTGCTGACCGATGACCTAGGAGTCCCAGGGACAGCAGGGGAAACCCACCAAACTACATACAGCCAATGGCACACCCAAGATATGCCAATGCAGTGGTGCAGATGCACAAACACAAAAACAGGCATACCCACACTGCACATCATACACAACAGGTGAGGGGGGGTGCCAGTGTCCCCAGGCAACCACACAACACATGAGGAGACCTGAATACCAATCATACAGATGTGCATACAGTGCCACACAAAGGTAACTCATGGATCCAAATCCCCTATGTGGGCAAGCAGGCATTGTCAGATGAGAGGGAGCACAAATCACACATGTCACACAGGCACGTAGGGACAGCAACTGACACAGCAAGACACAGACACACCACAGCACCACCCCCAGGTCCCCCACAATGTGGTGACCCTGGGCTGCATTACAATCCCACTGTGATGACAAAGCTAAATGTCGTTCACACTGTGAACCACAGTCATGTGTCCTGAGCAACTAACTACCATCACACCTACACAAGCACAAATCAATCTGTATGGCCAGTAAGCCAAGGCCAACATGGAGGCAGGGGCCTAGCCGGGCAACAACTCTCATCTGCACACACTCAACACCACACCCCTCGACCTCCAACAATGTGCAGCAGTGAAGTACACATGCACTGGTGACATTGCACATGCACCCATGACTATTCCAGGGTGGTGGGTGGGAACCAAGGTGCAGAAACACATCACACATGGCCACTCAACAAGACTCCTGAATGTCTGACACACTGCACACTACGCTGTACATGGACATGACGGCAATACCACACCAACCAATGGGATCCCAGCCACAGTCACACACCAATGAAGAAGCCAAGGTCACCCACAAAGAACACACATAGACAACAACCAACATTGCAGCCCGGACCCTGAGGAGTGCCAGCAGTCACACACACAACGTGTCACAATCACTGAAAGATAACACAAACTGGAAATCACATGACAGGGGCAAACAACAAGTGCCAAGGGGAAACCTGACTGTGACCCATCTGCGTCTGCACACAAACTCAGCCCTGACAGCAAACACACCTATGGGTGACACCCTGATGACCAGTAATGTGCCATGCACCCACATCACAGAGAACCCAGGGAGAAGACTTTGGGGGAACATAGGTCAACTCAGCTAGCATCACAAACAGGTACAACACTAGGGATCACAGCATGCACAGCTAAACGGAAGTGAACACACAGACATGCACATACAACACACACCTTGGGTGCAGGCAATGTCACAGGAGTACACACTGCCATGAGGGGACTCCACTCCTGTGTGAGGAAAGCTGTGCCATATGTTGCCTCAGTAGGGCCCCATCATCTCAGCTGAGCACTTGGTCACACAATCAACAATTAGCACCAAATGAGGGCTCCCGTCACATCAGCCTGGTCATGGAAGTGCCAACGGAATCATCAGCACAGATCCAACACACTTGTATAGCAATGTTGCACTGACAACACAGATGAGCCCTTCCCCATTGATGCCCAAACCTGCATGTCCAGTGGAGATGGCCACACGGTCAGGGAAGTAGACGAATTGAACAATGGCAGGCACAACAGATGTGCAGGGGTGGAAGCCACAGATGTGAAATAGCTAATCTAAGTAGGAAATCCCATTGCCAAATACTGAACACATGACACCCTCAGATGCTGCTATGGATGACATGGATACACCACAGGATAGGACACATTCCCCCTGGACCACATGGGTTCCTGCACAGTAACACTTCATTATCATGAGACCAAATATCACCATCACTGCAGCAAGGGCATGGTTAGCATCATCAACAACATGTACATCAGAAGCATAAGCACTAGAGAACAGAAAGTTGCTTTATTCAGCATATGTGTGGAATGAAAACAAAGTCCAGAAAGAACACAAAGGCCAATGGCCAGTCCATTGTAAAAGTCCAAACAGGGTGACAGTGGCAGATGTCACCCTACGCATGCCTGCACAAAACCAGGGACAATCCACTAGGAGGGGCAACCGGGGGGTAGGCCAGGCACCGCAGGGACAGGATCAGGGCTCACCAGGAGGAAGCAGGGAAGGGGTGGTGGGTGCTGGAGAGCCACTGACAACTGCAGTGGAGGTGTCTGACATGGTGTGTGCCGGCACAACTGGGGGGCATGACTCAGATGTTGTGGGTGCCGGCACGACTGCAGTGGACCCTGCAGATGGAATGGACAGGTCCGCCACTGCAGTGCCCAAGTCAGACAGGGTGGTAGTGGACTCCACTGCAGTGCCTACCACCAGGGGAGGAGAATGGGGAACAGGCAAGGTGGGCTGGACAGAGGGGGAGGACACCCTCACCACATCAGTGGCACAGACAAGCGCAGCGGGGGGTGTGGTGCCGGGAGAGCAAGTGCCAGGGGGAGAAGGCCGGATCCTCTTGGGGATGGTATATCTGTGGGTGGGGGAACCTGGGGCAGGGTGTGGTGGGGGCACCTGTGGAGTGGGGGCCTGAGGGATGGAGGAAGGAGACCTGGTGCCTGAGCTGCAGGGCGGCGGTGGGGTCTTGCTCTTACCACTCCGGGGGGACTTGCGGGTGGGGGCCTCAGTCTGTCTGCGCCTGGGGGCGAGGGGCACTCTGCTCCGTGTGGGGGGGCTTCCTCTTCCCCCTGGATGCTGGAGCAGCTGGATCGGAGGGGAAGAGGCCGAGGTCACTGAGGAAGAGGCGCTGGGTCTTTGGGGTTGCAGGTGAGGCAAGGGAGGGTGTTTTGGAGGGAGAGGCAACTGAGGACTGCGCAGTGCCCGTGGATGCGTGTGTGTGTACCAGGGCCCCATCCCCTGTGAGTCTGGTTTCAGTCCCCTGACTGTGCGTGCATGTGCGTTTTGTTTGTGGCGTGTGTGTCTGTGTGCTGGACGTGTGTGTGCCTGTGTGTGTGTGCTTGGGACGGGTAAGGTGCTGGGGAGTGTGGATGGAGCAGAGGCAGGAGGGGTGAGGGACTGTCTGAGGAGGGACACTGCTGCCGTCAGGGAGGAGTCCATGGACCTATTGCCCCTCTGTAGGTCAGACATGCCCGATGAGATGCCCTCCATGAACGACACCAGCTGAGTCAACAGAGCGGTGTGCGCATGGAGGACACTCAGCATGGCTGTCTGCCCTACATGGAGCTGGCGAAGGAGGTACAGAGACTCCTCACTCAGGGCAGCAGGGGACACAGGGGCAGGGGTGCGGTGCCTGGCCCAAAGGAGACACGCTCCCGAACATGGGAGCCTCCACGGACCTGGGGAATGGGAGCCGATGGGAGGGCGGTGGTGGTGCTGGTGGTGGCGGGGACAGCAACACTAGCTGGGGTGTGGTGGCTGCTGACACCCGCCTCCATAAGGGAGTCATCCTCCGAGTTGCTCTGGTCCTCAGCTGAGGTGGATGGTGCTGAGGACTCCTCGGTGTGGCTCCCCTCGCCCTCCGTGCCACTGGGTCCCTCCGACCACTCCTCGGCTGCTGACCCAGTCTGGCTCTCTGGCTCCTCCTGGTCCGTGGAGCTGTCCCCTTCCGTGGCCGTGGATGTATCTGAAAACAATGGGGAAACAGACAGACATCAGTCACCTGCACCAAACGCACACACCACTGTGAGCACAGCACATTACAGAGCAAGCCCTGGCATCATTAGTTGTACATTGCTAAAAGTGCCCTAACTGAACAGGAGAAGCCAATTGTCAGTCTGATGCCAACCATGGCACTCACATCCCACATGGCCTTGCACCCATCTGTCTGGTGTCTGTTGGATTGCAACACCCCAGTGTGGACACATGCACCAAGTACACAGTAGTTGGACAGTGCAGAGGACACGGTGTGGCATGTGGACATGCACACATCACAGCTCTTGCCACTGAGTCAGTACAGGTTTCCGGATGAAAGGGATGCCCAGAGTCAAATAGGAAATGCATGTGATGCATACCAGCGACAGACACCATATTGCACCCATGTCCTGATAGCCATCGCCACAATGGTGTGCATGTAGCACATGTCACTCCCCTGCAGGATCACCAATAAGTAGACACATGCCATGGCAGAGGCATGACTGCTAAGTCATACATCACTGTCTCAGTGATGTATGACTTGGCAGCCAGACAACAACACTATGCACTGTGTCACAATAGTAGGTCATGGGGAATGCAAGTCCTGGAGCTGCACAAGTGCACATGTACATCCCCCACACAACACATCATCTTAACCCTCATCTGTCCAGGTCATACCTATTGGACATATGGGAGACCTGTGACACTACCCTCTGAACCTGAGCCCCTCACAATCTGCTGTGAATGGGGAACAGCTGCCTGAACTTCTCATTCGCATACCCCAGTCTGCACGGGCAGCTGATCAAACACCTATGTGACACACAAGTATCGTCTCCTATGGTCACATCTCCAGGGGCATGCTGAGCCCCTACCAAGAAACACCCCAGCAGTCCTGACAACTAATCCACAGCACACTGACACAGAGGCAGACACCTGAGGGGTCAAATCACTGCGCACAATGTGTCAGCTGATACACGGGAGTGGGAGTACAGAGTGCATTGCATGGCCTGGAGTAGGCATGACTGTCCTGCTCCACATGAATGAGGGATGAGCCCTGGACAGTGGATAGCTGGCTATGTATGTGTGACACACGTAATCTGCACACTCCTGGGGCCCAAACATTGTTCCCACCCGCTGCATGGGCGTGTGCCACATACCCCAGGCACATGTGGTGGCTCAGCTCAGCAAGTGGACTGCATATCAAAGCAACATGCAGATTACATGTCCGAACACAGGCGTAGTGTGAACAATGGACCCACCCATGATGCCCACAACAGAGTTAGGGAAACAGATGCTGTCCCCCACCTTTAGTGAAGCAAACTGCAAGGACACAGTCCCAAGTGACACAATTCCCTGAATGTAAGGGCCACACCTGGGTATCAGATGAGCAGTGGGCAGTGCACAATAGAGGGACATGGCTCCTGGACAACATGACTGCTGCACTGTGGCAGTTGAACCAGGCCAGAGGAGGGCACAAAGCATGTAATACAGAGTTCACAGTGCAGTCTTTGACTCACCCCCTCCTTGCTGCTGTCTGGCCTTCAGCTGCCCATCCAGGTCTGGAAACACCACCGCCAGGATCTGGAGCATGTGGGGGTCAGGGTCCGTGTTCCGCCCCTCCTGCGAGGAGGCGACAGCTTCAGCTGGACCCGTGCAATCCTCCGGGTCCAGCCCCGAAGGTCCTGCCACCTCTTCTGGCAGTTGCGGATCCGGCGCTTGTAGACCCCCACGGACCGGACAGCCCGGACGATGTCCTTCCAGATCTCCTGCTTCCGATGGGCATTAACCTGTCAGGATGACAAAGTGAAAAGGCCATTACTACACATGCAACATATCCATGCATGACACAGTTGTATATACATGTCTCAATCACAGGGGCACATGATGTACACAGGCAGTGCAAAGCTGCCCATGGACAGTTTGCCAGACGTCACTACATGGTATCATTGCATGGGAAGTAAAACCTTGTTCAAATGCACTGTCACTGCACCATACCTGTCCAGTGCATGTCACTACACACTATGGGGGTGACAACTACTCAGTGAGCCTGCTAGCCAGTGGCGTGCAGACTTTCAGCCTTGCTAGTCAGACAATATGCACATTCAGAAAGGCAGTGCACAGAACACTCACCTGCTCCCCTGGTGTCCCATACAGCTTGCTGTACTGTGGAAGTAGGCTGTCCAGCAGGGCCTGGTTCTCCTCAAGGCTGAAGGCTGGGGCTCTCTCCACAGTACGTGCCATTGCAGGGTCCAGAGGGGCAGAGACAGCAGCAGTGCAGTGGCAGATGTCGTCCTGGAGCATGTAGTGCAGGCAAGTGAGCTCTCAGGGGAACAGCCAGCAATATATATGTGCTGGAGAGGCAGATACTGTCCCTTGTGTCCAAGTCGTTTGCATCTTCTGAATCTGGCCAATCCATGGAATAGCAGCACCAAAACACGCCCACAGCATCCTTCAAATCTTCAACTTCATGACATACATGATTTTGCAACATTGTTGTGGGTGACCAACTGAATTTCCAGCAACCGACTCGTTCGAAATTCGAAAACGCGTCCGTTGCCAGGCAAGGCCATTGTCAATGGGTGCGCACCGATCGGTCCATTGTGGTACAACGCGTACAGGGGTACAACGCGTACAGGGGTACAACGCGTACCCGCACACATTGAATGCAATGGGCCGGCCGGGGGCACCGATCGGTCCATTGCAGTTCAACGCGTACAGGGGTACAACGCGTACAGGGGTACAATGCATACCCACACACATTGAATGCAATGGGCCGGCCGGGGGCACCGATCGGTCCATTGCAGTTCAACGCGTACAGGGGTACAACGCGTACCCACACACATTGAATGCAATGGGCCGGCCGGGGGCACCGATCGGTCCATTGCAGTACAACGCGTACAGGGGTACAACGCGTACCCGCACACATTGAATGCAATGGGCCGGCCGGGGCACCGATCGGTCCATTGCAGTACAACGGGTACAGGGGTACAACGCGTACCCGCACACATTGAATGCAATGGGCCGGCCGGGGGCACCGATCGGTCCATTGCAGTACAACGCGTACAGGGGTACAACGCGTACCCGCACACATTGAATGCAATGGGCCGGCCGGGGCACCGATCGGTCCATTGCAGTACAACGCGTACAGGGGTAAAACGCGTACCCGCACACATTGAATGCAATGGGCCGGCCGGGGGCACCGATCGGTCCATTGCAGTACAATGCATACAGGGGTACAACGCGTACCCGCACACATTGAATGCAATGGGCCGGCCGGGGGCACCGATCGGTCCATTGCAGTACAACGCGTACAGGGGTACAACGCGTACCCGCACACATTGAATGCAATGGGCCGGCCGGGGGCACCGATCGGTCCATTGCAGTTCAACGCGTACAGGGGTACAACGCGTACAGGGGTACAACGCGTACCCGCACACATTGAATGCAATGGGCCGGCCGGGGGCACCGATCGGTCCATTGCAGTACAACGCGTACAGGGGTACAACGCGTACCCGCACACATTGAATGCAATGGGCCGGCCGGGGGCACCGATCGGTCCATTGCAGTTCAACGCGTACAGGGGTACAACGCGTACCCGCACACATTGATTGCAATGGGCCGGCCGGGGGCACCGATCGGTCCATTGCTGTTCAACGCATCACTGTACATGTGACTGGCATATGTCAGCATGCCTGTCTCAGATGGACATATGCCAGCCACAGATAGCTCCCAGGAAGTGAGGGGCACACCTACATCACGACAGCCTGTCCAAACTTTATCATAAGGCATGTAAGGCTGCATTTCCTATTGTGTGTATGTTGGTGTACATGTTGTCCTGTGGGTGTCACCTGTGGTAAGCCACCCCCAGGCTGTGCACGTGTTCATGAGGACAGGATCCTGGGTGTTACGTGTACATGACCACTGTGATGTGTAACTGTTCATATCTGTGCATGTGCCATGGTCACATTTCACGGTGGTGTATGTGTATGTCATGTCACATACCCCGTGAGTCCCATGTGGGACGGTATGTTTGAGCCAGGGTGTCCCAGTGGCACAATAGTGATGGTCCTCCACAGTCTTTGTGCATGTAGTGTTTACAATGTCTCTGATTTCATGTGCACAATGGGAGACAGTCTCCACATCCACGTTGTGTGTACATGGACTTTGATGTTGTGCGTGTGTGTGTCACAGACGTCCATGTCTGTCCTGCCGTGGCAAGTGGGACCACTACCTGTGGGGGTCATGGTTGTTTTGCTGTGGTGTATACATGATACTCCATGTAATGCCAGTGTCCATGTGGCAATACAGGGTCCCTGGGAATGTACCTGTCGTTGAGCTGTGGTGCCTGGGGCACATCTGTCCTCACATGTCACTGTGGGGGGTGATTGTGACACGGCAGCAGGAGATGGGAACTGTGACACGGCCTCATGATATCCAATGGGCCAACCTGGGACTAATTGATGCCACCTGTTGGACCGTGTTGACAGATGTTGGCCATGTATGTACCATACATGTCCTTATGGAACTGCACACTTCATGTAGTTGTGCCTCATAATGATGTATGTTGGGATATTGAGTGTGTTCAATGCTGCATATGTGGGGTGACTGACAATCTTGCTTACTTCTCCTCTGCACTGCAGGGCTCCTGCTGTCCATCGACCATTCCCAGACCTGGCAATGATGGTGAAACGGGACAGCATCCGACGGTACCGCTTCACCAGGCAGCTGATTGAGGATTTGGCAGTGCAGTTGTCCCCACATTTGCAGCCTGGCCGGCCGTATCCTACAGCGCTGACCCCCAAGGTGAAGGTGATGGCAGCCCTACACTTCTTTGCCACCGGTACCTTCCAACATACTGTGGCGACTGCTGGTGGGATGTCACAGACCATGTTGAGCCGTGTGCTCCGCGATGTTTTGGCGGCAATGTTGCTATTCCTGAACCGGTACATCTATTTCCCTAGACTGCGACGACTCACTGACGTGAAGAGTGACTTTTATGCCCTGGGGAGGATGCCGCATGTCATTGGCTCCATTGATGGGACACATGTGGCTTTGGTACCACCACAGGCCCAGGAGCAGGCCTACAGGAACCGCAAGCACTACCACTCGGTCAATGCACTGGTGGTGTGTCTTGCAGACATGACCATCACACATGTGTGTGCCCGTTTCCCTGGTTCAGCACACGATGCCTTTGTGATGAGGAGTAGTCACATCCCCAGGATGATGGCACAGATGCAGAACCAGCGTGCCTGGCTTGTCGGTGTGTACTGACTTTGTGCCATTGTGTGTGATCTGATCTGTAGTATTCCGCCCACTTTTCCAAGTCAGCTAATGTGCACTTGTCTGTCCGTAGGTGACTCGGGATACCCCAACATGCCGTGGTTGCTGACACCCCTCTGGAACCCTGTGACACCAGCCCAGATGCGCTACAATGAGGCACATGGTCGGACCAGGAGAGTTATTGAGCGGACATTTGGTCTCCTGAAGAGCTGCTTCCGCTGCCTGGACAAGACCGGAGGGTCCCTCCCATATGCCCCTGCGAAAGTGTGCAAGATTATCATCGTCTGCTGCATGCTCCACAACCTGGCAGTGCGGAAGGAGTTGCCTCTCATCCAGGATGACAATGACCAACATCCGCCACCTGTGGAGGATCCTGGCCTGGACCACGATGCCAGTGACGATGATGATGATAATGATGAGGGTGATGTCCGCACACAGCTCATCACCAACTTCTTTAGCTGAATGTGAGTATCCTGAGGTGTCATGTCAATGATGTGAGTTGGCATGATATGTGTAGGTGGTGCTCTGGTGCTGTTGGAGTGTGTCCATGGGCTACTTGACTGGATGTGTGTTGCGATGTGTGCTTACAGGTGGGCTGTACTCCCCAACAGTGTTGACATGCTAACTTGGTTCTGGGTGGGTATCTTGTAACATGTGTTGTGCATGAGTTTTGCTGTTCTGTCCTGTACTCCATTGCTTTTGACTGTGTGTCATTTCTGTCCTTCACAGGGTACTTTCAGATTCGTTTGGTCAACTGTGTCCACCGACGATGTGATTGCACTTCCAGGCTGGTAGCTGTTGTGTCCCTACAGGTGATGTGCGCCACACCCATGGACTTACTTCCGTCTACAGTTGTTGACTGTGTGCCCGCTGCCAGGTGGGATTACCTTGCATCTGTAGTGGTTACGACATGTTGCAACTGTGTAATAAACCTGTGCTTCACTTTGTGATGTGCGTTGTCTGTGGTCACACATTTGACTGCCATTTGCTTACTGCACCTGTGGGCTACTTGACTACAACTGGGAATGGGTGTGGTGTCTGTGCATTGCACCGTCTTCCCTGGCAACATCAGTGTAGGCAATGAGTCAGATGGCCTAGGTGTGTATGTGTTGTGTAGCCCTGGTGGTGTGTCTCCCTCATATGTGTCACGTTGCCTTTACTCAAATGCCTGTGTTGTACTTGCTGTTGCAGTTCGCATACACAGTGTAATTTTGCAGTTCATCATCCCCATAACAGCACCCACGTTGGAATCACAACAGAGGCAAGTATGGTGTATTAGTGTGTTTATTGTGATACATTTGTGTGAATAGTGCATAGGATGGGTAGTGCTGTACATAAATCTTGCAATCAGAAGTTCCTAGGTGAATTGAAAGTCCTGGTAGACAGAATCCCCAGTATCGGGCCACAGTTGTCTGACACATTGGTCCAACTTGTACTCCCCATGCAATGTGTGGGAGTAGTGTTGCCGTCAACAGGGTGAACAGTCTGTGCACAAAGGTGAACATCCAGAACAGGTTCAGGCTTCCTGGGAGTTGCGCTTGGCCATCGGCCTCTCACTTGTCCCTCTTCGGACGACCCCTCTTCTTGGGGGGGGGCCCTCAAGTACAGGCTGCTGCGGTGCAGGGGACTCTCCGCCAGAGTCATCCTCCCTCCCTGTGGCAGTTGCAGTTTGGGCAGCACCAGATGTTGTTGGCACACAGGGAGGTGTGGACTGGTTGCTGTTCATCTGGCGGAGGCATTGTAAAATGTCCCTGTGCACCGCCGTCATCTCATGCAGTGCATCCCACTTGGACTCCATGCGGGACATGTGTGAGTCCACCCGGGACATGTGTGACTCCACGTGGGACATGTGAGAGTCCAAGCGGGCATGATGGGCAGCCTGTTGCTGTTTCATGTCTCTGAGGAGCCCCACTACCTGGCTGAGGTCTCTGGTGCTGGACTGGTACGCATCAGCTATGCGTACCAGTTGTGGGTCATCATGCACACCAGCAACCTCTGCAAGCAGCGACCTCTGTCTCCCACCCCTCCCACCACCCCTGCTGACATGTGCAGTGCGTGCAGTGGCACGCACAGATGACCCTGGTCCACCTTGGGGGTTGGTGGTGGTGGTGGTGTCCATGGCCCCAGGTTGGTCCAGGGTCCCTGTGCTGGTGTTGCTCCTTGTTCTGTCCATGTCGGCAGGGATGGTATTTGTGGTGACATTCGTTGGAGGGGTGGGTGCAGGGGTGCAGCTGGTGGTCCTGCTGGTGCTGCAGCTGGTGGTCCTGCTGGTGCTGCATGTAGACTTGCACCGGATGTGCCAGGTTGGTCTTCTTTGTCCGAGGAGGGCAGAGGCTGTACGACGCCAGTGAGCTCCGCATCCTCTTGAGCCTGGGACTGGGACTCCTCAGCGTCTGCTGCTGTGTCCCCATCATCACCTGTTTTTGGGAGACACACACAATGTATGTTATGTTTTTGCAGGCATCAATGGCTGACACACATGACAGTTGTGACTGTGCCTCTGGGTGAGGGCCTGTACATTGCATTGTCCTAAGTCATCACAGTCAGGGGTTGATATTGGTGTGGCACATTGTCCTGCATTATTTGGGCATTTCTATGTATTTTTTGGGGTGTGAACATGGTCTTCATTGGTTGTGTTTGGTTGACAGCCGGCCCTCCTTCCCACCCACCCAGCCAGTCAGTTATCCCACCGTGGACTGTGCTTGCATTGCAGGGAGTGGAAGTTGTCTCTCAGGATGTCAGTCAGTGGTGTCCTGCTGTTTGTTGGTGCACAGTTGCCAGCAGGGCCTTGTGCTCCCCACAGCAGTAGCCAGTGTCAGCCATCTTGTGAGTCCTTCTCCACTCCCTGTGATGTGAGCATGGTTCAGGGTGGTGTTGATGGGACAGTTGTGGGGGTGACCAATATCAGTGACTACCACTCCCATCATGCTATTGCCTCCACCCCCTTCCCAGCATGCCCATGCTTCCTTCCTTTTGACTCTGCTTCCCTGTGGGGTGGGCTGGCTGTGCTGACAGGATGGCTGGGAGTGTTGTCCTGGCAGTTGTTTGGCTAACAGTCCCAAGAGTGTCCCTGTGCTTCACACAACATAACCCAGGGTGGTGGTTCTTTGTGGGATCTTGAGTTAGGATGGGAGGCATTGCATTCTACCAGGTGGGTTCTGTGGAGTTTGTGTTGAGGGGGGTGTGAGGGGAGGTGCTTGTGACTATGGTCAGTGCTGCAAGTCCTCCTTCCCACCCAGCCAGCCAGATATCCCACCATGGAACGTGCTTGCATTGCAGGGAGTGGAAGTTGTCTCTCAGGATGTCAGTCAGTGGTGTCCTGCTGATTGTTGGTGCACAGTTGCCAGCAGGGCCTTGTGCTCCCCACAGCAGTAGCCAGTGTCAGCCATCTTGTGTGTCCTTATCCACTCCCTGTGATGTGAGCCTGGTTCATGGTGGTGTTGATGGGCCAGTTGTGAGGCTGAGCAATGTCTGTGACTACCACTCCCATCATGCTATTGCCTCCACCCCCTTCCCAGCATGCCCATGCTTCCTTCCTTTTGACTCTGCTTCCCTGTGGGGTGGGCTGGCTGTGCTGACAGGATGGCTGGGAGTGTTGTCCTGGCAGTTGTTTGGCTAAAAGTCCCAAGAGTGTCCCTGTGCTTCACACAACATAACCCAGGGTGGTGGTTCTTTGTGGGATCTTGTGTTAGGATGGGGGCATTGCATTCTACCAGGTGGGTTCTGTGGAGTTTGTGTTGAGGGGGGTGTGAGGGGAGGTGCTTGTGACTATGGTCAGTGCTGCAAGTCCTCCTTCCCACCCACCCAGCCAGTCAGTTATCCCACCATGGACTGTGCTTGCATTGCAGGGAGTGGAAGTTGTCTCTCAGGATGTCAGTCAGTGGTGTCCTGCTGTTTGTTGGTGCACAGTTGCCAGCAGGGCCTTGTGCTCCCCACAGCAGTAGCCAGTGTCAGCCATCTTGTGAGTCCTTCTCCACTCCCTGTGATGTGAGCATGGTTCAGGTTGGTGTTGATGGGACAGTTGTGGGGGTGACCAATATCAGTGACTGCCACTCCCATTATGCTATTGCCTCCACCCCACTTGCCAGCATTCCCAGACGTACTTGCTTTTGTGGGGAGTTCAGTATGTGTGGGTGTGTGAGCAATGGCAAGATGGCTGACAGTGGTGTCCTGCTGTTGGTTGGTGTGCAGTTCCCAGCATGCCCTTGTGCTCCCCACGACACAGCAACAGTGTCAGACATCTTTGATGGGCCTTTCCACTCTCTGTGGGATGTGCATGCGTGAGTGTGAGCTTGCTGGGCCATGTGGTGGGGGATGTAGAGCTGTGACTACGACTCCCATCATGCTATTGCCTCCACCCCCCTTCCCAGCATGCCCATGCTTCCTTCCTTTTGACTCTGCTTCCCTGTGGGGTGGGCTGGCTGTGCTGACAGGATGGCTGGGTAGTGTTGTCCTGGCAGTTGTTTGGCTAACAGTCCCAAGAGTGTCCCTGTGCTTCACACAACATAACCCAGGGTGGTGGTTCTTTGTGGGATCTTGAGTTAGGATGGGAGGCATTGCATTCTACCAGGTGGGTTCTGTGGAGTTTGTGTTGAGGGGGGGTGTGAGGGGAGGTGCTTGTGACTATGGTCAGTGCTGCAAGTCCTCCTTCCCACCCAGCCAGCCAGATATCCCACCATGGAACGTGCTTGCATTGCAGGGAGTGGAAGTTGTCTCTCAGGATGTCAGTCAGTGGTGTCCTGCTGTTTGTTGGTGCACAGTTGCCAGCAGGGCCTTGTGCTCCCCACAGCAGTAGCCAGTGTCAGCCATCTTGTGTGTCCTTATCCACTCCCTGTGAAGTGAGCCTGGTTCAGAGTGGTGTTGATGGGCCAGTTGTGAGGCTGAGCAATGTCTGTGACTACCACTCCCATCATGCTATTGCCTCCACCCCCCTTCCCAGCATGCCCATGCTTCCTTCCTTTTGACTCTGCTTCCCTGTGGGGTGGGCTGGCTGTGCTGACAGGATGGCTGGGAGTGTTGTCCTGGCAGTTGTTTGGCTAGCAGTCCCAAGAGTGTCCCTGTGCTTCACACAACATAACCCAGGGTGGTGGTTCTTTGTGGGATCTTGAGTTGGATGGGAGGCATTGCATTCTACCAGGTGGGTTCTGTGGAGTTTGTGTTGAGGGGGGGTGTGAGGGGAGGTGCTTGTGACTATGGTCAGTGCTGCAAGTCCTCCTTCCCACCCAGCCAGCCAGATATCCCACCATGGAACGTGCTTGCATTGCAGGGAGTGGAAGTTGTCTCTCAGGATGTCAGTCAGTGGTGTTGTGCTGTTTGTTGGTGCACAGTTGCCAGCAGGGCCTTGTGCTCCCCACAGCAGTAGCCAGTGTCAGCCATCTTGTGTGTCCTTATCCACTCCCTGTGATGTGAGCCTGGTTCAGGGTGGTGTTGATGGGCCAGTTGTGAGGCTGAGCAATGTCTGTGACTACGACTCCCATCATGCTATTGCCTCCACCCCCTTCCCAGCATGCCCATGCTTCCTTCCTTTTGACTCTGCTTCTCTGTGGGGTGGGCTGGCTGTGCTGACAGGATGGCTGGGAGTGTTGTCCTGGCAGTTGTTTGGCTCACAGTCCCAAGAGTGTCCCTGTGCTTCACACAACATAACCCAGGGTGGTGGTTCTTTGTGGGATCTTGAGTTAGGATGGGAGGCATTGCATTCTACCAGGTGGGTTCTGTGGAGTTTGTGTTGAGGGGGGGGGTGTGAGGGGAGGTGCTTGTGACTATGGTCAGTGCTGGAAGTCCTCCTTCCCACACAGCCAGCCAGATATCCCACCATGGAACGTGCTTGCATTGCAGGGAGTGGAAGTTGTCTCTCAGGATGTCAGTCAGTGGTGTCCTGCTGTTTGTTGGTGCACAGTTGCCAGCAGGGCCTTGTGCTCCCCACAGCAGTTGCCAGTGTCAGCCATCTTGTGAGTCCTTCTCCACTCCCTGTGATGTGCGCATGGTTCATGGTGGTGTTGATGGGACAGTTGTGGGGGGGCAATATGTGTGACTGCGACTCCCATGATGCTATTGGCTACACTGACTTGGCCAGCATACACAGAATTCCTTCCTTTGAGTGGTCTTCACTGTGTGTTGGTGTTGTTGTGGTGGCTACATGTCTGGATGTGTTTGTTAGTTCTATTTGTGCCACTGCCTAGCTGTAGTTGTAGTTGTGTTTGTACATGTGATCGCACAGTTGGATGTGACTTTTTTGATGGCATGTGTTGTGTTTATCTGACTGACATACACATTTTGGGATGATTCTGTTCTGGTTGCTGTGTAATTGCTATGAGTGCATGGTTTGACTCTCCCTTGACAGTGATGTGTGTGTGTTTTGTGGCAGAATATTGTGTACATTTGTTGTGTACTCACCAGGCTCTGGGATGTTCTCTAGTCCATATACGCTCACTGGCGGAAGGATGGCCCGCACCTTCTCCTCCCAGGGCCTGAGGTATATTGGCTTGGCAGGAGGGCCACTGCCGGTGTATTGGCTCAGGAGGTAGTCTTTCTTGAGCAGGTCCCGGACCCTCCTGCGCACGTCATACCACCTGTTCTGGATGTCGGTCTTTGTGCGCAGACATGGTGATTGTGCGTTCACCCTGTTGATGATCCTCTCCCACATCTTGGTTTTCTGGGAGATGGGGGTCTGTTGGACCAGTGTGCCAAACAGCTGTGGCTCTACCCTGAGGATCTCGTCTACCATGACTTCCAATTCACAATCTAGGAACTTGTGATTCTTCTTGGGGGGCATGGTGATGGGTGGTGATGGTGAGTGATGTGTGTGTTGGTGTGCAGGTGAGGGTGTGTGAGTGTGTGTTTTGCTGGGTGTATGTGAGGTAGGTATTTGTTGGTGTGCTGATGGTGTGTGGCTTGTGTGAGGGATGAGCTGTGGGTGTGTGGTTGCTGTCTCTTGGGTGCTGGCAGTGGAATGGCATTTGCAAAGGATCATGGTTGTGATTTGTGTCCTTTATATGGGTGGAGTTGTGGGTGTGTCTTTGTTCTCTGTCTCCACCCCCCAGTATTTATTGGCTTTGTAATTGCTTGTTTGGCCTTTTTTTGTGTGATTTTTCCTTTGTACTGTCTGTGCATGTTGGAAACGTTCTTGTGACCGAGTCGGACCCTGCATTTGTCTCGTACGGTATTCTCCGTTTCGTTCACGCTGTGTTTGTGCAGTTTTCTATGCTGCGTACGCGTCGGTCGCGGTGTTTTGTGTTGCTTCGGCTCGGTTTTGTATGCGTGTCGGTCGTACGGCTTGTCCTCCGTCCGACTCGTTCGTGGTTTTCGCGCCTTGCATCGTACTTTGCGGTTTGGAGTTCGCGTGTACGTTTCGGTCGGATTTGTTCCGGGTGCGTGTCGGTCGGTTGGATTCGCGTGTTTTTCCGACTGGATTGCTGTTTTCCGTGCGGCTCGGTCGTTCGACTTGGGTTCGGTACGTGTCGGTCGGATTTTGCACGCATTGCATCGTACTTGGCGTGTCGGGCGCCACAGGTACGTGTCGGTCGGTATAATTTCCGGCTCCGAGTCGGTCGGTGCTTTTTCCGGCCCGAATCGGAATCGACCCCTAAATGTTGACAAGAACAAAGGATGCAGCAAGATTCACTTTGCTGTTAAAGTTTTAGATTGGATGATGTTCTCCTGCCACTGAAAATATATTATAGTCAGGGTTTAGCCTAACCCCTCTTCCTCAGTCTTATGTCATAGTGCGATCTATGCGAGAGAGAGACAGAATAGACACTGTTTGCCAGGGATTGAAGCCCAGGTTTCCCATGTGTCAGCACACATTTGTTGCCTTTTATGTGCCTCTCATGTCTGGTAAGCTACGTCTGTTTACTTTGCATTTTATTCCACTACCAGTCCCGTAACAGGGTGTGGTTGAGGCAGTTTCTCCTCACAACACTCATGAAACAGTTGTTAGCTATACCATTTTTTTTCGCGTGGGGAGGGCATTGCACTCTCATTCTTCCATTAATGTTATACAGCTGAGATGGTCCAAAAAATCTTCTGAAGGGCTTCCTTTATAGTGCTTACAGAAAAGATAAACAAAATAAGCCATCTACGTAGTATCTGTCACATATTTATGTTTACGTTGTGTTATTTTTTCAACGGAAATCACTTTAATTACAAGTGCTCAGAGAAAACAACAGGGAAATATGATTTGAGGAGTAACTCTAGAAGTACTGTAGATAATTCAGATTGAACCTCCTTTCCACCATGTTCTTAATCCCCACAGGCATCCAAGAGTTACATTTCAAAATTCTCTTGACCACAAATGTTTCTGGTAGTATTAGAATATAACATTGTTTTCATCTATTTTATAATTGCCTTTCATTGTGTTAACAGTCTCAGTCAGGAGGTTGACTTATAAGTATTTTATGCATTACTGTATGGGATTGTAATAACAATCCGTTCAAGTTACCACTACCACTGGCATAATGCAAAATGTGCCTTCCTCTTGCAGGATATGTTAAAGGAACTCATAAGATTTCTGTGGTGCAAAAGCCCAACTATGGGGCGTGGCCAAGACTCCGATGGAGTAAGACGCGCTTCGTGTCTGGTCCGTCTTCCGGCAGCCGGCCAAAAGCACAAAATTGCAGCGAGACCTCGGGGACACAGCCTGGCCTTATCCTGAGGATCGTGAGACCCCCCCCACCTCACGTTGTTTGGCCTGTGGTAAACTCTGGTCCCGAGCCAGGGGCCAATGAGGGGAATTCGCCGGTGAGAGCGGCCTTATCCGCCATTTTGGATCCAGCTCTGGCGGAGAAGGACAACCTTACTGCAACCTGGGGCACTGCGGAGGGGGCCTGACTGCCGACTTTGCTATCCGGGGTCTGGCCTTGAAGAATCGGGGCTGCGGACAGGGCCCCGACCATCACCTGTGCAACATGGATTATCGGACCTGGCTGCATCTGAGGTGGTCCCCCGGTCCTGCAGTCACCCTGGGGTGGACCTTCTTTGCCGGGGGCCGGTGAGGTTGCCGCATACAGGGCCCTCCCTCCGTCTCCCTGTGGATCCGCTGCGTCGGTGAGGGAGCCCTGAGTGACCGGGCTCCTCCCTGGGTGTACAGTAATTGCCTGAGGCCGGCGGGGCCTCCATCGAGCTGCCATTTTGTGGGCCTTCTCCCCATGAAGGGAGGAGAGCCCCCAACACAATAACCACTGAGGCTGAGCTGCGGCACCCCCAGGAGGGGTGAGGTGGGTGATCCTATGGCTCCCTGGAGTGGGGGAAGTGCTGGTTTCATGCCCCGGACCAGGGGGGCCCTGACCACTGCGGCGGTGGATGAGAGGGGAGCTGACATCATTTCCAGGCCCACCTAGATGTTCCTGGAGATGACCACACAAAACCACGATGCGTGAGCTGAGGTGAGTCGGGGGCCCATGGCCGGAGTGACGGGGGAGCATCTGTGTGCCCTGCAGGGGCGGAGGAGATCAGCTGTGCACTCGGCCAGCTAACTGGGCCCCTTTCACTCACTTACCTATCCTTGACTTTTGCTGGCAGTGTGGTGGGGACTCTGGCCTGTTTTCCTGTGAGAGGGACCCCACGATATGAGGATTCAGTTGGTTGCTCTGGGGATAATTGGGGAGATTTGCTGCACAGTCGGGCAGTGAATCAGAGCCTGATTGAGTTCCTTCCATGCGTGACCCCTGGCAGGATCAGGACCTGTGGGTTGAGATCGTATTGGCTTCCCTCTGGACCCTATCCACTTCCTACCACCCCTGCTGCATCCACTGTCACCTGAATGTACTCTAGTGACGCAGTTGGGGCAGGATTGGCTATCGGGGTGATCTTCCTCCCCTACATGGAACCTTATTGGGGGCCTTGGCTATTGCATCGGGCAGCAGGAGTGTGAACCCCCACTGTCCTTTCTCTGGGCTCTGGGCCATGCCTCTCCCTCTCCGGGGTGGTCCCTTGCCTTGCTGCCTCCCTGTGGGACCCTCTTGATAACTCTAGACTGGGGTACTTCGGGGGTGATTCTACTGCCTTCCCTGGACTGATAACCTGGAGTTCGCCCTCGAGAGTGGGCCATACGGATTAACGGGAATTCCTGTAGAAGCATGCCCCGCATCAAGGGGGGAAAGACACTGCGCCTGGTGCCTCTAAGGAAACAACAGTTGCCTCGCTCTGGGCAAAACCACCCTCTGCTTCGGTGGCTCAACAGGCCTCCACGATGGTGACATACCCGGTGGGGACTGAGGCGAGCCCCCTTACACAAGCCTTCATGACCAACTTCCTCCAGGAGATAAAGGCAGAAATTGGCTCACTCAAATTCGAGTTCAAGTCATGTCTGCAAGACATTCGGAGCGATGGGACAGAAATTGGATCCAGAGTCGACGACCTTGAATGAGCACTCGACGCGCGGACGGAAGACCAGGAGGAACTTTAGTGCCGCATGGCAACGCTCGTAGAACAGCACATAGAACTCCAGATAATGCAGGAGGATTTGGAAAATAGGAGCCGGAGGAATAACCTATGTATTAGAGGGGTCCCTGGGGGTGCGGAGGGCCAGGACATAATGACTTACACGGCGGAACTCCTCCAGGAGATCAGGGGTGATGAGGATGCCTCCCCCCCTACACTGGATAGAGCACATCGAGTGCCAGCCCCCGTGCCAATCCAAATCTAATCCGTGATATCTTAACCCGAGTGCACTTCTTCACGGAGAAAGAGGCAATCTTTCGTGCGACCAGGGAAAACTTTGACCTGTCCTACGGAGGGCACTCATATAAATTTTCCAGGATCTAGCCCCAGTCACCCTACGATGACGCAAAGAATTTAAACCAGTCACTGACAAATTGAGGGATCTCAAAATTAAGTATCAGTGGGGGCCCCCTTTTTCCCTGATTTTTTCATGGGAGGATAGACATCGATCTCTCAGATCCTTGAAGGAGGGTCAACAACTGCTCCAGCTTCAGTCGGATTCTCGACCCTCTAGTCCGACCTCGGGGGCCACCCGCCCCCTCTCTTCGCCCGGAATGGTCCACTGCACCTTTCCCTCGGGGTCGGGCTCGGAGGCCAAGCAACGCTTCGCAGCAGGCTAAACAGGACATTATACACCACCTTAAGTCTGAGGGCGGTGCGCAATCCCAGGCCCGCTCCCGGCCGGCCTCTGGGCTCCCCTCCCCTGCTGCCTCTTGAACAAGAGGACATAGTCTTTAGAGTGCTTCAGACCCACAGTCGGGAGGTGATGAGTACCTAACCCTATGCATGTATGATCTCTCTGGACTATTTGTTTGATTTGTGGGTACAACTATCTGGCCGGTGAGCCCCCTCGAATCTGGGCTAACTTGCCTCCAGACATGATTTTGTATTGAGAATTCCCAGAATCTCTCGGGGGAGGAACTAAGTCTTACTCCCCGTAATTATACAGCGGGCCGGCCACTGGACGGAGTGGTAGCGACCAACTACATGATCCTGCTGACACCCCCCACCAGTGACTTGGTCCATATGAGGAGGGACTTCATCAGAGTCGCCCTGGTCCATACCAATGGGCTTCTCCAGGACTGGAATGGACTAACATGGCCTGGTTGGCCTTTTCTTTATTTGGTTTATTTATTCCTTTCTTTTCTTTTCTTTTCTTTTCCCTCTTTCCTCCTGTGGGTTCTTTTGGGGGGGAAACCGCAATACACCCTATCGCCCGGTCACTCTTATACAAACAATATTTGGCTTTAGAGAGGATAGTGTTCAGGGGTCTAAATCAGTAGGCATACTTCTTTTCACATTCTCCACTTCACAATCATGCTTCGTTGGTTGGGTTAGAGACGCCTCCGGGAGCGGGGTGGTGAGATATTGTCTTGAATGGCTTCCTCCTTCACGCACGAATTACCATGGCACAGACTAAATTTCTCTCCCTTAATGTGAAGGGGCTTAATGCACCTAATAAACGGCGACAGGTTTGGCGCTACCTCCTGATTTAAGACCCGGACATTATTTATATATAGGAAACTCACCTTCTACAGGCAAACACAAAGAGCATAGCACATCCTAAATACCCTCGCCAAGCGTGGGCCTCTTCAACGTCTAAGACAGCGGGTGTCCATTCTCCTTAAACCAGGCATACGCATACAGGGAGTCCGGATGTTTAGAGATAAGGAGGGACGGTATTTAAAGCTTAAGGTGCTAATTAATAACTTACACTGACCCCTTACACTGATCAACATTTATGCTCCTAACCATTCTCAAGACACATACATTAGGAACCTACTAGAGGAGCTGGTCTCTCAGGAAACGGGCCCTATCCTTCTTGGGGGGGACTTTAACGTTGTTTGGGACCCATGCTTAGATCGCAGTACATCCTCCTTCCAAGGTACTGGGGCTATGTCTGCAGTGCTCAAGCAGGATTTTGAGGCCTTGGGCCTTCTAGATGCATGGCGTTATGCAGAACCAGAAACAAGGGATTATACCTTCTATTTGCATGTCCATTGGTCTTACACCCGCATAGACCACTTCTTTTTATCTCAATCACTTATTCGCCCGCTAGAGTCCGCAAATATATCGGATAAATCAATCTCGGATCATGCCCATCTGGAAATCACCCTGGCTGGCCTGGGTGCGACAGCACGCTCCGTCCCTTGCTGGAGGCTCCCCCCACATATCCTACGGGATCAGGTCAATGTAGCTGAAATACATCAGGCAATCCAAACGTATTTTGAAACAAATGATCTTCCAGACACTAGCAACTATGTACTTTGTGATGCATTCAAGGCAACCATCCGAGGCGTTATTACCTCAATTTCAATCGCCCGAACGCGTGAATCTCGCCTGGTCGAAGCCGGCCTTCCCCAAGATATTAAGGTATTGGAGAGGCAGGAGCATGTTGCACTGGCCAGAGAGTGCCAAAAATGCCTAGCCTCACTCCGGGGCCAATTAAAAGCACTCCAGGTAAAAAAGTTGAACACTCTCTCCTTGCTCTGAAACAAACATTTTATGAGGGGGGGAATAAGGTGGGCTCTTTATTAGCTCATCAGCTCTGCATGTGCATCTCTCGTAACGATATCTCCAAGATTGAGATCGGTAAAGGTGAATGGGCCACATCAGAAGCAGATAAACAACGGGCTTACTGTACCTTTTTTTCATCTCTCTACGACCAGGGCAAAGTTGCCCAGGAGGAGATCGAGCCATTCCTCGCCTCGTGCACCTGGGAACCGCTGAATGCATCCCATGCTCAGCAACTGGAGGATCCGATCACCCCAGAAGAACTTCAAAAAGCATTAAAAAGCTTCCCGCTGGGGAAATCTCCAGGGCCCGATGGCCTCACGGTCTCTTTCTACCGTCTTTTTCTCCCCCAGCTGCAGGCTCCGATGCTTCGATTATTTAACTCCTTTGCTGACACTGCCAGTGTGACCCCTACTATGGCTGGGGCGGAAATAGCCCTTATCCCTAAACCGGGGAAAGACCCGGCATCCTGCGTCTCCTTCCACCCCATCTCCCTCCTTAACATTGATGTCAAAATATATACAAACATTTTGCCACAACGCCTAGTGCCAGTCCTTCCTGGCTTGGTTGATCCAGACCAGGCAGGCTTCATTCACCAAAGACAGGGGGAGGACAACATCAGGCGGATAGCCCACTTGGTGGAGAAGGGCCATTGGCGTAATATCCCAGCATTTTTGCCCTCCCTTGACGTTGAGAAAGCGTTCGTTAGGGTTGATTGGACCTTTCTCAGAGCGGTCCTGTGGAGGATAGGACTGAGACCAGTCATGACATCTCGCATAGTGGCCCCTTATATGTCGCCCTTGGCACAAATTAGAATTAATGGCTTACTAGCCCCCTGATTCAGATTCACAGGGGAACTCGCCAGGGGTGTCCCTTGTCACCCTTGCTCTTTGCCCTGGCCATAGAACCCCTGGCAATTACAATACGCCAGTCGGTGGCAATTAAGGGCATTCCATTTGCGGGAATTGAACATAAGGCTGCTCTCTTCGCAGATGATCTGCTCCTGACTCTTACTGATCCTCAGAGTTCCCTTCCCGCCCTGCTCCTCATACTTTCTCAATTCGAAAATATCTCAGGGCTTAAAATTAACATTAACAAATCGCAGGCATTAAACCTCACCCTTTCCCCTCAGAAGATTGCCGAGTTAAGTGTACACTCCCCGTTCCAGTGGGCCCCTCATTCTATTCGATACTTGGGCCTTAACCTCACAGCCGCACTGGACTCTTGCACCCAGGCAAACTGGCCAGATTACAGACGTTCCATTAGAGAGGACCTTAGAAGATGGAAATTGCTTACCATATCGTGGTTGGGCCAACTTAACGCGGTGAAGATGTCTATTTTGCCCAAATTATTGTATCTCTTCCAAGCACTCCCGACCTCTATCCCCCAACGGGACATTCAAAGCCTTCAGAATGAGGTAAATTCCTTTATCTGGGGCAAGGGAGGACCGAGATTTTCCAACAAACTCTTAATGTCACCAAAAAACCGAGGGGGTCTTGCATGCCCAAATCTCCTTGTTTATTATTGGGCGTCACATCTGCGTTTTATCTCAGAGTGGGTGGTTCACGAAAGCGAGAATCATTGGTTGCATATGGACAGGGCGGTGACCTGTCGCCTCCTATGGGAGCTTGCCTGGCTACCAAAAAGAGCGCGGCCTCGCAGTGCCTATATCGTCACCCCCACAAGAATGGTCCTGGAGATATGGGATAAAGTAGCGATCAGTCATGGGCTCACCTCAATCCCCTCCCTCAACACGCGCCTCGCCCGTAACCCTGGTTTCCCCCGGCCCTACCACCTAACTCTTTTCAAGCCTGGGTGGCCGGTGAGTGTCGTTTGATAGCTGACCTCTTTGTGGGAGAGGCTTTTAAAACATTCGACCAATGTAGACAAGGCTATTATCTCCCCCTAGGGCACACTTTCAATATTATCAAATTAGGCACTGGTTACATACTATCAAAAATATACTGGGAGCCACGCGCCCACTGACCCCTTTTGAATTGTTAGTACGATCATTTGATGGCTCGCGGGGCCTGATTTCCCAAACCTACACGGTCCTGCAACACTCTCACCCTCTGCCTCTCCACCCTTATCAACACAAGTGGCACATAGACATTACAGAAGATGGCCGCCCTGAACACTGGGATCAGCTAGAGAAAGACATCCCTAACACCTTTAAAAGTATCACACAACAAGAGTCGTCGTACAAAGTAATGACACGATGATATTATACCCCCCTTCGTCTCCAGAAAATGTTTCCCACTTCCACGGCCCTGTGTTGGCGATTCAGGGCGGACACAGGTTCGTTTATTCAGATATGGTGGTCCTGCCCACTTCTGATGATCTTTTGGAAAGAGGTGCTGAGCCACATCAAGGACGTAATAGGGTTTCCCATTCCAAATACTCCTGGGGTGGTGGTTCTGGGTCTTCGACCTCAGTCTCTCAAGGCCATGACTCACTTAGACTGGCGTTTGATACTTCACATGTTAGGAGCAGCAAAAAAGATCATTGGGCTCCACTGGAAAAAGGCTCTGACCCCCCCGCTCATCTTCAGTGTGGTTCACCCACCTCTGGCATGTAATGGCGGTGGAGCTTCTTTCCAGCCGCTTTGCACACGCTGATGCCAAATTCACACATGTCTGGCAAACCTTGGAGCAACATTTATCTAAATTAGAACATGCTCGATCCGTTTCCCCCCTACCTACAGGCTCTTCAGCTATTTGAGGATGCCTTGCTCCCAAGAGGGGAGGGCCTATCAGAGTGAGGCAGAACAGATAGAAGATTCACTACACCCTTGCTGTCCTTCCTTCTCTTCTCCACCTCCCTCCTGCTGAGGATACTTCTCGTGGTCAGGGTTGGGGAATATCTCTTAATATATCATCTTGGGAATTGTTAAAAAAAAAAAGCCCAACTATAACCATGCCACTTCCCTTAAAGATATCTACAAATTTCTCAGTTAACATATCAGGATACTTCTATCCAACCATTGGGTGGCAGTATCTAAAGACCTTCTGTAATCTTGCCTTTATCATGAACACAGTGTGAAAATGTGTGCCATGATCGAATGTTCAATTACAGTTTCCTATTTTCTTTGAAACAAGAGCCATTTCTCACCACCTATTCTCTGAGTTAGCAGCACTATGTTTCTTCTGTGAGTCTGTTCCTTTTTCCTGCAGCGTTGTTTGTTCTGAATTTCTATATTATTTTCTATGATTGGGCATTACTTGTTCTGGTGCCTGCTGGGTACATCCTTGAGTTCTCTTTTTTGAATCATTGTTTCAGTTTCCAAGTGTCAGTATGGAATATTTTTGCTGTACCTGTTAGATACATCCTTGTGTTCCTTGTACTAAATCTTTGCTCACACTTCCTGGAGTCAACAAGGAATTACTTCTTCCTGTGACTATTACAAATAGCAGCAGTAGAGCAAAACAACCAGCACTAAACCCCCTCTATGAACTGTGGCCAGTAAGTGAACGTATCATGTGCTACAACAGACAGCACTCCTGCTGCAAAGAGGGACAACCATGGACATTGTCCAAGGACAGTGCCATACATAACATGATTTGCATTTAGCTGTGTCTGAACTGGGGTGGCAAAGTGAGCTAAAGAACGAGTATGGAGTCAACCGAGATCTGTGACTGGGGGTGAGTGTCTGAAAAGTTTCAGCGCTCCATCCATCATCTCCTTGTGTTTGCTTTGTTCACCCTAATTTGGCAGTGTATTCCCAGACATGGGTCCCTTGCTCACTTTGCCACTGGATTGAAGCTAGCCTGGCTGATGAGGGGTGTTACCACGAAACCGGTCCCCGGATGCTTGTTTACGGGCCAGGGAAGACTTGGCTTGGCAGTTCAGACTGGACTGTTCCCATTAGGCACAGGGTCAAGACTGATTTGCATATAGGTGTGTCTGAACTGGGGTGGCAAAGTGAGCTAAAGAACGATGATGGATTCAACCCAGATCTGTGACTGGGGGTGAGTGTCTGAAAAGTTTCAGTGCTCCATCCATCTTCTCCTTGTGTTTGCTTTCTTCACCATAATTTGGCAGGGTATACCCAGACATGGGTCCCTTGCTCACTTTGCCACTGGATTGAAGCTAGCCTGGCTGATGAGTGGTGTTACCCCGAAACTTGTCCCAGGATGCTTGTTTCCGGGCCAGGGAAGACATGGCTTGGCAGTTCGGGCTGGACTGTTCCCATTAGGCACAGGGTCAAGACTGATTTGCATATAGCTGTGTCTGAACTGGGGTGGCAAAGTGAGCTAAAGAAGGATGATGGATTCAACCCAGATCTGTGACTGGGGGTGAGTGTCTGAAAAGTTTCGGCACTCCATCCATCATCTCCTTGTGTTTGCAATACATAACATCCAACATAAGTCTGGAGCACAACACATAAAGAGTAGCCAGGCTGTGCTCTGATTAAACAACATATAGTTAAGGCTTTGCTCGAACTGAACACACATTGTTAACATCTGTATTTCCTTTATGTGGAATGCATTGGACATTGTTATGACTGTAGTTGCATTTATTAACTTGATACTTCATTTCTATGTATATACTCATGCAATGACCTTTTTATGTCAAATAAATGAGTGCTTTGAATACAATTTCTGATTATAGCAAGTGAAAATTTTGAAATCAGTCCTTACATATTGTGTTCCAGACTTATGTTGGAAATTACTGCTTCCTGTGTCTGTTGGGTGCAGCCCTATCAAGATTTTGTGTCTTCTTGACATCCTGACATTGTTTGTGATTTTTACGTTACTACTAGTGTAGTACCTGTCCTCAGTCTTTGCCTCTTCCTTTCCTCTTGCCTGTTTTTCTGCTCTTGATATGTCTATCCTGTATTCTGGTTATTCTTTCTGATCTTGTTTTCTCTTCCATTGCAAACTTATTTCACTGTCTGTTACAGCCCTGTATCCAATTACAATGTTACCTCTGGCTTGGTCTCCTTTCCGATCAGGTAAAGACTTCAGTTGTTGAGTCCACGTTCTTAGGCATGTTATCTGCTTCAATGTTGTTGTCAGTCTTGGTCCTATTTTACACTAAGTACAACAGCCTCTTTAACACTGAGTCCAATCTATGACTGTGTTATAATGTCTGTTTTTAAGAGCAATCTGCTTGCATCAATGCAAAGGGCTTTTCCTAAGCTACCAGGAATCTTCTTGTCATATACCACTCCATCCTTTACATTCATCAAACCTTGCTACCCACTAGCCTTGCTTGTTCCTGTATTTCTCCTTACGCTGCTTACAGCCAACTCCTGTCATCTTCTGGCCTGTGATCACAATTTCTAGTATTTATTTATCTTGTCCTATTACCTTGCTGACTATGGCCTACTTTCTATCACTAATCTCTGCCTTTGCTCTCTGACATGACATTGAAAATTAAACCAATGAATGAGTTTTAATGGAAATGTGTAAAGATGAATAAACAGAGTGCTGTGGCCCATTAACATTTTTCAACATCGATAGAAGGTGAAGGCCATTTACAGGTTTCTTATTATGTCACTAACCTTTCACCCATCGGCAAGGAAATCAAGAGGCCAATTGTGTATTTTAAATATGTTAAATATAAAATATTTTTAAGTATATATAAAGTATAAAACATGCCATTAGCACCAGACAAAATTTGAAACTTCATGGCATTTAAATGCTACTGAATATTGAAGATTTGGAGAATTTTGCAAATAATGCATTTTATGCACGTAGATTCACCAAAATGCCAGAGATAGCGGAAGTAACACCATGTACCCTTGACCTCAATGACATCACACAAAGTGACATCATATGACCCCTGACCCTGAATTTTTCCAGGAAGGCATGTCACATGACCTGACATTACCACAATTGAGTATTTTGTTGCATAGTCTCACAAAGTAACACAAAGTTGGGCTATATGCTGTTTGCATTATTTTGTATCAAGGGGGCATTCCATAGGTGGTGCATTGGGGCTCCTATTCACCCTCCCATGGGTTTTTGATGCAAAGCCCTATCTACAACCATTGCGGCGAGGATGTGGCCTAACGTCTAGGGTGGTCAACCTCAAATCTGGGGATCCGGGTTTGAGTCTCAGCAACGACGCTCAACATCCTGTGATTCTGGGCAAATCACGTAATCTCCCTGTGCCTACCAAAAATTAATGTGTCCTTGTGTAAAGCAACTGGTGCTCATGTAAAAAATTCTTATACCCGATACCTTTGGGTCAAGTTTGCACTATATAAAAGTCCCCCACAAAAAAAAGATTGCTAGACAGGAATTTGTGCCAAAATCCTATGTCTCCTCCTTCTAGTCTTCCAACTGTACATGTGTGTGTATTATAGAGCACACACACAAAGTTTAAATTGCCTTAAAGCAAAGTTTTTGCACTGACAGAACAAATCCTATGCTTCAGAGAATGCACACACCATCCACTCTGCCACAGGATTATGCGCGCTGGTGCATGACTGTCAAAAGTGTGCTGGTGTAATCGGAGAGAAAAAATTGGCCTTATCTTAATAGATATGGTGCTTTTTTCTCTCCCCCTTTGATGCACAGCAGTACAACAACTTTGGTGCAATGTTGCCCTGTTTCAAAGAATAGTAAATCTGGGCCTCAAGCTCACACAATCTCACTCCCTACCTGTCACCTGACGCTCATTCACTTTCACCCACACACGCATGCTTACACATACAAAAACAATTTCTCACACATATGCATGCTCTCTCTCACTTAAACATGCACTCACCAGCAAGCATGCATACAGCATACATTTAAAACCATTTTTTCTTACCACAGCTGCCATCATGGGTCCTAAGTTTGCTCCATTTTCTAATTACACTCATAGTGAATAATATAAGGGATAAAGAACCCTCACTATACATTATAAGATACTGCAAGTCACCAGGGAGTTCCTTTATAAAGTTATGGAATTCTGAGGTGACTTGCAATATCCTTATCATGTATGGCAGTTGGTACTTTAGCCCATATTTTACATGGTCACACCATCATCTTTACCACAAACCACTTAAAACATGGTGTGTACTTCTTTCAGAAAAAGACAGCATGTTTACAAACATGAAGCATAAAAATAGTACCTCTAGTGAAAAATAAAACACATTAAAAACTTGGGAGATATTTGTTGCTAAAACAGATTTGAAAAAGTTCAAAAAAGCAGCTGTAACTCAGAATGTGTACAAACACACAGAAATATTCTAACTTTTCTATAATTATCCAAGGAATGCAAAAAATAATCATGTTCTGTCTGCTAGTCACTGTAAGCTAGAGCACAGGAAAGAAAAGCAACCTTTCATTTTTGTTGCTTTAAACAGCTGCTCCGCGACCTGACCTGCCTTTCACCTCGGCTGCTGGCTCTGGAAGAAGGAATTATGGTGTCAGAAAGTGACAGCAATTACTTATTACAGTATAGTTCTGGCGTTATTTCTTATTAATTGGTGGCTGAGTGTGTCACTAGTCGCCTATTATAAAGAAATTAGAGAAGTGCATTTATACAGGGATTGCAGAATCCCATGTATTATGGAACAGTATGCACTATTAGTATAATGAAAAACAGGCAGAAAATAAGGAGTGCCTGCATGTTCTTGCCACGGGTTTTCCCACCCCTGAGGCCCCTGTCAACTGCTAAATTACACCCACAACCTATTTAGTAACTGTACATAATAATGCATATTCAAGCACAATGGACTTCTAATGTTGGTCTCAACATGATAGTATTCAAAGACAACTCCATAGGAATATTTCACAGTCAAGCAAGTATTATCAGCCTCAACATAACTATTAACTGTAGTCCCAACTTCATTTGTATATTTACAGTAACAGGTCTCTATCACATTCTCCCTCACTCTTTGTACACAGTCTCCCTCAAAACACACATACAGAGACAGACTATCAAGTAGGTGCTCACATATTTTCATAAAGGCTCTCAGACTTCATGGAAGTGGACTTTCACACACTCTGTGCCTTTCTCAAACATAAGTGCTCTCTAACTTTTGTATGTCACTAATTCTCTCAATCTTTCATGAACTCATGCTCACTGTCAGTCACATTCGTTCTCTCTTACACTACCATACATTCACTGTTAGTCACACACATTCACTCATTTACTCACTCTCAACGTCATACTTTTAAGCATGTACACACTTTCTACTTCTCTCTCACACCCTTTTTCACACACACATGCATTCATTTTTAGGCACACACATTCAAACATATATATTCATGCACACAATCTTGCAAATGCTTTTCCATACACTACCTTTCTTGATTTCTTACACACACACACGCACACACTCACACACACACACACACACACAGGTGTCAGCATACGCCTTCCCTTATTATCAGAGGCCCTAGAGATGAATGGAATACAACTCGCAGCACAACCACAAGAACAGTCAGTCATTAGGTCAGAATGATATAGTCCTGGTATATAACGTACTTCTAAACATAAACAGCTCCTGGACCATGCCGCATATTTATTTTGGAGGGCCCCACCCCTGGCCGAATGGGTACCAGCCCATTCTCTGGGGTCTAAGTTCAAGACTCTGTGATTCTCTTCTGAGTTTTAGCTGTCTAGGTGCTGTAACTTCCTTTTATGTGTGAGAAGCTGCATCACCGCAGTGCAGGCGCTCTATGGGACTTTCATTATGCCCTTGCTAGTCACATTCCTACCCTTCTCTTTGCCTCATCAATGTCACGCTGTTTATCGCACGGAAAGTTTTTCTCTGTTTTACTCAATCAAGAAATCGCAATTCCAAGACATTATCCAGCTACAAGAATTGTTTTAACTGATTTTTTTGCTATTTAACTATGTCACAACACAATAAAGGCGGATTTCGATGGTGAACAGAAAGAAAACAATTATAAACATTTTCTTTTCTTTCGGTCCGGTTTACAAGCAATTTGAATCTCATGTCTCGGTATATGCTAATGATAAAGTAACTAAATGACAATGACGAACGTAAAAAAATCAAGTAAAGCAGAGCCTGAGCCTGAGCCTCTACTGAAAACTGTCTTCATAATGGATTTTGAAAGGAACAAAACTGATTTGGCAAAGCAATTTAAAATGGTCTGCTCCCTGTCTCTAATTTGCATTACAAATATGTTTACTATAAAAAAAATATGTATTTTACTCAGCTGCACACAGCAGGTGTTTCATTGTGTTGGTTAAATGGCCCTTCTGTCAGAATCGAAAATATTTTACAAAACAAGTTACTTCAGTGCATCTTAAAATATTGCCGTGAGATGTTTAGTCTGTATTGGCAGAGTTTGAATATTACATACTGTTTTCAAGACATTTAAACGCCTGAAGTAAAGTTTAAAAAAAATGGAAAACCACAAACTGCCTGAATTTTTTCGAGCACAGATAGTCTGATACTAATCTGCTAGTACCAGGTTAGCCTACTTTTAATTTGGGTCTTTCTATCAATGCAATAACAAATTACTACGCATGAATTTCACAGAAATGTGGGGATTTCGGGGGGGATAATTTAGTGAAATGAGAATTGGTGTCCAGGAAAGGTATTGCCAAATATGAATGCATATTAATTAGTTTTCAGGTGCAGAAAAGACAAGACAGAAAACAAGCCTATCAGAATCAAAGAGTTCATATATATAAGGCATAATGTAATTATTTATCTTGTCGATGGAGGAGTACTGCTGGTCAGCATAAATCTAGCTGCATAAATATCTGCTTCACACCAGTATATAGAGAGTTGATTACATTGAGGGATGTCTCACATGTAAATGCTTGTTACTGTTAAGGTTAGATGTAACATCTTCATGAGAGATTATTAAGGTATCTCATCTTGCCTTTGATTACCATTTCCGACCTGCTGATGGTAGTGTCCAGCAGAGTGACGAGTCAAAATTGTAAAATCCACTTTCTCTGTTTTCTCTCTTATTTATTTCCCCTTTCCCCATTTCTACTGCTGGCCAACATATTCTCATTGTATGTGGTTAGTCGTGGCTATGGTGACGGAGAAGAGTGCATTGCTCCCGTTTGTCCCAGAGTACACGATTAATGTTTTCTGACATCTGCATGTCTCAATATTTGTTGAAATACGTGATCTATGGCTGAGCATTTCTGCTTGTTCTTCGCCTTTGCGTGTACATGCACTCTGTATATTTCAGCCTGTGTGTGCTAATTTCTTTCTTGATACAATGTAATGTGTGGGTGTAATCTGTGTCTGCGCTTAGGCCCCTTTAGGATGTGCAGATTAAAGGTCCATGGAATCATACATCTGTGTGAGATGTGTGTGTTTTAAGTAACCTATCAATTGTTAGGTGAAAAATACCTATGGGTGTTTGTGTATGGATACAGAATGTGTGTTTCTGTTTGTGGGTGTATGTGTGTTTATAAATATGAACTGGTGTAGGATTTGTTTTTTAATGAGTTTGAATGAACATTCTAGGATATGAATGTCAATGTATGCTTATATGATGCATATGTTATGTTATATATTATATTTACATCATAACACACTTAAACAGACAGCTTTTTGGTGCTCTGTCAACATAAGAACTAGAAGGAGGTGGAACAGAGCAAAGACAGACATAGCAAATAGGAAATATGATGGAATGGGAAAACCTTAAGGAGTCCTTTATAGTGTGATAGAGAGGGAGCTCCACCTTAAAACTGTGGAGTTTGCCTGTCCCACTATGAGGTGAGGAGACCACAGAGCTACCGATGGCTGTTGGAAACTTCTAACCTGAGGGCCCATCTGCCACAAGCCTATCGTATCATGGTGGAAGACTTCACAACTTCCATACTCACAGTAGATCTTACTGTCAAAGACCACAATTCAAGGCTTGAACACAGTTTTAAGGAACAAACTCCCAACATGAAAATAAAAAAACATTTGTTCTACTGGTGCAACAAGCATGACACCTGGTTAGCAAAGTTCAGAGCCTTCCTTGCAGCCTCTGCACTGAATGCACAAAGGTCCCGGCCTACCTGGGAGGAATCTCAAAATTTGGAGGTTCTCAACCAGCAGAGGACCCCAGAGTTCGGGGGAGGAAGCCCTTTCCATGTACTAACTAGGCCAAACAGGGAAGACGCTCTAGGAAGGCACCCTTAACTAGTCTGCCTTCATATATTTTGTCTTTATACATGCCTGGATTACAACTGTATTTCCTCGTCAAGCCACACTGTTACAACAAGAGACATCTGGCATGATAAACAAGATTTCTGTTTCAGTGGGATTGAACTTGAAAAAATGAGCTAGGTGTCATTCCGTAAATTCATATCAAATCCGGGCTTGACTGATTTAGAAATTTTGTGTATTTGTGGGTTGCATGCATTACATGCTAGGCATTTTTTGGTAATGGAAACACAATATTCAACATGTCCAGAGATCAACTTACATTCCATTTTCTATGAGATACACAGCCAACTCATACACCTTGGAGTCTATTTGCAAACTGCTTTTTGTAGTTTGCTTAGTAGTAGTACAATAATACTAGTCATGTACTACAAAATACTATTCAAAAACCTATGTATGGAGATCTCCGCCTCTGCGTCTTCTATTTTTTGTGTGGAGATCTCCACTTGACTGTGGAGATCTCGACACACATGCATGCCTACATTTTAGAAGTAAATGTGGGAGGGACAGTTAAGAGTGGTTGGAAAAGGGAGGAGATGGGTTAAGGGAGGGCTAAGGAAGAGTTTCGGGAGGCTGTTGAAACTTCTAATCTGATCAGCAGCTTCTAGTAGAGCTAGCCTGTGGGAAAATCCCATAATTCATGTGGGGACTTTAATGTGACTGCGTTCCCCAAGTTTGATAATTCAAGTAGCAATTGTGCATCTAGGAAGAAAGCCACACGTGCTGGCCTGCATCACCTCATGAAAACATATGGGTTAGTCGCTAGTTGGCAATACACACATGCAACATTACCAGGTTATACATACTACTCGTCTCATCATTGGCATTCTTCTAGGTTGGATATGATATTTGCCACACAGGAATTGGTCAAGGGTAGCTCAACCTGTTTGTTCCTATGCATACTTTCAGATCATAATCCACTGTTTGGCTAGGTTTGCTCTTTCGGGGGACATTGATGCCTGTAGGAGGGGCTAAAAGGTGGACGTTCGATCGCTCATTGCTAACTGACAGTGGCTATTGCGAGAATATGAGGGAGACCTGGACAACATTTTTCAGGAAAAGTCTACTACCCCAGCGGTGGTCTGGAATACCATGAAAGCAGTGGTACGGGGGGCCACAATCTGTTTTGTCTCTCACCAGAACAAGGCTGTACGCGTGCAGGAGGAATTCCTACGGCAAGAGCTTCTTCAACTGGAATATGCACACACAGAGGCTCTAAAAGCTAAGAGATCAGAGGTAGAGGTGAGGCAGGTGTATCACAAACGTTTGAGTGCCAAAACTAAGATTCAGATGATAGTGTGGGGGAAGTAGCCAAAGCATCTTATGCTTTGAGGCTAAATACCTTCGAAAATAGTGAGGAAATGGGGAGCATTATAGCACTACAAGTCGAGGAGCGGACAAATAAGAACACTATTGATTCCATATGGGATGTGAACAACATAATCCAGTGGGCCCGATAAGGATTTGAAGGTCTTTCAAGCATACTATTAAACACTGTTTGGGGATACACCTGCGGTATCACTGGATGATATCAATCATTATGTTGCTCCCACAGTAACAGGGCTAGTTTCTGATAGTGATCAGGCTACTCTGGACTTAACTATTATGGGGGTTGGAGGTTTTGAGAGCAGTTAAACAACTCCCGGCTGGGAAAGCAGCTGGGCCAGACGCCATACCCTCAGAATTTTATAAAACGTTTTTGAGCATCCTTCTTAATTTTTTGCCTTCATTAGTGAAATACATTGAGGGGATGTCCTGAGGTCTTGGAGTGAGACCTTCACAACCATTTTTTGGAAGAAGGGAACAGAGCCACTGAACTTCTCCTTATATCGGCCAATTTCATTGATAAACTGTGATGCTAAAATCTACGCAAAATTCTGGCGAATTGTATTGCTTCCAGAATTGCAGGTTGGTTGGACAGTATGCAGCATAGGTTTGTTCCACACGAGACACTGCAGCTCATACTAACCTTGCGGTTGCTATTTTCAATGTGGCAGGGGCATTAGATGTACCGGCCAGTATGATCCTGTTTGACGCAGAAAAAGCATTTGATAAGGTATCATGGCCCTTCTTATGGTCAACACTAGTAGCAATGGGCTTTGGTTCCAAGATGCTGGGTAGAATTCAGACATTGTATCACAACTTGTCAACGTGGGTGGTCAGTGGTGATCTTATCTCTAGGATTTTAGAAATACAAAGGGGAACACGCCAGGGATGCCCTCTGTCCCCACTGTTACTCGTGCTGTATCTTGAGCCATATTTGCACCGTTTAAAAAATTCAGGGCAGTTGGCTGCTTTGAGGATCAATGCTTTAACGTACAGCACAGTTGCATATGCAGATGACGTGGCAGTGTTCACCTCTAATCCATCAGTATCCATGGTAGCAATTGAGCGGCAAGCTCAGATATTCAGGTCACTCTCTGGATATAAGCTTACCAGCTCAAAGATGCAAATTATTTTCAATAAGCCCAGCCCTAAGGTAATAATGGATATGTGGATACAGCACAGCATCTCGGAGTTCGGCTCTCTCCATTGTTCGAGGACATTGTGGCTTTGAACTATGAACCCATTTTGGCTGAATCTAGGCACTTCTTTGAGCAATGGAACAGGCTACCTGTAGGTCTTAGGGACATTGCAACCTGATCAAAATGGTGATTCTCCCGAAATGTATATATTTATTCTGAGCTATTCCTTTATATTTAACAGTTGCTTTCTTCTTTCGGGTTGAAAGGTCTTGGGCCCAGTTTATTTGCCGATATAAATGCTCTTTCTTCTCAACACGAATCCTACAATTACGAAAAGATCAATGTTGGGGGTCGATTCCAAGCTTAATGTACTATGATTGGTCTGCTATTTTGGAGCGCATGTCTCAAGTAATGATCTACCATGAATCCTAGTACTTGCGGTCTCTTTATTTTGATGTTGGCCCAAGGTTTTGGTTCCATGGGCCCTCTTATTTTGAGCATACTCAGTTTTAGACCCTCTGGGTGTTTTACCAGGTGTGGTGAAGATTAAGGGCTACATTTTCAATTCCCCCTCCTACTCATTATATGTCTCTATGGTTTAACCTGTATTTTTCTTCTTTTTCTAATGACTTGCAAGTGGTGGGCTGGTCTTGGTTGCACCTTCAATCTGTTGACCAGCTGTTTTCAGGGCATCAGGTCTTATCTTTTTCAGATTCAGTTATGCAATTTGCAGTTCTGAACACAGGTTGTTTAAGTACATGAAGATTAGGATTTATTTTAACAAACAAGTTAAAGACTCAGGACAGTTGAACCAGGTACGGTGTATTGAATTGTTGCACAGAACCCATAGAAGAGGGAGGATTAGTCAATTCTATAAGTTACTAAATACAGATCATTGCGACAATATATCCTCCTTAGCCTCCAAATGGACTTGTAAATTATCACTACGAGTACCTGCTGATGCTATTATTGAATCAATCCAGTTGAGTATTCATTTCATGAATGTGCCCAGTCTGAAAAGGCATCATTTAAAGGTTCTTCAGGATTGTTATTATACTCCAAACCGCCCATTCAACTGCGGTTGCTGGTCTAGTTCAGAATGCTTTAGGTATGTTATGGTGAGAGCCGACATTGTGTATATCTTCTACTTGTGTGGTGTATGGCAGCAATATTGGCAGGGGGTCTGGGAGGAAATTTCCAGAGTTACTCTAAATCACATTTATGCGTCCGTTCAGCTGATTATTTTTGGTACATTGTATGAAGTACCATTAAAGTTGCATTTGTATTGTTTTTTTCATGATTCTGATGGCTAGGATTTTGGTTGTGCGGTTTTGGCCCGACCCTAACCCTCCATTGGATATTATCTGGTTCTAAGCAGTTGTTTAATATTTATGGCTTAGAGCTGTCCCTTGTCAAGAGGGATCTGGCAAAGAAACATTTCAGCCAAGTGTGGGCTGGGGTGGATTTAGATGCTGTGGCTAGTAGATTTGGGAGTCCATAGTTCATCCATAAGCTTGTACCCCCTTTCTTTCTTTTTTCTTTTTTATACTTCCTCTCTTATTAGGGTATCTCACCTTGCTTCTATTATACTGTTATTTTGATATCACAACTTTGGTTCTCTAATTTGTATAATGTGGTGTAACCACTCTGTTACATCAATATTGTAAAAGTGTGAATAAAGCTAGAAAATCTTTTTTTAAATGGTGTACCATAAATGTTTTTCTATCTATTACAATTTTAATACATTTTTTAAATTAAAAATAAAGCCTTTTTACCTTTTCCTATACTTTACCATAGGGAGATCTCTGCCCCAGTAGCAGAGCCCTCCGCCTATGTGCAAATATCTACTTGTAGATTAGGTGGCAGCCCCTGAGTTCGGGGGATTGAGACACTTAAGCCTACATTTAAGCCTACACTTTGGGACCTACTTACAAAGGTAAATTGACAAATTAATAAACCTAAAATTGTAAATTTGCTCTTACACTTTGTAGTAACATTACTACTTTTTGCTAATCACTATTTACGAGTGTAAAGTTGGTACAAAGTGTAGACTTACATGCCTCCACCCAGCGTCGGATTGGGACAGAAAATAGGCTTGAGCACCAAAATAACAGTGGCCCCCATGAGATAGCTAACAAAAAAGTGGCCCATGTTCACAAATTGGGGCAGTTTTGAACTTGCAAACTCATTCTAAATAAATATTGTATAAGTATGTAAGACTGCATGGATTTGAGCTTGCTGCAGGCAATATTTGTTTTAATATCAGAGAAGTCAACAGTAAAAACTGGCCCACAAGACTGTCAAACAGGCACACAACCAGCCCAAACCCATCCCACAAACAGCCCAAACCCATCCCACAAACCGCGTGATTGATTTGTAGGCCAGTCCTGCCCTGTCTCCAACCCCTAAATTCAGGGGTAGAGCCAAATCTAGAAGTGTAAAGTCACTTCTAATAACTTTTTACACATGGGCAGAGGGGTTCACCATTGGAGCGGAGGTCTCCCAATGGCAATGTATAAAGTGCCCTAGGGCTAACAGTTCTCTCACTTAAAACACTTTGCACAATACTCATGAAGAATGTTGCTTGCATTGGTACATGAAACACAGGAGTGCAGTCCTAGGAGAAGCACCTAGTCGGAAAAAGTAAACAGGGTTGAAAAAGGGAAATAGAGAGGTATTTCACTTCTACCCATTTCGACCCTGCTTACTTTTTCTGACTAGTTGATTTTCCTAAGGCTGCACACCTTCTATGTGGAAGAGAAATAATGAATGACCTCAGATTTGATTTTTCAGTATATCTGGTCACAACCCTTCATGCGATGCCTTTAGTGAAATTCCTGCATCCCATCTCTAACATGGTTGTCATGTAACAATACCAGTGACATTCTTCAAGAGTACTGTACATAATGGTTTAAACAAGAGTTACTATTTCACAGTATTAATAATTAATAGTTACTCTTCCATAACATAGGTGCCCAACAACCTGATTGTTTTTTTCTCGCAATAATTTTAATTGTCTCAATAAATAAACTATATGTTCTGTTTCAACTATATCTCTTGGATTACTGAGACATTGTGACAAATAGGAGTACAGACGTAGAGGGCACATGATCTAATATGCATTGCGTGTTCCTCACCTTGAAAATTGTTCCATTGATAAGTAAGCCAAAGCACATTGTTTGTTCAATTAATATGTTTTTATAATGTCCATAAAGCTGAACATTTATACTGCATTTTTCAGGATGGAAAAAGCCCCAGGCCTACATGCCGAAGGGGGGAATACAGGTGTCGGCTGTTGTCCTTTGGTGTGTGAAATTAACTAATTGAAGATACATTATTAATGAACAAACAATAAAGCCACTACCAAGAAAAAGCGTAATGACAAGTTGTTTATATAATATTGCATTTGTTTTAAAGAAATGTTTAGCACTATTGATCCTGCGGTGCCTGCATTCTCATTTTCATTGTATTGCATGTGTCTTGGGACAGGGACCCCTACCCATGGTCATCAGAGTGCATATAGACACCAACCAAACACACTTTTAAACTTACTCAGCATTATAGTGGGTGACCTGGGAACCCGGGGCCATGTAACCTTCTTTTTAGCTAATAAAACTACTAAGCAAAAATCAGAAAGCATAACAGGTGATTATATTCTTTCTTGCAGCAGAGGAGCACAGCAGTCCTTCCACAGGTCCAAAGGTGAACTGGAGAGTTGGGTCCAATGGTCCCCTACTTATCCTTGGTGCCAGTTTTGAAATAGGAGAACTTTCTGGAGTCATCCTCCTTCAGATGTGTCTGGAATTTCCTGCCTCCTTGCCATAGCCCCAGCTTGTCTAGGGGTACAAAAGAGTAGGGTGAAATTCTTTGAGTCTTTGTGATATTCAAGTGTGGTAGGTGACAGCTCCACCAACCTATCAAGTCATACATGACCCATCCTGCCAACACCTATTCCCCTTTTGTCTTACTATCTGGAAGTGGTAAACAAAGACCAACTGCCAGCTACACCTAGTCATGTGACCCAATAGTTAGGACGAGAAAATGCCAAATTTCTAAGAGTTCTTTCAAAACACAAGGGCAGCCCTTACTCAACAAGAACCAGAGCATGAAGTATTTTAGAGAAACAATGGTTCTTATTAGTGATACACTTAATTTTAGGATAGCACAAGCAACAATGGTTGTATACAGGCTTACTGTTCAAAACATGAGTCAAGAGAAAGAAAGAGTAATTAAAAAAGGTGTGCATTTTTTTTTTATGTGTACATCATGTGCATAGTGTCCCATGTGAAAACGACAGAACCACTATCCCAGAGGACCACTGAATAAATTTGATTCGGCCCTCTGGAGATAGTTTTACCCACCACTTCCTTGGCACTCTGTCCTTTACTGACCCTATAACATCGCTCATCCTCAAAACACCTCAGCTCCTCCCCGCAGGGGAGTTGTAGCCCACAACATGGACCTTACAGTCCAGGTGTGAGGGGGCAACCCAATGATGAAGCTTGTCACCTTCGGGTGAGTGAGGGTTCTTGTCCTAAAGGAGTCATCCTTTGACAGCTCATATACACATATACCCAGATATAGGAATCTTTTTTTTTTTTTTATAACATTTTTCAAAAGGAGAGAACATAAAAACACATACAATAATATCATCCGTGTCAGCAATATGTTCGTACAGAGATTAATACTGTTCAGGTGCCAATGTCCAATAGACAAACAAAAGGTTCTACAAATATATACTCGCTAAAAGGGGGGTGTTAGGAGGAGGGGATGGGAGCCCCCCATGGTGGCGTGAAATGTGAAGTGTTATATCTGTTGCACTGGGGGAATGTCTATGATCCCATTGGGGTAGTCCAAGATACTCTGAAAGGGGTGCCTGAGTGGTGCATAGCCCAGTTGTTTTAGGCAGGAGTGTGTGTTGCGCTATGGCATCGACATAACAGTTGACCCTATAGGGGTATTGGGTGCGGAGTCCTCTAGGATCAGCTGGTTCTCGGGAGAGTGGGCTGGGGAGGAGTGCTGCACCTGACGCAAGTAACATCGATAGTCGTGCCATATGTCCTTAGGTCGTGAGGACGGGGGCTGGAGTGTTGCATATATTTCAGTTTGCATATCGCAATACGACAGCTACGTTCCCATGCTGCTTTCGTGGGGTTGTGTTTGTTTCCCCTGTGAATCGCGATTTCCCTCTTCGCCAGTAGCAGCGCTATGGCGACAAACCTACGGTGGCACAGGTTTATACTGTTAACCATCCCCAGCAGGGCCAATTTCGGAGAGGGAAGAAGCGGCGTGCCAATGACATCAGAGAGAGTCTGGAAGACCTCTATCCAATATGCGGCTATCTGGGGGCATGTCCAGGTCATATGAGCGAAGTCAGCATCCAGGGTTTGACATTTGGGGCGGTTGGGCAATTTAGTGGGGTCAAATTTGGTCAACTGTCGTGGAGTAATGTACACCCTATGCACAAATTTAAAATGAAGGAGTTTGTGCTTATGATTGGGAGATACTTTCCTGATTTGTTCATGGCCGTGAGCCCATTCTTTGTCAGTCAGTGGGAGACCCTGATCCTCCTCCCACCGCTGCCTCACTCCCCTGTCCCGGACCTGCTTGAGTGCCATACATGCCTGGTATAATTTGGTAACCAAGTGATCTCCTGTTTTGTCAGTAATGAGTAGGGTAAGTGTTGCAAATTCCGATGGGGGACGGGAAGAGTGCCCCAAGTAATCTGGTAGCTATAAAATTGTCCATATTTGTCAATTCCGGATGCGCAAAGATATCCGTCATGGTGAGTCCCTTGTCATCTGGAAATAGGGACCCAAAGGACCTTAAGTTCAGTTTAGTCAAAGTGCAGTGCACCATCGTCTCGGAGGTTAGTGGCAGAAACGGGTTTTTGTGTAGTGGGATAGTATTGGAGTACAGGAGGCCGGTGCCCAACGTTCAGCAGAGCTTGCGCCAGGCCCAGCATGTGGTAGATAAGGGTTGTATATCGTGGGGGTCGAGCGGTATACCTAGTGGGAACAGAGCCCCCAAGGGCGTGGGAGCAGCCAAATCTCGATCAGGTTTAGTATATGGTATGCGGTCGTCTGGGTGCAACCAGTGATAAACAAATTGGGCCTGTGCGACCAGATAGTAGAGATGAAGATCTGGGACTGCAAACCCTCCTCGGTCGTACAGAAGTGTTAAAGTGTCCCACGCAGCACGTGGCCTACGCCCTGCCCATACCAGCTGGATAAGCAGGCCCCGTAGTTGTGAAAAAAGGCGTTTGTGAGTGGGATAGGTATACTAACAAATAGATACAAAAACCTGGGTAGTACATTCATTATAATAAGGGCAATGCGCCCAGCCATAGAGATTGGTAATTGGATCCATCTTTCGACCTGCGAGGTAAGTTGTTCTATCGCTGGCCCATAGTTGAGGCGTAGAACCTGTTCCTTACTCCTATGTAAATGTATGCCTAAGTACTTGGTGGTATCTCCTGCCCAGCGAAGGGGTAGCTCTGCCTCTCCCGCGATTGCAGCATCTGTGATCGGGAACATTTCAGATTTGCACCAATTCATTTGTAACCCGGACATGTCGCCGAAGCGGCTCACTTTGTCGATTAGTGGTTGCAAATTGGTGTTGGGGTGTCTAATAAAGAGTAAGATGTCATCCGCACACATGGACATCAGCAGGGGCCCCGATTTGAACTGCAGGCCACGGAACAGGTGGTTTTCTTGCAGGTGTCGAACCAGGGGATCCATGGCCACTATGAAAAGTAGGGGGGATAGAGGACAGCCCTGACGAGTGCCACGTGAGATCAGAATCGAAGTAGATAGCAAGCCATTCACCCGGAGCCAGGCAGTGGGGGAGGAATAAAGCAGTGCAGTCAAGGCAATAAAGTTGGCTGGAATCCCCAGCTTGTGGAGCGTGGCAGTGAGGAATGGCCACTCCAGAGAATCAAAAGCCTTTTCCGCATCGAGAAGGGATATTGCTGCAGGGACACTTGGCTCTATCCTATTGATGACTGAGAAAACGGTTCGAAGGTTTAGGGCAGTGGACCTGTGTGGGATAAAACCAGAATGCACTGGTAAAAGAATTTGGTCCAGCAGCAATGATAACCTGGAGGATAGCATTTTGGCCAGGATTTTGTTGGCAAAATTTATTAGAGTGTTGGGGCGATATGAGGCGCAATTAGTGGGCTCCTTACCTGGTCTTAACAAAATAGATATAGCCGCCTCCCTCATGGAGGGTGGGAGTATGCCATCCTCGAGTGCCTCAGCATACACCTCAATCAGGTGCCATGCCAAAATATCTTTGAAAGTCTTGTAGAATACCCCTGATAGTCCATCGAGCCCCGGCGCCTTTGCGCCAGTCAGGGCATCTATTGCAGGCGTGACCTCTTCTACAGTGAAGGGTGCTCCCAGAAACTAAGCCTGTCCAGTGGTAAGCCACACCATGGCAACCTCCTCCAGATATGCTGAATGTTGTGTAAAATCCCCGGGAAGTTTGGTTGCGTATAGGGCTCGATAGTACTCAACCAGTTCTGCAATAATTTCTGCGTCCTCAGTGGCCATGGTGTCGTCGGAT
This sequence comes from Calotriton arnoldi, assembly GCA_963921515.1. Taxonomy (NCBI): domain Eukaryota; kingdom Metazoa; phylum Chordata; class Amphibia; order Caudata; family Salamandridae; genus Calotriton; species Calotriton arnoldi. Next base: position 152,319 of record CAWUFW010009995.1, read on the forward strand.
CGTGATATCGCTGCTATATGTCCAGCTCCCCTGGGGGGGTCGCACCAGGCGTGCCAGAGTCCTACCAGGGCGTTCCCCCTCCCCGTAGTGGCGTGCCGTGTGGTGTTTGCCCAGTATGTCTGCCTCCCTATCCACATGTTCATTAAATTCCATTATGAGGGCGTTACATTTGCTCAGAGTATGAGGTGTGGGTGGCGCCGTGTCTAATAATGACAGCTCAGTCTCGACCCGGTCGAGACTCCCACGTATCAAGCGTAAGACTCCCGCCTGTTTGGATATACAGATGCAGCAGATATACACCTTGAAGGCGTCCCACAATGTTGCGTACTTGGTCACCGAGCTGGTATTTAAAGTGAAATATTCAATAACTGCCTCTTGCAGTTCAGATCGGAACACTGCATCCAGCAGGGTTGTGGCCGGAAAGGACCATCTGCTCTCCCATCCAACGGGGTGAGGAATTGTTATATGTAAGAGTACCGAGGCATGGTCTGATAACGTGCATGGCAACGTATTGATGCCCCTAGTCCACTGGCAACCTGGTGCGTCGGTGAGCCAGTAGTCTATGCGCATTTGAGTGAAATGTGGTGCCGAGTGAAAGGTGTACCCCGGGATAATTCGGGTGGTGTGTGCGCCAGAGATCACGCAGATTCAAGGAGTGTATTAGGTCCTGCATTGCTCAATGGGCATGGGGCTTGGCAATGGAGATCGGATTTTAGGAGTCACATCTGGGGTCCAGCCATAGGTTCAGGTCCCCCCCCAGGAAGATTGCATCGTGGTCATACCGATTAAGCATAGTGTGAAGGTCCCTGAAAAAAATAGGATCGTCTGTGTTGGGTGCATACATACTGAGGAAAACAACCACCCTGCCCAACAATGTCCCCACCACCAGCAGGTACCTCCCCAGTGTGTTGGCTACAGTGTCCTTGTGCGTGAACGGGAGAGTATGATGGATAAGGAGGCATACACCTCGAGAATAGGTACTGTAACTTGCAAAGAATCTATGGGGTCCCCAGGAGGATGCAAATGGGGGTGCCTTCTGCAATGGGAGGTGGGTTTCCTGTAGAAATGCTATTTTAACATTGTGCCTCTGGAGATATGCTAGCACCAATTTACATTTTCTAGGATTGTTTAGCCCTCTTACATTCCAGGTGAGAAATTTTACTTCAACAGCGGGGTTCGAGATCATGACCGCAAAGAAAGGGGTATGTATATGCGCCACCAGCACGCTTTGGATTCTGTTCGAGTTGTGGAGGGGGGATCTACATAGGGACACACACCTAGGGAAAATCAAAAATCTACAACACAATAAGACAACAAATATTACCCTAATTAGTCCAAACAAAACCCTCCCTCCACCCACACCTGGACACAAGGGTCCTGTGAACATCCTCCCTCCCCGGTGAACCCCAAAAAGAAAGAAAAAAGAAAACCCTGGAGGAAAACTAATCGGATTCGTCCGTAGGAGGCGGGCGACGCCTCGGACGTCTGATGCCCAGAGATTACACTATATAGTCCGCAAAGTTGAGATATAGAAACATGCATAACATAAGAAACTTTCACATTTCCCCTCTCGGTTTCAGCATCATATTTGAACATCAGGATCAGTGAGAGATTCCGAAATCCGGAGCCCTCACTCCGCGTTGAAGAGCTCGGCGCTGGCGGCCAACTATCTGTCAGGAGAGGAGTGTCTGCAGGATCTGGCCGGACTTCTACGGCTTGCACTTTGGTGTTGTTTTCAGAAGGCCAGAGTGTCCGCAGCGTTCTCGAAGAAGCGGGGTTTGTCACCCACCATCACCCGCAGTCTGGCTGGATAGAGCATGGCGTATTTCAGGCCCATTGTACGAAGCTGATGTTTTTCTTCTAAGAATTTACGGCGGGCCTCCTGAACTGCAATTGTGTGGTTGCGATAGAAAGAGAGCACGGTACCCTGGTATTGGACTGGAGCATTTTCTCGGGCCAGATGAAGAGCTGTGTCATGGTCTCTATAATTGAGCAGGCAGGCTATGATAGGCCACGAGAGGTACCTGGGGGGGGCGAGGGAGCGATGTGCCCTTTCTACTACAAAGTTCTTGGAGAGATTTTCAGCGCCAAACAGTTCTGTCGACATAGATTCCACAAATGTTTCCGGACGTCCGATGTTTGTGGATTCTGCCAGGCCCATTGTGCGAATATTATTTCTTCACGATCTAGCCTCTAGGTCTTCATTTTTAACTGCTACAGTCTTGAGTAGCCGCTCCACATGCTCTAACCATCGTGTTGTATCTTTGATTTGATCTTCTTGGGTGGAGATGCGATTTTCTGCTTCATCAAGCCTGGTGCAGTGTCTTTCTAGACGTTCCCCCATCCTATGCAGTCTAGTAGTTAAGGAGTCGAACCTAGAGTCTATTGCGCGGAAACCTGCCTGGAGATGCGCCATTATGGCTGCGGCACAGGGGCAGTGGACTGTGGCTGCTCGTCGCGCTCCGGCATGTCTCCCCTATCTAGGCTGTGGTCAGGTCGATCAGTTGGGCCTGGCTTGTCTAAGTTCAATTTACGTTTCTTAGGGTTCCCATGACTCATTATTTCGCACTGTGTGGGGGTGGGCTGTGTTGAGCCTTATACAGAGTGTAGATTATGATCACTGTGATATGTAGAGGAGACGGAGGCACATTCGAACCTCACGTGCCCCGCACCGGTGGTTGCCTCTCACCAGGGCCCTCGTCACCAGTGTCCGTTCCTGTGTGCCCCCAGGCAGACTGATGTTGGCGCCCCGATACAGTGAAGGCGCTTGGGCACGACGCAACAGTGATCCCAGCAGAGGCACAGAGATGCGAACCTCAGGGGAGCCCACACGGATCCCGGGGCCAGGTCCAGGTGCCACGCAACTGTGTTCTTGGAGTGCACAGGAGCGCCGCACCCCACAGGACCTCACCAACCACTGCCTCAGGTTCCAGGCAAGTGCATTGTGGTGGTAACAGTTACCCCCTAGGGTCCAGTCGACCCAGCCTGCCAGTCGGGTTCTCCAGGCTATGTTTCAGGCCCAGCTGCAGCACCTCACATAGCAACGCCTATGTTCAGGGCCACTTCCCGGATTGATGGAGTGATGGGGGTTGTAATGGCGGCTTCACCAACTCCGTCTTGCAAGTAGTGGGCCAGGCTTTCCGAGGCCTATGCAATGGAGCACGCCCTTCAGGTAAGGCATGATGGAGGGAATGGAAGGCTCGGCCGTGGTGCAGTGCACTGGCACACCTCAGTGCAGGGCCTCCTCCCGGCACGGCGGGGATGACAGCGGTGGTTTAGCGGACGGGGTCCTGCTTGCGCTAGGTCTGGTCCTGTCAAAATGCGTGAGGGATTACCCCCCACTGGGCCAGTAATGTGGCGCCCACGTCCTCCCAGGCACTGAGTTGCAGTTGCGGTGCAAGGCCGCAAAGGCACACCCATCGGGCCTCCAATTCCGAGTTGATTCGGCCCGTGCTCCCATCCTCAAAGCACTCAAGGGGCCCGCAGAAGTGCCGTCAAGTTTCAGCACAGGAGGGGGGGAAGGAAAGTGGCAGCGGCCCTCAGCAAAGAACAAACGCAGTCCCAGATGGCAATTGCTCTAGTTGGGCCCCTCTCGCAGCTATTGGTAATGGTGGTGGTGGTATTGGTAGTGGTAGTATTGGTGGTGGAGGTATTGCTGGTAGTGGTATTGGTGGTGGTGGTGGTATTGGTAGTGGTGGTATTGGTGGTGGTGGTGGTATTGGTGGTGCTGGTGGTATTGGTGGTGGTGATGATATTGGTGGTGGTGGTATTGGTGGTGGTATTGGTGGTGGTGGCATTGGTATTAGTGGTGGTGGTATTGGTGGTGGTGGTGGTATTGGTATTGGTGGTATTGGTGGTGGTGGTATTGGTATTTGCAGGGGTATTATTATTGGTGGTGGTATTGGTGGTGGTGGTGGTATTGGATTGGTGGTGGTGGTATTGGTGGTGGTGCTGGTATTGGTGGTGGTGGTGGTGGTATTGGTGGTGGTATTGGTGATGGTATTGGTGGTATTGGTGGTATTGATGGTAGTATTGATGGTGGTATTGGTGGTGGTGGTGGTATTGGTGGTGGTAGTATTGGTGGTGGTATTGGTGGTGGTACTGATAGTGGTATTGGTCTTGGTGGTGGTGGTAGTGGTGGTGGTGGTATTGGTGGTGGTATTGATAGTGGTATTGGTCTTGGTCGTGGTATTGGTGGTGGTGGTGGTGGTATTGGTGGTGGTGGTGGTATTGTTGGTGGTATTGGCAGTGGTGGTGGTATTGGTGGTGGTGGTATTGGTGGTGGTGGCATTGGTATTAGTGGTTGTGGTATTGGTGGTGGTGGTGGTATTGGTATCGATGGTATTGGTGGTGATGGAATTGGTACTGGCGGTGGTATTGGTATTGGTGGTGGTATTGGTATTGGTGGTGGTGGTGGTATTGGATTGGTGGTGTTGGTATTGGTGGTGGTATTGGTGGTGGTGATGGTATTAGTGGTGGTGGTATTGGTGGTGGAGGTATTGGTGATGGTATTGGTGGTATTGGCGGTGGTGGTATTGGTTGTATTGGTGGTGGTATTGGTGGTGGTGGTGGTATTGGTGGTGGTATTGATAGTGGTATTGGTCTTGGTGGTGGTGGTGGTAGTGGTATTGTTGGTGGTGGTGGTATTAGTGGTGGTATTGTTGGTGGTATTGGTGGTGGTATTGGTGATGGTTGTGGTGGAATTGGTGGTGGTATTAGTGGTGGTATTAGTGGTGGTGGCATTGGTGGTGGGGATATTGGTAGTGGTATAGGTGGTGGTGGTGGTATTGGTGGTAGTGGTGGTATTGGGATTGGTGGTGGTATTGCTATTGGTGGTGGTGTTATTTGAATTGGTGGTGGTATTGGTATTAGTGGTGGTATTGGTGGTGGTGGTAGTGGTAGTATTGGTGGTGGTATTGGTGGTGGTGGTATTGGTGGTGGTGGTATTGGTGGTAGTATTGGTGGCTGTATTGGTGGTATTTGTGGTGGTATAGGTGGAGGTGATGGTATTGGTGGTGGCATTGGTAGTGGTGGTATTGGTGGTATTGGGTGTGGTAGTATTAGTGGTGGTGGTATTTGTGGTGGTGGTATTGGTGGGGATGGTGGTATTGGTGGTGGTACTGGTGGTGGTATTGGTATTGATGGTGGTATTGGTATTGGTGGTGGTGGTATTGGTGGTGGTGGTATTGCTGATGGTGGTGGTAATGGTGGTAGTGGTGGTATTGGTGGTGGTGGTATTGGTGGTGGTGGTGGGATTGGTGTTATTGGTGCTGGTATTTGTGGTGGTGGTGGTATTGGTGGTATTGGTGTGGTGGTATTGGTATTGGTGGCGGTGGTATTGGTGGTGGTATTGGTATTGGAGGTATTGGTGGTGTTGTTATTGGTATTGGGGGTGGTATTGGTATTGGTGGTTGTATTGGTATTGGTGGTGGTGGTGGTGGTGGTATTGGATTGGTGGTGGTGGTATTGGTGGTGGTGGTAGTATTGGCGGTGGTATTGGTGGTGGTGGTGAGAATGGTGGTGGGGGTATTGGTGGTGGTATTGGTGATGGCGGTATTCGTTGTGGTATTGGTGGTGGTATTGGTGGTGGTGATGGTATTGGTGGTGGTGGTATTGGTGGTGGAGGTATTGGTGATGGTATTGGTGGTAGTGGCGGTGGTGGTATTGGTGGTGGTGGTGGTATTGGTGGTGGTTTTATTGGTAGTGGTGGTGGTATTGGTGGTAATGATAGTGGTATTGGTCTTGGTGGTGGTGGTGGTGGTGGTGGTAGTGGTGGTGGTGGTGGTATTGTTGGTGTTGGTGGTATTGGTGGTGGTGGTATTGTTGGCAGTATTGGTAGTGGTGGTGGTATTGGTGGTGGTTGCGGTGGTATTGGTGGTGGTATTAGTCATGGTGGTATTGGTGGTGGGGGCATTGGTAGTGGTATAGGTGGTGGTGGTATTGGTGGTAGTGGTGGTATTGGGATTGGTGGTGGTATTGCTATTGGTGGTGGTATTGGTGGTGGTGTTATTTGAATTGGTGGTGGTGGTGGTAGTGGTAGTGATAGTATTGGTGGTGGTATTGGTGGTGGTATTGGTGGTGGTGGTGGTATTGGTGGTAGTATTGGTGGTTGTATTGGTGGTGGTATTGGTGGAGGTGATGGTATTGGTGGTGGCATTGGTGGTGGTAGTATTGGTGGTGGTGGTATTTGTGGTATTGGGTGTGGTAGTGTTGGTGGTGGTATTTGAGGTGGTGGTATTGGTGGTGGTGGTATTGGTGGTGGTGGTAATGGTGGTGGTATTGGTATTGATGGTGGTAGTGGTATTGGTGGTGGTGGTATTGGTGGTGGTGGTATTGCTGGTGGTGGTGGTAATGGTGGTGGTGGTGGTAGTGGTGGTGGTGATATTGGTGGTGGTGGTGGTATTGGTGTTATTGGTGCTGGTATTGGTGGTGGTGGTGTTAGTGGTGGTATTGGTTTGGTGGTATTGGTATTGGTGGTGGTGGTGGTATTGGTATTGGTGGTGTTGTTATTGGTATTGGTGGTTGTATTGGTATTGGTGGTGGTGGTGGTGGTGGTCGTATTGGATTGGTGGTGGTGGTATTGGTGGTGGTAGTAGTATTGGTGGTGGTATTGGTGGTGGTGGTGATGGTATTGGTGGTGGTGGTGAGAATGGTGGTGGGGGTATTGGTGATGGTATTGGTGGTGGCAGTATTGGTTGTGGTATTGGTGGTATTGGTGGTGGTTGTATTGGTAGTGGTGGTGGTATTGGTGGTGGTCTTGGTACTGATGGTGGTATTGGTATTGGTGCACGTGGTAGTGGTGGTGGTATTGGTGGTGGTGGTATTGGTGGTGGTGGTTGTATTGGTGGTATTTGTGGTGGTGGTATGGTGGTGGTGGTATTGGTGGTGGTGGTATTAGTGATGGTGGTGGTGGTGGTATTGGTGGTGGTGGTAATGGTGATGGTGGTGGTGGTGGTATTGGTGGTGGTGGTAATGGTGATGGTATTGGTATTGGTGGTGGTTGTGGTGGTGGTATTGGTGGTGGTGGTATGGTGGTGGTGGTATTGGTGGTGGTGGTATTAGTGATGGTGGTGGTGGTGGTATTGGTGGTGGTGGTAATGGTGATGGTGGTGGTGGTGGTATTGGTGGTGGTGGTAATGGTGATGGTATTGGTGGTGGTTGTGGTGGTGGTATTGGTGGTGGTGGTACAGTGGTGGTAGTGGTGGTATTGGTGGTGATGGTGTTGGTGGTGCTATTGGTGGCGGTGGTATTGGTGCTAGTATTGGTATCGGTGGTGGTATTGGGGGTGGTGGTATTGGTGGTGGTGGAGGTGGTGGTATTGGTGTTGGAATTGGTACTATTAGTGGTGGTGGTATTTGTGGTGGTATTAGTGGTAGTATTGGTGGTAGTGGTGGTGGTAATGGTGGTGGTGGTGGTATTGGTAGTGGTATTGGTGATGATGGTGGTATTGGTGGTGGTGATATTGGTGGTGATGGTAGTGGTATTGGTGGTGGTGTTGTTGCTAATAAAACAGGCTTTTGAAAATATCCCTTCAGGTGGCTTTAGTACAGATGACATGTAAAACACATGTGCTGTTGTCAGCTTCAGCCCATTAGCACACAATTATTGGTGGTGGTGGGGGTATTGCTGATATTGGTGTTGGTATTGGTGGTGGTGGTATTGGTGGTGGTATTGGTGGTGGTATTGGTGGTGGTGGTATTGGCGGTGGTGCTATTGGTGGTGGTGGTGGTGGTATTGGTGGTGTTTGTATTGGTATTGGTGGTGGTATTGGTATTGGTGGTTGTATTGGTATTGGTGGTGGTATTGGATTGGTGGTGGCATTGGTGGTGATTTTGGTGGTGGTGGTATTGGTAGTGGTGATGGTATTGGTGGTGGTGGTTGTATTGGTGGTGGTGATGGTATTGGTGGTGGTGGTATTGGTGGTTATATTGGTGGTGGTAGTATTGGTGGTGGTTGTATTGGTAGTGCTGGCGGTATTGGTGGTTGTATTGGTATTGATGGTGGCATTGGTGGTGCTGGTAGTGATGGTGGTGGTATTGGTGGTGGCGGTGTTGGTGATGGTGTTGGTGGTGGTATTGGTATTGGTGGTGGTGGTATTGGTATTGGTAGTGGTATTGGCATTGGTGGAGGTATTGGTATTGGTGGTGGTAGTGGTGGTGGTGGTATTGGATTGGTGGTATTGGTATTGGTGGTGGTATTGGTGGTGGTGGTGGTATTGGTGGTGGTAATGGTGGTGGTAATGGTGGTGGTGATGGTATTGGTGGTGGTGGTATTGGTGGTGGTGGTATTGGTGGTGGAGGTATCGGTGATGGTATTTGTAGTATTGGCTGTGGTGGTATTGGTGGTGGTATTGGTGGTGGAGGTATTGGTGATGGTGTTGGTGGTATTGGCAGTGGTGGTGGTATTGATAGTGGTATTGGTCTTGGTGGTGGTGGTAGTGGTGGTGATGGTATTGGTGGTGGTGGTGGTACTGGTGGTGGTGGTGATTTTGTTTGTGGTATTGGTAGTGGCAGTGGTATTGGTGGTGGTGGTATTGGTGGTGGTGGCATTGGTATTAGTGGTGGTGGTATTGGTGGTGGTATTGGTATCAGTGGTATTGGTGGTGGTGGTATTTGTATTGGCAGTGGTATTGGCATTGGTGGTGGTATTGGTATTGGTGGTGGTAGTGGTTGTGGTGGTATTGGATTGGTGGTGTTGGTATTGGTGGTGGTGGTGGTATTGGTTGTGGTATTGGTGGTGGTGGTATTGGTATTGGCAGTGGTATTGGCATTGGTGGAGGTATTGGTATTGGTGGTGGCAGTGGTGGTGGTGGTATTGGATTGGTGGTAGTTGGTGGTGGAGGTGTTGGTGGTGGTATTGGTATCGGTGGTATTGGTGGTGGTGGTATTGGTATTGGCAGTGGTATTGGCATTGGTGGAGGTATTGGTATTGGTGGTGGTAGTGGTGGTGGTTGTATTGGATTGGTGGTATTGGTATTGGTGGTGGTGATGGTATTGGTGGTGGTGGTATTGGTGGTGGTGGTATTGGTGGTGGAGGTATCGGTGATGGTATTTGTAGTATTGGCTGTGGTGGTATTGGTGGTGGTATTGGTGGTGGAGGTATTGGTGATGGTGTTGGTGGTATTGGCGGTGGTGGTGGTATTGGTGGTGGTATTGATAGTGGTATTGGTCTTGGTGGTGATGGTGGTGGTAGTGGTGGTGGTGGTATTGGTGATGGTGGTGGTATTGGTGGTGGTGGTGATTTTGTTGGTGGTATTGGTAGTGGCAGTGGTATTGGTGGTGGTGGTATTGGTGGTGGTGGCATTGGTATTAGTGGTGGTGGTATTGGTGGTGGTAATGGTATCGGTGGTATTGGTGGTGGTGTTATTGGTATTGGCAGTGGTATTGGCATTGGTGGGGGTATTGGTATTGGTGGTGGTAGTGGTTGTGGTGGTATTGGATTGGTGGTGTTGGTATTGGTGGTGGTGGTGGTATTTGTTGTGGTATTGGTGGTGGTGATGGTATTGGTGGTGGTGGTATTGGTGGTGGTATTGGTGGTGGAGGTATTGATGATGGTATTTGTAGTATTGGCGGTGGTAGTAATGGTGGTGGTATTGGTGGTGTTGGTGGTATTGGTGGTGGTGGTATTGGTGGTGGTGGAAGTATTGGTGGTGGTATTGGTGGTGGTATTGGTGGTGGTATTGGTGATGGTGATGTTATTGGTTGTGGTGGTATTGGTGGTGGTATTTGTGGTGGTAGTGGTGGTATTGGTGGTGCTGGTGGTAATGGTGGTGGGGGTATTGGTGATGGTATTGGTGGTATTGGTGGTGGTGGTATTGATTGTGGTATTGATGGTGGTATTGGTGGTGGTGGTGGTATTGGTGGTTGTTGTATTGGTATTGGTGGTGGTATTGGTATTGATGGTCATATTGGTGGTAGTGGTGGTGGTGGTATTGGTGGTGGTGGTATTGGTGGTGGTATTGGTGGTGGAGGTATTGGTGATGGTATTTGTAGTATTGGCGGTGGTGGTAATGGTGGTGGTATTGGTGGTGTTGGTGGTATTGGTGGTGGTGGTATTGGTGGTGGTGGAAGTATTGGTGGTGGTATTGGTGGTGGTATTGGTGGTGGTATTGGTGATGGTGATGGTATTGGTTGTGGTGGTATTGGTGGTGGTATTTGTGGTGGTAGTGGTGGTATTGGTGGTGCTGGTGGTAATGGTGGTGGGGGTATTGGTGATGGTATTGGTGGTATTGGTGGTGGTGGTATTGATGGTGGTATTGATGGTGGTATTGGTGGTGGTGGTGGTATTGGTGGTTGTTGTATTGGTATTGGTGGTGGTATTGGTATTGATGGTCATATTGGTGGTAGTGGTGGTATTGGTGGTGTGGTGGTGGTATTGGTGGTGGTGGTAGTGGTGGTATTGGTGGTGGTGGTATTGGTGGTATTGGTGGCGGTGGTGGTGGTATTGGTGGTGGTTGCATTGGTGGTATTGGTGGTGGTGTTATTGTGTTGGTGGTATTGGTGGTGGTATCAGTGGTGGTGGTATTGGTGGTGGTGGTATTGGTGGTGGTATTAGTAGTGGTTGTGGTGGTGGTATTGGTGGTGGTGGTATTGCTGGTGGTGGTATTGCTGGTGGTATTGGTGGTGGTGGTATGGTGGTGGTGGTGATGGTATTGGTGGTGATGGTATTGGTGGTGGTGGTGCTATTGGTGGTGGTGGTATTGGTGTTGGTGTTGGTATTGGTGGTGGTATTTGGGGTGGTGGTATTGGTGGTTTTGGTGGTGGTGGACTTGGTGGTATTGGTGGTGGCATTGGTGGTCTTAGTGGTGGTATTGGTGGTGGTGGTGTTGGTATTGGTGGTGGTGGTGGTATTGGTGGTGGTATTGGTGGTGATGGTGGTATTGGTGGTGGTGGTGGTATTGGTGGTGGTATTGGTGGTGATGGTGGTATTAGTGGTGGTGGTATTGGTGGTGATGGTGGTGGTATTGGTGGTGGTGTTGTTGCTAATAAAACAGGCTTTTGAAAGTAACCCTTCAGGTGGCTTTTGTACAGATGACATGTAACACAGTTGTGCTGTTGTCAGCTTCAGCCCATTAGCACACGATTATTGGTGGTGGTGGGGGTATTGGTGTTATTGGTGCTGGTATTGGTGGTGGTAGTGGTATTGGTGGTGGTGGTGGTATTGGTGGTGGTGGTATTGGTATTGGTGGTGGTGGTATTGGTGGTGGTGGTGGTGGTATTGGTATTGGTGGTGTTGGTATTGGTATTAATGGTGGTATTGGTATTGGTGGATGTATTGGTATTGGTGGTATTGCATTAGTGGTGGTATTGGTGGTGGTATTGGTGGTGGTATTGGTGGTGGTGATGGTATTGGTGGTGGCGGTATTGGTGGTGGTATTGGTGGTGGTGGTATTGGTGGTGGTGGTGGTGGTATTGGTGGTGGAGGTATTGGTGATGGTATTGGTGGTGGCGGTATTGGTGGTATTGGAGGTGGTATTGGTGATGGTATTGGTGGTGGCAGTATTGTTGGTGATATTGGTGGTGGTATTGGTGGTGTTGGTATTGGTAGTGGTGGTGGTATTGCTGGTGGTATTGGTATTGATGGTCATATTGGAATTGGTGGTGGTGGTATTGGTGGTGGTGGTGGTATTGGTGGTGGTTATAGTGGTGGTATTGGTGGTGGTAGTATTGGTGGCGGTGGTATTGGTGGTGGTGGTACTGGTGGTGGTATTGGTGGTGGTATTGGTGGTGGTATTGATGGTGGTGGTTGTATTGGTGGTGGTATTGGTGGAGGTATTGGTGGTGGTGGTATTGGTATTGGTGGTGGTGGTATTGGGGGTGGTGGTGGTATTGGTATTGGTAGTATTGGTGGTGTTGGTATTGGTATTGGCGGTGGTATTGGTATTGGTGGTTGAATTGGTATTGGTGGTGATGGTGGTGGTAGTGGATTGGTGGTGGTATTGGTGGTGGTGGTATTGGTGGTGGTGATGGTATTGGTGATGGTGGTATTGTTGGTGGAATTGGTGGTGGTGGTATTGGTGGTGGTATTGGTGGTGGAGGTATTGGTGATGGTATTGGTGGTGGTACTGGTGGTGGTATTGGTGGTGGTATTGGTGATGGTATTGGTGGTGGCGGTATTGGTGGTGGTATTGGATTGTATTGGTGGTGGTATTGGTGGTGGTGGTATTGGTAGTGGTGGTGGTATTGCTGGTGGTATTGGTATTGATGGTGGTGGTGGTATTGGTGGTGGTTATAGTGGTGGTATTGGTGGTGGTAGTATTGGTTGCGGTGGTATTGGTGGGGGTGGTGGTACTGGTGGTGGTATTGGAGGTGGTCGTTGTATTGGTGGTGGTGGTGGTATTGGTGGTGGAATTGGTGGTGGTGTTATTGGTATTGGTGGTGGTGGTGGTGGTATTGGATTGGTGGTGGTGGTGGTATTGGTGGTGGAGGGGGTATTGGTGGTGGTGGTGGTGGTATTGGTGGTGGTGGTATTGGTGGTGGTGGTGGTATTGGTGGTGGGATTGGTGGTGGTGGTATTGGTGGTGGTTGTGGTGGTGGTTTTAGGGGTGGTATTGGTGGTGGTTGTGGTGGTGGTAATGGTAATGGTGGTGGTGGTATTGGTAGTGGTATTGGTGGTGGTGGTATTGGTGGTATTGGTGGTGGTGGTGGTTTTAGTGGTGATGGTATTGGTGGTGGTGGTATTGGCGGTGGTGGTATTGGTGGTGGTGTTGGTATTGGTGGTATTTGTGGTGGTGGTATTGGTGGTATTGGTGTTGGTGGAGGTGGTGGTATTGGTGGAATTGGTGGTGGTGGTATTGGTGGTGGTATTGGTGGTGGTGGTTGTATTGGTGGTGGTATTGGTGGTGGTATTTGTTGGTGGTGGTGGTATTGGTGGTGGTGGTGGTATTGGTGGTATTGGTGGTGATGGTGGTGGCATTGGTGGTGGTATTGTTGTTGCTAATAATACAGGCTTTTGAAAACAACCCGTCAGGTGGCTTTAGTACAGATGACATGTAACACAGATGTGCTGTTGTCAGCTTCAGCTATTAGCACACGATTACGTGCTACCTGGAATTCACATGACTTACTTCGCTAATCATTTCTAAATCCATTTTACTTGGGCGGGGGGGGGGTTGAAACAGACACGAGATAATGCCGGGTTAAAGTGATTGAAAGCAGGCACCTGTGTTACGGGGGCGGCCGTGCTGCTTAAAAAAACACAAGCTGTTTCAGCTGAAGCAGAGCATGTCCGGCCTGCAGTAAGAAAAACTCAATAAAATAAATAGTGCTTACAGACTAAATACCAGGTCCCGTGTAACAACTGAAGTGAAAGGGCCAGTCGCCAAGGGAGGGTACAAATGAAGACAAGACCGTACTAAGGAGGGACTAACAAGCCTATTAACGAATCCGAAGGCAGCATTAATCGAAAGACAATGACACAAGCCAATGAAAAATATGGGAGGAGAGTGGGCGTGGCTTCTCTCCCATACTCTACTACAGCAGTCTCACAGAGCAAGCAGCGCATGCGCGCTGCCGCTAGGCTCGACCTTAAAACCATCATACGGTGCAGCTCAGTTGTTGACGCTGTGTACCTCGGGCTCTTGGAGAATTTACAAACCCTCTATATACCTGCAACCAGAAGGACCTAGCAACCGTAATGGTATATAAATTTTGGAATTCAGCCATTGTGACAAAAAGTTACCGATCAAAACGTTGTCATGAATTGCCGTTTTTTTTCTACTAATTTTCAATGTTTCTTTATTCCAACAGTTAGTCTATTTAAGAAAACCTTGAGGGATCTACACATATGACCCCTTGCTGAATTAGGATTTTATCTACTTTTCAGAAATCTATTGCTTTCCTGTATCCCCCATGGGTTACACACTGGTTTCTACCATGAACTGGAAATAGATTGGAAGCAAAAAAAAAAAAAAGAAAATGGGCTACCTCTTTGAAAAATTCGAAGACTGTGGCAAAAAAATTGTTTTTTTAATTCCAATCTGCATGTTCCTGAAAGCTGAGAAGATGGTGACTTTAGCAAAGCAAAACGTTCCTTGATGCCATTTTTAGGAGAAAAAAACTTTTATCCTGAGCTCGTTTTTCCTATATTTCCCAAAATACCCAAAATTGAGTTATATTTTTCTAATTTTCTCAGTCCCCTCCAGGGCAATCAACAAACTCTGGGTACCTTTAGAATCCCCAAGATGTTGAAAAAAAAGGACGTAAATTTGGCATGGATACATATTAAAAGTTATGGATTCCTAAGTGTGAAATACCCCAAATAGACAAAAGAGGGCTCAGCACTGGGAGGTCGGGGGGGGAGACCCAGCAGTAAAAGAGTTAAACAATAAGCAGGAATTTCAAAACTAGACTGACGTTTGACCTTTGTGTTTGAACTCTCAACAAATGTGACAAGATAAAAACTAAATGTAAAGTCATCTTTGATCTCGCCAGCCCCCTCCCCCTCCCCCCCACCAATACTCTTGTAGCTGGAGAGTATTTCCTGCTGCCAACCCGTGTTCCCACAGCCCTTACACCGGAGTCCAAGTTTGATATACCAAATGGGTGCACCTGGTAAAATCGGGTCCAGTATTGTCACACCCAAGAACTTTTTGATGCAAGAACACTGCATCGACCCCATTAATAGAAACAAGCATCGACTACTATCCACGCGCAAACTCTTCTGTGCATTTCCAAAAATCCGTAAGTATTTTTTCAGTTTACAAAATCCAAGATGTTTACAATGTCAAAGGATTGCCATTGCCAACGAGTATTTATCACGCATTTTATAATAGTGCACCTGCTAATTACAGTGTTTTCAAAAAATGTGCTTTTGAATTGGAATCCATCATTGGAATGAATTCCATGTTGACAATGTTTTTGTGTCAATCAAAAACGAAAAGTAGCAATTGTTAGACTTTCCTTTTGCAATAAATAACTCTTTTTTCATTTGTAAATTACCTCAGTGTTTGCCTTTATTTGATGGAATATCCAGCTAAAATAAACTGCAAAATTATCGTTGTGTTTTTAGTTTGTGTGTCGCTAAAATGTGCCTATGTTGGCTCTCTTGTTACAGACAATAGATTAATGAACGGCCATTGGTAATTACACATTAGGGAAATATAATCGAAGCGGGAGATCTGCTGCAAAATATTATGTAGTATTCATATAAAGCGACCGCTTCTGTCAACAGCACAAGCAATGCATCACTTAACAAAATCAGTACGAGAGATGTTTGATCTGCATTCAAAGAAGACATTCAAGGGGCAGGGCATGGGAATACAAGACTGATTATCAGTATGCATGGCTGTGTGTGTTAGCTTGAATTTGAAAGAAACATAGTTTCATCTACATTAATTGTATCCATGCGAGCTAATTGGTATGTACAGTGCCTGACAGACAAATTGGTAACAGAATGCAATTTCTGTACAAATCCACGTTGAATTAGTAGGATGGCCTCTGCAGATTGATTGTTAAAGAGAAGAGAGTACCCACGGTCAATTACACCTCACATGTGTAATTTAAAATGTAAGACATTTAATAAAGGCTTTCCTGTTCTCTTCTTTTAAAAATATCTCGGTGTCTGTTGACGGCTAAGAGAAAACCAAATTCGCACCTGCAAGAAATAGGAAAAAGTTAGTGCATATAAGGTGTAATGCCCGTTAGGGCATGCATGTTAGAAATTTAGGGGCTTATTTACAAGCCCCTTGCGCCACCCTTACGTCACTTTTCCCATGTTAAAAATGACGCAAAAGTTGCGCAAGGGGCTTGTAAATAAGCCCCTTTGTATTGTGCACACATGTGAGAGGCTTGTGATACGGGTATCTTTTTGATTTGCAAATACGACCTGCAAGTATTTTTGTTTACCACTGTAAACCGTTTATTAATTCCATGGTGCAGGTCATTAATTCACTAGAGGCACGTATTTTAAGAGTGTGGGACAGGGCACCATTTCACTTTTACGCTCTTGGTTAGAAAATGGTCATACGAATCCTGATGTGCAAAGCGATTTTACGGGCGCAAAGGTCATATTTAAAATTCCTAAATATGCAAAACGGCCTCCACCTTAAGAAATGTTTGTAAAAGTATTCATTTTCTTTTTTTAAAAATGAACAAGGGGTGTATTTAAAAAAAAATGCTTTCTTTAAAAGCAATCAAACACTAGGGGGCAGATTTACAAGCCCCTTGCGCCTCCTTGCACCGCCATTGCGTCACTTTTTTGGACGCAACGGCGGCGCTGCATCTGCTCCATATTTACATGGATGCAGATGCGACACTTTTCTACAGGCTGCGCCTGTTTTCACCTGCGTGAAAATCGCCTGCGCCGCCTTAGATTTTAATTCATGCAAGGTAGGTGTTCCGTCAGAAACGCCTACCTTGAAAATGCCGCAATGGTATTTATTACTTTTTCTTTTTATGGCGCAGCCTTTAGCTGCGCTGCCAATGCGTCACAATCCCTACTCCTGCTTAACCCAGGCGTAGGGATGACGCATTGGCTGTACCCAACGGACCACACCAGCTGCAGTGACTTGATTGCAATCTGCAATCAAGTCACGAGGTAAATGGGCCACAGAAGGTAAGTATATGCACGTAATGTCACAATGTGTGACATTAAGTGCTGATGTCACACATACAAGTGGGCACTATGCCCACTTGTATGCGTCACATCCAGGACCAATATGTTTGAGTGCAAACTGACTTTGTCACCTTTTTACGCTCCAACACATTGGTCCCCATTCAGCAGTCGATGCGTCAGTTGAAACTGACGCATCGCCTCTAATTTTGACGCATTGCTGGAGTTGCATCGGTTTTCATGCCAACTCCAGCAATGCGCCAAAAAACCCTGCGTCATGGTGCGCCGTATTGTAAATATGGCGCATCCATGGTGGCGCAGGAGTTTCTCCCGTAGGCGCAAAAAAACTGGCGTATCGCTGCGTTAAAGCAGAAATGCGTCACTTTTTGTAAATCTGCCCCATGGTGCTCTGCTGACCCCAGCAGGCCACCATGCCTGTGGTTGTAGCTAATCGTAGTGAGTCTCAATTTGAAACCTACCTCATGTATATTAATAGGTAGGTTCAATTGCAACCTGCTACGAATATGTATTTTGTGAATGTTTGGTGTGCAAATCACACCCACTTCTACCAAATCCATTTTAATAGATTCCTAATAAGAAATCTCAAATTCCAAGTCGTTATTTGATGCAATTTGCAATTTCTTATTTGGAATCTTTGATCTTTGCACATCAGCGACCCCACCCCGGAGCAAATACACTCTGGGCCTTGTGGACACGTTACTCTTTATAGACTTTCCATTCAGGTTACTTTGTCAGGTCTGTGGTACAATTTATGTTCCATGAACAAAGAGTTTTAAGGACTGAAATTTTTATTTCAATGATACCTTCATCTTGCATGGGTGACTGTGCAAAGACAAGCTCAGTGCAGTCTCCATTGTGCTTCTCACAGTACAATGCACCTGCCTCTGGTCATAGACATGATGGTTAGAGATAGTGGCCTATTGCTGAACTCATCTGGTGATAAGCCAGCAGTGACGTGGCACAGTGCAATATCTTTCACTTTGCCAAACACTGCAGGCAATTAATCTACACAATACAGACACCAAAAATGCATGAAAATAGCAGCACAGGATATACCACCATGGCAGTCCCAATGGAATACTGCAGCAGTGGTGGCATAACTGGTGTGCCTCAGTTTGTGAGTCCACATGTCACTACCTGGACAACAATGTTATAGGATATATAATCTTACCACAGCTCATCCGATCCTCAAATGGGCAAATCAGTTCCTGTGTTGGATATACATGACCAGTGCTACATCTGCTCTACATTCACAGAGACCTGCTCTTTCCCCCTGCAGCTCCGCTATTAGTGCTGCTGCCCTGCCAAGGTAGTTGTCTGTCTTGTGTCTGTGTCCATGTTGCCTGTCTTATTTTGTGCCTGTTTTTCGGTCTATTGCCAGTCTCTTATATTTTTGTGCCTCTATTTGTTTTTTCCTGTTTTCTCCCTAATTGTGCCTGTGCCCTTGTTTTTGTGCTCTCCTGCCCGTTTTTGCCACCCTTTTTTCCTGCTGCCCCTGTGCCCCTTCCCCCCTGCCAGTTCCCGCTCCCACCTCCCAGCTGCGCTACCTTCCCCCTCCCCTATTTAATGGTGGCCGCTGCGTGCCGCACAGCGGGCACGCTGCTGGCACCCTGAAGTGGTGCCAAAGGCAAGCCTGTCTGTGTCCGTCCCCGACCCGACCGCGGCCAGGGACCCTGGCTCTCTGACCACCCACCGCTATGACTCAGCTGCCCTCCACGCACTCAACCCTGGAAGAAACAACAGCTGCCAGCTCGCTACGTCGAACACCACCCAAGGCCAGTTCTCCTGCCGACACTGCAGTCGAACCTTCACCACCCTCTGCACCTCCACGGCCGTCGCCCCCACGACCAACGCAAACGCCCCCGAAGCCCTGAGGTGCATCCTCCTCAACGTGTGCTCCATGTACAGACGAGCCATAGAGATCTGGGACCTCCTCGACACAATCTCACCTGACGTCGACTTCTTCGCGGAAACCTGGACCAACTCCACCTCTGCCCCGACATCGCCACCGCCATCCCTGACGTATACAAGATCCAGAGGAAAGACCGCCCCAAGCACCCAGAAGGAGGTCTCGCCATCGCACACAAGAGCTCCCTCCGACTCACCACCTCCGGCATGAGCGACTCTCCGCCCACCACCAAACACCTCCATTTCCAGATACAGACCAGTCCTAGATCCACCCTACGTGGCACCCTCACCTACAGGCCCCCGGACCTCGAACAGCGTTCACCACTACCATTGCCGACCTCGTCGCCCCCCATGCCATCGCCTCCATGGACTACATTCTCATCGGAGACCTCAACTTCCACCTCCACAACCTCAACGACCCCAACTCCTCCACCCTCCTGGACAACCTCGCCAACCTCGGACTGAAACTGCTCATCACCACCCCCACCCACAAAGCAGGACACACCCTCGACCCCATCTTCACAGGAGGAAACAATATCCACTTCAGCCACACCATGCAACCCCTCTGGACGGACCACCACTGCGTACACTTCCACGTAAACAAACCCACCGCCCCCAAACCTGCACCCCACCCACTGCGAAGGAACTGGAGCAAGGCCATCGAGGAGCACCTCAACTCCACCCTCAACTGCGATGCCCCCTCCACCTCGTCCAACGCCAACCTCGCAGCCAAAGAACTGCACAGATGGATCTCCAACTGCGCAGACGAACTCGCACGCCTTCGCAACCCCGACAGACAGTGGCCCAGAAAGGCAACCTGGTTCACCGCCAACCTTCAAGAATCCAGACGCACCTGCTGACGTCTCGAGAAGAACTGGCGAAACAGCAAAACTTTGGAAGACCTCACCACATATGAGAACGCCATGACAGAATACCACCAACTCATCAGATCAACCAAACGAACCTTCATCCAGAACAAGATCACTGCCAACTCCAGCAACTCGAAGGAACTCTTTAGCACAATCCAAGAATCCACCAAACCCCCAGCGAGGCCATGGACATCACCCCCTCCCAGGACCTCTGCAACAAGCTCAGCTCCTACTGTTGTAGTGAGCCTCAGCAAGGCCTACCAGTGCTTAGGGGTTCTCCCTTCTCTGCACAGAGTCCTCAGACACTTAGGAAGAAGTTGGCACAGAAACTGAAATATAAAAGACAGAGTTTATTAAACCTTATAAGGTGGAGCTAACATTCACACATCACCCTTCAGTAATGCATGAAGTAGCACACTGAATGGAAGGATCCTGGTCCTTTTATACCCACACAGGGGCTCAAATGAAGGCGGTACAAACACAAATGCTGGTTGTAGGTACATATAAGGTCATACAGAGAATGCACAGTCGACAAGTGGGTGGAGCTAACAGTTTCTACTTTTAGTAGACACATCCTGACATTTATAAACTTGAAACAGCTGCAAGCTCAACTGAGCATGTGCAAAGCAAGAGGAACTAAAGTTAACTTGTCTCTAGGCAGATTTCAAGAGCAGTTAACAGGAAGGTAGGACAGAGCACATGGCGAGCACATGGTAGCACATGGCAGCCAAAATGGCTGACAGAAATACAAAATGGATTCCACAAAGCGGACAATTTAGCCTCTGAATACAGGCTGTCTTTAGCCAATGCTTAACTTAAGTGCTGCCAAATTACAACAGACGGCCCTTTCAGCATTGGCTGAAGACATTCGTTTATCTGGGGTAATCTAAATATTCATCCCGTACATCTATTAACATTATTTCGGCCACCTCTTTATTCAACATTTGTTGGGCCTTTGTTTCAGCAACGTTCCCTCTTCCCAGGTATACAAGCAGAGATGCAAATGGAGCAAAGCATTGGACCACATTGGATACATACACAGCATGTAAAAAGTATTAATCATTACACACAGGATAGTCAGTAGCTTCCAGCTCCAAGCAGAAACAAGAGTCCAAAATCATCTAGTCTAATTCTAAGTTTCAGGGCTCTGATGTATTTCAGTGACTATCTATTTCAATTAATAGCCAACAGCACATACTTAATAAAAACATTTTCAATAGACTTTTCCAGTATTTCTTATGAGGGCTAAATTATCAATTAATATACTTAAGGAAAGAGTAAAGTAACATGCTCAGATGAACTTTTCTCGTGCAGAATAAACATTACTCTTAAAAAATATTAAAGCAATCAGACATATTATTACAAAAACAATCCTGGCTCCGGGGGACCAGGAGGACCACACAGGGCCATAGGAATTAGGACAAGGAGCCGCAAAGGGCTGCTCCTCCTCAAAAATGGGACGACCAAAGGGGTACATTACTAACAAAAAAAAAAGTCCTTGAACCAACCAGCCAGAGGGGAGTCTTCTCCCTGTGTCCGTTTTGAGCCTCACAGGCAGGCTCTTGTTGTTCCCACGGTGGAGCTGCACAACTCGCAACTCAAGAATCACGGAGAAGAAAAAGTCTTTCTTTCAGGATAGGGCAATCACCCCCCCAGGGCAAATACCCTCAATGATCCTATCCAGTGTCTCAGGCAGTGCACCAGTTTTCTTCACTTTAATCTAACAGGCACCAAGGGCATAGCACCTGTACCCTAAACTCAAGTCCTTCCCTAACTCCTGTATTGCACCTCTGGCGCACTGCTCTTTTGTTGGGGCACAAATTGTACCCAGTGCTCGGGCATCTCTTGATCAACAAACAAAGGCGTAGACTTGCATTCACTTTGGACCAGGACTAAGAGGCCTGATGCTAGGATCTCTGAAGCAACCCTTCTTTCAAAGGGGGTCACCTCAAGCAAAAGCCTCCTTGCCGTCCTTGTCGTTCTGTGACTCTCTCAGCTGGGCATCAAAAACTGGATCCACACAAAGATTTCTCCATCCTGATTTGTAACCCCGTCTTTCGCCCAAGACAGTGGCAGGGGTACACACTTCACGTCCCAGTGCTTCCGCCTTCACTGAGGTCCTAGTTGCCAGCAACGCCTATGCTGGTTACCTTCACTTTGGCTTCAAACTGGAGTGACGCTGACTCCCCAGGCTGGATCTGATGTCCGGGCCCCTCTGGCAATGGTTGTAAGGCAGCAAATATCTATTGGTGGACAGAACAAGAGGTCTTTAGACAAGGCACAGAAATAATCTAACAACAGAGAGGATAGTCTCAGAATACTTCCTTAGTCTTGGGGCGCCCCATACATTAGCAAGGCACCCAAGAACCACTTCATCTATCTGAGAGTAGAAAACCCTGGACCTATTGGCAAGTATAAAAGGAACGTTTTGGTGAACTGACAAGAGTAATACATCACCCAATCCCAAGCAGCCAAGGAAGTCTGTGTTCATTTACTAAATTCTGAGGAAAAAGAAAAACAATACAGACATACTCCAAATACTTACATTGGTGTATTCCTATATTACTAATCTGAAGAACCCTCAAGAAAAAGGAAATGTTCTACACTTTTACTCATAGATTTTACATTACTTGTACAGGACTGCAGACACTTGTAAAATAATTTCTCTTACAGGTTATGCTTAGGACCATGCTCTCATGTTATAGGTGCAGCAGGAAAATCTAAGACTGCTAATTTAACAGGGATTCTTATTGCAAAAAGAACTAAACTTCAACATAGTGGGTACTTTTTCTTCAGCAGAACATGTTATGACAAACAAACTCCTATAAAACAATATTTTCCTTCAAAATGTTTGCTAAGGATCACATGAGCGTCTTTCCTGCATTGTACTTTTCACGATCTGGACTATGCAACATCATTTTCAAAAGGAAAAAAAACCTATCGCCAGCTCTAATAAGGGCTGTCAGCTTATTGACAGAGACTAGCTAATAAAAGACTAGCAATGCCCTTGCAAAACTGTATAGAACATGAGAATAACAAACAATAATAGTGTTGCCACCTGAGATTTTTGAACAGAAACCCCCACTATACAATTTTCCTTAAAGATCAAATAAGGGAACATCAATCTGTTCTACTCATTGTTTCATACAGGATGGGCAGTAACATAGCTTATGTGTTTCATCTTTTTATTAATTCTAACAATTTTAAAACAGTATTACAGAATAGCCAATTGTAATTGTAATTGTAAGTAGCATTTATATAGCGCAGCTGTCACCCAACGGGCATCCTGGCGCTGGGATTACCTAAATCACTGTGCAGCTATAAAACTATGAATCATCATGCGCCAATCTCTCAAGGCTATTCTTTTGGAAAGAGCCTGGTTTTTAGCTTTTTTTTCTAAACTGCAGTAAGTCATCAGTCTGTCTGAGTTCACTTGGTAGTTTATTCCATAGCCTTGCGGCTGCATAGCCAAATGATCTACCTCCTAGTCGGGTTTTCTTGACTCGTGGGGTACATACTAGGTGGGCTGCCAAGGAACGAAGACTTCTAGCTGTGGAGTACCAAGTAAACATTCTCTGTAATGGTTTAGGCCCCATTTTGTGTGCCGCCTTATGAACAATGCAAAGTGCCTTAACTGTCATATGGCCATTTCCTAGACAGCTTTAGACACTCAAAAAAAAGTGAGAAAAAGAGAGAAAACATAATTTTGCCTACCCTTAATTTGTAGAGGAGCTAGCCTCCTTCCCCCATTTTGACAGTAGGAAAACCTGAAACAGGTTTTACTTCTGTCAATACTTTCAACCCCTATTTGTAGCAACTGGGCACAAACAAACTTGTAGGAGATGTCTTAGAAAGTGGCTATTCTCTGATTCAAGCACATCGAGTACTGTAGAAAGCGTCAGCAACAAATGTATCAATTCCTTGAGCAATTGTACTAGATTAACATGAGGGCGCATGAATGCAAACTAAAATCCATTTCCTCCTTATCGTAGCCCCTACACAGTATTCTTTAAACTAAAACCATTATTTTATATACCTGGCAAATCAATGCTCAACTGAGGGCTGTTTTCCTTCGTTTCATATGAGTGCGCAAAACGTGTGTTTGCCAAAAATAGGAAGCAAAGCTTCTCTTTCTCTCTTTGCGCTATCATCTCGTCTTTCAAAAAATCTTTAGAAGGTCGAAGTATCCAAGCAAACATTACCCTTCAGCCTGCTAAGTAGCTAAATACAGAACTCCGACCTTTGACCCGTTCAGCAGCTGCTCATTTTTGCGTGCAAGGCTTGCCATGCGGTTTGTAATGCAAAGCAACTCTGGAGAATCACAGCGAAAAGCAGTCCTATACTTATTTTCATTTATGTACAGTGGTGTACAGTGGTGTGCAGAGGCAGCTGTTTATTTTATACTTGCATATACTTTATGGAAGCCTGAGAGCACGTTAAAACTGCCTTGAGTGGTAGAACTGCTTGTAAAATTGTGAATTTTAGCTCAATTTCGACTTTGGTGGTAGGGGCACTTAAAAATGAATATCCTACAATATTTTTGCATAATAGGAACCCCCAGAGTGTTCTCTAGATAGCCCAGGAATGGGAAATCAGAAATGCATAAGATATACCCTTTTAAAAACAAGTTTTGTACGGCTGGGTAAAGTGACATTTCACATTTAAGTTCCCTTCTTATTGCGGTACAGCACTGCTTAAATTCAACTTTGATGCTAGGAATTCACAGTATGATGATTAGGCTTTATAAAGATGAAAAAACGAATTTAAAGCATTTATTTTTAACAATATATTTTCCCATATAATAATTATTATTTGTTATCAATAAAACCAACCATTTTAATGATTCCACATTGGAAAAGCAAGCTTCATTCGTAGCCTATCATATTTAAACACATTCATTCATAACCCTAAGCACAGAAACCTTACTTGAAACAGGAAAAGTCTGCGCCACTTTTAATGGACAGTTATCATTTAACATCGGAACCACAGATATACTTATGTAAAGAAGGCATTAAGAAAGGAAATCCCTACTTTCAATTTTGTTCTGTTATCCAAAATAATGAAACTGGTTTTTAGAAACTTTTAAAATAGGGTAGGCCCTTATACCAGGTTTACACTGACTTAAAATATCGCTGACGCAGCATTCCTGCCTGTGGCCGTGAGCAGGAATAGCCATATGCTATTTATGCAGCTGTTGTGTGTCAGCAGGCGTCGAATTTTCACGCCTTTCTCAGGAAAAAACCCTTTATTATTTGAAATACCCTGACAGAGTTAAATCCCCATTTGCTGTGTCAAACGGTTTCTTTTTAGTTAGTTAGTTTAAACACAGCTGTCGGAAAGCTTTTTCTCGGGTGCTGAAAGAAAAGCATGTCACAGTCTATTTAAAAACTGAGGCATTTAAATGCAGTCAAATCTATCTTTCTATAATGTGTATTTAGTTCAGCAACGACCAAATTCACTCAAATGATGTGCATGCCTTTTAATGTCTAATACAATGTATTTAAAGAAAAGGCTGTGACATTGTGTATTTAAGTCTATTGATTACAAAACACACAATTTCGTTTTTTTTTCTCTCTGTATGAGGCCTATTTTAATCCTATTGAATACGAATTCTAATTTTATGTTTAGCATTGTGGCAAGTTGCACACATGTATAGTGTCTTACTCTGTCAATTTAAATAGTAACATGCAGCTGTTTAGCATATGTTACATAATTTATTTCTGGATTTTTATTTAATATGTAAGTAACTAAATGACATTTTGCATAACAGAATGATGACAGCAAAAAAACATAAACAAACTCATTGAGCTCATTCAGACAGTTACAGAAGGACACAACACAGCGCGCTTAAAGCTAGCCATTCGTACACAGAGTACTCACACAAGTATTACCAATGTCAAACCAAAAACCCCACATAGACATTTAAACACACATTTAACCCACAAATCAATACTTAGGACAGCTTACAAAGTGTACGCAAGACCAACCTATTTGTAAATACTAATTGTAAGTCATATTTACAAGAAGAGCTCTCAAAAGTAGCCCAAAAACTGTTCCATGGTCAAGAAGCCAAAATACACCAAATTCGCCAGTTTTGGCTGGTAGAACACTCAAAAAGCGCTCTGCATATCACCACTTATGAATGTTACTAAGTGCGCAGATCCGGATCCGTTTTATGTACATATTTAGTTCCATGGGGTACTTAGTCACCAAGGAAGAAATATCTTTTACTATACCTAAACCTATTTAGGTATCCCCTCTGAGGGAGTCAACTAAGTACTTCCTAAATCCATATCGGTACCTCCAAGACAGCAACACTTTCAACAAAGTGTACTGGTAACAGGCATGCCAAAAATATTATAGCATATATAATATTATACTCCAAGTGACACTTAACACAATGTGTGTCGTTCAAGTTTTCAAAATTAGAGAACAATCTCCTCATTACCTGCCTATATGAATTGCAATGCATATATAACTTACAAAATAAATTCCAAAATTGGCCAATCATACAAACAAAGCCACAGTAAGTGTTACTAAAACTACCTTACCAATCAAAGGCATCAAACCAACAGCAAGTGCCGCAAAACGGCTCTTACCAATCAAATGGTGTCCAGGTTCCAACTGCCAAGTTCTCAAATTGACCAAATGGTCACTGCACGGCAAATCAACAGAAGAGATCTCAGTCAAGGACCGGCGCCGCCGGGATGGTCAGATCAGAAAGAAAGGAAAAACGCCATGGGTGCCAAGACTCAGGTCTCCTCAGGCAGCGATCGCGTCCAAGAGCGAGATTCCAATCCTTCATCTCGACCAGTCCTTCGGGCATCCGAGTCACTGATGAGTCCCACGTTGGAAGCGCCAATTTGTTGTAGTGAGCCTCAGCAAGGCCTACCAGTGCTTAGGGGTTCTCCCTTCTCTGCACAGAGTCCTCAGACACTTAGGAAGAAGTTGGCACAGAAACTGAAATATAAAAGACAGAGTTTATTAAACCTTATAAGGTGGAGCTAACATTCACACATCACCCTTCAGTAATGCATGAAGTAGCACACTGAATGGAAGGATCCTGGTCCTTTTATACCCACACAGGGGCTCAAATGAAGGCGGTACAAACACAAATGCTGGTTGTAGGTACATATAAGGTCATACAGAGAATGCACAGTCGACAAGTGGGTGGAGCTAACAGTTTCTACTTTTAGTAGACACATCCTGACATTTATAAACTTGAAACAGCTGCAAGCTCAACTGAGCATGTGCAAAGCAAGAGGAACTAAAGTTAACTTGTCTCTAGGCAGATTTCAAGAGCAGTTAACAGGAAGGTAGGACAGAGCACATGGCGAGCACATGGTAGCACATGGCAGCCAAAATGGCTGACAGAAATACAAAATGGATTCCACAAAGCGGACAATTTAGCCTCTGAATACAGGCTGTCTTTAGCCAATGCTTAACTTAAGTGCTGCCAAATTACAACACTACTTCCATCTGAAAATCAAGTCCCTCTATGACAACTTCAATGAACTGACTCTGGACTCCGAAACCACTCCCCCCTCCAACAATGGCAGCCAACCCACCATCTCCACCTGGATCCCAGCCACCACCGAAGACACCGAATCGACCATGAAAGGCATCCACTCAGGATCACCCACGGACTCCTGCCCTCCGCACATCTTCCACACAGCCGCCACCGACATTGCAATGAAACTAAGATGCACCATCAACACCACCTTCTAAACCGGCACCTTCCCCGACGACTGGAAATGTGCAGAAGTCAAGCCCCTGCTCAAGAAGCCCTCAGCAAACCCTTCAGACCTCAAGAACTATCGACCCATCTCCCTCCTCCCCATCGTGGCCAAAGTCACCGAAAAGACCCTCAACGCCCAAATAACGAAATTCATCGAAGAGAACTCCATCCTAAACCCCTCCCCATCATGATTCCACAGCAACCACAGCACTGAGGCGCTCTACTCGCCACTACAGACAACATCCGTACCCTCCTCGACCAGGGCCACACCACGGTGCTGATCCTACTCTACCTCTCCGCAGCCTTGAACACCATCTCCCACCGCACATGTGCCACCAGACTCCACGACGCCGGCATACAGGGAACTGCCCTCAAATGGCTCTGCTCCTTCCTCACTGGCAGAAGCCAAAGAATCAGACTGCCACCCTTCCTCTCCGAACCCACAGAGATCAACTGCAGAGTACCCCAAGGATCGTCACTCAGCCCCACGCTCTTCAACATCTACATGGCCCCCCTCGCCGCCATTGTCAGACAGCACAGACTCAACATAGTCTCCTACGCCAACGACACCCAGCTAATCCTCTCCCTCACTCACCAAGGATCCCATCACCACCAGACTCAGCTTCCAGGAAGGAATCCTGGATGAGCAGCAGCTGCCTGAAGCTCAACTCGGAGAAGACAGAGGTCCTCATCCTCAGACCCTCTCCCACCGCATGGGACAACACCTGGTGGCCCACCACCCTCGGAAGCCCCCCCCACGGACCGCGCCCGGAACCGCTGCATCGTACTCGACTCCTCCCTTTCCATGACCCGACAAATCAATGCCGTCGCCTCCACCTGCTTCAACACCCTCCGCATCCTTCGCACAACCTTCAAATGGATCCCCCCGAATCAAGAAAGACTGTCACCTTCGCACTCATAACCAGCAGACTGGACTACGGAAACGCCCTCTACACCGGAATCAACAAGTCTCTGATCCGCAAACTCCAGACCATACAGAACATCGCAGTCAGACTCTTCCTCGGCATCCCTCGACATGAACACATCACCCAACACCTGCGAGACCTCCACTGGCTGCCCATCGAGAAGAGAGTAACCTTCAAGAGGCTCCCCATGCCTACAAATGCCTTCACAACACTGGACCCCAATACCTCAATGAGAGAATCTCCTTCCACGTACCCAAGAGAAACCTCCAATCCGCCGACCTCGCCCTCGATGAAACCTAGCACATCTGCAGAGCCAGAATGGGTGGAAGAGCCTTCTCCTACACCGTGGCCAAGACCTGGAACTAGCTCCCGATCGACATCAGGCGCGCCCCCTCTCTGAACATCTTCAGGAAGTCCCTCAAGACTTGGCTCTTCAACTGAACAGAGCTGCCCCCCCCCCCCCCTCCAGCACCTTGAGACCCTCACGGGTGAGTAGCGTGCATGACAATTCCATAATTGATTGATTGACAGTTTGAAGAAATTAACCTTTAAGGGTGTTTTGCTGACTGAAGATTTAAAAAGTAATGATTGAAAGCAGCAAAACCACATACAATGTTGTGCCTATATATCTGTTGTCTATTTCCTCTATTTTTGGGATGGAAATGAGATATACCAACAGGATAAATATTTTGAATGTATTTGTATTCTTACCCGCTGAAACTGAATCAGAAGCACAAAAATTTGAAAACGAAAATCAGTCGTTGTTTTAGGTTTTGCAAAGACATTTTGATTTTACTAAAATAATAGTATAATACGCTTACTTAAAAGGGCCTTCGGTCACCTCTATTTCACCCACTACAGCATACTGCATGAGGCAATGGGTCAGCCTACTTCAACCAGTGGTTAACTTCACTTTGATTGACTGCATTTTGCTCTTTCACAATGAGCACATCCATACACAAGGTAGTTCCCGCTAGTGTTTTTGTTTATACTTTACAATTCCATTAGTGTTGCCTTTGAGTTTAGACCCTGAGGTAAAAACAGGACCTTTCTAGGGGATGTGAGCACAGGCCACAATTCACACTTTATCAGTTCTTGCCTCCTGCCACTGCTGTTGTAAATTCCTTTTGAAGTGCCCTGTGGTAGGGTGCTCTGGGAGGACGGCGAGGAGTGCCCCAGGGGCACCGAAGGACGAACCTCTGTACCGTCTCCATGGTTACCGGTGGACACGTGGGGGCTGAGTACAAAAGACCCGGAAGTCGCCAAGCGGAAGAAGGAGGTCGGGAACGGCGAGCGAGGGTCCGGAGACAACGAAACCGAAGGGAGGTCGGAGAAGGAGAACGGAAGAGGCAACGACGCGAAGACACCGGAAGACGGCGGAGATACCAATCACCACAGGGCGGAGGCGTCCCCTGCGAAAGGCGTGCTGGACGAGGCGGTCGTGACCCCATCATCGGGTCACAGCTTCAGGCAAGTGATCGAGGGAACCGGACGCCGACTGGGCGGGTGGTTGCACACGCAAGCGTTATATACAGGACTGTAAGGAGCAGGGGAGGAAGAGGGACAAAGAGTAGAGGTATCTATCCCACCCCCTTTTTGTTTTATGGTATTCAACATTGCTCGGTCCGGCGTTGGGCTGGAACTGTAGTCTGGGGCGTTGAGCGTCTACGTGGGTAAACGCTGGGAGGACGTCGACCGAGCCACTCTCACCATTAGTGAGTCTCCGATAGGGCAAAGGTCGCCACTGAAGTAAGTGGCTCCCTGGAGACCAAAAGGCTAAAAGAAGCCCAGGGTGGGTGAGGAACTCAGAGTGGGAAGAGCAAGGAACGATAGCAGGAGAGCGCGAGAAGACAGGGGGGGGATCCGTGAGCAGGGGACCCTTACTAATCGCCTCTCTCTTCTTCCTCGAGGGGACGGCCACTGCCAGAGACGTGAGGAGGTGAAAGGAAACCGGCCAGACCACTGTGGCAACGCTGAGAACCCCGCGACGAGACAAAATAGCAGACCCACCTGAGAAAACCCACATCTTGTTCAGTAACGGAATTAATAAAAGATCCACTTCCCAGAACCCGAACAGTCGTCTGTGGTCATTGGGCGGTTGACATGCCCATTGTTTATCTGATGGCTGGTTTTTCACAGCAGGTCCGTTTCTTTCCTTCTTCCTTCTTTTTATTTGTTTGCTTCTTTCATTTTTGCTTTCTTTCACTCATTCCTTCTTACATTCCTTCTTTTCATTATCTTTCTTTCTTTCTCTCTTTCTTTCTTTCTCTCTTTCTTTCTTTCTTTTTACTTTCTTTCTTTTGTTTGTTTCTTCTTGGTTCTTCCTTTCTTTCTTTCCACCTTTCTTTCCTTTCTTTCCTTCCCTTCTTTCCTTTTTCATTCCTTTCTTTTTACTTTCTTTCCATCTTTCCTTGCTTTCTTTTTTCTATAATTCCATCTTTCCATTTGTATTTCTTTCTTTCTTTCTTTCTTTCTTTCTTTCTTTCTTTCTTTCTTTCTTTCTTTCTTTCTCTTTCTTTCTTTCTTTCTTACTTTCTTTCTTCTTCCTGACCTTCTTCCCTTCTTTCATGCTTTCTTACTTACTTTCCTGTCTTCTTTCCAGATTTCCCTTTATATTTCCATCTCTCTTTTCTTTTTCACACAACTGAGCTCACCTTGATGGACCACAGCATCGTCCATTTCACCATCGCTGTGAACCAACAGGCCACTATCACCCCATCCGCTGCAGCTGAAACACCATTACCGAATCCCAATAAATGACCCGCCTCAACACCACCACCCTCCACACATCCGACGACGTCAATCAAGCCGCCGCCCACCTATCAGAATGGATTGCCACTAGTGCCAACTTCATCGCTCCCATCAAAACCCTTAGCAACAAAATAACCAATAAGCACAGCAACTGGTTCACTCCCGAACTCAAAGCAGAAAAACGGAAATGCAAATCTCTGGAGAGCTAGGCGACTGCACAGCTTTCAAGACTGCCTTCAAATCCAACCACCACGCCATCAAAGAAGTCAAGAAAGCTGAACTCACCACCTGCCTCCAGGCCACCAACCGCACCAAAGAACTGTTTCACATCGTCAGAGAATTATCTTCCACAGACGCAGTCGAAAACACCATCCAGCCCTCCCAGTCCCTCTGCATCTCACTTGCCAACTTCTTCCACACCAAGATTGTTAACATCTACAAGAACTTCGAATCCCAACTGCCACAGCCTGACCTCCCTACTCCTCCCACCACCCTTCTGTCATACCTCCTGACTGACCGGACACCAGTTTGCCAAAATCACAACCTCCATCATGTCCTCCATCCATCCCAAAGCACCAACGACCCCTGCCCACACCATGCCTTCAACCGTGGAAACAAAGTAATTGGACCCCCCGCTCACCAGCATCATCAATTCAGCATTCAGACTGCCACCTTCCTGGAATACTGGAAGCATGCTGAAGTCAAACCAGTTCTGAAGAAACCCACAGCGGACCCATCAGACCTCAAGAACTACTGCCCCATCTCGCTACTCCCCTTCCCTGCAAGGTTCTGGAGAAAGCTGTCAACGCCAACTCACAGACTACCTGGAATCCAACCACCTGCTCGACCCCTCCCAGTCCAGTTTTTGCTCAAACCACAGCACTGAAACTGCCCTTATAGACGTCAGAGCCATCCTTGATGATTCAGCAGCCCTGATCCTCCTTGACCTGTCAGTGGCCTTCGACACAGTCTCCCAGCACCTCCTCACCCAGAAAATGTACTGCTTCGGCATCCACTGCAACGCCCTCAAGCTAATATCATCCTTTCTCACCAGGTGCCTCCCACCATTAATCTCCGTCCCCAAGCGCATCATATGCAGCGAAGCCCAGGACTCCTCAATCAGCCCCACACTGTTCAACATCTACATGACTCCATTGGCACCCATTGCCAGCAGCCACGGCCTCAACATCATCTCCTACGCAGACGACACCCAGCTCATACTCTCCTTCATCACAGACAGGGACATCACCAGAGCAAACTTAAAGAACGCCATCACTGATGTCGCCGACTGGATGAGAGCCAACTGCCTCAAACTCAACTCCGACAAAACCGAAGTTCTCCTCTTCAAAAGACACCCCTCTCCGTGGGGCAACTCCTGGTGGCCCATGGACCAGCTCCCACTCCCACCACCCACACCTGCAACCTCTGTATCATGCTTAACAGAAAGCTCTCTATGAGACAAAAGGTCAAATCGGTCACCTCCATCTGCTTCAACACCCTCAGAATGCTACGCAAGGTCTTCAGATGAATCTCAACAGACACCAGAGCAACCATCAGACAAGCCCTCATCAGAAGTCGCCTTGACTATGGAAACACCCTCTACGCAGGAACCACCGCCCTCCTCCTCAAGCACCTCCAAACCATCCAGAACGCAGCAGCAAGAGTCATCCTGTACTTACCCAGACAATCCTGCATCACCCCCCACCTCCACAGCCTTCACTGGCTCCCCATCAAGAAAAGATGCCACTTCAAACTGCTTACACACACCTACAAAGCCCTCCACAACATGGGACCAGAATACCTGAATAACTGCCTGACCTACCACCAGCCCACCAGACACCTGCGGTTGGCCTCCTTGGCCCTCGCCACCATCCTCTCATCCATCGTACCTGAGCCGGTAGACACACCTTCTCCCACCTCACCGCCAGGGCCTGGAATGACCTCCCCATCCACCTCCGAACCGCTACCTCCCTTGCCGAATTCAGGAGCAGCCTGAAGACCTGGCTGTTCAAATAAGCCCCACCCCACACAGCGCCTGGATACCCCTGGGGTGATGAGCGCCCCCATACAAATACTGATGATTGATTAATTCTTTCTTTTCTGTCTTTTTTCTTTCTTTCTTTTGATTTTGCAAAAATTATGTATAAGGCATAATTACTCATAGGTGTTTTTTAACTTGTGGTTGTGTCATTCACTTTTTCTCCAACTCAATCAAGCAAGCATTTAGGGGCAATTTGATAGCTCACTTCAGCCACTGACTGACTTCACTATGAGTTATGGCATCCTTCCCTTTCACAGTGAGCACATCCACACACAAAGTAGTTCCCTTCAGTGCAAGGGAGTACTATGGTAATGTGTGCTTTTTTGAGACCCAAATTCTTTTTTTGCCTTTAGTCAATGTTTTTTTTAGATTGACGATCACTCACTAGCTTCCCAACCCAAAAAGTTTTTTTTTTTAAACATTTTCTTTATTTGCATTTTCATATTATTAGCATACACAGGATACTGCACATAATTCTTTGTACAAAGCTTATTTACACAAACACTTATTCCATAACATCAAAAAAAGAACTTCAGGACAGTCAATTACATCAGTCGAATAAATTCGGTTCTGGATCCCAACCAATAAAGTTATGCAAAAGCCATGACATAACAAAACAAGACATACCAAAAGACTGGCGGATAATTCCAGACCTATTGCCTTTGTCATTGCTTGGATAGTTTTGCTGTGTTTTGCTTCTTTTCCTGCAATAATTCTGTATTTTCATCTTTAAAACATAAGAGTAGAGACAGAATCATGAAAGAATCATTTTCAAGCTTTCAGTCTCCAGAAAAGAGATTCAAAAATCACCTGTATAGGTCACAATGCTCCATTGACATAGCAATCACTTATATAAAAGACTAAACCTCTATGAAAGCATCCTAAGGTACAAAGCCGCATATAACAGTCATCCTGCGCAGTCCATCATCCACCTCCCTACACAGTGCTATTATGTTCCTACACCATCACATAACATCCAAAGGACAAGAAAAACTAAGGGTTAACATGCAGGTTTGGGTATACCTAGCCTACGGTCTTCCCACTCATTACTAGCCGCTGAATTCGAGCAGAGTCCACAAATGTCATCAGACTGAGGAACTGACATTTAGATGTATATTAAGGGCAGTGGGTTTGTGGCCACGGGCTTATGGAACGGCCCCCAAACCTGGTCGTTGGTTTTATAAATGACATGTTCAGGCCACCGCTCTAGTCAACTTGTCCATCCATTCACGATGGGACAGAATAGTGGGTTTCCTCCAGTGGAGCAGGATGCAAGTTTTTACGACATATAAGGACCTGAAAAAGTCATAAGGATATCATCAACATAAAGAAAAAATATGATAGGGTCTGATTGTGAAGGATCATCTTTAAACATGGGTAAGGACTGTATAGCGGCTGCTAGTGGTTCCAGAGTAGGAAGGAATAGAACTGGGGTCAGTATGCATCCCTGTTTCATGCTGTGTTTTATCAACACTTCTTCCAGGTCCCTGAATTGCCATAACAAATGATCATTGGTCCTCAGATGATCTCTGGAAAAGCATTCCAGACCAAAGCCCACCTGTAATTGATGAGTCATAACCTTAGACAATTTGGATGATAGGATTTGGTAGCATTTTAACATTGTTAATAAGGGTGATGGCTTTCCCTTCCTTGGTAATGAGTGTTATGATGGTCTTGTTAGATATGGGTCATAAGGATCAGGTAGTCTGTGCTTCCGTAAAAGCCCCAAAGAACATGGAAGACAGGTGGGCCTTCCATGTTTGAAAGAATTCTCCAGGGAAGCAGTTTTCCCATCGGGACTTGCAGGTCGGTAAGTTAGAGATGGTCTCATCATTCTTATATATAGCAAGATCACCACTCAAGAGAGTATGACATTCATACCGCAACAGAGGCAGATTAAAGGGATGAACAAATTCCCTTTCTGCTGGTGATTCCTCATTCTGGGTGGCATCCTACAAAGCCTCATATAAAGAGGGGAGAGCCTCTAAGACGTCCAGAGAGTGCATTAGCAATCAGCCCAGAGCATCCTGAATCTTGGGTATGGCCAACTTAGAGGGTCATTATGTCTGGCGGATCACCGCCGCCCGTATGGCGGTGGCGATCCGCCCGCCATTCCCATCCGCCCGCACAACATTTCCCCCGCCATATTACGATGGCGGTGGGGACCCAGGCGGACAGAAAGACCGTCCGCCGCTTTTCTGCTTGAGGAGGAGGGCGGTGGTTCCTGCGTAGAGTGTGTTTCCATAGTCGGCGGAAAAGGGCGCTAACATTGTGTCTGCAAGACACCGCCATCCATATTAGGATGCCGGAGGAAAGCAGCCTTACCATGGCGGTGTTGCCGCCATGGAAAGGCATGTGGTCTTTGCCTTTGGGGGCCCGTAGCTGTGAGCACCGCCCGCCACAATGCTGGGAATAGGGCTTGCCACCGCCACCGCCACGATGGCGGTGGCATCCTAATATCAGGTGCGAGACCGCCGCACCGCTTGCGGACGGTCCCGCATTCCGCTGCGGTGGCGGGCGGACTTTGTCCGCCCGCCATCGTAATGATGCCCTTAGTCTCCTTCTGCCATAGATAGTATGATAACATTCTCCCACCCTTTTCATCTCACTCTCAATGTCACAACTTGAGTCTCATCAATGCCTTTTCAGCCACAGTGTAATAGAGCTAGTTGAAGGCTTTTTTCCCAGCTTCTAGTCATTATAAATGGAGAGGGGTGGTAGTGCTATCAAACTCAGACATCAGTGACGCTATGTTGCACTCCAGTCTAAGTCACATCCTAGAGGTTTTTTTCCAGCTACTTACATTAGCTGACACTACTAAGCAACTTTGTCCGTTGCTCCGAGAAACTGGGCCAAAGAGAAATAACTTTCATTTTTTCTCCTTGTAAAGGTCAGCATGAAGTTCAGAAAATGTTTCTAATCTGATTACTTATTCCTAAATTCCTACATTCACCAATGCTGCATGGGATGGATAATATGGCCCGTGGTGAGGTCCAACTGGACTGGGAATTTGATTGAATAGAATCTTGTGCACGTGCACAAAGTGTTAGCTGGAGCAGGGAGCACTGTATCTGAAAAAAATCAATACTCAACAACACACCTTGAACTGGTGACAGAAAAGTATATTTTTTTTCCAAAGGTTGGTAAGTCACCATACATCTTCCAAAATATGATCCGTCAAGATGTTCTGCAGCCTTGTCAAGGCCCCAGTTCCCTTCTGTCTAGTATTGGCTCCATAGCCAGATTTCAGTCACCTCCAGTTATCGTTTCTATCTTTTTGAATTCGACAATAAGCCTTGATAGACACTAGTGGTGTGCAAAATTCACGTTATTTGCTTTCGTATAATTAAGCAAAATGTTAGCACATTTATGTGAAGTTACATGTAATTATACAAAAGGATAACATGGGGCCCACAAATTTAAAGTGGTGTTAAGATGACAGTGCCTCACAAAACTGCATTTTTGTGCTAAAGGAAGCATTATTGTATCTAGCCAGACACTAAATCTTTTTGTAGAGACCTCAGAGGCAAAATATGGGGAATGCATTTCAATATATAGAGTATACTACTGATTATGTTGTGATAACTACTGGTATAATTTAATTCTACCTGTCAAAGGGTTGGTTCACTTAACATGCCTGCTATTTTTTTGCAATTTGTGTATCAGGAATCTGATCTTGCAGAAAAACACATCCTACAGGTGTGGTCGTCTTCACTTGAAAAATGGAAAATTGAGAACTTTGTTTAAAAACTGTGTCTCTTGGTTAAAATGTACCACTCTATTATGAATTGGTGTATTTTCTAAGGGTATTGGTTGGTACTACTTTAGCTTTTGAGAGCGGCCATAGCTTAAGCCTAAAAATGGATACCACTAACACACGCCAATGCTTCAGGATTAGCTACTCTAGTCACAAACAATAACTCAGTTTAAGGACTAAGGGCCAGATTTACAAAATATTTACGAGTCGCAAATCGGTCACAAACTGGTTTGCGGATGGAAAACGACTGTATGTCACGAACGAAAGCCATTCACAAATTTTTAAGAATGGAAATAGCGAGTTGGTATTAAAAAATCACTAATACCAGCTCCCAAATGGGATATGTTAGTGGGTCCTAAATAGCAAATAGCCACTATTTGGCACGTTTGCACATGCAGTCTAGAAGGACCCAAACTGCCTGAACAACTGATACTGGAGTGCTGGCAAAGTCACTAATACATTAAGACATCGCTATGCAAACAGAGAAATTCCCCAAACAAATAAGAGAAAGGGAATAGAGAAATATATGTATTTTTTATTATTTATATTATTTTATCAAAATTCATAAAAATGACATGTGACATGGTAACCATTTCAACGCACATAAATATATATGAGGTCCCACATTCACACACTCAATACATACTAACAACCACAAATACAAACATACTCATACACTCTCCACACTCAAGAGCAATTCACCATTGGTGATATAGTCAGAAACTCAAATTGGTTCACATTCATTGTGCAAAATACACAATAGGCATCAAGTATTTAGTAGTCAGTAGTCTTTCATGTGTCTTCTCGTTATAGAGGGTGGAAACAGATGGAGGCACGAGGTTCGCCAGCGTTAACGCGCGTTTCGGTGTCTAACCCGATGTGGGTCACACCTTCATCAGGGCGGTCAAATCAAATGTGGGACACAAGAAAAGATGCGCCTAAAGGGATAATGAAATGGAGTAAGACAATAGATATTATACAACATAAGCAATATTAACATAACTCGAAAGGGATACAGTTCCTGGATATACGGCATATTAAGGGGAGAATTAGACGTTTGCAGCGTAATGATAGAGGTAATTTTATATAGAATCGACTCGTATTAATCAAAGGGAGGGGTGCGCACGTGGAAAATAGGCAGAAATAGATTGGAGAATACAGGGAAGGTCCAAGGAATCCCAAAAAGAATATATAAGAGATTTGTTGGCAACGAATTCACCCGAAATTCACATAGTGATAAAGAACTGAGTATAGTGATGATACAATACACATACAGACTATACCTGAATTGGGAGCATCTAAGTAAATCAACAGCAATAAAAGAGTGGGTTGAAATGGACTCAACAAACAGGGTCTGAAAGAAAAAAGGATATGCTATAGAAACGTAGAAGGAAAGGGGTCTTAGGGGTAGGTATGCCAATCCGGAGCTCTAATAAGATAGACTTAAGCTTACCGAGAAACTTAAATTGATACAACTGAGGTGTAGGCAAACAAGACGGTCATCCGACTCCACTAGTGTAGTGGTTCAAAATGCGAAAGGATAATTCTGGGAGTTTGTCCAATCTCCAAGAGAGTAGCGCTCAATGACGCGTATTCAGACCACTACAGAATACATCTACAGAAATAATAAAAAAGACACGCAAGGTAAACATATACAACGTGCCTCGAGGGGAGAGAGAGAGAAAGAAGCCACCCAGATGGATAATCGTAACAAGTGTAGAGACATAGAGCATCTCTAAAAGGGTGAAATAAGGAATACTCAAACAAAGGATATAGAAATACGAAGTATCAGAAGGTCCAAAGCGAACGGTTACCCGGAAGTTAACGGGAGGTATCACGCTGATATGCTGCACTGAACTGACGCGCTAAACTAGTTGAAACACACTGTGAATAAAGAACCATACAAAGGGAAAAAGTGGAGGATCTAAGGAGACACCGCAAGATTTACATGTGTTTCCAAGTCTGGTATTCGAGGCGCAAGTGAACAAAGAAGCTAGTGGGTCTAAGTCAAATTAAAAAATAGGGGAGACGAAAACCCACAGCGTTATACGGAAAAGCAGGGTGGGGCGTACGTTATGGGGAAAGATCCTTAATATACAAACGTATAATTACTAAGAAAACTTCTGACAACAGTAAGACTGGCTCTAAAATGGGGTCCCTATTGGAGAGGAGAGATACGGGCGAGACTTACCCACAGTGAGATATCAAGCGCGGCGGCCATTGTCCTCCTGCGGCGTGCGGGGAACAGGACTCCCGCTGGATGCCAAATCAGCTGAGCAACCAAGGCGGCGTTCAGAAAGTATATAAGGGATTGACTCAAAGCACGGCATCCATTCAGACCGGGAGGGTCAGCTCCTCCCTGAGAGTCAGAAAACAGTACTGGAAAGAGGACTGCACTTGGCAGTTAGATGGAAAATATTACGCGATGGCCATTTTGGGCAGGGAAGAGGATTCATATACAAAAAAAGGAGAACAATGCAAAGGGAGGGGAGAAAAGAGGCTAAAGATGTGTTGTTTTAGCGAAAAACCAGTAAAGTCAAAGATTGAAAAACAAAATATAATGCCAATAGTCAGTGAGGGAAAATGTACAAGGGAGAAGAGAAGAGAGGAGGGGGAAGAACTAATTCACACCAATCTGAGGGCACATATGGGGATACAACAGGACCCATCCATGAAGAAGATGGAGGTCCAGTTAAGGTGGAATAAATAATTGGGCAGACAAGATCAGTCAAGTAATTTTGGAATTTCAGGGAAAAAGAAATTGCGTAAACGTAGAGCTATCATAGGATCGCATTCTCCCATGGGCAGATTTCATTTAACCCTTTCTCTTGTGAGTTAAGGAGAAAAATCCAGAAGACTTCTCTTTTCCTTCTGATGGCAGTGAGGTCCCTTCCTGCCTGTGGTCGCACTTTCTCCAGAATGGACCATCTCAGGTCGCTCTCTATATGGGCTGCCTCTAACCAATGATTGACCAGAGGGGTAGAGTGTTTCTTAAGTCTGATGTTAGACTTATGTTCACCAATTCTCTTTCTACATTCTCTGCCGGTTTCTCCTACATAAGCTAGATTACATGGACAGAGAATGACATATATAACGTTTGATGAACGGCAATTAGTCATTTCAGAGAGAGATATAGTTCGTTCATTCACTCGAATGTTATCAAGGTTATCAAGGTTCTTGACGTTAACTAAGTGATTTTTGAGATTTTTGTTCCTTCTGAACGCAAACAACGGCTTGGGTAGCTTATGCTCACAATTGTCCATATTCAGTAAATACCATTGGGAGTTGATGGTCTGGCGTATCTTGTGATCAAGATTGGAATGCTTAGTCACGCATACCAATTTGTCTGATTGTCCAGTGTTCTTAGGTTGGAACATGGCTTCCCGATTATAATATCTGGCCCTCTTCAGTGAATCTTTAATCAGTCTCATGGGGTATCCTCGGTTGAGCAATTTTTCTTTCAAGATGTCAGCCTGTTTTAAAAAATTATTCATGCTCGTACAGTTTCTCCGCAAGCGGAGAAACTGGCTGAAGGGGGTACCCTCCTTCTGGCAGCGAGGGTGGAAGCTGCTGAACTGTAATAAAGTGTTTCTAGCCGTGGGCTTGGTGTATAATGAAACTTGTAGTTCGGAGTCTTGGTGCTCAATCCAGACGTCGAGGAATTCAAGTTTGGTGTTGCTAGATTGTGCAGTAAACTTGAGATTCGGATCGGCTAGGTTAATCCAGCTAGTGAATTCATCCAGGGTCTCCTTGTCACCCTTCCAAATAAAGAAAATGTCATCGATAAATCGCGACCAGGAGCGGACATTTTCAAAAAAGGGGGCCATCTCGTTATATATATTCTGTGCCTCAAAGTGTCCCATGTAAAGACATGCTACACTTGGGGCACAGGCCGCACTCATACTCACTCCCTGAATTTGCTGGTAGTAGGTGTCATTAAATTCAAAGAAATTTTCTCCTAATACAATGTCCAAGCATTGAAGGATAAATGACGAGTTAGTTATACTGGGATCGGACTGTAGGATCTCTCGAACTACTTTCATGGCTCCTTCTTGGGGAATATTTGTGTATAGGGACTCCAGGTCCATGGTGACCAGGAGTTCCATATCACAGTAGTAAGGGGTCTTCTCAATCTTAGAGATAAAGTGCCCTGTATGCTTGATGTAAGATGTGAGGTTGCCCACTAGGGGTTTCAAGAACCGATCAACATATTTTGAGAGGGGTTCAGTGGCAGCCCCAATGGTGGATACTATGGGTCTCAGTGGAGGGTTGCATTCATCTTTGTGAGTTTTCGGAACTCCATATATGATAGGTATATGTGTATAGGAGGGGGTTAAAAATTCTGCCTCTTTGGTGCAGATGTATCCGTTGTCAACTGCAGCTTCCACCATTCTGAGGATTCTGCGTTTCAGACTAGGTTCGGGATTTGTAGTGATCATCTTATAGTGTCTTGTGACCCCAAGAAGGCTGTTCATCTTCTCCACATATTGTGGGGTATCGAAGATGACAATACCCCCTCCCTTGTCACACGGTTTGATCGTCAGATTTCTATTGTCTTTCAGGGATCTAAGGGCGACATTCTCTCCTTTAGAGATGTTGTATGGAGGTTTGGGGACATATTTGATGACTTTCTGCATTTTGGTGATCACTGCTTTCTCGAAGATTTCTACCTCCGGTCCAAGTAAGTCAAGGTTGGGGGTGAAATCAGATGGCGATTTTAGGCCAGATAGGTTGTCAGGGGTGTCAACGGGAGGACTGGTTTGAAAAAACTTTTTTAACCTTATTCTACGGAAGAACAGGTGGAGATCCTTCATAAGTTCAAACTTATTTACGTTAGTGGTGGGAACAAAGGAAAGTCCTCTGGACAGAAGGGTGACAGCCTTAGAGTCTATGTTGTTAGAAGACAGGTTAAACACTGGGATACAGTTCACGTTTTCCAGTATTGCTGGTTGCGCGTTTGTATGTACATCTGAGGCTGGTCCTGCTCTTGGCTGTAGTTCCTTTGTTGTTGGTTCCGAATTCTGGGGCGGAAGTTTCCCCTTCTATTGCCTAAAAAACGGTTATGTGTTGGAGGTCTATCGAATTGGTCCTGTCTTACTTGGTAATTCGGCTTATAATGTGAAGGACCCTCACCGTCAGAGTCGGTGGTATCAGAGAAAGTTGTCACGCGCCTATTGCCCAAGCGGGGGGTGCCAATACCAGAGGGGTTTTCCTCGCTGGTGGTATAAATATTCGTGGTAAGGTAAGGATATGCGCGTTCTTGGGAGAATAGGCGAATTTCCTTTTTGAGTATTTTTGTTTTTCTTTTTAGGAGGTACTCAGAAAAAGAGTCTAGTTTGTAAGAGATTTCCTCCAATTTTCTCTTGCCGTTCTCAACTCTATTGTCTTTCTTAAGTTTTTCTTCCAATTCCTTAATTTCTTTATTAAGGATAGATATAACCTCCCTGGCCGTTTCAATAATCAACATCATCCAATCCCTGGAACATCTATTTGAAATTAATGCCCACTTTTCCAGGAATTGTCTGATTTCAATAAACAGGCTGGGAATATTCCTGACCCTCAGGCCAATGGGGATGGTGCCTGCTTTTAAGTATTCCAACATAAAGTTGGCATGCGACTCGGTGCGTTTGGACTTTTTTTAAGATTAAGAAGTTTTGTCTTCTAAGCCCTTCGATAGTGTGAAGTGTTTATCTCCGCCCGAGGTTTGGCCAATCAGCCGAGCAAAATCATCATGTTTGCACATGCAATTCATCACCAATTCAAACCAGGTTGTGAATGGGTGCAAACTATAAAAGCTGGCCCAGAATGTAGCCCTGTATGTGATAGCAAGGAGGAGCGCATACTGACTGCTCAGCCGAGGAGGAGGTGGAGACAAGAGAGAATTTTCCTAGTCAGGCTGATCTTTTTTGACCAAACAGAGGAAGATATATTTGATAAATACAGGCTAAGTAGCACTGTCATTTTGGAGTAAATTGCCCTCTTAAAGCCACACCTAGAAAGCAGTTCTCTGCGCAGCAATTCCATCCCCACCCATCTCCATATGTTGGGCTCATTATACATATTAGCCACTGGTAGTTACCAGAATGTGGTAGCTG
Organism: Calotriton arnoldi; assembly: GCA_963921515.1. Taxonomy (NCBI): domain Eukaryota; kingdom Metazoa; phylum Chordata; class Amphibia; order Caudata; family Salamandridae; genus Calotriton; species Calotriton arnoldi. The sequence continues at coordinate 194,976 of CAWUFW010009995.1, forward strand.
TTGCAGATGGGGTGTTGCAAAGTGCGCTTTCTTCTGCTCTTTCCTCGATGTCATTCTTCTCAATATCCACCAACACATATACATTCCCAGGAATGATGAGGAAATGCGGATTACCAAATTGCAATTTTACCGGATTGCAAAATTCCCCCAGGTCATAGGGTGTATAGACAAGACACATGCTCGTATGTCTCCCCTCCCGTCGTGAATACCTTTTTAGGAACCGGAAAAACACACATTCCCTTACTATACAAGTCGTTTGCAATGCCCACAACATAGTCACTGACAATGTTCAGGCACAGCGGAATATACAGATGGCTGGAAAGTGGAGAGTTTGATTATGGATACTTATTAGGTACTGACAAATAATGTAAATGCTGCTATGTAAGTACCCAATCCACACAAAATGTATGTTGACTCTCATTTAAATATGTGTGTTCAGGTGACAGTCTGTATGCCCTACGTCCCTGGATCCTCACACCCTACCTTTCTCCCACCAACCAAAATGAAAGGTGATACAACACTGCACATCGACGCACCACAACTGTAATTGAGTGGAGATTTGGACTTCTGAAAGCTCGTTTTTGCTGCCTCCATAAGAAGGGGGGGACCTTGAAATACAGACCAGAAACTGATTGCAAGATTGCAGCAACAAGGCCAGAAATGTTGTCATAATTAAAGTTTATCACTTACTTTGCGAGGGTACAGATGCAGACGTGTCCAGGTTGGCAAAGCCTACAACATCCTCTGCCTCCATGGTGGTCTCCACCATTGCCTCCAGTGTTGTGGGTGGGGGTGCACTGAAGGGTCCATCTCCTGTGGCACTGGACTCGCTCAGGCGTGTTGCGACCTTTTCCTTTCTGTGGGAAACAGAGGTCCTACCTTCTTTCACAAATCTCTTCTACAGAACACTGTGCCACACCCACAGCATTAATATTCTGCTGCATCCCCTTCCATATCTTGTGCTTCTGTGGTTCTGGAACATTCACTGATGCTCGGCCAAACAGTAGGTCATGGTTGCTGCAACACTCCTCAGTGAGGACCTCCAGTTCCTGCTCTGAAAACTCCAGTCTTCTCTTCCTCCCCCCTGCCCCTGGCTGGCCTTTCCTGGAGTTGGGTGACTTGTGTTTGGGGTCCTCTAATCACTGCCTGTGATCTGTAGCTCACAAGCCTCTCTCTGCTTCCCTTCCTGGCTGCTGAGATCCTGAACGTCCTGTTTCCGAGGTCATCTCCCTGAACCAGGAAGCAGAATCACTATTTGTTTAATGCAGTCGGTATGTGCAACTGCGCAATTTGTTACAGAATAGGTAATTGCAAATTGCGATTTTGTGACGCAACTCGCTTCCGAGTCCCAAATTCCAGGCAGCAAGCTACCGTATATGCATTTAGCGATTTCCTAATTGCAAAATGCTAAAATTTGCAATTAGGAAATCGCTAAATGTATTTTTCATACATCTGGCCCCAAGAGAATTATTTTATGCAGCAACTACGCAATGAGACATTGATATGCAGTTATTCTTACATCTTAGGGGTACACATACCAAAGAAATTATAAGAGAGGTGAAGTGACTACAAATCAGACACTACATTCTGATAAAGAGCAAACTGATTACAAGCACATCGAGCAATTGACGGCGTAGAAAAGCTCAAAAGTGGATGTGAAATGTCCACTGTCCTTATAGTATCAGAAACCGCATTCTCCTTCTCTTGTTCCCTCTAAGAAATGATGAGACAACTGTTAATCACGCTGCCAGCCTTTGTGCTTCTCCTATTTCCAAACAACGGTCTACAGGTACAACATTGCTAAGCGGATGATGTGGGACCTTTATCAAGGCGCAGATGGAAGAATGGGTTATTCTGTATGCTGGATATGTTACGATTCCTAATTTTGCTTTTGAAATATAAACTACACCGAAGGTGAGTTCAAACTAAATCTCAGTGCCTTCTTACTTTTCTAATGGTCTGAAATCCCATTCCTGTCTCCTCATTGTGTCGATAAGCTTAACACAAGAGCTTCTGACAGCACACAAACAGTAGAATAACTAATTTGCTTCAATTTCCCCAATAAAACACTTACGTTCAGAGTCTGCTTTACGTCTTATTTGCAAACGACGTGGCAATATTATGGGAAAGGCCAGATAAGGACCGTATGCATAATTTGCTTTCAGCAGGCAAAAAAGATACAGTTCAATTAAGATGGCGTAATGCATTATGAAAACAAATCTTTAAACTCCTTTTATTATGATAATTATATTCATCATTTGTAAAGTAGAATGCACTAAAGCTTAGAGTTATGTGACAACTGCAATTTTAAGAGATGGCGCATTTTTCCAGAGGAAATTACCTGCTCTACATATGCATGTATTTACATGTATACGACTCGTGAGTACGAGTTTTAAAAGCAGAGAATGTTCACTTTATTCAAATTATTGTGCTCTGAATATGTACATATTTTCATTGTATGACTGGTACCCTTTTCAACTCAAAGTTTCATATTTTTAATGACAGAGTCTTAGTGATGTATTGAGATATGCACGCCTAACACCCAACTGCTTTTGCAAGTTAATTTAGAACAAATGAACCTTTATGCCATAAGCAGGCATAGCACCATTGCTGCACGGAAATGTATCAAAACTGATATGCAGTGACATGATGTGATGTCAGATTGCATGATTATCTTGTCCAACATTAGAGTTCGGCTCACTCACAAGCGGAGAGAGAAAAATTGTGGCACAGTCATAGTAACAGATAGTTCCCGGAACTAGTTCAGCATAATGAAGAACACACACATTAGCATAAACAAAATATGGGGGACACACGTATATCTGAATCATTGGCCAGTTATCATTGTGCGAAGTGAAATTCTGGTGCACTGCATCAAAATACCAATTTGTAGGCAAAATTGTTGTTGCTGGGTGTCAACATCTTAAATTCTCACTATCTCTAACGCGATGGCAGATGTGTAGCCTTCACACCTTCATGCTACGTAGCACAACACAGCATACAAAACATAAACAGGTGCAAGCCAAGGAGAAAAAGCTGATACAAAAAGGCACATAGAATCCACCCCTGACTGAGCTATGATGGAGGTGATAATACCGTGACACAGACGAAGAATGTTGCAATTGGCAACACATACACCCAGGAGAAGGCTGCAAATGCTCCAAGTGCTACATTGTTTAAATTACCAGAGGGAAAATCAAAGCAGAGAGAAATGGTCAGCAAAAACATATAGGCCATAAGTAAGACCAGAACAAGTAAAAGTACATGCTGAACAGTATTTACTGTCCTCTGACTATTTCGCAAATTGCATTGCTGGTATGTCATGGGAGCAATGATGATCATCACGCCACAACACCAGAGGTTCCATAAGCCAGAGTTCAATATACTACTACCAAATGTAAACTTCTACGCTATTACCAATTTCCCCCAGATCACTGGTGCCACATGTCATTATTGAAGACCTGCTTTTATGGCACGCAGTAGCAGGAAGAGGAAATACACACCCACACACACAACATGTGCGCCCCCCCACACACGCTATTTTTGGACAAAGGCTACTGGTAGGTGTGTTTCAGATGGATGGGTTACAAAACATTGAAAGCATATGTGAAGTGGCTTGCGGCATGTGTAATACATTCTATACAGGATGACATATGTAACTATAGATATGCATAGAAACCATATCTGATAATACCGTACGACCATCTTATTACTTAACCCAATGACGCATTTAACACTCAGGCAGACAAACAGTACAAATAAGAGGTGTTCACTTTTTTAAAATCAAGATTCAAATGCTTTGACTGATCTATTGACAGAACTTTATATAGCTCAGTAAAATGGTATTCAATATGATGGTGGACTGCTGCACTCTACTCAGTATAACATGATAAGGTGAAATGCTTTTTGATGGCTACACAGAAATTGAATAAGACCATTTGGATTGTGGAATGCATACATGTGCAAATAGTAAGTAAAATTCATAAGTTTCACAGTGGAGGTCTCTCTTGTTTCCTTCTTGATTGCCAAACAAAAGGGTGATTTCTCTGAGTAGTCACCGTGCCTCCATGCATGTAATAGGTGTCATGCATCTCCTTAAGAAGTTCCCATTAGGAGGAAAAGCAAAAAAAAATCATTGCCGATTTTGGTACCTTTGATTAAAGATGATGAATGACTCAAGTGTTGAAAAGGAAGCCAAGGCCAGCAGGGCAGAGCAAGAACAAAGTCCTCAGTGCTCACCGAGTATGATGCTCGAAAATTAGCTACTTCACCATTACTAGGCCCAAGGGGTCACACCTCATTTTTCTGTGATTTCTGCGCCTAGCTGTAACAGTATGCCCCCCTCCTGAAGCAACTGTTTCATCAGGATGCTGCTGGAAAATATAGCGAACAAGCAAGGGAACATGGACTGAAGTTGTGTCTTCCCAGGAATGTACAGTGAATGCATAATTTTCCAAAATATGAAAAAATTGAAGAAAATCTAAAAAAAAACGAGAATCATGCAATTTCTGAACTTCAGTCCATTTTGCTTGACATGAAGTGAAGCTTTGCCTTGCACTATGATAGGAGGTGTCTCTGATCTCAATTCTTAAACGATGGTATGGGCCAGAAACATAATGGTTTAATTGTTAAACAGGAAAACAGGATGAATCTTCCAAGTAAGTAGCAACTTCAAATCAATGGCTACAGGATTATACTGATGAATGATGAAAAATAGACCAATATACTGTGGCTGAAAGTTGACTGGTAAGGTATGAACTGGAAAATAACCAAAACTTATTCGCAGAAGCGAAAGAAGGAGAAGATTATCTAAATTTGTCAACACTTTTCTTTTTCTTAACCTTGAATGGCATATTCTCTCAGAATATAGTTGTCGTTGTGTCTGTAGTTGATTAATGCCTTTGTTTCTGTATATGACCCATGTAATCAGTAGCTTCTGGAACCAAATGATCAATGCAAGGTGAAGAAGGGAACATTTGTGGATAAAAACTTTGCAAAGAGAAAAGTGGTGAAACCATGAGTGTCCTAAGAGTCACATTGTTGTAAGACAATTCAGCTACTGGTCAGTAACAAGCACAATCATCTAGAGTGATATTGCTGTAACATCGAAGATACTATTGAATACTCTAATTAGTGGCCTCAGTGTGCCCATTGGAGTGAGGATGATAACCTGAAGAAATAGTTTATTTGATTTTTAGTGCCTTTCAAAGAGCCTTCAAAAACTTGAAAGATGTTTGGTTCCTCTTTCAGAAATTATTGAATGTGGTAAACAATGACGATAAAAATGTCTGTCAAAAACACTGAGATATTTCTTCAGCTGTCGGTAACTTAGACAAAGGAAAAAAGTCAGCCATCTTTTAAAAATTATCAACTGTAACAATAATGGCTTGATAGCTTTGTGGGTCTGTGTGATCCATTATAAAATCAGGGCAGAGCATGTGCCAAGGCTCAGGAGCTACTGGTAGAGGCTGTAGATATTCCAAAGGTTGGAAATGTAATGACTTGTTTTGCACAGAAATGGGTCAAGAAAGTATATATTCTTGAGCATCTGAATGAACTGTGGGCACTGAAATAAATTTAGAACTACATGTAATTTAGTCTTGACTCTTCTGTGATCTGAAATGGCTGAGTCATGACACATTCACATCTCACATCCAATTGTAGCATTTAGTAGACATATAGATAGTTAGTTGGCTGAAATGAAAATCAATACATTGTGTAAGTGTAGCCTAGGAGGAAGATCTTCTAAATAATTACGATCCATTTCACCCTGTGCTTCTTTGACTCTTTCTATGAAAGACTGAAGAATATTAACCATATGATGAGAAGGAATAATAGTTGTTTGTCAGTAAGTGACAATTCAGTATAATGACAAGCCAATGTATCATCAAAAGATTCTCTGAGGCAGGAATATACGTTATAGTAAATTTGTACTGAGACTAAATTATATTTCCAATGAGGGAAAGTGAGCAGACCTCAGGTTTAGCAAATCTATAGCATATGCATGATACTGAGGTGGTAATGAATACAGATTAGCCATGATTACTTTTGTAGTAGCTGTGGAATCTTTGATATCTTCAATAGGTGACAAATAAATTCCTGTAGCACAGCAATGGTAATGACAAAACTGTTTTTGGCAGCCCAATTGATAGCCAGATTAATCATCCATAGTCAAGGAAATCCCACAATCACAGCATAATTGGGAGATTCAATGATATCAAAAGAAATCATTTCTGTCTAGTCTCAGAAAATGAACTGTAATGGTAATAAAACCTACCTATTTAGTCCTGAAGCCTATAGCGTACTATCAACAGATCAGGGCAACCTCAGCCATCTTTTTAGGAATATTGTTCTTAAGAAACCAATCATCAATAAACATTCCACATGCTCCACTATACAGCAGTCCTGTAATGGTAATAGTAATTCCTTCTTCAGTTCTCTGAAATATTTGCAAGAGAAGCATTTGACGAAACGTTTTATGGATGAAGCAATATATAGGGGTACTCACCACCCGCTCTTTCTCTTTCTCAGAGATTGGGTGTTTATTCAAATCCGGTTGAGAATGTAATGGTCAGGCACAAATCATAAGTCCAGAAGTCTTTCAATCCTCTGTCAAAGGACCTCTGGTTGCCCTTTTTTGCATAAGTTTCTCTTGGAATGAAGAGTCCACATTATTCTTTTCCCCAATCTTCGTTTCCTTCCCCATCTTTACCTAAGCTACGAGCCCAACTCGACAATTGATAGAACTTAAACCTAGAAAGCCTCTTGTTCGTGATGGTGTTTAAAAGTTCCCAGGAGACTAATTTGTTGTCCCGCAATAATTGCCCACATTTATTTATTCCTACTTCCATCAATGGGGCAACCAGTTTAACCTTTAGGCAATTAGGGGTCCCTGGAGAATTCCAAATCAGGGCACCAATGCTGTAATATGGTATCTTCAAGATTCTTCTAATCTGGTAACAAAGCTCACTGGCAGCTCTTAAAGTCTTTAATTTGACTTTCTTAAAGAATTTGGGGTGACCAAACTTAAAAAGGAACCCATCGCCGTCAGAAGGTAATTTTTTTGTCATAGCTTGGAGGCAGGGAGGAAAGCAAACTGAATTAAATAGAAGAGATCTCGATTTTTTTAACTGGAAGGCCCAACAGTAAAAGCAAAAATCGGGACCTGCAATGCCACTTTCTAACTTTGATCTTCACAGTTTCTTCCATGCGATCCTCACTCCCTTACAGAACCAGATAAAACTTGATATTTCTCCTTGCAGCGCTTTTATGGCTTTAGGATTGAAAAGTAGCGGGTTTGCATCAAAGATAAATGTGAATTTTGGAATAAATTCACATTTTCACCAAGTTAGTGCGACCTAGAATTGAGAGCAGAAGACCCCCCTAGGATCTTAACCGTGCTCTAGACTCTTTCATTTTTTTCTCGAAATTTACCTGGGCCATCTTGGTAAGGTCCTGAGTAACCTACACCCCTAGATATCTTATCTCTTGTTTAATCAAAGGGTTATTTGATTGAGTGTTCTAAGACATGATCTCATTTTTTGGTCAGTTAATTCGGCTGCTGGAGACTTTCCCAAAGTCCATTAAAAGTTGTTCTATCACAGGCAAGATATGGGTACAGTCCCTTGAAAAGATCATCAGGTCGCCAGCATAAAGGGCCGCTTTTTTTCACCCACCCATTCCATTCAAATGGCAAGATTTTTTGACTAGCCCTAATTTTACATGCTAGAGGTTTGATATATAAGTCAAAGAGCAAAGGAGATAAGGGGAACCCCTGTCTTGGCCCTCGCTCTAAGTTAATTGACTTAGTAAGATTCCCATTGACCGCAATCCTCTCAGTAGGTGTCTTATATATGGCGCTAATAGCCTTAGCAAGCCTTTCACCTAGGCTGAAATGGCAGATCGTATGACGTGAAAAAAGTCAACTCATTCTATCAAAAGCTTTTGAATCATCAAATGTAAAGACAGTGAGGGCTAAGTTGTTTACTGACGCTATATCAATTGCGCATATCAGCTCGTGAGTTAAATCATGCAATTGAAGCCCTTTGATAAAACCCTTCTGATCGGCCTGGACCAGTGAGCCTATCACAGACTCTAACCTCTTAGCTAAAATTGGCGCATAGATTTTATAGTCGCAGTTCAGCAAAGAGATCGGTCTGTAGGACTCACAGCTTTTAGGGTCCTTATTTGGTTTCAGAATTTAGCTGACGGCCGCTTCGTCCCAAGACTTAAGGCTCGACAGCTCATCAAAAAATATGCAGTCAATCAACTTAGCCAAAACAAGCACAATCTCCTCAGAGAGGGAAATGTAAAACTCATTGGGAATACTATCCAACCCGGTGGCGCTGCCTCTCTTTGATTTTTTAACTGCTGCCTTAACCTCATGTAAAGTAATTTTCTGGTTAAGCAACTGACCTGACTCATCACAAAGTGAGGTTAACGCTATACTGTTGACATAGTCTTCTTCCTGGCTCCCAGAGGCTGACAGGTCCTCGGTGTACAGCTCTTGAAAAAAAGGATGAATGCTTGTTCTATCTCTGCATTCTCTGTGCATCCCCTCCCGACTCTTTGTCAATTATTTCTTTTATTATATTTCTCGTATGATTAATGTGAGATTTCCAAGCAAGAAGCTTCCCATACCCTTCTCCATATTCATAGTGGGCTAATTTACTAACCTACCACATTTTCCTTAGAATACCATCTAAGTAGTCTGCTAAGGCCTGTCTTGCTGTTTTACCTTCGTTATCCTTCTTGACCTGATCCTGTCCGTCTTGTTGTAGAGTTCCCTCACTCAGAGCCCTAGAAATATCACTTTCCAGCACTTTTACCTTATATCTGGTCTCCTTGTGAATTTTTGCAGCAAGAGTAATTAATATATAATTATAATTATTATTAGTGCTGAACAGTCATTAACTTCAAAAAAGTTCAGTGTATCTCTTTTCAACTGAGCTATTACTGATGGGTCAGATAATAGAGATCCATCAAAAGTCCACCTTCCCTTGGTGGACCCTCTTTCTATTTATAGCTCCAAGAGAACTGCTGAGTAGTCTGAGAGGTGCTTGGGGATATGATTCACCTTTTTAACACTATTAACCAACCTGAAGTCCACCAGGAAGAAATCAATTCTAGAGGCAAGCCTGTGCCTTTCATCATAAAATGAAAGTCCTGTAGCCTATAGTGCCATTTGGCTATCCTAGGTGTTGCTTAACTAGCTCCCCGAGTGGTGAATAGATTGACCAAAGGTTTGTGGTCCATTTGCAATGTGAATTCCATCCCCCACAAATATGTCCTAAAATGGTTCACTCCCTAGCAACACGCCAGATCATCACGCTCTATGACTGAATATGTGCCTTCTGCTCCACGCAGGGCATGCAACGCAAATGTCACCACCTCATCCTTGCCATTCCTCATCTGTATCAACACAGCTCCCAATGCGTACTGACTGGCATCCGTCACCACTATGCATGGATCATGAGTGTCAAACAACTTGAGTGGTATAGAGTCTGCAATATCTTCCTTGATCACACTAAATTCCTTATCAGCCTCCTCTGACCACTTAAATCTTACATTTTTCTTGAACAACAACACACTTCGGTATAAACCGTGCATAAAATTCTAGCATCCCAAAACCGATCACAAATGGTCTTTATTTTGAGATGCTGCCAATTCTTTAATGCAAAAAAAACAAAAACAATTGATGGACAGAATGCAGCACCCCAGCACAGAGATCTGGGCCTAAATCCGTTGGTTTTTTGCTCCCCATGCCATTCCAGTTTGAACCCAGCCATATGCAAATCAGTCTTGACCCTGTGCCCAATGGGAACAGTCCAGCCCGAACTGCCTGGCCAGGTCCTCCCTGGACTGGAAACAGGCATCCTTGGACTGGTTTTGGGGTTTCACCCCTCATCAGCCAGGATAGCTTGACTCCAGTGGCATGGAAAGCACGGGACCCACGTCTGGGCCTACACGTCCCACTCGGGGTGACAAATGCAAAAAAAACAATTGATGGATAGAATGCAGCACAATGTCATACATTCACCCCAGCACAGAGATCTGGGTCTCAATCCATAGTTTGTTTGCTCCCCATGCCATTCCAGCTTGAAACCAGCCACATGCAAATCAGTCTTGACCCTGCGCCCAATGGGAACAGTCCAGCCCGAACTGCCAGGCCAGGTCCTCCCTGGACTGGAAACAAGCATCCTAGTACTGGTTTCGGGGTTTCACCCCTCATCAGCCAGGATAGCTTGACTCCAGTGGCATGGAGAGCACGGGACCCACGTCTGGACAAAACCGTCCCACTCGGGGTGACAAATGCAAAAAAAAAAACAATTGATGGACAGAATGCAGCACAATGTCATACATTCACCCCAGTACAGAGATCTGGGCCTAAATCCGTCGTTTTTTTGCTCCCCATGCCATTCCAGTTTGAACCCAGCCATATTCAAATCAGTCTTGACCCTGTGCCCAATGGGAACAGTCCAGCCTGAACTGCCTGGCCAGGTCCTCCCTGGACTGGAAACAGGCATCCTAGGACCGGTTTTGGGGTTTCACCCCTCATCAGCCAGGATAGCTTGACTCCAGTGGCATGGAAAGCACGGGACCCACGTCTGGGCCTACACGTCCCACTCGGGGTGACAAATGCAAAAAAACAATTGATGGACAGAATGCAGCACAATGTCATACATTCACCCCAGCACAGAGATCTGGGCCTCAATCTATAGTTTGTTTGCTCCCCATGCCATTCCAGTTTGAACCCAGCCATATGCAAATCAGTCTTGACCCTGCGCCCAATGGGAACAGTCCAGCCCGAACTGCCAGGCCAGGTCCTCCCTGGACTGGAAACAAGCATCCTAGTACTGGTTTCGGGGTTTCACCCCTCATTAGCCAGGATAGCTTGACTCCAGTGGCATGGAGAGCACGGGACCCACATCTGGACAAAACCGTTTCCACTCGGGGTGACAAATGCAAAAAAAAAAACAATTGATGGACAGAATGCAGCACAATGTCATACATTCACCCCAGCACAGAGATCTGGGCCTCAATCCATAGTTTGTTTGCTCCCCATGCCATTCCAGTTTGAACCCAGCCATATGCAAATCAGTCTTGACCCTGCGCCCAATGGGAACAGTCCAGCCCGAACTGCCAGGCCAGGCCCTCCCTGGACTGGAAACAAGCATCCTAGTACTGGTTTAGGGGTTTCACCCCTCATCAGCCAGGATAGCTTGACTCCAGTGGCATGGAGAGCACGGGACCCAAGTCTGGACATACCCGTCCCACTCGGGGTGACAAATGCAAAAAAACAATTGATGGACAGAATGCAGCACATTGTCATACATTCACCCCAGTACAGAGCTCTGGGCCTAAATCCATCGTTTTTTTGCTCCCCATGCCATTCCAGTGTGAACCCAGCCATATGCAAATCAGTCTTTAAAAGTGCCAAATCAGTCAAATATACAACAGAATATAAACCTTACTCTAATTCCTAAAACTAGAGAATATTTTAATGAATAAAATGACACCAAAACAACAAAAATCCAATAAGGAAAAACAGAAACATGAGTTTTTAAAGTTTTTGATTAAAAGTGCCAAAACTTGCAGAGCGCCAACTGCTGACAACGGGTTGAGATAGTCCGGGACAAGGGTACATTTTATGGCTGACCTCGTTGGAGCATGGGTCAGATACACAGGATGGATTGGTCCTGGTTGGAAAGTTACTGTTACACTTGGGACATTTTCAAGAAGGTAGAGTCAGTGGGGCAAGGCTGCAGGTTAGATCCGAAGATGGACTCATTGACGATGGGCTGTCATAGGACAAGGTCTCAGTGAAGTCATTGACGAAGGTAGGAAAAGTTCAGAGTTTGCACCTAGGAAGCTGTTGACATTGCTCGGATACTGCTTAGCATTAGAAGGTGAAGTTTTCTACCTTTGGACTTAGAATCTTTTCTGTAAGTTTGATTTCCTCAGCAGAGCAAGGTTGCAGGCTGCAAGCTGTAGCGGAAGAGGGTTTATCATCATTGGATGCTGATCAGCATCAGGCCTGCTTTGAAGAAGAACGTAGCAGGAGCTTTAGCGAAGTCAGGCCCACTGACGATGCACCCTCGGCAAACCGGCTGGAATGTTAGTCCTGGTACCACAACAGTTCTCCAGGCAAAAATGTAATGAAAAGTTTCTAAGTTCCAGACTTCTAGGTTTAGGCAGGAGGAGTACACTCTAATTGCAGCCAAGGGTTCCAAGACCTCAGGAAAAGCACTTGGGGGTCCTGACCCTTGGAGGACACTTCTTTTTCCTAGGTTCAAGTGGGAGCAAGTCCAGCCCTCAGAGATCTCCCAATAGGTTGTCAACAGCAGGTGCAAACCTTCTTCTGTCTTCCGCAGGCCCAATAGTGATCTGAGGAGGGTGCCCTTGGGTGCTACTTTATGTCTGGCACTAGCCTGTGGTTGGGGGTGATTCCTGTTCGCTCCCTAACCAATAAGGAAAATGTTTGCAGGGGTAATCCTAACCACTTTTGCAGAAGTTCCTGTGTGCCCTACTGCAAACAATCTCACAGTTCCCCTCTCTACTTAAAACCAAGATAGGAGAACCTCTCCTCTCTTGTGCCGACCTCCTGATTTTCACTCTAGAAATGTGGCCTAGGAAATGAGCAACCCCTCCTCTGTGGTCACTCAAAACTGGTTCTGGGGGCAGCTCCTCTCTGATTGGGCCTGGTGACTGCTGGCTAGGGTGGCAAAGGAAGGGGGCAGGCCAATGTGTTAGCTACATCTGCTGTGAGAATGTAGGCCTCTTTGAAAATAATTTGGAACCTGTGCTCTGCCCTGATAGTCATCCTGTCAGAGGAACAGAACACCCCCCCAACCCAAGGCCTTTGTCTCAGCTTTGGGAATAAGTTCTCACCCCATCAAGGAGCTATTTAGCTCCTGGGCAACAGTTGGAAACTATGGCAATGGGCTTCTAGAGGTGTTAGACAGGTAAAGGGTGGCTTGTTAAAAGTGCCTTGTTAAATATTTAGTAAAAATCCTACTTTACCAATGAATTGCATTTGTATTAAATATTTTAAAAAGTCCAAGAATGAACTTTTTATGTGGTTCCTAAGTGGAGATAACATAATTTAATTTTATTATGAACTCCCGATGCTTTCTTATAGATCAAATAAACCAGCTGCAAGGACGTTTCATATTACCTCTTTACATGTCCTACTTTTAAATATCATGTTCCCTTATTAGGCATCAAGCTGTACGAAGGGGTGATTTATTAATAATTAAAAGGAGGTCCTAGGCCTGTCAAAGGGAGTTACTTTGTAGGTCGAATTTGCTATTTAAACCTGCATAGCCAGGTCAATGGTGGCATGTCTGCAGTCATGTTTGCATTGTCACTTTAGTGGTGGCACAATATGCGCTGCAGTGCAGATCACTAATGAGATTGTACTTACAGGTTAGTTCAATGCACCAATTGGTAGTATAACCAATTTTGACATGTTTTAGGGGTCAGAGCACACGGACTAGCCACTGGAAAGTAGTGTTCCAGGGTGCAGAGTCCAAAAACCAGCAATAAAACCTAGCAAAGAAATGGGGGACCACAAAAAAGGGCCTTTTCCTACAATTACATTATTCCATAAAACATGGTAGAAATGTAGCCAAATACATCAAGACTCATGCGGGTCGTAAAGCATATGAAACTGTTCATTTGTAAAAAAAAAAAAGAGGACAAAAGTGTTCTATTTATGCACCCTGGTTTCACTCCTGGCCAACTGCTGTTAGTGTACATTTTGTAAATGGCCCTAACAGCATGTGTACAGCACAGTATAATTTATGCAAGCATCTACACAGGTTATAAATTTGGGTATGCGCAAAATTCACTTGTTTCCAATCTACATTCACATTTTGTGAAATATGCCCATAGTAGGATCATGCCTAGCTTCTGTAATGATAACAGGGACTGTGATCATTTTTTCTGACTAATTATGTTTAACACTGGTTCTGCTTTCTACTCTCTCTCAAAATAGGATGAGCATTTCCCTCCAGGCATTACGAAAACTATTTCAAGTCATGGAATTTTGTGTGATAGCCTAATGCATTCTGGGATTTGTAGTCTGGTTTTGCTTCCAATAAACAAATTAGGCTAACACGTCAGCAATTAGTGTTTAGTAGCTGAAAGGTTCACGACTTGTTAATTGAAGACCTAGACCGACAGCGAGAACTATAGCATTGTAACCCAGACGATGGTCTCTTCTGGTTGTAAGCACGTCAAAGTATTGCTGACCCTGCAGGCTTGTACCTAAATGGAAAGAGTGATTTTATGATTGTCAAAATCACTCCAGTGCACACAAATTATCATATCAGCCCACAGACTTTGAAAAAAAGGATTGAGACGTTAGCCCATTTTATGTTAGAAATGAGAGCTCAAAAAATGAAATATTTAAATGACACCTGGTAAAATGTCTGGAGATTTTAACACCAGTCTAATAAATGTCCATCACTGCTCCATGTTGCAGGATTACAATAATTAATGTTGGATTATCCTGCCAATACAAATGGAATAACAAGGAACAGAAAAGAATGGTCAGGAAGTTGTGCATAAAAGACATGGGGGCATATTATCAAGGGCAGTATCGCCACTTTAGCGGCACTTTTTGCCGCTAAAGCGGCGATATTTTTATCGCCCTATTAGCAAGCTGTCGCTAACAGCTGTTAGCGACAGCTTTATGGCGAAAGTGGCCGTTTCCTGGCCACCTTGCATGTCAGCGATAATTATCGCTAATGACATGCAAAGTAGGCGTTCCCAACTACAAGCGACTGAACACAGTCGCAAACACAACTTCCCCCTATTAGCAAGGCCCGCGAAGCGATAAAATAATTTGCGCTAACCGTGATTATCGCTGGAATCTAACACCTCTTTAAAACTTGACTTAACCATTCTAGTCAATGGGAGGTGGATTGTGAGGTTAAGTCCTCACCTGCCTATTAGCAAGCTTTTCATTAGCGCGTGGAATTTATCGCTGGATTTCGCGCGTTATTGCTGGGTTTCGCCGCTATTGCCGGATTTTCTATCGCCTTGGAGATAAGCGTTGATAATAACGCGTTATCTCCGCGATATAATCCAGCGATAGCCGGCAATAAAAAAATAAGCGCTAAGTGTGCTTTGCGATAATTATCGCACATCCTTGATAATATGCCCCATGGGTATTTGAATAATGAATTTCTAGATTGTCCTCTGATCTACCTGCAGCCTATACCCATTTCTTGTCCAATAGGCTGTCTACTCTTGAGTGCATATGGGTGCCAATGCCAAATTTCCATCACATAAACACCTATGAAGTACTGCCTTCACTGGCAAGTGATCATGCCATGTTGGTGTGTACACCGGACCTACAAAATACCCATTGGCCTGAGCTTCATCTCATCGGCATCTAGGATGATTTAGAACCCATCAAAAGGATCAGATGGTCACTGGAGGCCCAGGATAGCTTAACTGATCTGGTGGAACACTGTGTGAAGGAATTCTCATCCAAGACCATCAGGGACTTGGTTAGCACTGAGACATGTTGGTCCCTGATAACACAACTCCATGAGGCTGCGAGAACAGCTGAGGCATTGGCCAAGCCTCAACACAGTGCTGACCAGTTTGACCAGCTTGGAGAGGAAACAAGCTACCTGAAAACAAAGCTAAGCAAGACCCTGAGATCCCAATGTCTCAGCAAGAGATACAACCTGCTCACCAAAAATAAAATTCACTAATTAAAGGCCCTTTAAAAGAGGAAGATACAGGTTAAAAACAGGAGAAAGGAAGATATGAAATGGGCAAAACTACATGAAGCTATAAGAATAAATAACTCCAGGGAGGCCTAGTGTGTAATTAATGATGTGTCAGCCAACAATACCCAGTCAGCTGCAGCTAACATCGCTCCCACTTGTTGGGTGAAATACATCGAGAAACTTTATGCAGACAACAGCCTTATGAGCCATAAATTTGGTTGTCTCAGCCCTCATGCAAAGGAGCCGACCTTTCAAATGACTGCAAAGTCTGATGGGAAGGCAATTAAACTCATGCGGTCCAATGGTGCCCCAGGCCTGAATGGTCTTCCGGCCTCTGTCCTCAACCGTGCACGTGAGATGTGGGCTAAAATACAGTCTCCATTTTTCAACTTGTACCTCTCAGGAAGCTCTGTCCCAGATAGCTGGAGGGGCTCCTTGTTAGTCCCAACCAACAAAAAGGGTGACCTTAAATCTCCGAAGAATTTCAGGCTGATAGCTCTTCTAGATGTAATGGGTAAATGCTACTTCCAAATTCTAAATCAGGAGTTAGAAAATTGGGACACAGATAGCCAATTAATCCCTCATTTCTAAACAGGCTTTCAAAGAGGATGTAACATCAAGGACGATTTGGCATGTTTAACAAATCTGATCAATAAGACCATGGCAAAAAAGGACAAACAACTGTATTGGGCATTCATCTATTTCACTGCCGCCTTTGACAATGTGTCAACTCTGGGATGAATAAAATAAATGGGGTCTTCTTTTCCTTTAAATGCTATAATTGCATTGTACTCAAACACATAGGTTAAAATCAAAGGCAAAGTCTGTACCAGATAGGTAATTTAAGGTTAAATCCTTATAAATAAAGGGTTAAAACAAGGGGTGAATTCTTGCCCCCTTCTTTTTTGTAAAAAGAATCTTATTGAAATGTAGCACATCGCATCTCACATATACATTAGAGCAGAGTACATTATTCAGCAAGGGGACCCATGCTGCCCTGCACAACAGTATCAAGTACACAGAATGACATTCACACCCATTCTTGCCCTCTTCTTATTCAATCTGTATCTGGCTGACCTAAAAGGTCATTTGGATGAAATAACAGTCCCCCCCAATTTAGCTGGCCAGAAAATTCATGTGCTTCAATATGCGGACGATAAAGTGTTAACTGATCAGATCCCCATCAGGCAGCAGAGACTGCTTGATGCATCGGCCCATTATAGTGAGTTAAGTAACATGTCTAGTAATCTAGCCAAGACAAACTTAATGGTTTTTGGCTGCAAAGTATCCAAATTGCTTTTGGTCTCTACATAATGGAAAGATCGAGTAGGTGTCATCCTAAAAATATCTAAGGATACAGTTGGATGAAAGATGCCGGTCCACACCACATATTGAGGCTCAACAAAGTTCTGCTAACTCCCTAATATGAGCCTTGTGCAAACTGTAAAAGGTCCCTTGCGTGCCCAGACTTAAGCACCCTTATGAAGGTGGGCCACAGCAAACTAATACCATCAGTGGCCTATGTCGTGCTGGCTGTCAAAAATAGGTTGGTCATTGACTGGACAGAGTCAATATCAACTGCTTCAGAAAAATCTTCTCTTTATCAGTGATAGCGCAAATATTTCAAAAACACTATACATGACCCTTTTACCAATTTAGGGCACAAAGAATCTGAATGTGCACATTGCACAGGATGAACGAAGTGATACAGCAATAGAGACAAGTGAAGTAACAGCATCATAAAAGCGTGCTTGAAAGAGGTAGAAAAGGAGAAAATACATTGCAAAATAGTTATAAAGCTTATTAATAGATTTTAATAACAAGATTACTCATGAAATGATGTTTTACTTATCACGTACTGATGAAAACGAATGAATCTAATGGTGAGGCCTAACAGTTCTATTACCTTTCATTTTAAATGTATTATGAATATTTTGTGGTGCAACTATGTGATAAAATTAGTTAGGAAATTGAAACTTACAGATGTGATAGTAGAGACCCTCATGATTATAAAAATTAGGAAATTAATTTAATAAAATGGTTTTTAAGACTAAGTTACATGTAAAGATGTTGAAAATTTGTGGTAGTAGGCCATAGCTAACGCTAATCAATTTTGTGTAATAATACATTGGTGAAACATTTATTATTCTTCACTTATTATGAAATGATGATGTTATATTCCATATAGGTACCCCAATATGGGCTCAGGTAACATCGTAACCTTTCACCTATATGCTCCCCTACATTACACACATAACGATTCTTGGGGACTGACCTTTTACCTAGAAACGACAATGCACACAGAACGCAGGATTTTCCCTGGTAAAAGCCTCATACATTATGCATGAGGATTCTTGGAAACTCAGCAGGACTACCATCTCCTGTATAATAACTATAAAGTTAATTCCTGACATCATCCTAAGTCTGACAAGTGGCACAGCAAGGTAGAACCCCCGGGGAGACCTTTGGGTATATAAACATCACATATTGCTGAGACAAACAGAGGAGATCAGGATTTCCCTGCCGACACACTGACGCGAGACGCTGAGGTTCCTGCCTTCAGATACTCCAGCTCGCAGTTGCCTAACATCCCTTGTGAGGTGTCCAACTCGAGACCAAGACGGGGTCCCACAGTCTCTCACTTCAGGTAATGGGGTTGACTTTATCCTAGAGGGATTCTTGGCTTAACACCTACATACATGCTAGGTACATTTAGGTACATCTAGTTAGGGTAGCATCATAGGAGTACGCATTTTATTGTTATGTATTTTATATACTTGTCTGTATTCATGATTATAGCAAAATGGTAGAAATCTGCCATCCTTTTACTTTCTTAGTGCTTCTAATCATTTATATCTGTTACTGTTTAATGGTTGTTTCAGCACACCTATTTTATGGGAAACAACTGAAACAACCATTACAACGCACTACATTTTCAACGCACTACATTTACAATGCATTAATTACAACGCAACTGCCTTTACATCGCATTCCATTACAACGCAGCCATTACAACGCATGTCACTACAACGCATGCCATTACAACGCATTACCCCTACACTATCGAATACTTACCCTACTGTTGCACTCACTGGAGTGGGAATAGTAATTTTTACCCCTACACTATCCAACACTTACCCTACTGTTGCACTCACTGGAGTGGGAATAGTAATGTTTACCCCTACACTATCCAACACTTACCCTACTGTTGTACTCACTGGAGTGGGAATAGTACTTTTTACCCCTACACTATTTAACACTTACCCTACTGTTGCCCTAAAAGTATTATGCGTTGTAATGGTATGCATTGTAGTGGTGTGCTTTGCAATGGAATGCGTTGTAAATGTAGTTTCTAAAAATGCGTTGTGATGGCATGCGTTATAAAATCATGCGTTGTAAAGGAAGTTGCGATGTAAAAACCGCGTTGTAAAGGCATGCGTTGTAAATGTTTGCATTGTAACATGTCCTATTCCTATTTTACACTAGAATAACTACTGTTCAATAAATGCTTATTGAAAAACGTTCATACTGTTTATTCTGTGTATCTCTCTGAGACTAAGTGAGCACGAGCGACTGAGCGAAAAGTAGTACACTGTTTCCACAGTCCTGAGGGATCAGGGTTGTCATGTTCGATAGTTGCCAAGAACTATTCTCTCCTTGGTAAGAGGAGTTTCTAGTGGCACTGTGAGCTAGCTGGTACACAGGCCAACATACCCGGTGGGGGTGTCTAGAATCAGTCTGACACCAATCCTACAGTGTGTGTTGTCTAAACGTGCAGATCCTATATAGGTTTTATAGGAACTACACGACAATGAGTTGATGCAATATATTTGATTCTAATTAAGTTTAATTTATTTAAAGCTGATGTATGCATTTCTAAGCTCTAAACATGTTCTTTCTTAAGCTGTAATTTCCCCTTAGCAAGCAAAATAATTAATTGGGAAATGTTTCATTAATTGTTCTGTGCATACTTTCAACTTACATACAAAGGACATTATTTTGAAGTTCACTGTGAGATGGCTAGGTGGAAAAATTAACTCTAACCCAGTGCCATAGTCTGTTACATTGTATATTTCTTACCGTCGATACCCAGAAAGCCAAGTTGTTCACATGAAGTGCTTGGGAAAGAATGCAGGAGCAACTAAATTGTATTTTGTGACTACATACGTAAACTAATCATATGATGGACTGACTAGGGGAGTGACACTACGTCACTAAGGTGTCATAAGGACTGTAAAAGAAGAAACCCCAAAGGAGGGGCAACATGCATTGCTTTATTTTTCCTTTCCTTGGGAGAGAATGGATTTCTTTTTCTACGATTTTATAATCATCCTTCAAATTTCTATCTTAGACTGCCTTTTTGCTGATGCTGCTGCTTTTAGCAGTTAACTTGGAATTCTTCTTTGCTGAACTAATTGATTTTTGCTTTAATTCCTTTTTGCCCATGCTCAACCCTTGAAAGACTTTAAAATGTATTCCTTTACCCCCTTTTTTAACTCTTTAGATGCTGTTAAAGAGAATCAAACTATCCTCCAGCCTTTAATGGTGGTAGGAGTCTGCAACCTCATATCTGATGTTTGTTTTAGACCATTCTCTTTGGATTTGAACCTCTGACTAAATGTGTAGTCTAATACTACATGTCTTAATATTCTTGGCTGAGATGCTTAAGAAATTGCTTATCTGTATTGATTTTGAAAATTAAAACAATAACTATCTACATTGCCTGAGTCTATTATTGTGTCCTGATGTTCTCTATTTGAAACTGAACTAAATGTTTCTTTGATCTAAATGCTCTGAAGGGAGAATCAATGAATCTTTTTAGAATATTAAGTTCTGCTTCTTCTATTCTGTGTCACAGTAGCAGAGCTTCTAGTGTGCATCATTCTAGTAAGACTTAACTTCTTTAGAAGAATGGATCTCCCCATTACAATGCTTTAATTTTACTGTATGGTCCTGAGAGTAGTTTATTTGAATCTTATTTCAAATTTGAGTTAGTCACCAATTAATGGTCCTCATTAGGTGCCTAACATGGTGTTTTGGACATTCTAATACCCACCCCTCCTATTTGCGGAGAAAGATCCATCAGAGAACCATTCACCTCTGTGGTAAGGGGGCATGTGTGTTCTCTCTAGCTGTAGGGGGCCCAGTACAGTTAAAGGGACAGATGAGTAAGCAGTGAATTGAAAGTTAAACCTAAAAATATTTTTACAGCTTACGCTGGGTCACCAGTCTGCACCATGCAAGCCCAAATATGACTGGAACTCAACCTGATAAGGCAGCACTTGTTACTTAATGCAAAATTCCAGTCCTATTGTTTAAAACTGTAAAGGGCCACGACCAACACCTTAATACACCTTCTTTGACCGGTAATAATACAGAAGAATTTTGCATGGGTACAGTATTTGGACTTCTCTTTGAACAACCTAGAAGCCCACGATACATGGTCTCCCAATCTCCCATTGAAACAAATATTGAAACTTTTATTACAGCAAGGAAAAGTAATTTTGGCAGATTGACAAGAAGGTGCTCAAGGAGATATTTCATGGTAGTTGGGCATTTAACTTATATGCCCCCAGAACGCTGCCAACATCCGTATCTCATCCCCTGTACAATATACACAACTGCAATTAGGCAAATGAATGTTGCTTAAAGGGTGAATACACCCAGTTATCCGCCGGTGTCCTTAAATTGTTAAAAGTCACCATTACAGCCCTTTGGGCTGCTCCAGAGGAGCAGAGGTCCACAGGAACCTCGTAACCGCTCTTGTCCTTGATTATATCCAAGTAGGTTTGACACAGAGGAAATGGGGAGGGATTTTAAACTCCTTACACACCGAGGCAGGTTTCTTGTCTCCCTAGTCAATTAGTCCCCTAGTATAGGGTCCACACTCAAAGCACTTTAATCAGCATCCTATTAAGTAGTTACTTCTGTCGGCCTAGTGGCCCGCCTGCCATAACAAGCCCAGTTTATGATTAACAAGATGCACTCTCCAGCTCCATATTGCATGTGTAGCACTTTTACCAGATTTCTTGTGGGCTTCCCACTTTGTGCCTGGTACTGAACAGCATTTCTCCCTTCATGCAGTTGGTTTCATTCATGGTTACTACTTGGTAGGTGTAGGACCCAGCCGCATGAATTTTGGAGGTCTATGAAATTAACACAAATGGATCTGTTTTTATGGTTCACTTTTGCAGAACGTCCAATTTGTAACTTTTTCGGTAAATATGCATGCTCTATCTATTTTATCCGTTGCAATCAAATTATACTGTACTGTAGGTGTATGGTGAATTTTAGTGCTAAGCATAATATAGCCTGTTATTGTAATAATTTTTAATATATGTTTAATTTTATCCGCTACGCGTCTGCGATCTTGCTATAAAATTATATTTTACTGTGGGTGCAAGGTGAATTTTAACAGTAATTGTGTTGCAGTCTGTTATAGTAAGGATTTTTAATAATTGTTCAGTCTCCTAAAAAATCTAAATCTTGTATTCTATGTATAGCTATTGATCCAGATTGCTATTGGCATATTGATTTACCCTTGTTTTACTTCTGGAGTGGGATTGTAACCCTACTTTAAAAGTCATTCTTTAAGCTGGCAGTTCAGTGGTGACATCGTACCGTGTAGTGATCAGTAGGAATAAACAGGTCCTTTTTAACCTGTGTCACTGGAGTGTGGCCTAAAGGGTCACTTGCTTGTTAAAGGTTCCACAGCTATGTGCTTTTCTCACCCTTGGCCTACATTAGGCTAGTATGAAGTGCTGCGCAGTGCAGAAATGGTGTGCCTGCACTGGGTGTATGTGTGTCTGGGGAGGGTGCCATACAGAGATAGTGCAATAATAAGTAGCGGGTGCATGGTGTATACTTGTGCTGGAGGTGCATGTGCCTATGAGTGGCACAGTACCTGAAGGATGTAGTGCTGTGCAGTGCGTTGCGGATAGGTGCATATGTTGGATATATGTCTACCTGTGAGTGGTGCAATGCATGAAGGATGCATTGCACACATGTTAAATGCACATGCTGGATGTGTGTGTGCCTGGGAGTGGTACAATACATGGAGAGTACAGTACTGTGCAGTGCGTACATGATGTATACATGACCTGAGATTATGTGTGCCTGTGGATGGTACAACACATGGAGGGCCCTGGACTTCATTTTGGGAGACCCCGCAGACAGGGCACTATCCAGAACTCTGCATGCTTCAGTCGTACCAGAGCAGGTAAGACTTGTTTCAGGTCTATCAGCTCCCAGGGAACTCGCTACTTAGTGCGTTTGAGTGCTAGGACATGTTTGACTTACATTTTAGAGTCAGAGTGGTCTCTTGAAGCACGGACTGCTAGTAGGGCATTCCCTGGATGTTCATAGTTTATTTATTTATTTATTTATTATGTGGATAGTTAAAAAAAATTACAATTTTAACAAAGACAAATGCATATAAAAATAAACTTCAAGTTAGGGGGAAGAACCAGCATTTTTACATCGTAACAATAAAACCAGACATGTAATAAACATGTAGGTTAGTGAAAAGAAATGAGCCTTTGTGTTTCGCAGACTTGTAACAATAGGCTGGACTATGAGCCTATGTTCATAGGTACAAAGTGCAGCATGCAGCAAACATTATTACTTTTGTCAAGAACTAAAAAGCACAAGAAGACTATTATACACACCGAGAGGTAAGAGCATTGTTTCTAATTGCAAAGTGTAAAGTGCAAAGTGCAAAAAATTACCACTTTTATCAACAACTAAAAAGGCACAAGAAGGCTATTATACACACCTAGTGGAAAGGGCATTGTTACTAGTAGCAAACATGTTAAAACGAACATCAAGTTAAAAATAAAAATAAAAAGACTTATTGGTTCGAACAAAGTGCAAAGTGCATAATTCAGTTCAGTTTAAATCTTTATTCGACTATCAAAGATAGCCATAAAAGTACAATCATTACATTTAAAAACATATTTTAAAAAAACAGGTGTAGTCACAGTTGTTAAAATCATTTCATTCTTATATTATAACCGTAAACATTCTCGCATTAATGACATCAAAAAAGAGGCAAAACATTACTGTTGCATGCCGAACAAAATCAACTATGAATGTAATAAAATCATGTTAATTCCCTTCTACTATATTCTCATGGTTTTTTCTCACGTTGATTGCTTTCAGAATGAACGGACTACCACAACCAGATCAGAGCCACCAAGAGGAACTTCATCCACAACAAAATCCTGGCCAACTCCACCAACTCCAAGGAACTTTTCAGTGTCATTCAAGAATTCACCAACCCACGCAGTGAAGCCACAGACATCACCCCATCCCAAGACCTCAGCGACAAGCTTGGAACCTATTTCCACCTCAAGATCAAAAACCTCTACAACAACTTCATCGACCATCCACCAGGCGCCACAGACGGCCCCCGCCCCCCAGAAACACCAGCCAGCCCACCATCTCCAATTGGACACCGATCACGGCCAAAGACACCGCCTCGACCATGAAAAGCATCCACTCGGGGGCCCCCACCGACCCCTGCCCCCCTCACATCTACCACAAAGCCACGGCCGCCATCGCACCCGAACTACAATGCACCATCAACACCACCTTCAAAACAGGCACCTTCCCAGACGACTGGAAGCGCGCAGAAGTCAGACCCCTGCTCAAGAAGCCCACAGCTGACCCCACCGACCTCAAGAACTATCGGCCCATCTCGCTCCTCCCCTTCGCAGCCAAAGTTGCAGAGAAAACAGTCAACAGGAAACTGACACGATTCATTGAAGAGAACGCCGTCCTCGACCCGTCCCAATCCGGATTCTGAAGCAACCACAGCACAGAGACCACCCTACTCACCAGCACAGACGACATTCGCACCCTCCTGGACCAAAGCCACTCCGTAGCCCTCATCCTACTCGACCTATCAGCGGCCTTCGACACCGTCTCCCACCGCACACTAGTCGCCAGACTACACGACGCAGGCATACAAGGAACAGCCCTGGACTGGATCCGATCATTCCTCACCGGAAGAAGCCAAAGGATCAGACTCCCACCCTTCCTCTCCGACTCCACAAAAATCACCTGCGGAGTTCCACAGGGTTCATCACTGAGCCCCACCCTCTTCAACATCTACATGGCCCCCCTCGCAGCCATTGTCCGACAACACGGCCTCAACATCGTATCCTACGCCGACGACACCTAGCTCATCCTCTCCCTCACCAAAGACCCCACCACTGCCAAACTCAACTTCCAGAAAGGAATGCAAGACGTTGCAGTCTGGATGACCAACAGCTGCCTGAAGCTCAACGCCGAGAAGACAGAAGTCCTCGTCCTCGGTACCACCCCTTCTACATGGGACAGCACCTGGTGGCCGACCACCCTTGGAAGCTCACCTAGCCCCTCAGACCACGACAAGAACCTCGGCATCGTACTCGACTCATCACTCACCATGAACCGACAGGTCAACGCCATCACCTCCAGCTGCTTCAACACCCTCCGCATCCTCTGCAAGACCTTCAAGTGGATCCCCCCTGAGTCAAGGAAGACAGTCACCCACGCACTCATCACCAGCAGACTGGACTATGGAAGCGCACTCCACGCCGGCATCAACAAGTCCCTACTCCGCAAACTCCAGACAATACAGAACACCGCCACCAGACTCGTCCTCGGCATCCCGCGACACGAACACATCAGCCAACACCTACGAAGTCGCCACTGGCTCCCCGTGGAGAAAAGAGTCACTTTCAAAATCCTCACTCACGCCTACAAATGCCTACACAACAACGGACCCAAATACCTCAACGACAGAATCAACTTCCACATACCCAAAAGAAGCCTCCGATCTTCCAACCTCGTACTGGCCAAAACCCCACGCATCCACAGAGCCAGAGCAGGCGGAAGATCCTTCTCTCACATTGCAGCCAAGACCTGGAACGAGTTACCGGCAGACATCAGACGCGCCCCCTCCCTGAACACCTTCAGGAAGACCCTCAAGACCTGGCTCTTCGGCTAAACAGATCTGCGGACCCCCCCCCCCCAGCGCCTTGAGATCCTCACGGGTGAGTAGCGCGCTTACAATACCCTGATTGATTGAATGAACAGGGCAACACTATAACAAGTCAGGGGATCATCTAATGTCACCAAAAATTTCATGGCTAGTTTGTGTGACCTAATATTATAGGTGAAAAACAATGGTTTTAAATAAAAACATCTAAAATTCTGATTAAAATTACAAAACAACATAAAGTGCAGTGTGCTCTGTTTGCTTTTGATGCCGCATGAACATAATATCTCTTCAGGCGGATGGGACCTCATTTTAGGGAAGGCTACAAGATGATGAACAATGCCACATCTCAGTCTTATTAGGACAAAGCGGTGCTGGGCATAGGTCACATATGACAAATAGTTTTTGGCACTCGCCTCTATACTATATGATAAATATAGAGCGACAGTACATTTATTCTTCTCAGCCTTGAATCTCAGGTCCAACCTATGTTGTAGGAAGGTGTCTCTAATCTCCTTCTTTGTATAGGACAAGGTTTTTGATGGTTCTGACTATACTGATATTTTATACAGATTTTCCAAAGCGGAGTTAATATATAATAGCCATGGAATTTTAAGTGCATCATGCAATTTAAGACAATCTAAAATAATTGATTTGGTAAAACAGTTTCTTCCTTTTTCCAAATTGAGTCCCACAATAACAGTGGTCTGGCAAATAAGTGGTCTTCTAAAAACTGGAGACCCACCTCATGATGTGCAATAGTGTTTGAAGCAGATGGCGGTAAATATAGCAGAAGTGTCAGGAAGAGATTTTCTTGCGTTTGTAGGTCCTTGCTTTTTGTATGGCCCCAAAGCCCTGCCCCATAAAGAGCTAATCTTGCTCCTTTGGCTTTATATAATGCTACCATCTCATTAGTTGGCCGATTCCCCAATTTAGAAGAAAATTTAAAAATTCCCTCGGTTGCCCTGCTCATTTTAGCTCTAGTATTCAAAATGTGTTGAGACCAAGAGCCATTATCCGTGAAAAGAATGCCAAGATAGCAAAAGGAATTAACAGTCTTAATATGGCTATTTTCAATAAAGAAAGTTTTAAGGGGTTTAGGTTTGGGCCCACAAATCATAGTATATGTTTTGGATTTATTTATAACCATTTTCTTTTTTATCATAAAAGCTGAGAAAGCGTCCATCAATCTCTGAAGGCCTATCGGAGTTCTTGCTAATAGTACAGCGTCATCCGGGTATAGTAAAACAGGTATCGAACGACCTGCCACCATTGGGGCATCGGCCTGTATTGTCAGTAAATAGTTATCAATCCCATTAATAAATAGGGAAAATAAAAGAGACGCTAACACGCATCCTTGCCGTATCCCCCGTCCCACTTTGAATTTAGATGTACATTCCCCCTGGGGGCCAAAGCGGACTTGGCTAGATAGATTCTCGTACAAGCGGGAGAGGAACCCAACAATCGCCCTTGGTGCTCCCAATGAATTTAGGGTTGACCAGAGCAAGTTATGGTCCACCAGGTCGAATGCACTGCTTAAATCGGCAAAGCATAGATATATGGAGCCTGCCTTTGCCCTGGTGTACTTGCCGATAAGTAACGCTAAGTTTGTGCATTGCTCAATGGTCCCTATTCGCTTTCTGAACCCATACTGCACCAGGGTTAAAACAGAGTATTCAATTGCCCATTCCTCAAGTCTTAGCAACAGGACCCTACTCATCACTTTCAGAGCAGTATCTAGAAGTGAGATTGGATGATAATTTCTAGGGTCCTCTTTATCACCCTTTTTAAATATGGGTATAATGGTCGATTCTCCCCATGACTTGGGAATTGTGTCTACGGCAGCTATATTAAACACTCTAGTTAGGGTGGGTCCCCATAAGATAGGGGCTGATTTAAATACGTCAACTGGGACACCATCCGGCCCTGGGGCCCGACCCCCGGCACTAGCATGGATTGCCTGGATAACTTCCTCTTTAGTGATGTTCAGGGGGAGATTTCTTCCCTCTCCTGGCGACCCTTCCTGCACCGTCATCATCTCCCCATTACTATTAAAGATTTCTCAGAAGTGATTCACCCATTTATCTGAAGAGACAAAGGAACACAATTCTGGGGTGTTATCACTCTTCAGAAAGGGTGCATAATTCAGGACTGCTAGCAATGGGCCATCAGAAGATGTCTTGGTATTTGCACCCAGGTCCAATGCTTAAGCCACAGTAGATCAAGAAAGAGAAAGTCCACAATAAGGTACAAAGTGCCTGGTAAATCGAATAATGGCAACCCCAATAAAAAGCTTGACCAGTGGCATGTATCACACAGCAGTAGTGTGGCATTAAAATACCAGAAACTTTGGCCGCAGGGGGTGCATGCTGACAGCTAATTAGGGCTAAGTGCAAGTGCAATGGTTAAAGTGACAGTAGAGATGCAGTAAAATTCCTTAGATGGGCGCAAAAGTGATCAGATGAGAGGCTTAGCCTTGCAGTATCTGAAGACTAGAATTTTATGAGTACATACAATGGAAATTAAACAACGCTCCGCTCAAGGGCATACACAGCGCTTTTTTAAACCATCCGATCATACAAAAGAACGATTGCGCCTTTATAGTGAAGGCCCAGTGTGAAATCCACTCGGGTGCTTGGACTGGAACCACTTGGTGGGGCCCTTAGACAGCGGAGTTTCTTAACTGCTAAAGTGACAAACTTAACCAACAAAATGTTCAGAGAGGTGTTATCAGGGTTAACCCCTTAACTGCTGGGCCTTTTCCCCCCCAGTGCTGAGCCCTTTTTTGGCTAATTTGGGGTAGTTCGCGCTTAGGCTCCTGTAACTTTTTGACCACATAAGGTATCCACGCCAAATTTGCGTCCTTTTCTTCCAACATCATGGGGATTTTAAAGGTACCCAGGGTTTGTTGATTCCCCTGGAGGGGCCCAGAAATTAGCCAAAATACAGCTACATTTTGGTTTTTTTGGGAAAAAAGGGCTACAGATGAAAGCGTCTGGTTTTTTCCCTGCAAATTGTATCAACAAAAGGGTTGTGGTGCTGAAATTACCATCTTCCCAGCTTTCAGGGACAAGCAGGCATTTTTCTGGGACATAGCCTATTTTTGCTATTTTTTGTGCTTTCAACCTCCGTCCAGTTAATGGTAAAAATGGGTATGAAAGCAATGATGGATCCTGGAAAGCTAAACATTTCTGAAAAGTAGACAAAATTTTGAATTCAGCAAGGGGTCATTTGTGTAGATCCTTTAAGGTGTTCGTATAGAAACTAACAGTTGGAAATAGAAAAAATTGAAAATGAGTTAAAAAAAACAGCCATTTGTGGCAACGTTTTCGCCTGTAACTTCTACTAAGTATGACAGATGTTTGAAAGCAATAGACCGTTACATCCGCTGGACCCTCCTGGTTGTGGGGATATATAGGACTTGTAGGTTCACTGTAGGAAGGTAGGATCTGACTGCATGGTTACCCCCACTTTTTGCCTGGTGTTTTGCTGGTTTTTGACTAGTCTGACTGGGATCCTGCTAATCAGGACCCCAGTCTATCTGCTTTCTCCCTAAAATGTTATGCATGTATTTTGGTACACTCCAGATTGGGTACCCTTATAAGTCCCTAGTATATGGTACCCATGTACCCAGGGCATAGGTACCCCAGAGGCCTCCCATGGGCTGAAGCATGTATTATGCCACCCACGAGAGGCCATGCAAAATGGAACTCCAGGTCTGCTACAGCAGCCTGTGTAAGCTGGTGCTTGCACCACTTACTTTAGATATAGGTTCACTATATCTATAGGTCACTACACTTAAAACGTATAAGTCACCCCTATAGCAGGCCTTATCAATCCTGAAGGCAGGGTGCTGGGTTTTTAGTGAGAGGGTGCCCCTGCATGAGCAGAACCCCTCTGCAGCCTTCGGAGACCATTCTCCCGGGTTGTCTATGACTCAGCCGGACATATAGGTAGAGGTGCATTATAACCTCGCGGTAAATGCGATCTCGAAAACGGCTGCATAGAAACATATCGTGTTTGGTATCAAACACCTTGTAATCATTCCTCCACACCGGTAACCGCCGAGCATGGAGCCAAAAACCTAGGTGACCCCCTTCCAAAACCAGGTCGTTTTGTGATAGGCAATTTTGATGTCTCCTCAATACGTTTTGGGCCCTTGCCTGTTGCGGGTACTTGTGCCACCCACAAAAGTGAGGTACCATTTTTATCGGGAGACCTGGGGGAACGCTGGGTGGTAGGACACTTGTGTCAGCCCGGTGATCCCACAACTTTCCCACACAAAAAATTTGAGGAAAAAGTGATTTTTTCCAGCTAAATTTGAGGTTTGCAGGGGATTCTGGGTACGAAAACTTTGGGGGATCCATGCAAGCCATACCTCCCTGGAATCCCTCGGGTGTCTAGTTTTCAGAAATGTGTGGGTTTGGTAGGTTTCCCTAGATGGCCGCCGAGCACGGAGCCAAAAACCCAGGTGACCCCCTTCCAAAACAAGGTCGTTTTGTGATAGGCAATTTTGATATCTCCTCAATAGGTTTTGGGCCCTTGCCTGTCGCGGGTACGTGGGCCACCCACACAAGTGAGGTACCATTTTTATCGGGAGACCTGGGGAAACGCTGGGTGATAGGAAATTTGTGTCAACCTGGAGATCCCACAACTTTCCCACACAAAAATATGTGGAAAAAGTGATTTTGTCAGCTAAATGTGAGGTTTGAAGGGGATTCTGGGTAAGAAAACGTTGGGGGATCCACACAAGCCATACCTCCCTGAAATCCCCCAGGTGTCTATTTTTCAGAAATGTGTGGGTTTGGTAGGTTTCCCTAGATGGCTGCCGAGCATGGGGCCAAAAACCTAGGTGACCCCCCTTGCAAAACCAGGTCGTTTTGTGATAGGCAATTTTGATGTCTCCTCAATACGTTTTGGGCCCTTGCCTGTCGCGAGTACTTGGGCCACCCACACGAGTGATGTGCCATTTTTATCGGGATACCTGGGGGAATGCTGGGTGGTAGGAAATTTCTGTCAGCCCAGTGATTCCACAACTTTCCCACACTGAAATTTGAGAAAAGAGTGTTTTTTCCAGGTAATTTGAGGTTTGCAGGGGATGTTGGGTAAAAAAAAACAGTGAGAGCCACGCAAGTCATTCACCCCTGTACTTCCCTCCTTGTCTACTCAAAAATGTGAAGGTTTGCCTAGGTAACGACTGAGCTAGGGCACAAAGTCCCCTGCTATCCATATTGACAAAAAAAAAGTCTTACAAAAGGCCATTAAACCGCCACAAATATAAATCTAACACTAATTTGATAAAGTTAATCCACCACTTACACTGGTTGGTTTTAGCACCTCCAGAAACCCTGGCTTTAAAGCACAAATACTTATCAAAGTATATAAATATTGAAGCCAAGCCTTCTGAAGGGGAGCCATAAAGCCACTTCACAGCACCAACCACTTTATGGTCCATTCACACGCCATTCACGCACCACACACAAGACTTCCAAACCGCCAGCCACGGGCCCAATCAACCAGATCACTTGCAGTCACATAAACATACTGCCGCCATGCAAGGGCCCATCACATTCATATGCCACATGACATAATGATTTTGACTACATTTTACCACCTGTCAAGTCTCCCCCTCCTTCTTCCTAAACGTTACCGAACGCATGCCGAGTGAACCTTTACTAATGGCTCCCATGACAGCCACATGAGGCTCAGGAAGACATGTCTTTCATGTGCCTTTAGCACACTCACTGTGCTAAATCCAACTCCTTCCAGTTTGTGGATGCAAGTTGGGGGGTGCCCGAGTATGCCGCAAAGCCATTCCTCGAGCTGAGCAAGCATATCTACCTTTGAAACTAAGGCAAACATGCTGGAAATTTTCAAAAGCTTTCTAAAGATAACATCATAGACTATGAAGAACGGTTGAATGTGAAACACGGGTAGTCCATGACAATGTAGCATATGTCCAATCCATTGTTTTGTGCAGTGACTGTAATGCACTTATCATACAGCAAACTGACCATCTACTAAGTTCTAACGGAGGATGAACATGGCAAGCAGCATTGACCCATAAGTACTATAGTAAATTTAGTGCGATTGTGGCAGCAATGGATTTGAATCCATGGGTGAAGATGAAGTCATGACGTTTATCTATACTACCTTTACTCTCTGCCTTCTACCTTTGCAATATTCCACGGAAAGCACACCTACCGTAAGCTGTTCTAACCCGTTCGTGTGTCTGTCCTCATCAGAGTCCTGACTAATCCTGTCTAATTGTCAAGAGACCCTATACTAATGCCTTCCATCTCTAGCTACTTGAAGCTTAAGAAAACAGTTCTGTCACGTGCTATCAATGCTCTCACTGTGCTAAATCCAACTCCTTACAGTTTGTGGATGCAAGTTGGGGGGTGTCCGAGTATCCCAGTAGGCCATATCTCGAACTGACCGAGCATATCTACCTTTGAAAATAAGGCAAACATGCTGGAAATTTTCAAAAGCTTTCTGAAGAGAACATCATAAACTATGAAGAACGGTTGAATGTGAAACACGGGTACTCCGTGACAACGTGGCATGTGTTCTGTCCACCAGTATGTGCAGCGTGGGGACTATAATGCACTTGTCAATTGGCGAACAGAACAACTACCATGTTTTGAAAGCAGATAAAGGTGTTTGTAAGTCCATGATTTCCTGAAGTAGAGGAACAAATATTCTGCAGCTGCTTGAGTAGTGAAGGAGTGGCCCACAGACAGTAGGTATCCATTCACACCAATTGAAAGGTTTACCTATTGGCAGCTCCACCTCAGTCAATTTCCCAGTATTTTGCTTTAGTATGATACAACATAAAGCAAGTAGGAAAACAGAAGGCAGGCTTACTTGGGCACTGGGGACAGTAAACACGAGTCTCCTGTCTCTTTCCCTGCATCGAGCACACTTTACAACGACGACATGGTCGCTCCTTTTTGGGTGTTGCAGGAATTTTATCAGCGAAGTGTCACTCCTGCAACCTTGCCACGTCCTCCAGAACACATGAAGTTGAGGCTGCTGCTTCTGTAGCACTGAGACTTTCAATCATAGACAACTGAAAGTAAAGGAAAGTCAAGGAAAGACATGAGTCTTCCTGTGGTGGTCTGACGATAAACACAATATGTTGCCATCTGGATCAGGTGAGTAAACAGTTTCTTATACCAAGTGCAAGTTTTACGACTCGCATTGTATGGCTGAAGAACCTGGTCGTTCTTGTCCACTCCGCCCATATAATTGTTGTAATCAAGTATACAGGTGGGCTTGTGGACTTCGGCCATCTGTCCCCAAACCGTGACAGGGGAAGTGCTCTCAGCATGAGTTGTAGTGAGCACGTACACGTCACGCCTATCTGAGAACTTGACTGCGAGCAGTTCATTGGAACGCAACGCAGTGCTCTAGGATTTCTGGAGCTTCTTGCAAACAAGCTCCTGCGGGAATCCTTGGCGGCGACAACGAATTGTACCGCAAGCTACGGTGCCAGCTTTGTAGAGCTCACTGAACAGCTCTACTCCTGTATAGAAATTGTCCACATAAAGGTTATAACCTTTGTGAAAAAGTGGCTGGACAAGCTCCCATATGATCTTTCCTGTGACCCCTAGCGTGGGAGGGCAACCTACAGGGTTAAGAGTTGTGTCCTTTCCTGTATATACTCTCAAGCTGTACACATAGTCAGTCGAGCTCTCACACAGCATGTACAGCTTGATGCCATAGCGAGCGCGTTTGCTCTGAATGTACTGCCTAAACAGCAGCCGCCTTTTATACAAGATCAAGGACTCATCAATGGCTATATTCTTTCCAGGAGTATAAACCTCTGGAAACATGGCAGACAAATGTTCCATGACAGGCCGAATTTTGAACAACCTGTCATGGTCTGGATGGTCCCAGGGCAATGCAGCAGAATTGTCATTGAAATGCAGCATGCGTTGCAATAGCAAAAAACGATCTCTACTCATGTATGGTGTGAAGATGGAGGTTAACCAAACCGTGCGAGTAGACCAGTAGGATAGCAAGGTTGGTTTATGCACTACCCCCATTTTAAGCGTGAGGCCCAAAAATATCTTCAACTCCTCTAAAGAAGTGGGAGTCCACTTGTGTGCCCTAGAATGAGGCCCAAGAGTGCCTCCATGCTCCCTCAGAAATTGTTCGGCATGCAAATGTATTTGCTGCAAAATTTCGTCAAGGAAGTCAACATCCAAAAAGAGATGGACGCAGTCAATTAGCAAAAAATTAGCCGTATCGACTTTACATCCAGCGTCACCAGTGAAAGGCGGAATTTGGGGCTGAACTAAATTGGGAGGCTGCCAGTACAGGGCAGCAGTATATTATTAATTATTATGCAATTTGCCATGCCTGTCTGCCCTCAGAGAGACCCAAATTACATACATTTTTACTTCTGTTGTACCAAGCTTACTTTTTAAAGCTAGCAAAGAAAATTAAAAAATAGCTGTAGGGATCAATTATAAGCAGAGAGCAAACAACAACAACACACAGTCGTAATGATTGAAGAGAAAAAATGAATCAAATTATTTAAAAGATGATGACTGTCGATACTAAAGTGTTACTGTATGTTATCCTGGTCAAATTGGGGAGTTGCATCTCGGCATTCCTCTTGGTCCTCCCTTCCATGGACGCTGCGTCCGTCAATCTTGGGTGCCACTGCCTGCCTGGCGGATGCGGATTGGTAGGTGAGTGTGAGTTGTTTTTCTCTGTTTAGCACAGGGTAAAGGCCGGCCTGTAAGTGTAGATGGAAAAACAAAAGGGATATTTAAAAATCAAGGAGAAAAAAAAAGCATAAATTACGGAGGAGTGCAAACACTTTCAGAGCGGCATGGTTAAATAATGTCTACTCTGTTGTCTGTTTCCAGCATTAACCTACAACAGCAACAGGACAGATCAGGCCCACGGCACCCATCCAACCTCCACTTAGCTTAGCTTTTGACTGAGCCAGAGAGAGCACACATGTCACATATATATAGCAACATAGCATTTTCCAAAGTAAGTAACTAAAACAATGGCATGCACAGCTGTCAGTCATACCACCATTACTACACTCGTGACTCGACTTCACCACTACACAGACATGTAGGTCTGCTGTGGTTGTTGTTGACTTCTTTACCTTTTATGCCACTCATGAAACGCCCTGAGTTATCCCATCATTCATCTCCGATCCTACTGACTGACTGCGAAGATATTATGTCACTGTGGTCATCATCATGGTGTTGTCCAACTCAGTCTGCAATGTACCGAGTGAGTCCAGATTCCATATTAAAAAATGCAATGGATCGGCCTGCAGTAGAAGTACAATTTTGTTATTAAACAACAAGAAGGGAAACATTGACTTGAGCCACTTTTAGTGTGTAGATTAAATAATAGTACACAATGAATTAACTTCATGCACAACAAACAACAACAACACAAACACCAATCACTCAGAGTCAGCGTCCAATGCAGCGTCCAATGCATGCCATCATTACCTGTTCCTTGTTCTCATCTTAAGTTAAGGGGCAGTCTCTCTCAGCTTGGAAAGGAGGATAGCTATAGTAGTCATCATGTTCCACTTCTTTTGGAGGGACTCGACGAGGCAACATTTTCTTGTACTATTCTCCATCCAATCATCATCTGGCTTGAGGGAAATGGATTTTGGGCGAGTCAGGAGGATGGAGCAGGACTCGGAGGAGTGGACTTAAGTTTAGTGCACACAGCTGCAACTCCAATATGGCAATAAAAAGACTAGAAGAAGGTGGTGATGGATTTGTTGTGATTCGAAGTTTCGAACCAGAAAGACAGAGACACACACAAATAAAAGGAAAATAAGGAAGAAAGAAAGTAAGAAGTTCAAAGCCTAGTTGTCAGGGAAGTATAGCTCATCCTCAAACTCTGGTGGTTCAACAAAAAGTAGGTAATCATCTAACACACTACTTCCATCACCTAAGTCGCTGTCCTCATCTTCCTGCGTTGATTCACGTATTTTGTAATTCGGTGGTATAAAGTGCTGATTCATTTTGATCATGGTTAACCTCTCCACGTTTTTGGCGAGAGACTGGTCCATTTCACTGTTACAATGGCACCAGCAGCACTGAAAACACGCTCAGAAGAGACACTTGCGATAGGACAAGCCAGATAGTTTATCGCCAGCCTGCTGAGCACAGGCCATTGCCCCCTTTTCCCATACCAATACAGCAATGTGTTTTGATCAATGTAGACCTCTGTTGGGTCATCCAGATAGGCCTGGACCATCCGCTCAATGTTCAGGGGTGCTCCACTTTTCTGGGCCTCTTTTGTCTTTGCATCAGCACTGGACCTAGCAAGCCCTTGCTGTAAATACCAATCCCGTGCCGATTTTACTGGGGTTGATGATCCGGTTCATGCTGTTGTCGATAGTGTTGGTGACAGCTCTGAGCCAAACGCACTGCCCTCAGGCTCTGAAGTTGAACTTGATGCCGGATGCCCTGCTGCAGTACTTGTTGTGGGTTTGAGTAGCGGGCCTTTAATTACCAGCCGTTCATTTTCCAAGTCACTGGCTGCCTCAGCTATCCAAGTTTTGTACTGGGCAACATCCACTTCTGAAAAAGGAATTAATGTCTTAGTGTTCAGTTCCGATTTGTACCGTGGATCCAGAATTGTGGCACAAATGTAATGTTTTTCTGAAACAATGCAAGTTTGCACCCTTGTATTTTCAGCTAAGCGATGGGATAAGCTCTCCACCAACTCATATGCTTCCTTTTTTTCCTCCACTCCTGTGTATGTTTCAGACACCTCCTTCAGCTGTTGCTCTAGCATGTGCAACAATGGGATAGCTTGGCCCATAGTACAGTCCTCCTTGCTGACTTCACGTGTGAAGAGCTTGAAAGGAAGTAGCATCTCTGTTAGGCATTTAACTAGGCGCCATTGGTCCATCTGTAGGGTCATGTCTTTCACAGTCGCATCCCTTATTCTCTGCATGACATAGTCATTGATTGGTCTGTACTGATCAATCAGACAATCAATCATGTAATAAGTTGAGGTCCAACGTGTTGGCACCTCCTGGATGAGTGCTTTGACTGGCATTCTCTGCTCACGTTGAATGATCCTCAGCTGCTTTCAGGCTTTAAAAGAATGGCTGAAATGTGTGCATATTCTTCTGCAGGTGGTCAGTAAGTTGCTGACTCGGGCTTCTTTTTTCATAAAGTCTTGAACAATAATGTTAATGCAGTGCGCCAAACACAGGACCCCGAAATAGCCACCATCCTGCATGGCCTTAACTATATTACTGCCATTATCCGTGGAAACAAAACCAATGTTAAGCCCTCTTGGGCACAGCCATTCAAAGACCTTGCTGTTAAACTCTTCCAAAATGTTTGCAGCAGTATGAGATTTCTCCATGGCGAACATGGCTACAGTTGCATGTTTCCGAGTAGCATTAAAAATCGCAGCAGTGTCAACAACACCTGCTTCAGATATCTTTTCTCTAACCCCCACAAAAGAGATCCAGTGTGCAGTGATGCACATGTAATCAGTGGCTTGGCAACTGGTCCACATGTCTGTTGTCAGGTGGATATTGTGAACAGCACTCTGCTGCAAAGCTTGTCCAAGCAATTCCAGCACATTGTGATGTAGTGCTGGAACAGCAACTCTGGCAAAATAGGACCGGCTGGGAACCTTCCATTTTGGGCAGATGGCTGTCACAAATTCAAGGAAACCCACCCCTTCCACAAAAGAAAAAGGGAGAAGGTCCAGCGCTAACATTTTAGCCAGCTTCGCATTGTACAAACGTGCCGTTGGGTGGTTGCGTTCATATTGCCCCTCCGACCTAAGCATGTTGACAATGGTAGGCTGGATTTTTTTCCTTTCTGGTGCAGCTGATGCAGGTGACTTCTTGAACCCAGTTAGGCTCAACGACGCACTTTTTTTCATTGCAGTACTCTGTTGCCTTGGTGTCTCACTCTCAGCCTGACTCTTACTACGGTGCCACTGAGATGTTGCTGAGGATGTGGGCGGTACCACTACACTGCTGGGGACAGGGCTACTTTGTGTACCAGAAAAAATGTCTCCCTCTTGTTCACCTTCCACCGTGATCATATCTTCTTCTACTTCTTTATCCCCACCAACAGCAATGGGTGCAGTTTTACTTTTTTGTGCGCTAAGTAGATGCGCCTCCCACTGGATCATGTGGTGTTTTTTCAGATGGGTTGTTTGGCCTCCGGTACCATAGTTTGTACCAAGCTTACCCCGACTAACACCTAGTTGACAAATTGAGCATATAGCAACGTTGTCCTCCTTACTGCTGACTGAAAAGAAGTCCCAAACTGGGGAGGTGAACTTTCTTGTGCTGCTGGAGGTGCCACTTGCAATGCCAGATGAACTGGAGGGTGTGCCTGGAATTTGACTCTATGCAGTTACAGTACCACTACATACTGAGGTAGTGGTTGTGCTGGATGTAGGTCCCTGCCGGGCCTTTGCAGATGCAAATATGGAAGCTGGAGGTCGTGTTGGTGTTACCTGTGTTGGTGGTATCTGTGCCACATCCCTCACAGCAATTTGAGATGGGGTAATAATAATGTCGGTCTGGGGCAGGAGTGATCTTCATGATGACTGGCTCGTCATCATCCTCCTCTTCTACATCTTCCTCCATAACTCTAAGGCTTTCTGGAACCTCCCTTTTCCTTAGCCTTGTCGCGTGGTGTGCCTCACTCCCAGGCTGAGCTGGTGGGTTCCAAGTGGTATCTAGATCATCAGAAGGGGGGCTTGAAGAAGAAGTTGATGGACTAACCCTCCTTTTCCTTGCTGGGGATCTGGAAGACAATGGATCTTCTGAAAGAGTGGCTTGCTCTTCTTCATCTGCATGAAGCTCGATTTCCTGAACTGCCCCTACTTCGGGAGGAACAACTACTATTGTGGGCTGTTGTTGTGGCTGTTGTTCCGGCTGTTGTTCCGGCTGTTGTTGCCCACTTATCTGCTGAGTTTCCGCCTGCGTTGATTGGGTACTACTTTGCGATAATGACATTTCAACATCACTGCTCGTTGGCGTTTGCACAAGTAGACTCGCTACCTCTGCGACACTCATGGGCTAGGGCCTAGGTTGGTGGGGTGGGCCCGCTGATGCGGAGGTACTGCTCCCAGCTTGGTCCCCGGACACCGCTGATGCAGGTGTAATTTTTTGTTTCCCAAAAAACATATTGGGTGGCACACCAGTCTTGGTAAGTGGCAGTGCCACTTCCTTCTTCTGTTCCTTCTTCTCACTGGCAACTTTCTTGCTACTGGAAGACCTGGTACTTTTCTTTGGGGCCATCTACTTCCGATGTTAGGAGGATGCAGCTGCACAAGTTGCAGAGATGTCTGTGGTCACATGTCACGTGACGTGGTGCGCAGCAGGACTTCTGTCTGGCAGTACAACGGGTGATGATGACACCTGTAGGAAGGTGGAATCTGAATATATGGTTGCCCCCACTTTTTTTATGGTGTTTTGCTGGTTTATGACTTAGTTGGACTGGGATCCTGCTATTCAGGGCCCCAGTCTATCTGCTCTCTCTAAATGACATGGAGTGCACTCTAGGTGCACTAGTGATTGGTTACTGTGGTGCCTTATGAGTCCCTATATATGGTACCTTAGGTGCCAAGGGCATAGGTACTTCACAGGCCTACCAGGGGCTGCAGCATGTATTATGCCACCCCTGGGAAGCAGACTAAATCTGACACCACAGGCCTGCTACTGCAGCCTGGGTGAGGTGGTGCTAGCACTCCCTCACTGAGATATAGGTTTCCTATATCTCTCCTGCACACACATATAAACCTATCAGTCACCCCTAAGGCAGGCCCTATCAATCCTGAGGGCAGGGTGCTTGGCTTCTATGTGAGGGGGTGCCTCTGCATGAGCAGGGCCCCTCTGCAGTTCTCAGAGTCCATTCTCTGGTGCTGTTTGTGGATTCGGTTAAACCATATACTCTTAAGTGCATTATATCCTCGCAGTAGAATGCTAACTTTGGAATGGCTGCATCAAAACATGTCGTGTTTGGTGTCAAACATCTTGGAATACTACCCCCCCCCCGCCAATCCTGGCGGCGGGGGTAGCATTCCACCCTTCTAGAGGGATAAGACATGTACCTGCTGTGGAAACGCGGTAGAATCCTGCAGAGCCCTGGCATCACAAAATGGATGCCACCAGTCACAGACACTGGGCTGCCCTCCTGCTGATGACTGACACTCACAGTGGAGGAAGCCCAACAATAGGCATCCTGTCACAGGGAGGTGTAACCACCTCCCAGACAGGGTTTAGTGTATTGGGGCTGGGTGGGTGCACTCTTAGAGTGCTTTGAAGTCCTGCACTGGGGGAGCAGAAGGCTCCTCTGTGCATATGCCAGTTCAAACCAGCTCAGGGGCTACCTGCCCCTGCTCTGGCGCGAAACTGGACAAAGGGAAGTGGGTGTAGCCACCCCTCCCTTGACCCTCCCATAGGTGGGGTCATAGAGCTAGTCCATCCCCTCTTTTTGTCTAAGAGGGGGAACCTTGCCATTGCAAAGCAGATAACCCCTGGACGACGCTCTACAGAAGAATCCTGGCCCTTCGACGTTCCACTACCTTTGGAAGACAGAAGAATCTCCCTTGGAGTCAAGGAGTGACTCCCTGCTTGGCAGGCACCAAAACGACAACGACGGTCGCAAACTACGCCGCTCCCGCCGGAGTCCGAAGTCCCTGCAGCCCAAGAAGTAGATTTCCTGACCTCTCCCAGGCCATCGTGAGTCTCCAGCGAAGCTGAGGCAACTGGACCCCACGAGTAACGAGGAACCGCGACCCCTGGGTACCGTGCACTATTGTCGAGTGCAACCCCTTCACAACGTTCTACGAACTTGTGCTTTGGACCACGTATGGTCCCGACCTCCAGCAGGAATTCCTCCGAAGATCAGAGGCCTACACCATCCCGAGTGACCGTGGGCCCCTGTTGAGTGATTCCGCCCGAGGTGTCTTCGCGATCCCTTGCCCGCCGGCTTGTGGGTCCCCAGAAGACTTCTTAAAGAAACCAAAAGGCTCCCCTGGTTGCTCCAGGCCTGACCTGACTTACCTTCGCTGGGTGAGTCCCTCAGACCTTGCTGGTCTGTGCCATCGACTTTTCTTCATCTCCCCGAGACTTGCTGCTGCCAAGGCTTGTTGGCTCCAATCGAGTTGCCGACACCGCAGTCAGCTGCAGACGTCGAGGGACCCACCGAATCCAGCTCCTGGTCGTCGTTGACACCTCCTGGACCACGTGGCTGAAGAGTCAAGGCACCCGCAACCGACCTGAATCAACCGACGACGGTGGGCATCCATCTTCCTTGCCCCGGGTCACTGCCAAGTGACTTTGAACACTGTCCCCTCTGCTTTCAGGTCATCCTTCTTCAGAATCCAGGCTTGGATTCCACCGGACACTTCTTCAGCTCCCGCAAGCAGCAAGTCTTCTTTGTTCGCCATTGAAAACGACACCTGTGCACCCGGCTTCCCTGGGTGAGGTAACTCCAGCACTACGGTGCTCCTGTGGGTGTGGGCCCTAGAACTACTTACCCTGTAAGTGACTTGCTTGTAGGTTCTCCCGAAGTCTCCTAAAACTCTTTATTTCCAACCGCGACTTGCCCCATTGAAGTTAACGGCGATCCGCGCCTGTGTATCTACACTGCACGCGTCCCCCGTGGGTCCTTTACTTACCTGCCTTGGGTGGTTTCGTGAGGCCCCTGCACTTCTGAAGGCCCTAGGCCTTGTCTCCCTGCAAGTCGTTGTCCCTAAGTCTCTTACTTAGTATATGGTCTGGTACGCCCCTAGGGCCCCAGCCATATTTTGTGCTTAACTTATTGTGAAACGTTGATTTGTGCATATGTTTGTCTTCTAATCTCATAAAGAGATTAGTAGAGAGTTATTTAGAAATAAATACATATATATTTGATATATATACCTGTGTGGTGTCTTTTCATTTGGTGATTCAAGAGATTATATGGTAAAACAAGCTGCTTTACATTCCTCCGAGACTTAGCCTGAAGGCTGCTCTCCACAGCTACCACTAGGATAGCTTTCTTTAAAAGGTTGTCTTAAACCTATCTACCATAAGAGTCGATTTGCCCTGGTGCAAGGTGTCCACTTTAATTAGTGAACAGCATATACCAGGCCAACTTCTCACATTGGTGGGCAGCGTGTGGGATTCCAGCTTGCCATTGTTTTACCAGAAAATCTCTATTTGAATTACTAACTGAAAACCATTATAGGTACTCAAGGTACATATAAAGTCAAGCTTAGTATCAATAAGTTCTACTGAACTTAGAGCTGTGTGCCAAGGGATAGCACACCCTTTCCACAGCTCAAGCTAGGATCAGTAGGCCACAAACTAGTGTAGGTAGTACAACACTGCACAACACTAGAATGTCCTTGAAAGGTGGACCCAGTGGATCCACTCAGCCTCAGTATAAGGACATGGCTTTCTCTGACTTGAGAGCCATGTGTGTTGACAGACACCTGAGGATAGGACAGAGTCCCTCAACACTACACCTGATAGATCTGCTGACAGCAGATGACCTTAGATTGGCTCTAGGAGCTAAGGGGTCTGAATCAGTGGGTGGGTCAATCATAGTATCTGGGTCAGATGAGGACAATCCGAATGACCAAGACTCTGTGGTTGAAGGGCCAGGCTTCAAGGAGCCTGAACAGGACAGAGGAATTCTCCCTAAGAGAACTGGCAGAGTGGATGAGAGGCACAGATCCCCTTCCAGGGAATCTGAGCACTCTTATCACTCTGGCAGAGAATTAGTCCAGGAGAGGAGCTCATACTTTAACTTAAGAGAGACCTCCTCTGAAAGAAGGTGCAAACTGCTCCAGTATGAGGAAGCCAAAGTGGCCTTCAGAACCAAGCAGTTGGCACTGGATAGAGAAGCCCTGGAGATCCAGAGAGCTTCCAGAAGGGAGGGTTTAGAACCCCCTGGTGGCAGCAACAGTGTCCCTAGAGGCAGAGAATATGTCCCTGACCATAGGAACCTGAGCAAGGTTGTTCCTCCCTACCAGAGTGGGGATGATATCCACAAGTGGATAACTGCTATGGAGAGGGCCTGTAGAGTACAGCAGGTCCCCC
The DNA here is from genome assembly GCA_963921515.1 of Calotriton arnoldi. Taxonomy (NCBI): domain Eukaryota; kingdom Metazoa; phylum Chordata; class Amphibia; order Caudata; family Salamandridae; genus Calotriton; species Calotriton arnoldi. The sequence continues at coordinate 237,787 of CAWUFW010009995.1, forward strand.
AAAAGCAGTGGGCAGCAATCTTGTGGCTCTCCTTTTCAGATAAAGGAAGAGACAAGCTCCTCACTGTTAGAGAGGAGGATGCTGATGATTATGAGGTCCTGAAGAGTGCACTGATAGATGGGTTTGGCTTAACCACTGAGCAGTACAGGTTGAAGTTCAGAGATACCCAGAAGGCACAGACTCAGGACTGGACTGACTTTGTAGATTGTGCATCCAAGGCTCTGGAGGGTTGGCTGGTTGGCAGTAGGGTTACTGATTTCAAAGGATTTTATAATCTAATGATGAGAGAACAGATCCTTAATAATTGTCAAAACCAGCTTTTACACCAGTACCTGGTGGACTCTGATCTGACCTCTCCCCAAGAATTGGGAAAGAAGGCAGACAAATGGGTCAGAACCAGGGTAAGGCCTAAGAATCAGGGTGGTGACCACAAGAAAGATTCTACCAAGTCCCAAGAGAAAGGTGGGGATAAATCCAAGGATAAGTCCACTACAGGGCCCCAAAATTCCTCTTCTGGGGGTGGGTCCCAAACTCCTTCCTCTCCTGAAAAGAAACCCTATTGCCATGTCTGTAAAAAGCCTGGGCACTGGAAATCTGATCCCAGTTGTCCCAGGAATGGCAATAAAGAAAATTTTCCTCCAACAACTACTACCACCCCTCCTGGTACTACCAGTAGTAATCCTCCAGTTGGGAGTAGTGCACCCAAAAAGTTAGGTGCTTTTGCAAGAGGAACAGAGGTGGGCCCTAGTTTAGACAGGACCCCTCAACAGACTCCTCAGATTCTGATGGTGGTATAGGATTTGCCACCTTTACCGTGGGTCCAACAGCATTGGGCAGGTACAGACTGGAGCCAATAATTAATGGTCAGAAAGCTGTGGCATTTAGGGACACAGGGGCTAGTGTCACCATGGTGGCAGGGAAACTAGTCCCCCTCACCAGCTTTTACCTGAGTTTAAATACCAGGTGACCAACATTGATGGTGTCAGAACAGATCACCCCATGGCCATAGTCAATCTCAGCTGGGAGGGGGTCACAGGCCCAAAGAGAGTGGCAGTGTCCCCAACCTTACCTGTAGATTGCCTGATGGGCAATGATCTGGAAATTTCAGCCTGGGCTGAAATTGAACACCAAACCCATCTGAAGATGTTGGGTGTCCCTATAAAGGTTAGGGGGCTGTGATGGCCTCAGCCCCAGCCCAAGATTATGGAGAGATGGAGCCTGGAAGAATGGCCCACTCTCCCCCAAAAGAGAGCACAAGGGTTGAAGAAAAGTCTTCTTCCCCCAGACAGTAGGTAAGGGTCAGCCTCCTCAGGGAACTGACCCTACCCCTAGTGAAGGAACTGCCCCAGAGGTAGTCAGGCCTGGCCTGGCCACACCCCTGATGGCAGAGGACCCTTCCAAGGTGGTACCCAGTCTGGAGCAGGTAAACTGCCCCTCTCTACCCTGCCTCAGTCAGCCCAGGGCTGCAGAGGTCAGGGAGGTCAGTGGACCCCCAGGGCCCCCTGTCCAGAGGAACCCCCCATCAGCAGATAAGGGGCACCCAGTCTAGTAGCCCTAGCCAGGTGAAAATTCCTCAACCCACTGAGGGATCCCCCATACCTTTATGTAGGGACCTCCCCCAGAAGGACTCTGTTAGGCAAGGGCAAACCTGGGACCAAAAGGTTCCAAACCTGCCATGTCCCTCCAGTAGTCCATTCAAAGGGACCCAACCCCCAGCTGTAGGCAGCCAAAGGTTGACCCTTAGAGCAAAATGCAACACAGTCATGGAAAGACAGGCATACATGGTGACCAGTGATCTGAGGAAGCTAAGGCCAACCTTCCTAGGGCCTCACTTCCCTACTCAGACACCTCACCAGCCTTGTACTTTACCAGAGCACACCAGAGGTAGTGATTCCCCATGGTGGAGACCCTCTCACACCCTTAGGGTGAGGGATTGCTTAGTGGACCATCAGACAGGGGGCAACCATGCTAGTGCAGGTGCTTCCTTATATGGCCACTTAGTCAATAAAGGCTCAACTGGCCAAGGTTAGCCTTATCTCCTTTCGTTTGGGGGGTTATGTAGGAAGGTGGAATCTGACTATATGGTTGCCCCCACTTTTTTTATGGTGTTTTGCTGGTTTATGACTTAGTTGGACTGGGATCCTGCTATTCAGGGCCCCAGTCTATCTGCTCTCTCTAAATGACATGGAGTGCACTCTAGGTGCACTAGTGATTGGTTACTGTGGTGCCTTATGAGTCCCTAGTATATGGTACCTTAGGTGCCAAGGGCATAGGTACTTCACAGGCCTACCAGGGGCTGCAGCATGTATTATGCCACCCCTGGGAAGCAGACTAAATCTGACACCACAGGCCTGCTACTGCAGCCTGGGTGAGGTGGTGCTAGCACTCCTCACTGAGATATAGGTTTCCTATATCTCTCCTGCACACACATATAAACCTATCAGTCACCCCTAAGGCAGGCCCTATCAATCCTGAGGGCAGGGTGCTTGGCTTCTATGTGAGGGGGTGCCTCTGCATGAGCAGGGCCCCTCTGCAGTTCTCAGAGTCCATTCTCTGGTGCTGTTTGTGGATGCGGTTAAACCATATACTCTTAAGTGCATTATATCCTCGCGGTAGAATGCTAACTTTGGAATGGCTGCATCAAAACATGTCGTGTTTGGTGTCAAACATCTTGGAATACTACCCCCCGCCAATCCTGGCGGCGGGGTAGCATTCCACCCTTCTAGAGGGATAAGACATGTACCTGCTGTGGAAACGCGGTAGAATCCTGCAGAGCCCTGGCATCACAAAATGGATGCCACCAGTCACAGACACTGGGCTGCCCTCCTGCTGATGACTGACACTCACAGTGGAGGAAGCCCAACAATAGGCATCCTGTCACAGGGAGGTGTAACCACCTCCCAGACAGGGTTTAGTGTATTGGGGCTGGGTGGGTGCACTCTTAGAGTGCTTTGAAGTCCTGCACTGGGGGAGCAGAAGGCTCCTCTGTGCATATGCCAGTTCAAACCAGCTCAGGGGCTACCTGCCCCTGCTCTGGCGCGAAACTGGACAAAGGGAAGTGGGTGTAGCCACCCCTCCCTTGACCCTCCCATAGGTGGGGTCATAGAGCTAGTCCATCCCCTCTTTTTAGTATAAGAGGGGGAACCTTGCCATTGCAAAGCAGATAACCCCTGGACGACGCTCTACAGAAGAATCCTGGCCCTTCGACATTCCACTACCTTTGGAAGACAGAAGAATCTCCCTTGGAGTCAAGGAGTGACTCCCCTGCTTGGCAGGCACCAAAACGGCAACGACGGTCGCAAACTACGCCGCTCCCGCCGGAGTCCGAAGTCCCTGCAGCCCAAGAAGTGGATTTCCTGACCTCTCCCAGGCCATCGTGAGTCCCCAGCGAAGCTGAGGCAAGTGGACCCCACGAGTAACGAGGAACCGCAACCCCTGGGTACCGTGCACTATTGTCGAGTGCAACCCCTTCACAACGTTCTACGAACTTGTGCTTTGGACCACGTGTGGTCCCGACCTCCAGCAGGAATTCCTCCGAAGATCAGAGGCCTACACCGTCCCGAGTGACCGTGGGCCCCTGTTGAGTGATTCCGCCCGAGGTGTCTTCGCGATCCCTTGCCCGCCGGCTTGTGGGTTCCCAGAAGACTTCTTAAAGAAACCAAAGGGCTCCCCTGGTTGCTCCATGCCTGCCCTGACTTACCCTCGCTGGGTGAGTCCCTCAGACCTTGCTGATCTGTGCCATCGACTTTTCTTCATCTCCCCGAGACTTGCTGCTGCCAAGGCTTGTTGGCTCCAATCGAGTTGCCGACACCGCAGTCAGCTGCAGACGTCGAGGGACCCACCGAATCCAGCTCCTGGTCGTCGTCGACACCTCCTGGACCACGTGGCTGAAGAGTCAAGGCACCCGCAACCGACCTGAATCAACCGACGACGGTGGGCATCCATCTTCCTTGCCCCGGGTCACTGCCAAGTGACTTTGAACACTGTCCCCTCTGCTTTCAGGTCATCCTTCTTCAGAATCCAGGCTTGGATTCCACCGGACACTTCTTCAGCTCCCGCAAGCAGCAAGTCTTCTTTGTTCGCCATTGAAAACGACACCTGTGCACCCGGCTTCCCTGGGTGAGGTAACTCCAGCACTACGGTGCTCCTGTGGGTGTGGGCCCTAGAACTACTTACCCTGTAAGTGACTTGCTTGTAGGTTCTCCCGAAGTCTCCTAAAACTCTTTATTTCCAACCGCGACTTGCCCCATTGAAGTTAACGGCGATCCGCGCCTGTGTATCTACACTGCACGCGTCCCCCGTGGGTCCTTTACTTACCTGCCTTGGGTGGTTTCGTGAGGCCCCTGCACTTCTGAAGGCCCTAGGCCTTGTCTCCCTGCAAGTCGTTGTCCCTAAGTCTCTTACTTAGTATATGGTCTGGTACGCCCCTAGGGCCCCAGCCATATTTTGTGCTTAACTTATTGTGAAACGTTGATTTGTGCATATGTTTGTCTTCTAATCTCATAAAGAGATTAGTAGAGAGTTATTTAGAAATAAATACATATATATTTGATATATATACCTGTGTGGTGTCTTTTCATTTGGTGATTCAAGAGATTATATGGTAAAACAAGCTGCTTTACATTCCTCCGAGACTTAGCCTGAAGGCTGCTCTCCACAGCTACCACTAGGATAGCTTTCTTTAAAAGGTTGTCTTAAACCTATCTACCATAAGAGTCGATTTGCCCTGGTGCAAGGTGTCCACTTTAATTAGTGAACAGCATATACCAGGCCAACTTCTCACATTGGTGGGCAGCGTGTGGGATTCCAGCTTGCCATTGTTTTACCAGAAAATCTCTATTTGAATTACTAACTGAAAACCATTATAGGTACTCAAGGTACATATAAAGTCAAGCTTAGTATCAATAAGTTCTACTGAACTTAGAGCTGTGTGCCAAGGGATAGCACACCCTTTCCACAGCTCAAGCTAGGATCAGTAGGCCACAAACTAGTGTAGGTAGTACAACACTGCACAACACTAGAATGTCCTTGAAAGGTGGACCCAGTGGATCCACTCAGCCTCAGTATAAGGACATGGCTTTCTCTGACTTGAGAGCCATGTGTGTTGACAGACACCTGAGGATAGGACAGAGTCCCTCAACACTACACCTGATAGATCTGCTGACAGCAGATGACCTTAGATTGGCTCTAGGAGCTAAGGGGTCTGAATCAGTGGGTGGGTCAATCATAGTATCTGGGTCAGATGAGGACAATCCGAATGACCAAGACTCTGTGGTTGAAGGGCCAGGCTTCAAGGAGCCTGAACAGGACAGAGGAATTCTCCCTAAGAGAACTGGCAGAGTGGATGAGAGGCACAGATCCCCTTCCAGGGAATCTGAGCACTCTTATCACTCTGGCAGAGAATTTGTCCAGGAGAGGAGCTCATACTTTAACTTAAGAGAGACCTCCTCTGAAAGAAGGTGCAAACTGCTCCAGTATGAGGAAGCCAAAGTGGCCCTCAGAACCAAGCAGTTGGCACTGGATAGAGAAGCCCTGGAGATCCAGAGAGCTTCCAGAAGGGAGGGTTTAGAACCCCCTGGTGGCAGCAACAGTGTCCCTAGAGGCAGAGAATATGTCCCTGACCATAGGAACCTGAGCAAGGTTGTTCCTCCCTACCAGAGTGGGGATGATATCCACAAGTGGATAACTGCTATGGAGAGGGCCTGTAGAGTACAGCAGGTCCCCCAAAAGCAGTGGGCAGCAATCTTGTGGCTCTCCTTTTCAGATAAAGGAAGAGACAAGCTCCTCACTGTTAGAGAGGAGGATGCTGATGATTATGAGGTCCTGAAGAGTGCACTGATAGATGGGTTTGGCTTAACCACTGAGCAGTACAGGTTGAAGTTCAGAGATACCCAGAAGGCACAGACTCAGGACTGGACTGACTTTGTAGATTGTGCATCCAAGGCTCTGGAGGGTTGGCTGGTTGGCAGTAGGGTTACTGATTTCAAAGGATTTTATAATCTAATGATGAGAGAACAGATCCTTAATAATTGTCAAAACCAGCTTTTACACCAGTACCTGGTGGACTCTGATCTGACCTCTCCCCAAGAATTGGGAAAGAAGGCAGACAAATGGGTCAGAACCAGGGTAAGGCCTAAGAATCAGGGTGGTGACCACAAGAAAGATTCTACCAAGTCCCAAGAGAAAGGTGGGGATACATCCAAGGATAAGTCCACTACAGGGCCCCAAAATTCCTCTTCTGGGGGTGGGTCCCAAACTCCTTCCTCTCCTGAAAAGAAACCCTATTGCCATGTCTGTAAAAAGCCTGGGCACTGGAAATCTGATCCCAGTTGTCCCAGGAATGGCAATAAAGAAAATGTTCCTCCAACAACTACTACCACCCCTCCTGGTACTACCAGTAGTAATCCTCCAGTTGGGAGTAGTGCACCCAAAAAGTTAGGTGCTTTTGCAAGAGGAACAGAGGTGGGCCCTAGTTTAGACAGGACCCCCTCAACAGACTCCTCAGATTCTGATGGTGGTATAGGATTTGCCACCTTTACCGTGGGTCCAACAGCATTGGGCAGGTACAGACTGGAGCCAATAATTAATGGTCAGAAAGCTGTGGCATTTAGGGACACAGGGGCTAGTGTCACCATGGTGGCAGGGAAACTAGTCCCCCTCACCAGCTTTTACCTGAGTTTAAATACCAGGTGACCAACATTGATGGTGTCAGAACAGATCACCCCATGGCCATAGTCAATCTCAGCTGGGAGGGGGTCACAGGCCCAAAGAGAGTGGCAGTGTCCCCAACCTTACCTGTAGATTGCCTGATGGGCAATGATCTGGAAATTTCAGCCTGGGCTGAAATTGAACACCAAACCCATCTGAAGATGTTGGGTGTCCCTATAAAGGTTAGGGGGCTGTGATGGCCTCAGCCCCAGCCCAAGATTATGGAGAGATGGAGCCTGGAAGAATGGCCCACTCTCCCCCAAAAGAGAGCACAAGGGTTGAAGAAAAGTCTTCTTCCCCCAGACAGTAGGTAAGGGTCAGCCTCCTCAGGGAACTGACCCTACCCCTAGTGAAGGAACTGCCCCAGAGGTAGTCAGGCCTGGCCTGGCCACACCCCTGATGGCAGAGGACCCTTCCAAGGTGGTACCCAGTCTGGAGCAGGTAAACTGCCCCTCTCTACCCTGCCTCAGTCAGCCCAGGGCTGCAGAGGTCAGGGAGGTCAGTGGACCCCCCAGGGCCCCCTGTCCAGAGGAACCCCCCCATCAGCAGATAAGGGGCACCCAGTCTAGTAGCCCTAGCCAGGTGAAAATTCCTCAACCCACTGAGGGATCCCCCATACCTTTATGTCGGGACCTCCCCCAGAAGGACTCTGTTAGGCAAGGGCAAACCTGGGACCAAAAGGTTCCAAACCTGCCATGTCCCTCCAGTAGTCCATTCAAAGGGACCCAACCCCCAGCTGTAGGCAGCCAAAGGTTGACCCTTAGAGCAAAATGCAACACAGTCATGGAAAGACAGGCATACATGGTGACCAGTGATCTGAGGAAGCTAAGGCCAACCTTCCTAGGGCCTCACTTCCCTACTCAGACACCTCACCAGCCTTGTACTTTACCAGAGCACACCAGAGGTAGTGATTCCCCATGGTGGAGACCCTCTCACACCCTTAGGGTGAGGGATTGCTTAGTGGACCATCAGACAGGGGGCAACCATGCTAGTGCAGGTGCTTCCTTATATGGCCACTTAGTCAATAAAGGCTCAACTGGCCAAGGTTAGCCTTATCTCCTTTCGTTTGGGGGGTTATGTAGGAAGGTGGAATCTGACTATATGGTTGCCCCCACTTTTTTATGGTGTTTTGCTGGTTTATGACTTAGTTGGACTGGGATCCTGCTATTCAGGGCCCCAGTCTATCTGCTCTCTCTAAATGACATGGAGTGCACTCTAGGTGCACTAGTGATTGGTTACTGTGGTGCCTTATGAGTCCCTAGTATATGGTACCTTAGGTGCCAAGGGCATAGGTACTTCACAGGCCTACCAGGGGCTGCAGCATGTATTATGCCACCCCTGGGAAGCAGACTAAATCTGACACCACAGGCCTGCTACTGCAGCCTGGGTGAGGTGGTGCTAGCACCCCTCACTGAGATATAGGTTTCCTATATCTCTCCTGCACACACATATAAACCTATCAGTCACCCCTAAGGCAGGCCCTATCAATCCTGAGGGCAGGGTGCTTGGCTTCTATGTGAGGGGGTGCCTCTGCATGAGCAGGGCCCCTCTGCAGTTCTCAGAGTCCATTCTCTGGTGCTGTTTGTGGATGCGGTTAAACCATATACTCTTAAGTGCATTATATCCTCGCGGTAGAATGCTAACTTTGGAATGGCTGCATCAAAACATGTCGTGTTTGGTGTCAAACATCTTGGAATACTACCCCCCGCCAATCCTGGCGGCGGGGGTAGCATTCCACCCTTCTAGAGGGATAAGACATGTACCTGCTGTGGAAACGCGGTAGAATCCTGCAGAGCCCTGGCATCACAAAATGGATGCCACCAGTCACAGACACTGGGCTGCCCTCCTGCTGATGACTGACACTCACAGTGGAGGAAGCCCAACAATAGGCATCCTGTCACAGGGAGGTGTAACCACCTCCCAGACAGGGTTTAGTGTATTGGGGCTGGGTGGGTGCACTCTTAGAGTGCTTTGAAGTCCTGCACTGGGGGAGCAGAAGGCTCCTCTGTGCATATGCCAGTTCAAACCAGCTCAGGGGCTACCTGCCCCTGCTCTGGCGCGAAACTGGACAAAGGGAAGTGGGTGTAGCCACCCCCTCCCTTGACCCTCCCATAGGTGGGGTCATAGAGCTAGTCCATCCCCTCTTTTTAGTATAAGAGGGGGAACCTTGCCATTGCAAAGCAGATAACCCCTGGACGACGCTCTACAGAAGAATCCTGGCCCTTCGACATTCCACTACCTTTGGAAGACAGAAGAATCTCCCTTGGAGTCAAGGAGTGACTCCCCTGCTTGGCAGGCACCAAAACGGCAACGACGGTCGCAAACTACGCCGCTCCCGCCGGAGTCCGAAGTCCCTGCAGCCCAAGAAGTGGATTTCCTGACCTCTCCCAGGCCATCGTGAGTCCCCAGCGAAGCTGAGGCAAGTGGACCCCACGAGTAACGAGGAACCGCAACCCCTGGGTACCGTGCACTATTGTCGAGTGCAACCCCTTCACAACGTTCTACGAACTTGTGCTTTGGACCACGTGTGGTCCCGACCTCCAGCAGGAATTCCTCCGAAGATCAGAGGCCTACACCGTCCCGAGTGACCGTGGGCCCCTGTTGAGTGATTCCGCCCGAGGTGTCTTCGCGATCCCTTGCCTGCCGGCTTGTGGGTTCCCAGAAGACTTCTTAAAGAAACCAAAGGGCTCCCCTGGTTGCTCCATGCCTGCCCTGACTTACCCTCGCTGGGTGAGTCCCTCAGACCTTGCTGATCTGTGCCATCGACTTTTCTTCATCTCCCCGAGACTTGCTGCTGCCAAGGCTTGTTGGCTCCAATCGAGTTGCCGACACCGCAGTCAGCTGCAGACGTCGAGGGACCCACCGAATCCAGCTCCTGGTCGTCGTTGACACCTCCTGGACCACGTGGCTGAAGAGTCAAGGCACCCGCAACCGACCTGAATCAACCGACGACGGTGGGCATCCATCTTCCTTGCCCCGGGTCACTGCCAAGTGACTTTGAACACTGTCCCCTCTGCTTTCAGGTCATCCTTCTTCAGAATCCAGGCTTGGATTCCACCGGACACTTCTTCAGCTCCCGCAAGCAGCAAGTCTTCTTTGTTCGCCATTGAAAACGACACCTGTGCACCCGGCTTCCCTGGGTGAGGTAACTCCAGCACTACGGTGCTCCTGTGGGTGTGGGCCCTAGAACTACTTACCCTGTAAGTGACTTGCTTGTAGGTTCTCCCGAAGTCTCCTAAAACTCTTTATTTCCAACCACGACTTGCCCCATTGAAGTTAACGGCGATCCGCGCCTGTGTATCTACACTGCACGCGTCCCCCGTGGGTCCTTTACTTACCTGCCTTGGGTGGTTTCGTGAGGCCCCTGCACTTCTGAAGGCCCTAGGCCTTGTCTCCCTGCAAGTCGTTGTCCCTAAGTCTCTTACTTAGTATATGGTCTGGTACGCCCCTAGGGCCCCAGCCATATTTTGTGCTTAACTTATTGTGAAACGTTGATTTGTGCATATGTTTGTCTTCTAATCTCATAAAGAGATTAGTAGAGAGTTATTTAGAAATAAATACATATATATTTGATATATATACCTGTGTGGTGTCTTTTCATTTGGTGATTCAAGAGATTATATGGTAAAACAAGCTGCTTTACATTCCTCCGAGACTTAGCCTGAAGGCTGCTCTCCACAGCTACCACTAGGATAGCTTTCTTTAAAAGGTTGTCTTAAACCTATCTACCATAAGAGTCGATTTGCCCTGGTGCAAGGTGTCCACTTTAATTAGTGAACAGCATATACCAGGCCAACTTCTCACAACACCTCCTCCTCAGTTTTTTTGTGCACCTAAAAGCAAAGAAGCCAGAAGAACATCAGTGAAATGTTGCATTTGTTGTTGTGGTTCAATTACTACTAGTACAAACAAACAAATATAATATATAACTTAGTGTGTGGTGGTCACACTTGTTAGTGTTATATTATTACATTTTATTAACTCAGTTTAAGTTATAAAAAAAAACATAACAGTGTAGCCATTTGTGAGACTTTGACAACAAGGACTTTCATGGTATACTGTGTAAACTCAGGAAGGATAGGAAAGAGAAGAACAAAAACAAAAATACAAATGTAATGGAAGTGGAACCTGTTTGGCATTAATTTGCGCATCACGTCATTCAAAATGGCCACCAGCCACATGGTCACTCACAGTCACAACAAGCAGGAGGCCTGTTAAACAATGAACTCAAGCAGGCCTATATTGCCAGACAAAGGAGGCATGCTAAACAACACAGCTTTAATGCAAAAATGCAAAAACGAAAATCCACTGGGCTAAACAAGGTTTGCAAGTTACAACACAACCACACCACACACACACATCCAACAAAGGCATTTATTTAACACACACCAAAAAAGTGAAATACCCAAAAAATACACATTTTGCAATTCAATCCAATGCCATCCATGCCCTAAATGATGTTTAAATTCAACAGAAACAGTTGTTTCATGCACCCATGAGTAGCTCTGGGCCTACTGGCTGAAAGGCCTATTGGCAGACTAGGCCACAAGCTTGCAGGCCTATGGCAAAGCACACTGGCTGGCTCCACAAAATGGCCGCCAGCCACATGGCCAGGCCACCCACAACAACAAGAAAGGGAAGACAGACAATGCAGGCCTATGGCAAAAGCACACTGCCTGGCTTCAAAATGGCCACCAGCCACATGGCCAGGCCCACAACAACAAGAAAGGGAAGACAGACAATGCAGGCCTATGGCAAAAGCACACTGCCTGGCTTCAAAATGGCTGCCAGCCACATGGCCAGGCCCACAACAACAAGAAGCCTAGGACAAAAGGAACAAAGGAAACACATGCAGGCCTATATGGCAAAAGCACCACACTTCTAAACTACCACCACAAAATGGCCACCAGCCACATGGTCACTCACAGTCACAACAAGCAGGAGGCCTGGAAAACAATGAACTGAAACAGGCCTATAATGGCCAGGCAAAGGAGGCATGGTAAACCACACAGCTTTAATGCAATAAAATGCAAAAACGAAAATCCACAGGGCTAAACAAGGTATACAAGTTACACAACAACCACACCACACACACACACAACAAAGGCATTTATTTAACACACACCAAAAAAGTGAAATACCCCCAAAATACACATTTTGCAATTCAATCCAATGCCATCCATGCCCTAAATGATGTTTAAATTCAACAGACACCACAGAAACAGTTGTTTCATGCACCCATGACTAGCTCTGGGCCTACTGGTTACCCACAACAATTTTTTTTTAAAATGATGAAAAGTACAAAAATTGTAGTTGCAGCAACTGCAATGCCCCAATCAAACACACAACACCAACTTACTTGTAAAATCTCAAATCCAAAGTCCTCAAATACAATGATATATGATGCAGCAGACACAAAGAGTGATCCTTCCAGCTCCAAATCCAAATGAAAAGTGAACAGGACATGGAAAAAGCACTGGGAGGAGCCTGCTGGACAGGAACAGGAAGTTGGAGATTCTGGGGCACTTCCTTCCTCTCCCAAAAAAAAGTAAAAAAAGAAAAAGGACTCCTTGCACAAAAAAATACAGCCAAATGTCAATCTGAGGAGTTTTTTTCATCCAAATCATCATTTTCGAGAAGGTTTTATGCTGCTCGAGAGATATTCTTCTCCAGATTGCAAAGTTTTCGTGTTCGGCATCGCGAGCTTCACCAAACTTCCGCCGGATGTCCGATGGCGCGTCCGAATGATGTGTTCGCGATAGCACACTCTCGCGGGATCGCGCTGCCGGCTACCAAAATCTCATGGCGCACGCGAACGGATAGGAAAACTCGTCAGCGAACGCAGGGATCCCGGTAAGTCGTTACCGCGTGCGCGAAACCGCATTTTGAAAGCGCGAACAAGGGAAAAACTCCGCTACGCCACGGATCGCAGAGTTTTCGGTAACTCTGCGTTCTACGCGGAACGCAAAGTTGCCAAATATCCGCAAACTCCGCGAGCGGAGCGGATTTTACCGCCCAGGCTTACTCGAGATAATGTAACATATGCCATTCCCTCTTTGAACACAGTACTTCCAATATTTACCAAAGCACCATCTATACTTAAACCTTGAGATTTATGAATAGTTACTGCATATGCTAAAGTCAGAGGAAACTGTTTTCTGCGAACATCCAAATCTTTTACGAGCAAAAAACGTACAGCACAAAGCCCAATCTGTCATACCTCTGTAATCTGATCAAATTTTATTTTCAAGAATTCTATTCCATCTCTGTTCTGATATTTCACAAAATCAACAACTTTCCCCATTGCTCCACTTACTAAACCTTCTTCTACATTCAAATTACGCCGCAAAATTACCCGACAGTTTATACATACATCTAAAGTTTTTTCTAAGCCAGCAGTTATATATACAGACTTTTCCAAAGAGTGCAATTTAGTCTGTAGTTTCTCTGAAAGAAAAATAGTCACTCCCTGGTGCTTAATTTTATCAATAGCTTGAATGTGAACTATTTCTTGTTTTTCCAATTTCAGAAGATCTTGATTAAATGTACAACACTCTTGCAGTGTAGGCATTAGGCAAACTATAGACTTCTTTTCTCCAGTCTTCTTGTACATTACTTCAGCTGCTGTGTTTTCAGTTCTAAACAAGTTCCTTAGTAGCCGGCTTTCTAAAGCTTGTTTACCATGTTTCGTTAGGACACCAATTCTTATATCTTTGAGAATATTTCCATAATCTTCATCACTTGCTTGTCGCATATTCTTTATAAGTTCTTTATATACAAAATTTAACCACATGTTCACATTTCCAATACTTCCCAAAGATTTCCTAGTGTCTTCATGCACAAGTGTTTTAAAACCTGGTTGTCCTTTTACAGAAGTTAGTTGTAGTAGATCTCCAAATACAATTAAGGGGCATATGTACAAGGACTGGCGATATCTATCACCAACGCTAGTTAGCGGCAGTTTTTTTATCGCCGCTTACCGCTGAAAACTATCGCCATGTTAGCGGCGTATTTACAAGCCGTCGCTACATGGCGATAATATCAGGGATCTGTGGAGAAAACTGCGGCTAACATTAGCGTGATGGCGATAGGAATTCCGGCGTTAGCGGGCGAAAACTACCGATAGGCCCATTAGCGCCAGCGGCAAAAAAAACTCACGTTAGTCAGCCCAACGTGAGTTTTTTTTGCCTCTAATGCAAAAAATAGCCTATCTGCAACCTCCAATAGAAAATAGACATAAAAACCAAAAAAATGCTAAATGTAGCAGCCAGGGCCAAGTGCAGCACACATCAACAACCCCTGCAAGTCACCCAACATCCAGGATGACCAGGATGAGAGCCTGGATGCCTCGCTTGACCTGCGTCTGGAGCCTGAATGCCTCACTGGACCTGCGTCTGGAGCCTGGATGCCTCGCTGGACCTGCATCTGGAGCCTGGATGCCTCGCTGGACCTGCATCTGGAGCCTGGATGCCTCGCTGGACCTGCGTCTGGAGCCTGGAATGGGATGCGGAGGAGCTGTGGAGTCGATGAGCCGTGGCAGTAGACATTGAGGTGCGACGATCGCCCAGACCTGGTGGTCGCATGGAGACACGTTGCTGACCTGTGTTAGAAGACCGCCTTGCGCCCCTTGGAGCTGTTAATGGTAGAGGCGCTCCTGCGCACCAGCGTAAAGAGGTCTGCATCGCATATTACGATCCACCACTACACCGGGGTGCACGGAGGGGATTACCAATGGTGGGTGCCGCCTCTCTGCATCACAGGCTGTATGATGTTGGGCTGGCTGGAAGCTGGGGGGTGAGGACCCTGAGCTGCACCGAACTTGTGCGGGAGCGCTGCAACTTCACACCTAAGGGGGCCCTGCTGCATCAGCTGCATCAGGAGGTTCATCAGCGGACTTGGCGGCGACTGCTGTACCCAGACTTGTGAAATCACACCTGGCTGAGGCTCCTGCTGGCTGAGTCACAGATTTGGGGAGAGTGCAGCGGATTGCGCGACGGTGTCAATGTCCAGGTAAGGAGAAGGTGGGACGCGTAGCGCAGGAGGCCCGGGGGTCGAGTTGCCCAGGCCTAGCACACGTAGATGACGCACCCCCAGTGGCGGCTCATCTGCTATGGCAGAAGAGCGTGGCCCCACTGCTTTCAAGCAGTGCAAGAAGAGGAAAAATCATCACATGATGATAACTTACTGATGTAATCGTGCTATGTTTCCTTGGCGGGCGGGAGGGTGGGTAGGGCTGCTCCACTCACGGAGCAGGGCAGGGGCGGATTGGCATGCCCACTAAAGTGCGCAATGACTGTTTGGTCGGCCCACTGAGGCCACCCAAAGCAGTCATGCGCACTTCCCTGTCCGCAATGCAGGCTGCATTACAGCCTGCATGGAGAACATGCCCACCCCTCCAGCCCCTGGCTGCATGCCTTGTCCTGGTGCCAATGACCAATTCCAATGCTGCATCGCAGCGTTGTGATTGGCTCAGGGGAGGGAGCCTGGCTGTCTACTTACTGTTCCTGGAAGCAGACTCAGGAGAGCAGGAGCAACGAAGACACAGGAACCGGCATCAAGGTAAGATTTCCCTCATTTAAATATTTACAACACCCGCTCACACACACACCCCCTCGTCCACGCCCCATCCAGTGTTCTTTCCCACCTCCCAGCTGTCCAGTCCCCCCGCAGCACTTCTCAATGGTGGCCGCTGTGCGGCCATGCGCAGCAGGCATACCACTGGTGTGCCAAAGGTATATATGAATTTCCGACGCATACCACTACATCGCATTCCATTACAATGCATACTAATACTAGGCATATCGAAACAGTGGGGAAGGTGTTGCATAGCGGAGATGTAAAAATTACTATTCCCACTTCAGTGAGTGCAACCCTAAAACTAACCATTGCACCCCAAAGCAAACCGTGGACCCTAAAATTCATCTGTGAGCCCCCAAAACACACCCTAAAAATAAATATTTGACCCAAATGCGCACCCCAAATTTCATATTTGACCCAAATCCACACCCCAAATTTCATAATTGACCCCAAAACACACCAGAATTTCAAGAATTGACCCCAAAGCACACCCCAAATTTCATCTCCAACACACGAAGCCCATACCCACCCTAAAACTTAAAAATACCCCATCACTGACCTCACAATGCGTTGTCATGGAATGCGATGTAAAGGCACCTGCATGGTTGGAGTAGCGTTGTAAAGACATTACGATGTAATGCCTGCATTGTAATGGACGTCTCCCATGCCAAAGGCAAGCCATAGGCAAGCCCGTCTGCATCCGTCTGCCCCTGGACTGCGCTCAGCACCAAGGACCGTTCCTCTCGGACACTCCACCGCTGCGACGCCAGCACCCTCCTCCCCATCAACGCTGGATGCCACATTGCCTGCCAGGACCAACTTCTGCTCCGGACCGGACATCGCCATCGCCATCACTGACAGCTACTGATTCACCCACAAAGACCACCCCAAACCTCCAGGAGGAGGCATTGCCATCACCTACAGAAGCACACTCTGAATGACCATGCACTCTAATGACCCAACGGTGACCATGGAGCACCTCAACTCTCAGATCCGGACCAACCCCAAGCCCATCCTCTGCGGCACCCTCATCTGCAGGTCCCCCAGGCCATGGCCCCCCATTCTCCGATACCATTGTAGACCTCCTTGCACACCAGGCTCTCCCATTCACCGACGACATCCTACTCGGTGAACTCAAGTTGCACCTGGACAACCCCAGTGACCAGAACACCACCCCCTCCTGGGGAATCTCACCAACTTCAGACTCAAGCAGCTAGTTACCGCAGCAAGCCACATAGCAGGACACATGGTCAAGCACGTCTCCTCCGCCAGCGGGAATTTCAACTACAGCCACACCACCGGACTCTCCTGTACCGACAATCATTGTATACATCACGTCTTCACCGTGCCGACCGTACACCACCGCCATCATCGCCCCCCCTCGCAGCTGGATCAAGGCCACCAACGAACGTCTCGTCAACTCCCTCAGCACCACCACTCCGCTAACGCTTACAGACGATGACACCGCAGTGCGCAACCACCACCGATGGATTGCCAACTGCGCCGACACCCCTCAAGAATGGACCAGGCAAAACTAGCACCACGTAGTGCCGTATTTGCAAAATGACGCATGTAGGCATATGCGTGACCTTGTGAAGCCCTGTGCCACATCATACCTGCGTCAGGTATGATGTACGCAGGGTGTGCGTTCCCACGCGACAAGGCCTCATAGGAGTGGCACAGTGAAATCCCCCAGATTTTACTGCAACTATTGTAGGACGGCACTGCGTCACCCTTACGCCTGCCATCAGGCAGGTGTAAGGTACTGGGATAGGCTGGCCCCATGCATTGCTGGAGTTGCGTCATGCTTGTGACACAACGGCAGCAATGCATGACATTAATGCAGACAGATACGTCAGGATTCCAGGCGTATCTGTCATTACTTGCGTCATGGAGCGCTGTCCAGTGAAAACAGCGCATCCATGGAGTCGCAAGAAGGGCATAGTGAAAAGTGTTGTGACACTGTCTAGTCGCAGCGCTGCAACACTTTTCATGAGTGAGGCCCAGGAATGCGCACTATCTTATTGATGGTGCGCATTCCTGCCCTGTAGTTTTGTCGCAGGGCAGCGCAGCAACATTGCTTGCAGCGCTGTCCAGCACCAAAACCTGCTGACATGAGACCCCAAGTGTTATCTCCATTTTTAAGACCAGCTATTTTCTGGTCTTACGTCCCAGCCAATAACGGGCTTTAGCGGCTGTTTTTTTAACGTATCGCGGGTCCGGGTGATCATTGTAAATATCGCGAAGTGGGGTTAGCGTGCGTTTTTGCACTGGAACGCCTACCTTGAATATCATTAGCGATAGTTATCGCTAACATAGGTGGCGATGCTGGAAATGGGCGGTATCGCCAGAAATCTGTCGCTAACGGCTGTTAGCGACAGCTTGTTAATAGGGTGATAAAAATATTGCCGCATTAGCGGCAGAAAGTGCCGCTAATGCGGCGTTAACTCCTTGTACATATGCCCCTAAATGTTTTCCTCCAAACAGAACATCGTAATCTGTTTTTAAAACTTGTTGCATTCTCAAGTGTACAAAGGCAAGCATTAAGTTTGAGACCATGCTCACCTCATCAATGATTAAAAGTTTCATTTTCTTCAGCACTCTTGACACTTCATAACAAGCATCTCCAGACAGCTTCTGATATTCCAATTTATTATCATGTTCAACTGGTAGCATAAGTAATCTATGTAAAGTAATTCCTTTAATATTGTGCGCTGCTAATCCAGTTGGAGCAGTTACAACACAAGATAAATGTGAATCTGTAGTTTTCTGTAGATAACTGGTCAAAACTGTAATTAAAAAACTTTTACCTGTTCCAGCTTGACCACTAATGTACATAAGAATAGGTTTAAATGATGAACATAGACATTCTTTTTTTCATGCAACAAACCATGTTGTATCTGTTCTGTCACTTGTAGATATATTTCTTTCTGGTCAATATTTAGTTGTTCTTCTAAGTTTTCCAACGTAGTATTCTCCTGTTGTGCTTGTTGCATTGCAATTTCTACTTCATTCATGGCTATTGCTGCTTCATTTTCGATTATTGGTTGTCCCAGGGGATCTTGACTAGGTGGTCCAGAACTTTGACTATCTTGAGAACTGTTGTTAGCTATTTCAGCTGCAATAGTGTTTTCTTGTTCAATTTCATCATTTAACTTTTGTAGATATGTAGGGAAAATTGTGCATGCAATGCTATCTTTACATGCGTTAAAAGAATCTTCATAGCAGTCGAAATGTCCACGTAATTCAGTTTCGCTACGCCATGGCTTGAACAGTTGCAGAAGTACTAAATAGAAAAAGTCTCTCTTATCTGGAGTTTCGCAACTGAGTTTTCTGTGGTTAATAAGAATTCTTTTGGCATGTTTTACTAAACATCCATCACATCCAATTACTGCATATTTTCCTTGTTTTATATTTGGTGTAACATTTCTTTTAAAGCTGTAATGTTGAAGTATTTCATACAGATATAGCTCTTCCAGATGTGGACTCCTTTTGGGATAGTATGTATCCAACATATTAGTCTTAAGAATTTCGGTACTTTCTGGTTCATTCAGTGCTAAGTATTCAATTTCTTCTAATGTTTTCAACACTCTATTTCGTGTACAGGCAAGACCTAAACTTACCCAAATGATTCCTCGTGACTTTGAATATAAACTGGAAGAGCACAAGCGATCCGAACATTCATAGGATCCAATTTCTCTGTGGGAAAGCATTTTCAAGCTAAAGCTGTACAATATTTTGCTAAGGCTCTTCTCTTGTGAAATTTCTTCCCACATTTCTTTCATCTCTGTCTTTTCTGATTTCGTTATATATAATGTAACATAGCGTGCAACGGCAATTGAGTTATCTGCAACATATTGAATATCCATGTTTGCATTCCACATTTTCAAAATAACTGGATTGCAGTCATTAATATACTTTGACTATTCTGTTCTTTTTAAGTTGTACGTATTCTTGGGAGATTTCCGAGTTATTACATGCCTTACAGCAGACACAAAAGAATTTACTCTTCCTTTAGAAACTACCGGACATGGAAATCCAAACCGACACTTGGTATAAAATTTTCCTTTAGACTTGTATTTTCGTCAACAGTACTTTCCACAACGGTGAATTTGGAAACGTAAAACTTGTTGTCTCAAGCTTTTTTCTCGTTCTTCTCTTGGAATGTCACAGGTAACATACTGTTCGATGAAAGACAATACTGTTTCATCAGTATCCGTTCCAAATTTCGGAGCATTCCTTAGCCATAATAGCATGTGTAAATTAGGCCTGGGTGGAAAACTACGCTATGCTCGCGTAGTTTGCGCAACTACGCGCTACGCGAATTGCACGTAGCACAGTGCAAAAACGCGTAGGGTAGCGTAGCGGGCATTTTTTGCTTGCTCGTGGTCCTCAACGTCAAGTTGGCGACCGCGAGCGAGCAAAATGACATCCCGGCGAGACTTTTTCCTCATTCGCGATTAGCAACATCAAGTTGCCGATCGCGAGCGTGGAAAATAAACCTCCTGGCGAGATTCTCAACGCGGGGAGGTCAGGTTTCTCATTGCGAGTGGTCGCGTATGCTCGCGATGAGAAACTACCATTCCGTGTTGAGAACACTGCCGCTCGAGTACAAATCTACTCGAGCGGCAGAAAACGACCGCTTGCACTGTGCAAGATGCCGTTTGCAATGATTGCACAGTGCGGACAAGCATCCGGCACTGTGCAATGATTGCGAACAGCATTTCCTACCGCACTACGTAGTTCGCGTAGTGCTACGCGTAGCTCGCGTAGTGCGAAGTGCACTTCGCGTAGCTACACGTAGCGCTACTACGCGGACTACGCCCAGGGTTAGTGTAAATGCGGAGCACCTCTCGCATGGTACTCTTTTCGCCCAAAAAATCGATAACTTCTCCAAGAGGACAATTATTTTTATTGCAGATAAAAGACATCATAGTTTGAAACCATGATTAAAATACCTGCACACATTTACAGGATCCAATGAACACAGTTCTCCAGGTGTCTTCATTTCAATATTTTTTATATTGGAATTTGCTTCTCGTAGAAATTCAAGGAAATCTTCCCATGCATACTCAGCACAGCTAAGTGTTACAAACCATGTTGGTGTACCTAAGTTTCTTAACATACACTTAAGTTCACTATGACGACGAAACCAATACTCATTGGTTCCACGTTGACATGCCATCAAATTAATTAACTGTGCTTCTAAATTTTCATCTGTTTGTTGAACTTTGTCCATGAATTCTTTGGCTAAAAACATTTGATTGATGAACTCCCGTTTTAAGTATGTGGTTCACTGCATAGGAAAGAGAAGACAAATCATTTTCAAACAAAAGGTGAAATATATATGGAATGTGTGAGAAGTTGGCCTGGCATATGCTGTCCACTAGTTATAGTGGGCACCTTGCACCAGTCCAAACGACCTTTATTGATGATAGGTTAAAAGACAAACTTTATGGAAAGCTATCCTAGTGGTAGCTATGGAGAGCAGCCTTCAGGCTAAGTCTTGAAGGAGTGTTAAGCTGTTTGTTTTACCAGGCTATAATCTCATAAATGACCAAATGAAAGGAGAACCACACCAGGTATATATATAAAATATATGTATTTATTACTAAACACTACCCACTAGTCTCTTTATAAGGCTAGAGGTCGAAATACACAAGTTACAAGTCAATTAACACAGTAAATTAGCACAATATATGATTAGCCCTAGGGGCGTACCAAACCATATATTAAGAAAGTGGTATAAGAACCACGACTTGACTAGACACAAGGCCTAGAGCCTGTAGAATCGCTGGGACCCCAAGGAACCACACAAGGTAGTGACACAGGGGACCCACGGGGGACATGTGCAGTGTGTGAACACAGCCACGAGCTCCGTTAGCGTCTATGGGGAAAGTCGCGATTAGAGTTTTAAAGTTTAGGGACACTTCGGAGTGGACTAGGAACAAACCCTTTTGGACTTAGAGGGTTCTAGGGCCAACACCCACGGGAGCACCGAAGTACTCGTGTTACCTCACCCAGGGAAGCCGGGTGCACAGGTGTCAATTGGTGTCGGGCCGCGCCGTCGTTTTCAATGGCCGCCGGCTGAAAAGTCCTGCTGCTGAGAAGCTGCGAAGAGTCCGAAGAGATCCAAGCCTCGATCGAGGATGAGAAGAACCTGAAAGCAGAGGGGACAGAGTCTAGGTCACTAGCCAGTGACCAGGGGCACGATAGTCGAATGCCCACCGATGTCGGGTGCTTCAAGCTCGAAGAGGTGAAGATTGTCTCTGCAGCCACGAGGACCAGGAGGCGTAAACGACAACCAGGAGCTGGAATTAAGCTATCCCACAAAGGTAGTAGCTGACTGCGGTGTCGGTGCCTGGATTGGACCCAACAAACCTTGGTAACAGCAACCCACGCAGAAAGAGAACAATGGCTTTGTAGCGGACCAGCGAGGTCCGAGGAACTCCCCAAGCAAGGGAGAGTCAGGGCAGGCCTGAAGCAACTGGAGAGGCCCATTCAAATCAGAGATGTTCTTCTGAGGGACCCACAAGTTGACAGACAAGGGATTGCAAAGGGACCTCAAGCGGAATCACAAAACGGCGGCCCATGGGTCACTCGAAGTGGCCAGGCCAGCAATCTTCAGTGGATTCCCTGCTCGGGATCGGGGCTACAAACAACCCAAAGCACAGCCTCTAGGATTGACCAGAAGCTTATGCACTTGCAAATGTGCATGGTGTCCAGGGGTTAAGGTTCCATGGTACCCACGAGGGCTACGGGTCTCAGCTTTGCTGGGGACTCAGGACAGCCTCTGGTAAGTCCGGAAATCCACCACCTGGGTTGCAGGGTTGCCGGCGTCCGGCGGGAGCTTCGGAGATGCAGACCGGACAGATGCGTCTTTGGTGCCTGCCAAGCAGGGGAGTAACTCCTTTACTCCAAGGGAGATTCTTCAGTCATCTGGCATTTAACAGATCGTTGAAGGTCCAGGATTCAGTTTCAGAGTTTTGTCCAGGGATATCTAAAGTCCTGTTGCCAGGGGTTCCTATCTTATACCCAAGGAAGGGGTTGAACTAACTCGGGGGACCCACCTATGGGAGGGTTTGGAAAGAGGGGTGGCTACACCCATTTCCTTTCTCCAGTTTCACGCCAGAGCAGGGGCTGGCAGCCCCTGCAACCGATTTGAACTGGGGTATGCACAGGGACACCAAATGTGCCCCCAGTGCAGGACTTCAAAGCACTCAGAGAGTGCACCCACCCAGCCCCAATACACTAAAGCGTGTCTGGGAGGTGGTAACACCTCCCTGTGACAGGAAACCTATTGTCCAGGCCTCCCCTGCCGGAGTTTCGGTCAGCAGTAGGAGGCCAGACTCGTGTCTGTGGCTGCAGCATCCATTTTGTGATGCCAGGGCTCTCTTTAGCTGGTACCGGGTATACCGGTGCTGTCATGTCTCTCCCTCTAGAAGGGTGGGATCATACTCCCACACCAGTTACTGGTGTGGGGGTATGATTCCAAGGTGTTTGACACCAAACACGACATGTTTCCGTGCAGCCATCCCAAAGTTAGCATTTACCGTTGAGATATAATGCACTTAAGAGTATATGGTCAGGCTGCACTCACAGACAACCCCGGAGGATAGATTCAGAAGGCTGCAGAGGGGCTCTGCTCATTCATGGGCACCCTCTCACATAAAACCAAGCACCCTGCCTTCAGGATTGATAAGGCCTGCCATAGGGGTGACTGATAGGTTTATATGTGCAGTGATAGGGAGAGATATAGTGAACCTATATCTCAGTAAGGGGTGCATGCACCACCTCACTCAGGCTGCTGTAGCAGTCCTGTGGTGTCATTTTGGAAGGCTTCCCAGGGGTGGCATAATACATGCTGCAGCCCCTGGTAGGCCTCTGGGGTACCTATGCCCTGGGTACATAGTATACCATATACTAGGGACTTATAAGGGCACCCCAGAATCCAATCTGAAGTGTACCTAAGGTACCTGGAATCCATTTTAGAGAGGAAGCAGCTAGGCTGGGGTCCTGGGTAGCAGGGCCCCAGCCAGACTAAAGTCGAAAAACAGTGAAACATCAGCAAAAAGTGGGGGTAACCATAAGAAGCAGATCCTACTTTTCTACACAACACCCCCCCAAACGCAGGGACATTAAACTAACCTTGACCAGTTGAGTCTTCATGTTCTAAGTGGAAATATCTGGAAAGTCCATCTGCATTGGCATGGCTACTCCCAGGTCTATGTTCCACTGTATAGTCCATCCCCTGTAGGGAAATGGACCACCTCAAAAGTTTGGGGTTTTCACCCTTCATCTGTTTTAGCCATAAGAGGGGCTTATGGTCTGTCTGAACTAGGAAGTGAGTGCCAAACACGTATGGCCTCAGCTTCTTCAGAGCCCAAACCACAGCAAAGGCCTCCCTCTCAATGGCTGACCAACGTTTCTCTCTGGGGGTCAGCCTTCTGCTAATAAAAGCTACTGGCTGATCCTGACATTCATCATTCAACTGTGACAGTACAGCCCCTACCCCCAACTCAGATGCATCTGTTTGCACAATGAACTTTTTGGAGTAATCAGGACTTTGCAGAATGGGAGCAGTGCACATAGCCTGCTTCAGGTCATCAAATGCCTTTTGACAGCTGACTGTCCACTGAACCTTTTTGGCATTCTCTTAGAGGTTAAGTCATTCAGGGGTGTCACTATAGATCCATACCCCTTGACAAATCTTCTGTAATACCCAGTCAGGCCTAAGAAGGCTCTCACCTGAGTCTGGGTAGTTGGAGCAACTCAGTCCATGATGGTCTGGATTTTGCTCTGCAATGGTTGAACCTGGCCTCCACCCACAAGGTGGCCCAAGTATACAACCTGACTCTGCCCTATCTGGCACTTGGTGGCCTTGATAGATAGGCCTGCTTTCTGCAGGGCCTCCAAAACATTTTGCAGGTGGACCAGGTGATCCTCCCAGGTGGAGCTAAAGACAGCAATATCATCTAGATATGCTGCACTATAGGCTTCAGACCTGTAAGGACTGTATTCACCAACCTCTGAAAAGTGGCAGGTGCATTCTTCAAACCAAAGGGCATCACCACAAATTAATAATGGCCACTAGGGTTAGAAAATGCTGTTTTTGGCTTTGCATCATCAGCTAGTCTGATCTGCCAGTAGCCAGCTGTCAAGTCAAATGTGCTCAGAAACTTGGCTGAGGCCAAAGTATCTATAAGCTCATATGCCCTTGGGATGGGATGGGCATCAGTCCTAGTGACTGTATTGAGACCCATGTAGTCTACACAAAACCTCATCTCTCTCTTACCACCCTGGGTGTGAGGCTTGGGCACCAAGACTACTGGACTAGCCCAAGGGCTATCTGAGGGTTCAATGACTCCCAAATCCAACATCTTTTGGACCTCTGTCCTGATACAATCCCTGACATGATCAGGCTGCCTGTAGATTTTATTCTTGACAGGCAGACTGTCCCCAGTGTCCACTTCATGAGTGCACCAGGTAGTCTGACTAGGTGTCAGGGAGAACATATGCCTGAACTGGCTGAGAACTTTTGTGCAGTCAGTTTGTTGCTGGATAGTGAGGCTACCTGCCAAGGCTACACCATCTACTGATCCATCATCAGGGTTCTGAGAGAGCAGGTCAAGGAGTGGATCACTCTCTTCCTCCTGTCCCTCATCAGTAGCCATGAGCAAGCCCATGTCTGCCCTGTCGACATATGGTTTCAATCTGTTGACATGAAGTACCCTGTGGGGACTCCTGGGAGTTCCAAGGTCCACCAAGTAGGTAACCTCTCCCTTCTGTTCAACAATTGTATGGGGGCCACTCCACTTATCTTGGAGAGCTGCTGGGGCCACTGGCTCCAACACCCACACTTTCTGTCCTGGCTGGTACACAGTCAGCACAGCCTTTGGTCATGCCAGGTCTTTTGTAATTCCTGGCTAGCCTCAAGGTTTTTAGTTGCCTTTTTCATGTACTCTGCCATCCTGGAGCGGAGACCAAGTACATAGTCCACTATGTCCTGTTTAGGGGGTTTGAGAGGTAACTCCCATCCCTCCTTCACCAGACACAATGGGCCCCTAACAGGATGGCCAAACAAAAGTTGAAAAGGGCTGTAACCAACCCCCTTTTGAGGCACCTCCCTGTAGGCAAATAAAAGGCAGGGCAAAAGGAGGTCCCATCACCGCCTAAGCTTCTCTGGGAGACCTTTGATCATGCCCTTCAAGGTTTTGTTGAATCTCTCAACTAAACCATTGCATTGTGGGTGATAGGGTGTGGTGAATTTATAATTCACTCCACACTCCTTCCTCATTGCAGTCAAGTAACCAGACATGAAGTTGGCACCCCTGTCTAATGCTACCTCCTTAGGAAAACCCACTCTTGAGAATAGTCCCAAGAGGGCCCTTGCCACCACAGGAGCTGTGGTGGTCCTAAGTGGAATAGCTTCTGGGTACCTAGAGGCATGGTCCTCCACCACCAGGATAAATCTGTGCCCAGAGGCTGTCTGAGGATCCATAGGACCAACTATGTCAATCCCCACTCTTTCAAAGGGAACCCCCACCACAGGTAGTGGTATCAGGGGGGCCTTTGTGGTTCCACCTGCCTTCCCACTGGCTTGACAGGTGACACAGGAGAGACACAACTCCTTGGTGTCTTCAGACATGTGGGGCCAATGAAAGTGAGGGACAATTCTGTCCCATGTCTTGTTTTGGCCCAGATGACCTGCTAGGGGAATATCATGGGCTAGTGTTAATAGGAAGCCCCTAAACTTCAGAGGAATTACCAACCTCCTGGTGGCACCAGGCTTGGGGTCTCTACTCTCTGAGTATAGGAGTCCATCATCCCAATTGACTCTATGGGATCCACTAGCATTCCCAGCAGCCTCATCAGCAGCCTGCTATCTGAGGGGTTCAAGAGAGGGGCAGCTCAGCTGCTCCTGGCTCAGATCTGCCCTGGAAGGGCCCCCTGTCCCCAAGAACTCAATCTGATCAGGTTCAAGCTCCTCTGGGACAGTTCCTTCTTCAGGACTAAGATCATCTCCCTCAGGAGGCTGATCTGTATTCTGAGTCAGGGGGGAAGGCACTGCCTTAACCCTGCTGCTCCTCCTCTTGGGAGGCACCTGGTCCATTATTCCAGAATCCAGGGCCTGTTCACTGTTTGACATTTTGGCCTGTGACCTGGTCACAGCAAAAACATGTGCAGGGATCCCTAGCATTTCTGCATGTGTCCTGAGCTCCACTTCTGCCCAAGCTGAAGTTTCTAGATCATTGCCAAGCAAGCATTCAACAGGGAGGTCTGCACTTACCACAACTTTCTTGAGGCCAGTTACCCCTCCCCAGGAGAAATTAACAACTGCCAAGGAATGGTCTGTCCTGACATTGCTAGCATTGTTCACTTGGTACATCTCACCAAGTATAATCTGCTCAGGAGCCACAAGATCTTTTGTCTCCATTGTGACACTTGCTCCTGTGTCCCTGTATGCCAAAGCCTCTCTTCCATTGCTTAAAGGCTGCTGTCTTTATTTTCCCAGATTACTGGGACTCACAAATAAGGAGGCCATATCCATGCCTCCATCACAGATCAGCATAGCCTGAGTTGGCACTCTGACTAGGCCAGAGCCCACCTCAGATCCCAGGGTTAACCCTACTACACCCTTACTTGGGACACCACCATTTGTAGCTGCACTAGGGGGAACAGTTGCCTTAGGGGCAATGGTGGCTGGAGTTGAGTCTTTGGACTTTGTACAGTCACTTGTCCAATGGGTTTTCTGCTTACAGATTTTACACCATGGTTTCTTCTGGCCTTTACCTTTGTTAGATTGGGACTCCCCCCAGATGAAGATTTTTGGGGACCTTGAGAAGACTTCTGGTCTTTACCCTTTTCCCCACCCTTGTCAGAGCTCTTAGAATCTTGCTTCTTGGGGTCACCACCTTGGTTCTGAACCTTCTGCTTCACCCTTGTTCTGACCCATTTGTCTGCCTTCTTTCCCAATTCTTGGGGATAGGTCAGATCAGAGTCCACCAGGTACTGATGCAACAGCTGATTTTGACAATTATTAAGGATCTGCTCCCTCATAATTAAGTTGTACAATCCTTTGAAATCACACACCTTGCTGCCAAGCAACCAGCCCTCCAGAGCCTTAGTAGCACAATCTACAAAGTGCACCCAGTCCTGTGTCTGTGCCTTTTGGGTATCTCTGAACTTTAACCTGTATTGTTCAGTGGTTAGGCCAAACCCATCTATCAGTGCACTCTTCAGGACATGGTAATCATCAGCATCCTCTTCTCTTACAGTGAGGAGCTTGTCTCTACCTTTGTCTGCAAAGGAGAGCCACAAGATTGCTGCCCACTGCTCCTGGGGGACCCTCTGAACTTTACAGGCCCTTTCCAGTGCAGTAATCCATTTGTGGAAGTCATCCCCACTCTGGTAGGGAGGGACAATCTTGCTTAGGTTTCTATGGTCAAGAGACCTTTCCCTACCACTAGGGAAGTTGCTGGCACCATGGGACTCTAGTCCCAACTTTCTTCTTGTTCTTTGAAGCTCTAGGGATTCCCTATCTAAAGCCACCTGCTCTCTTCTGATTCTAAGCTGAGCTTCTTCATACTTGAGCAGTCTCTCTTTCCTTTCATGAGAGGATTCCCTCCTATGAGAGGAAACAGAGGTCCCTATTGAGGTGTCAGAATGGTTAGACTCCTGAGAAGGAGACCTTGACCTTCTAGGCACACTCTCAACTCTTCCTGGTGGGACAAAGAGGAGGCCATTCTGGTCCTCTTCCTCATCTGCAGGAGGAGCTGGATTTTCCAGGGTAAGATCATTGTCATCTTCCTTGCCAGCTTCAAAGGTTATGTCATGGGATTCTTCACCCCTTGGCCCTTCCTCATTTGCTGCCCCACCCTCTCTGCCTACCCCTTCAGACCCTGAGGCCTTCTTGAGATCATCCAACAGCAGTGCCTCTATGAGGCGTTGGGTGTTTGCAGTTTTTCCTGTCTTCAACTTCCTAGTACTACACAATGCTTTCAATTTCAAGAATTGGAGGTTGTCATACTTGGATGGTGGAAGCCCCTGGGCTTCTGGCAGGGACCCACTGGCTCCTGGCCTTGAAGACATCACTAGTGAGGTGTGGTGTATGCACTACCTACTCTAGTGTGGCCTACTAAACTCTCGAGTTATAGAAAGGGTGTGCTAAGCCCTTGACACACAACTCTAAGCTCAGTAGAACTTACTGTAACCTTAAGCTTGAATTTATATGTACCTCAGGTACCTTTTAGTGGTTTTCAGTTAGTCACTCACTTGAGATTATCTGGTAAAACAAAGGCAAGCTTGAATCCCACCGCTGCCACCAATGTGAGAAGTTGTATCTAACTAAACACAACAAAAGAAGCTCTTACAGCACACCCTTTTAACCTGAATACATTAATTATCCCAAAAATTACTGGTCATAAATTGAATTGATTCCGTAGTAAAGTTAAACTCTGCGCAATGAGGGCGATGAAAAACAACCAAAATGTTCAAAATAATCCAATAAGTTCATCAATTGAAATTTCTTGTATCCTTTATTAATATCCAAAAGATTAAAATTCCCAGCACACGATTAGCCGACAAGTGTTTCGTCTGTACTCAGACTTTTTCAAGGCTGGAATGATAAACATATAACAATCACTGTGCGATATACACAATACTGTGATACTGTTTTAAAAACCACATAATATAAAAGTTAAAAATGACCTATACATATAATATGCGAAACATATCAATCAGATACATTGAAGGAAGATAAACATGTGCCCTATAACAATAATCATTATTGTCAACATAAACAACAAACTAAAAGACACAATGTGTCTTAATCTAAAGAAGAAGAGATCGAAAGACACCAAGAAGATTAGGTTAGAAAAAGAGAATCCGAGGATTAGAGTACCAGAAACCCTAATACACCCGAGCGTGCCATACTCAATAAAATAATGAAATTGTGAAAGTGACCAATTTGTTGACTGAAAGGACAATATTAAATATTGATGTGGTGCCTACACCCCTATCTACACCATAGTGTCCGGTGTATAGATCTAGAGTTAATGAGATAAAAAGTAGACACCCACCAAAAAATGGGAATATTGGCAAACTGTAGTCAGAAAATGAGTCCGTCCCTGCAGTACATCAACCGAAAGAAATCCGGAATCCAAATAAGGATAT
The DNA here is from genome assembly GCA_963921515.1 of Calotriton arnoldi. NCBI lineage: Eukaryota > Metazoa > Chordata > Amphibia > Caudata > Salamandridae > Calotriton > Calotriton arnoldi. The sequence continues at coordinate 267,247 of CAWUFW010009995.1, forward strand.
CGTAATGTAAAAGGTCAAAGCTATACAAAAAGAAAAAAACATGAAATAACACCATAATAATGAGAGTTAACAAATAACCTCACATAAAACAAAAGAAGCAATACATCAGCTAGTTACACTTCACAGTGGCTACTGGCATAATAGCTCTTGTGTTAAGAAAATTAATGACAACCCACCATCAATGCGGTAATTGTGGTGGTAACACTAAGCAATGCAATTTCAACTCATAATCTGGCATTGTCAGCACAATAGTTGTATTAGGGGCACTTAATCCCGAATCAGATAAGTGTCATACTTGACCATGTAACAATGGTTCTAAATACCCAAACAAGTAAGTTCAGTCTCCCTCAGAGAATTCAAAGAACAACAATAAAATAACAATCCAAAAGAAGTAAATACGAAGAGACTCATCCTGACCTGCGAACATTATGTGAATTAAAATCGGGCACTACACAGGAAAATATCCAAAATTGTGCCGAGATAACACGCCCCTTGTACAAACAAGAAGACTACTGCATATTTGTCACTGATAGTTAGTTCGTACAGATAACACACTCACCATACAAGTATGTATCATTGCCACACCTGACATCCGGAAAATTAATGGAATCCCAATAAAAACGGACCAGTGAAACGCACCGATGTTGCCTGAAAATAACACAATATAACCGTAAGGTAAAATGAAGTTATCCTTGTGTCATGCTAAAAACGATAAAATGCCAGTAGCATACTCACCCATAAGGTATGCAACAATCGCTTAAGTGTTTAAAGCGAGTAAAGTAAAATCCTGATACACACTGCACGAGTGGCAAACAATAAGAGAGGATAATGGCAATCCAAGGTCAGTCAATCTTCCCTGGATACCACTGGGCACAACCCTGGTAAGTTTACCCCTAAAACCAAAAACACATGGATAAATGTCATAAGCCACTCTGAATATACTGATGTGATAACCATACCCCTATGTCTATACAGCACTCACCTCTCAACGAAAGTGTCCCGTCCGCACACACATGTGTCAGTGGTCGCGGAGTACGTGAGAGGCATATCCATCGCCATCATGTTATAAACTCCTTAAAGAACGGAGTCACATGACCAGGATGCACGTGACCGCAATGTCACCCGCGGCTGTGAGAATCAATACCTTTAGTGAAAAATAGGTCGCCATATTGAACGTACCCAAAGCTCAGTGGTTCTCCTGAAAATATACACTAGGGCAACCAGACATAGTCAAAAAACACTATTATTGGAACATAACCCGAATAACCAAGTAAAGATTTAACAACGTTCACCGCGGCTGTTATAATCAATTTAGTAATGTGAAAACCGGCCGCCATGTTGCTATGGGATCAAAACCAAAGGGAAGTGCAAGACAACAACCCCTGACAGTGGAATTGTCGCCCTCACATAGAAGCCACGGAGGAGAAAAATTGTTGACACAGAGTAAATAAATTGACACGTGCCAACAATAACATCTAACTCATTAATACCAGATTAGGGCAAGCCCTTCATCAATAATTAAGAGAAGGGCGGCACAAGAAGATGGAAATAATCTAACAATGATGTTGTGTGTGTTCATTGTCAAACGTAATGAAATGATGTATGTCTTGTAACCCAACACCCTCGTGATTTGAAGAGGACAGGCACAATGAGTAAAGAAGAGAAAGATGTAACAATTCGACCTAAGATACAATAATTGCAAATTCAAATGTACACTCTCTTAATCAAATAAACATTGGTCATAAGTAAGGAAAACCTAAACGTACCACAAGACCAATATCACAGTGTACTAACAAGTTGTCATGTATGCTCATTTAACATGAAACAGATCGTAAAAAGTAATTATTGTGTTAAGTAGTACATTTAAGAGCCTATGAATTGTTCAGCATATAAAGAAGCATCCCTATTCCAGCATATAAAGAAGCATAATCAATTGAAAAAATAGATTAAGTTATAAACAGACAAATGATGTGATCTTAACTATAATCAGTCCTTTAAAAAAACATGTAATTCTCTGTCTGTGTTAATCCCTTTTTCTACCGCTCGCAATTTTATGAGCCATTTAGATTCCAATTTTCTCAATGCCAGGGTTCTATCACCTCCTCGTGGATTATCCTCAACCACGGCAATCCCATGAAATTTAATTCGTAATACCTCCGAATTGGTATGTGCAGTATTATAATGCACTGCTAAGGGATCATTCTCATTGCAATTGCGAATAGCTCTAATGTGTTCCTGTACTCTCTCTTTGAGCGGTCTAATGGTACTGCCAACATAAATTAAGTTACATTGACAGATGATGCAGTACACTACATATTTTGTATTGCAATTGATAAAGTGATGTATCTTGTGTTCCTGTTTGGGGTTATAACTAAAACTAGTTTTCTTGTTTTCAGCAAACTGACACACATTGCACATCGAGCACTTAAAGAAGCCCTTTGGTTTAACCGGTAATCACATTTGTGTTAAATCACTTGTTAAATTGGTGTTTATAGAAGGGCTCAGTATATTCCTCAGTGTCCTACCCCTTTTGTATACAATCCGGGGTTTTTTGGATACATACGGATCAAGGTCATGGTCCAATTTCAAAAGTTGCCAGTGTTTATTGAGTGTCTTAAAAACCTGACTACTGTGTGAATTAAACTGTGTTATTAATGCAATCCTGTCTCCTTCTGATTTGCACCTCTGTTTACGATTGGGTTTAAGAAGTCCTGTTCTTTTGATTCTGTTAATCCTGGTGTGGGCTTTTTCTAGTAAAGTACGGTCATAACCCCTAATGATAAAACGTCGTTTGAGAGTTTCCACCTCTTGCTGGAATATGGCATCATTGCTACAATTGCATCTGAGCCGGGTCATTTCTCCAAAGGGTATGGCACGAATTTGGGAGTCAGGGTGTGCACTACTGGCGTGCAACACCGAATTACATGCTGTGTCTTTACGAAAGAGTTTACATTCAAGTTTGCCATTGTCAATAAAGAGTGTAATATCCAAAAAATCAATATGGCTACTATTGATGTTATGAGTGAAGTTCAGATTATATTGATTGACATTGATATATTCTATGAGCGCATCCAAGGTTTTTTTGTCACCTCCCCAGATCATAAGGATGTCATCAATGAATCGACCCCAATAAATAATATGGTTAGTCAAGTCTGGTGGACATAATTTCCAGATGTGTTGTTCTTCGAAAAAGCCCATATATATATTGGCAAATGATGGCATCCCCTGCAACCGGTTTGAACTGGGGTATGCACAGGGACACCAAATGTGCCCCCAGTGCAGGACTTCAAAGCACTCAGAGAGTGCACCCACCCAGCCCCAATACACTAAAGCCTGTCTGGGAGGTGGTAACACCTCCCTGTGACAGGAAACCTATTGTCCAGGCCTCCCCTGCCGGAGTTTCGGTCAGCAGTAGGAGGCCAGACTCGTGTCTGTAGCTGCAGCATCCATTTTGTGATGCAAGGGCTCTCTTTAGCTGGTACCGGGTATACCGGTGCTGTCATGTCTCTCCCTCTAGAAGGGTGGGATCATACTCCCACACCAGTTACTGGTGTGGGGGTATGATTCCAAAGTGTTTGACTCCAAACACGACATGTTTCCGTGCAGCCATCCCAAAGTTAGCATTTACCGTTGAGATATAATGCACTTAAGAGTATATGGTCAGGCTGCACTCACAGACAACCCCGGAGGATAGATTCAGAAGGCTGCAGAGGGGCTCTGCTCATGCATGGGCACCCTCTCACATAAAACCAAGCTCCCTGCCTTCAGGATTGATAAGGCCTGCCATAGGGGTGACTGATAGTTTTATATGTGCAGTGATAGGGTGAGATATAGTGAACCTATATCTCAGCAAGGGGTGCATGCACCACCTCACTCAGGCTGCTGTAGCAGTCCTGTGGTGTCATTTTGGAAGGCTTCCCAGGGGTGGCATAATACATGCTGCAGCCCCTGGTAGGCCTCTGGGGTACCTATGCCCTGGGTACATAGTATACCATATAATAGGGACTTATAAGGGCACCCCAGAATCCAATCTGAAGTGTACCTAAGGTACCTGGAATCCATTTTAGAGAGGAAGCAGCTAGGCTGGGGTCCTGGGTAGCAGGGCCCCAGCCAGACTAAAGTCGAAAAACAGTGAAACATCAGCAAAAAGTGGGGGTAACCATAAGAAGCAGATCCTACTTTCCTACACAACACCCCCCAAACGCAGGGACATTAAACTAACCATAACCAGTTGAGTCTTCATGTTCTAAGTGGAAATATCTGGAGAGTCCATCTGCATTGGCATGGCTACTCCCAGGTCTATGTTCCACTGTATAGTCCATCCCCTGTAGGGAAATGGACCACCTCAAAAGTTTAGGGTTTTCACCCTTCATCTGTTTTAGCCATAAGAGGGGCTTATGGTCTGTCTGAACTAGGAAGTGAGTGCCAAACAAGTATGGCCTCAGCTTCTTCAGAGCCCAAACCACAGCAAAGGCCTCCCTCTCAATGGCTGACCAACGTTTCTCTCTGGGGGTCAGCCTTCTGCTAATAAAAGCTACTGGCTGATCCTGACCTTCAACATTCAACTGTGACAGTACAGCCCCTACCCCCAACTCAGATGCATCTGTTTGCACAATGAACTTTTTGGAGTAATCAGGACTTTGCAGAATGGGAGCAGTGCACATAGCCTGCTTCAGGTCATCAAATGCCTTTTGACAGCTGACTGTCCACTGAACCTTTTTTGGCATTCTCTTAGAGGTTAAGTCATTCAGGGGTGTCACTATAGATCCATACCCCTTGACAAATCTTCTGTAATACCCAGTCAGGCCTAAGAAGGCTCTCACCTGAGTCTGGGTAGTTGGAGCAACCCAGGCCATGATGGTCTGGATTTTGCTCTGCAATTGTTGAAGCTGGCCTCCACCCACAATGTGGCCCAGGTATACAACCTGACTCTGCCCTATCTGGCACTTGGTGGCCTTGATAGATAGGCCTGCTTTCTGCAGGGCCTCCAAAACATTTCGCAGGTGGACCAGGTGATCCTCCCAGGTGGAGCTAAAGACAGCAATATCATCTAGATATGCTGCACTATAGGCTTCCAGACCTGTAAGGACTGTATTCACCAACCTCTGAAAAGTGGCAGGTGCATTCTTCAAACCAAAGGGCATCACCACAAATTGATAATGCCCACTAGGGGTAGAAAATGTTGTTTTTGGCTTTGCATCATCAGCTAGTCTGATCTGCCAGTAGCCAGCTGTCAAGTCAAATGTGCTCAGAAACTTGGCTGAGGCCAAAGTATCTATAAGCTCATCTGCCCTTGGGATGGGATGGGCATCAGTCCTAGTGACTGCATTGAGACCCATGTAGTCTACACAAAACCTCATCTCTCTCTTACCACCCTGGGTGTGAGGCTTGGGCACCAAGACTACTGGACTAGCCCAAGGGCTATCTGAGGGTTCAATGACTCCCAAATCCAACATCTTTTGGACCTCTGTCCTGATACAATCCCTGACATGATCAGGCTGCCTGTAGATTTTATTCTTGACAGGCAGACTGTCCCCAGTGTCCACTTCATGAGTGCACCAGGTAGTCTGACTAGGTGTCAGGGAGAACATATGCCTGAACTGGCTGAGAACTTTTCTGCAGTCAGTTTGTTGCTGGATAGTGAGGCTACCTGCCAAGGCTACACCATCTACTGATCCATCATCAGGGTTCTGAGAGAGCAGGTCAGGGAGTGGATCACTCTCTTCCTCCTGTCCCTCATCAGTAGCCATGAGCAAGCCCATGTCTGCCCTGTCGACATATGGTTTCAATCTGTTGACATGAAGTACCCTGTGGGGACTCCTGGGAGTTCCAAGGTCCAACAAGTAGGTAACCTCTCCCTTCTGTCCAACAATTGTATGGGGGCCACTCCACTTATCTTGGAGAGCTGCTGGGGCCACTGGCTCCAACACCCACACCTTCTGTCCTGGCTGGTACACAGTCAGCACAGCCCTTTGGTCATGCCAGGTCTTTTGTAATTCCTGGCTAGCCTCAAGGTTTTTAGTTGCCTTTTTCATGTACTCTGCCATCCTGGAGCGGAGACCAAGTACATAGTCCACTATGTCCTGTTTAGGGGGTTTGAGAGGTAACTCCCATCCCTCCTTCACCAGACACAATGGGCCCCTAACAGGATGGCCAAACAAAAGTTGAAAAGGGCTGTAACCAACCCCCTTTTGAGGCACCTACCTGTAGGCAAATAAAAGGCAGGGCAAAAGGAGGTCCCATCTCCGCCTAAGCTTCTCTGGGAGACCTTTGATCATGCCCTTCAAGGTTTTGTTGAATCTCTCAACTAAACCATTGCATTGTGGGTAATAGGGTGTGGTGAATTTATAATTCACTCCACACTCCTTCCACATTGCAGTCAAGTAACCAGACATGAAGTTGGCACCCCTGTCTGATACTACCTCCTTAGGAAAACCCACTCTTGAGAATAGTCCCAAGAGGGCCCTTGCCACCACAGGAGCTGTGGTGGTCCTAAGTGGAATAGCTTCTGGGTACCTAGTGGCATGGTCCACCACCACCAGGATAAATCTGTGCCCAGAGGCTGTCTGAGGATCCATAGGACCAACTATGTCAATCCCCACTCTTTCAAAGGGAACCCCCACCACAGGTAGTGGTATCAGGGGGCCTTTGTGGTTCCACCTGCCTTCCCACTGGCTTGACAGGTGACACAGGAGCGACACAACTCCTTGGTGTCTTCAGACATGTGGGGCCAATGAAAGTGAGGGACAATTCTGTCCCATGTCTTGTTTTGGCCCAGGTGACCTGCTAGGGGAATATCATGGGCTAGTGTTAATAGGAAGCCCCTAAACTTCAGAGGTATTACCAACCTCCTGGTGGCCCCAGGCTTGGGGTCTCTACTCTCTGAGTATAGGAGTCCATCATCCCAATAGACTCTATGGGATCCACTAGCATTTCCAGCAGCCTCAGCAGCAGCCTGCTATCTGAGGGGTTCAAGAGAGGGGCAGCTCAGCTGCTCCTGGCTCAGATCTGCCCTGGAAGGGCCCCCTGTCCCCAAGAACTCAATCTGATCAGGTTCAAGCTCCTCTGGGACAGTTCCTTCTTCAGGACTAAGATCATCTCCCTCAGGAGGCTGATCTGTATTCTGAGTCAGGGGGGAAGGCACTGCCTTAACCCTGCTGCTCCTCCTCTTGGGAGGCACCTGGTCCATTATTCCAGAATCCAGGGCCTGTTCACTGTTTGACATTTTGGCCTGTGACCTGGTCACAGCAAAAACATGTGCAGGGATCCCTAGCATTTCTGCATGTGTTCTGAGCTCCACTTCTGCCCAAGCTGAAGTTTCTAGATCATTGCCAAGCAAGCATTCAACAGGGAGGTCTGCACTTACCACAACTTTCTTGAGGCCAGTTACCCCTCCCCAGGAGAAATTAACAACTGCCAAGGAATGGTCTGTCCTGACATTGCTAGCATTGTTCACTTGGTACATCTCACCAAGTATAATCTGCTCAGGAGCCACAAGATCTTTTGTCACCATTGTGACACTTGCTCCTGTGTCCCTGTATGCCAAAGCCTCTCTTCCATTGATTAACTCCTTAACCGCGGCGGCAATTCCGCCGCGGTGCGGCGGTTTAGCGGAGTGGGCGGGGCCGCGTCGGCCAACGGACGTGCGCAGCACTACGGAGGTAGTGCTCGCGACGGCCGTTGGCCGACAGAAGCAGCGAAGGGGTTAAAGGCTGCTGTCTGTATTTGCCCAGATTACTGGGACTCACAAATAAGGAGGCCATATCCATGCCTCCATCACAGATCAGCATAGCCTGAGTTGGCACTCTGACTAGGCCAGAGCCCACCTCAGATCCCAGGGTTAACCCTACTACACCCTTACTTGGGACACCACCATTTGTAGCTGCACTAGGGGGAACAGTTGCCTTAGGGGCAATGGTGGCTGGAGTTGAGTCTTTGGACTTTGTACAATCACTTGTCCAATGGGTTTTCTGCTTACAGATTTTACACCATGGTTTCTTCTGGCCTTTACCTTTGTTAGATTGGGACTCCCCCCCAGATGAAGATTTTTGGGGACCTTGAGAAGACTTCTGGTCTTTACCCTTTTCCCCACCCTTATCAGAGCTCTTAGAATCTTGCTTCTTGGGGTCACCACCTTGGTTCTGAACCTTCTGCTTCACCCTTGTTCTGACCCATTTGTCTGCCTTCTTTCCCAATTCTTGGGGATAGGTCAGATCAGAGTCCACCAGGTACTGATGCAACAGCTGATTTTGACAATTACTAAGGATCTGCTCCCTCATAATTAAGTTGTACAATCCTTTGAAATCACACACCTTGCTGCCAAGCAACCAGCCATCCATAGCCTTAGTAGCACAATCTACAAAGTCCACCCAGTCCTGTGTCTGTGCCTTTTGGGTATCTCTGAACTTTAACCTGTATTGTTCAGTGGTTAGGCCAAACCCATCTATCAGTGCACTCTTCAGGACATGGTAATCATCAGCATCCTCTTCTCTTACAGTGAGGAGCTTGTCTCTACCTTTGTCTGTAAAGGAGAGCCACAAGATTGCTGCCCACTGCTCCTGGGGGACCCTCTGAACTTTACAGGCCCTTTCCAGTGCAGTAATCCATTTGTGGATGTCATCCCCACTCTGGTAGGGAGGGACAATCTTGCTTAGGTTTCTATGGTCATGAGACCTTTCCCTACCACTAGGGAAGTTGCTGCCACCATGGAACTCTAGTCCCAACTTTCTTCTTGTTCTTTGAAGCTCTAGGGATTCCCTATCTAAAGCCACCTGCTCTCTTCTGATTCTAAGCTGAGCTTCTTCATACTTGAGCAGTCTCTCTTTCCTTTCATGAGAGGATTCCCTCCTATGAGATGAAACAGAGGTCCCTATTGAGGTGTCAGAATGGTTAGACTCCTGAGAAGGAGACCTTGACCTTCTAGACACACTCTCAACTCTTCCTGGTGGGACAAAGAGGAGGCCATTCTGGTCCTCTTCCTCATCTGCAGGAGGAGCTGGATTTTCTAGGGTAAGATCATTGTCATCTTCCTGGCCAGCTTCAGAGGTTAGGTCATGGGATTCTTCACCCCTTGGCCCTTCCTCATTTGCTGCCCCACCCTCTCTGCCTACCCCTTCAGACCCTGAGGCCTTCTTGAGTTCATCCAACAGCAGTGCCTCTATGAGGCGTTGGCAGTTTGCAGTTTTTCCTGTCTTCAACTTCCTAGTACTACACAATGCTTTCAATTTCAAGAATTGGAGGTTGTCATACTTGGATGGTGGAAGCCCCTGGGCTTCTTGCAGGGACCCACTGGCTCCTGGCCTTGAAGACATCACTAGTGAGGTGTGGTGTATGCACTACCTACTCTAGTGTGGCCTACTAAACTCTCTTGAGTTGTAGAAAGGGTGTGCTAAGCCCTTGACACACAACTCTAAGTTCAGTAGAACTTACTGTAACCTTAAGCTTGAATTTATATGTACCTCAGGTACCTTTTAGAGGTTTTCAGTTAGTCACTCACTTGAGATTATCTGGTAAAACAAAGGCAAGCTTGAATCCCACCGCTGCCACCAATGTGAGAAGTTGGCCTGGCATATGCTGTCCACTAGTTATAGTGGGCACCTTGCACCAGTCCAAACAACCTTTATTGATGATAGGTTAAAAAACAACCTTTATTGAAAGCTATCCTAGGGGTAGCTATGGAGAGCAGCCTTCAGGCTAATTCTTGAAGGAGTGTTAAACTGTTTGTTTTACCAGGCTATAATCTCATGAATGACCAAATGAAAGGAGAATCACACCAGGTATATATATAAAATATATGTATTTATTACTAAACACTACCCACTAGTCTCTTTATGAGGCTAGAGGTCGAAATACACAAGTTACAAGTCAATTAACCTAGTAAATTAGCACAATATACGATTAGCCCTAGGGGCGTACCAAACCATATATTAAGAAAGTGGTATAAGAACCACGACTTGACTAGACACAAGGCCTAGAGCCTGTAGAATCGCTGGGACCCCAAGGAATCACCCAAGGTAGTGACACAGGGGACCCACAGGGGACGTGTGCAGTGTGTGAACACAGCCGCGTGCTCCGTTAGCGTCTATGGGGAAAGTCGCGGTTAGAGTTTTAAAGTTTAGGGACACTTCGGAGTGGACTAGGTACAAACCCTTTTGGACTTAGAGGGTTCTAGGGCCAACACCCACGGGAGCACTGAAGTACTCGTGCTACCTCACCCAGGGAAGCCGGTGCACAGGTGTCAATTGGTGTCGGGCCGTGCCGTCGTTTTCAATGGCCGCTGGCTGAAAAGTGCTGCTGCCGAGAAGCTGCGAAGTGTCCGAAGAGATCCAAGCCTCGATCGAGGATGAGAAGAACCTGAAAGCAGAGGGGACAGAGTCTAAGTCACTAGCCAGTGACCAGGGGCACGATAGTCGAATGCCCACCGATGTCGGGTGCTTCAAGCTCGAAGAGGGGAAGATTGTCTCTGCAGCCACAAGGACCAGGAGGTGTCAATGATAACCAGGAGCTGGAATCGAGCTGTCCCACAAAGGTAGTAGCTGACTGCGGTGTCGGTGCCCGGATTGGACCCAACAAGCCTTGGTAACAGCAACCCATGCAGAAAAAGAACAATGGATTCGGAGCGGACCAGCGAGGTCCGAGGGACTCCCCAAACAAGGGAGAGTCAGGGCAGGCCTGGAGCAATCAGGGAGGCCCATTGAAATCAGAGATGTCTTTCTGAGGGTCCCACAAGTTGATGGACAATGGATCGCAAAGGGACCTTGAGCAGAATCACAAAATGGCAGCCCACGGGTCACTCGGAGTGGCCAGGCTGGCAATCTTTGGTGGATTCCCTGCTCGGCGTCAAGGCTACAAATAACCCAAAGCACAGCCTCTAGGATTGACCAGAAGCTTACGCACTTGCAAATGTGCATGTTGTCCAGGGGTTTCGGTTCCATGGTATCCACGAGGGTTGCGGGTCTCAGCTTTGCTGGGGACTTGGGGCAGCCTCTGGGAAGTCTGAAAATCCACCACCTTTGTTGCAGCGTCATCGGCATCCGGCGGGAGCTTCGGAGATGCACACCTGACAGATGCGTCTTTGGTGCCTGCCAAGCAGGGGAGTAACTCCTTTACTCCAAGGGAGATTCTTCAGTCATCTGGCATTTAACAGATCATCGAAGGTCCAGGATTCAGTTTCAGAGTTTCGTCCAGGGATATCTAAAGTCGTGTTGCCAGGGGTTCCTATCTTATACCCAAGGAAGGGGTTGGACTAACTCAGGGGGCCCACCTATGGGAGGGTTTGGAAAGAGGGGTGGCTACACCCATTTCCTTTGTCCAGTTTTGCGCCAGAGCAGGGGCTGGCAGCCCCTGCAACCGGTTTGAACTGGGGTATGCACAGGGACACCAAATGTGCCCCCAGTGCAGGACTTCAAAGCACTCAGAGAGTGCACCCACCCAGCCCCAATACACTAAAGCCTGTCTGGGAGGTGGTAACACCTCCCTGTGACAGGAAACCTATTGTCCAGACCTCCCCTGCCGGAGTTTCGGTCAGCAGTGGGAGGCCAGACTCGTCTCTGTGGCTGCAGCATCCATTTTGTGATGCCAGGGCTCTGTTTAGCTGGTACCGGGTATACCGGTGCTGTCATGTCTCTCCCTCTATAAGGGTAGGATCATACTCCCACCCCAGTTACTGGTGTGGGGGTATGATTCCAAGGTGTTTGACACCAAACACGACATGTTTCCGTGCAGCCATCCCAAAGTTACATTTACCGTTGAGATATAATGCACTTAAGAATATATGGTCAGGCTGCACTCACAGACAACCCCGGAGGATAGATTCCAAAGGCTGCAGAGGGGCTCTGCTCATGCATGGGCACCCTCTCACATAAAACCAAGCACCCTGCCTTCAGGATTGATAAGGCCTGCCATAGGGGTGACTGATAGGTTTATATGTGCAGTGTTAGGGTGAGATATAGTGAACCTATATCTCAGTAAGGGGTGCATGCACCACCTCACTCAGGCTGCTGTAGCAGTCCTGTGGTGTCATTTTGGAAGGCTTCCCAGGGGTGGCACAATACATGCTGCAGCCCCTGGTAGGCCTCTGGGGTACCTATGCCCTGGGTACATAGTATACCATATACTAGGGACTTATAAGGGCACCCCAGAATCCAATCTGAAGTGTACCTAAGGTACCTGGAATCCATTTTAGAGAGGAAGCAGCTAGGCTGGGGTCCTGGGTAGCAGGGCCCCAGCCAGACTAAAGTCGAAAAACAGTGAAACATCAGCAAAAAGTGGGGGTAACCATAAGAAGCAGATCCTACTCTCCTACAGAATGCACTGTCGAAATCTAGGATCTTCAGAGTATAATCTTGTTGAGCGATATTCTGAAGCTGGAATCAGTACAGGTCGCTCATCAAATTGTCCACCTTCTCCAGTGGAGAACAGCTGTGGAAAACAACGAGCTTCTAAGCTTTTCTCCCATACACTCATTGGAGTTCCCTTTGCTTTTTTCATTTGAAATAATTCAATGCTGTTTCCTATTACTTCTTTTGAATGTAGAGGACATATTGTGTAATGTTCATAAATCTCTTCACTCCTCAACTTGTCCACTTTCTCTATTTGACCACTTGAAATTTCTGATTCATCTTCTAAACATATTACCTGTTCATCAACATTTACAGTTTTACAATAAATATTGGGGCATATTAGCAAGACCCACGTTAAAATTATCGCCGTTTTAGCGGCAGGAAACTGCCGCTAAAACGGCGATAATGGGCTTGCTAATATGCGTTATGGAATTCAATAGAAGCCCAGGTTAGATGTGCAGGACATCTAACCTGGGCTTCTATTGGAATTCCATAACGCATATTAGCAAGCCCATTATCGCCGCTTTAGCGGCAGTTTCCTGCCGCTAAAACGGCGATAATTTTAACGTGGGTCTTGCTAATATGCCCCCTTGTTCTCTACAAGATATAACGTAGCCTTTTGAAGTTTATTAACATCTACAAACTCTTGCCATATTTTCGACTTTTTGTTGGTACACCGTTTACTAGAATAACTACTGGCTCATTTTCCTCCTTGTCTCCACCAACAGTTTCAATATTTTTCTTAAAATCTAAAGGTAAGTACACAACTCTTCCTTTCAGAACTCTTTGTAAATCTGTTGGTGGAAGTTTACCTATTTTAGGCTCCATACGAATTATAGCTTGAAATGGGTGAACAGATTGAATAAGAACTGACTCATATGTATTCAAATCTGCCAGTTCCTCTGGAATAGCTACTGACTTTAACTTGTTATACACTCCTCTAGATGGCATTTTGTTCTCTTCTAATTTGTTGTAACAATATTTACAAATACGTTGATCAGTACCCAACTCAAATCGACCTTCCACCAACAAGTAAGCTTCAAATTGCTGCCACCTATCATTGTTCTCCTTTTCACTTTTTAAATATAAATTAACATTCCTAGTTTGACTTCTATAATGAGTACGTCGACAACAAATACAAACATAGTTTGGTTTTTCAGAAGACACTGTCTTAAACTTTCTAATTTCTTCTACAAACTGATCAATGCTAATCTCTTTTCCATGTTCTTCAACATCTGCTCTTGTCAAGCTCTCACTTTCTACACACTGCTGTTCTGAACCAAAAAAACGAAACTCAATTTCATCACACATTTATTTTACATCTGATAAACAACCGTGTAAAAGAGCTGTGTTCAGTTCACTTAAACATAATGCAGGAGTTTTTACATAGTACACTTTCCTTACAAACGTCCGCATTCCTGAGTGGTGTACTGCTAACATTCTTAAGTGATGAAAAGTACTTTTACACACTTTTCTTGAAAGACAAGCCAGAGAATGTCCGTGCAACTTAGTATATTGTCTTACTTTACATGGATCTAGTCCTTGTAACAACTTAATCTTCTGTTTAACACTTTTGTTTGCATATTGTCGTAAAAAATTTCGCATTATGTCAATAGATTCCTGTTGAATACTGCAAATACTGCTACAATCCCACTTATATACAGGGGCTTGTGTGAGATTCCCTTGCACTTCTTCAGCTATTACTTCTTCTGCACTCCTAACAACCATTTCTTCTTTTGGAATGGGACAACCATTTTTAACTTTGTAACATTGACCACTAGTATCAACTGAAAACGCTAATGTATTTTGTTGAAAGTATCTTTCTTCATTAAAGAAAGGCTCAATAGTAGAAGTGTGTTTCCATTCACCAGTGAAACTTTTACAAAAGTTACTTCTATTAACAAGTCTTTTTCTTTTGCCTTTCAAAAACTTCATTATTTTATCCAATGTTTTCATTCTCTTCAATATTAAAATAAATAATTTTCGTTTCAAATCAAAAGTAGTATCTACTACAATTTCAATCTGCTGCTTCTGCTTATATGCTAGTAATCTTCTTTTATACTTCTTACAATCCTTCGATAAAATCTGAGTTGCTCTACTTCTACTACTTTTACCATTTGAAGTGTCATTCTCCTTCTCCTTAGTTGAAAAACTCTTCTTTTTCCTTTCATTCCTATTCTGTTCGTGTAATTTCTCGACAACTTTTTTAAGAAAGTGTTTAGTGCTCTTACCTTATCAAACTTTATCCTTAGTAACATTGTCATTTGCTTGTAACGCAGTCTTTTTACTTTTCTTTAAGTAGATCTCTTTTTTTTGTTTTCTTCTCTTTTCATCTTTTCTTGCCATCTTGAATTTGTGATCCAAACAAAATAATTTTCTGAAAAACAAAGAACAGTCTCAATAGTTTCTTACATCTATTCAATATTTTAAAATAATTACATATGATTACTAATATTAACTACCAAGCAATTATTTACATTGCTATTTTCTTTATTTCAAATATGAAAATACTACTCATTCCACTTAAATATATAGTGCGTACTTCAACAATACCTTCCCAAACACTCATACAAAATACGATAATCACTAATTCCTTTGCCACCATGTCTTTAACCTCATTTGCCTGTTGCATCTTCACTACTCAGCAACTACTAACAATGTTGCGCCTACCCAAATGCCAACCACAAACCCTTTCCATGTCACAGTTGAAAGTCTCACCATATTACTGAAAGGATGCATGCATCTATCTGTGCCTTTTCCTAGTGGCATCATACTTAAGAGAAACATACAAATAGATCTATACCTGTGTTTTATAAGTATCGGATCTTCCAATGCATAACACGTGTGAAAATATATGTAGAAGCATAGACATACCTCAGCAAAGTCAAAATGTTAAAACGAGCACTAGAGCAATATACAATGGGCCACTATGTAACTTGCAACAGTGTGTGACTTTTATGTATACCATTGAAACCGATTGGGACTTTCCTGTGCTGGTCAGATGCCACCAGCAGCCCAGTGAGGGTCTAAGTGGTATTTTTCAATGCAAATGGACCTCTTTTACCTTCGTTTTACAAACGGGAGCAGAGAAAGCGTTATAAAGGGGCAGGACAGGGGGCTGGGGGGGGGTCAAGGACGTATCATTCCCAGTCTCTCCATCTGCCGGCCCTGTAATATACGCAGATTCACCATGAGCAGGAAGCCTCACAACTACCTTCACTTATATTCACGTGTGCTTAACGAGTGTAGGCAAACCCGTACACCAAGTGTACTGGCAACATTTCATTTTTTTCTATCTCCCTGAATATTAATAAAACATGTGTCTTCTAAAACTCCTCCCCTTCTCCCTCCCCCAAGTATTTTCCGACAAGGAACAATCTGCAAACGTGGGCCATTTCCTTTAGGTTCCCCGAACCGATTTTGGCCCCCATTCATCCCAGTACCTCAGACACAAGACCATGTAGTTCTTTCAACATAACACACTACACTCATGTATCATTGAAACTTCTATTTGTTAAAATGTACAAATGAAAAACAAATTTATGAAAAAAATGTTTAACATATTTTCTTTCTATTATTTGATACATACAACTGTCCATAATTACTTTTAAAAGTATAAAAGGCAGGTGAGGCGCTATTGAGTGATTGCTTAAGCTCTTTTGTAGTACTGTAAGGCATTTTCTGACTATAACTAAACTGTTTTGCACATTCCATAAATACATGCATACTCCCCTAGTGAAAAAATGACTGTAACAGTACTACCTCACAGTTTCTATGACTCCCAGTGTATTGCAACAATAATTGGAGAAATGCTTCCATTGTACCTCACTTAATGAATAAGTGCATAGATTGTACTTCAAGAAATTCATCTCTGCATACATAGTGCCTGAGTGAATGCTTGAGTGCAAAAGTACTCCCTCGCTCATTGCATGACTGCATAAGTAATCCATGATTGATTTAATTTGTGTGGTAGTAGTGCCTACTTGATTCTATGAATGCATGGCTACTACCTAAGTGACTATATCAGTGAAAAGATGATACCTACCTGTTTACAACACTGGATGGAAACTGCCTGAGTAAAAAAATGACTTCGAGAGTAATTTCTGTGTCATTGTGGGAATGCATGGGTAGTACCTGAGGGAATCGAAGAGTGCTTTGGTACTGCCTGAGTCATTAATTAAGTGCAAGAATAGAAACAGGGAGATTGCATCATTGTGTTGGTAATGTCTGATTGATTGCATGTGTGTATAGCACTGCCTCCTTGATTGCATTAAACATTACCCCGTTCATACGTTTAACTACCTTAAAACTACTTTTATTCATGAATTGGATTCGTTGGTTTTGCATTTTGCTGTCATAATAAAGATAAGTAAGTTTTCCTAACAGAGAACCACAGTGTTTGTTCCGTTGAATATTCTTTAGTTTGTACACAAGTTAAATTAAACGGAGATTGTAACTTTCCGCCCGTAATTTAAACTGTTTTTTGAAACAAACTCCAGTACCTGCTGTTATTCCCACGCTCAGTGTGCTTTTCAAAAGCAGTTATCTTATTCCAAATAACCACAAGTGCTGTGGCTTACAAGCAGGCGTCCCGTACATACCAACTCTTTCACAACGTGTTACATGTTGCACCAATGTCTTCTGTCCTCCCCCACATACGTTTGCAGATAGTTTGGTCTGGCCTTCCATTCCTACTTTGAAAACAGATTTTAATAGTGTACACTAACTCAAAGCGCTATTGTTTCAACAAGAAGTGGCTCTCACATCAGCTCATGAGACCTTCAAATAGCAGGTGGCTAAACCAACAAGTGACATTGACTCACTGCTCTATACCAATCTCCCACTACATTTTGCACGATTTATACGCCAAATATTTAGTCAGTCTGAAACCGAAGGCCTACCACAATTTTTTTTAAACTAACCGACTCCCGCCTTGTTACCTCTTTTCAGACTATTTTTATAGTAATACCGGATATTATTCTTTCTAATTTTGCAAGCGCATTTGGCAGGTTCCCTTGCTGCTCTTGCTGGTTTGCGCAGTGCTCGTTCTTCAGCTCCTACTACGAAATGGCTGCCCATCCTGTGCTTCAACCCCATCCAGGTCAATTGCGGCTGTACCGTGAACGGATGCTGCAACTTTTTGAATGCTTGCCATTGGCGATTTTTGGCATCAGCTATAGACTGAATTTCAGCTACGTGTATTTCACCTGCGTGCAACCTGTGTTTTAATGTCTCCGGTGCCCCTTTCAATGCGACCTGCAAGTCTGCCTCTCTACTACTTCACGCGGTCGCCTGGATTATGAACTGTTGCTGCGACCATTGCTGGCTCATGACCAGGACTCTTCCAGAGACACACGCTTGATGGATGCGTTTAATAATGCAATAAGGGGGAGATGGAGTACATGCGCTCATGCGCAGCACCTCTTGCAGCAGACTATCATCGAATATCACCAAGTTGCCCTGACATGCTCCTGCTTGCAGAAGATTACGATGACCATGTCTGTTCTTTCGACTTACGGAATTGGATGGCGACCCTCTTTGCTTGGAGAGGTGCAGATGACCTTTTGGAACTGACTGCATATCACGGTGCTTCTGAGTCCTTGAACTTCGATGGATCTTCATAAGTGCGCATGGTAACCTGATTTGACAGCCTCTTATTTCTACACTTCAAGAACACTGTTTTTTTTCCTTTTTCTCATTTCACTTTTCGTTCCTTTTTGGATTTTCAGATATTGACTTTCTTTACGAATTCCCCTTTACAGACTTGGTTATGCTCTCTTTATGTTTGTGCTCTGTTTGCCTGGGTGTTACAGATTTGGCCGACGAAACGGGCGACTTGGCCGTTGGGGACATTATCAACTTCACTAAGATACCATCAACCGTGCATCCATATTCACGTGTGCTTCACGAGTGTGAGCAAAGTATGCAGGCAACATTTCATTTTTTTCATCTCCCTGAAGTTAATAAAGCATGTCCCTTGTAAAGCCCCCCCCAGTATTTTCTGACAAGGTACAATCTGCAGAAAGCCACTTCTTTTACATTTCCTGGGCCGATTTTGGACCCCAATTCATCCCTGTACCTTAGCCACAAGACCATGTAGTCCTTGCAACATGACACACTGCACTCATGTAGCATTTAAACCGATTGTGACTTTCACTGTGCTGTACAGATGCCACCAACAGGCCAGTGAAGGTCTAAGTGGTATTTTTCACGGTAGATGGGCCTCTGTTACTTTACTTTTAGAAAGAAGAGATGGAGGAAGCGTTGGGGGGATAGACATGGGGGGAGTCAAAGAACGTGTCATTCCCAAACTCTCCATCTGCCGGCCCACTAATATACGCAGATTCAGCACAGGGAGAGAGCCTGACAATTACCTTCAATTATATTCACATGTACTTCACCAGTATGAACAAATCCGTACACAAAATGTGCAGGGAACATTTCCATTTCTTTTTATCTCCCAGACATTCATAAAACATATCTCTTGTAAACAACCCCCCGCCCCTGTATTTTCCGACAAGGCACAATCTACAAACGTGCCTATTTCTCTTACATTGACCGGGCCGATTTTTGATCTTAGTTCAACCCTGTACCTCAGTCACAACACCATGCAGTCCTTTCAACATAAGAGACTGCATTCCTGATTTCACGAAGACACTTAAATATATACGCGCACATCAACAATACCTTCCCAAGGACTCATACGAAGTACCATAATCACTAATCCCATTGCCACAATGTCTTTGACCTCATTTGTCTTTTGCATCTTCACTACTTTGCAACTACTAACAGTGTTGTGCCTACCCAAATACAAAGCAGAAACCCTTTCCATGTCACACTTGATAGTCTCACCATATTACTGAAAGCATGGGTATATCTGGCTGTGCCTTTTCCTAGTAGCACATACTTAAAAAAAACATACAAATAGATATATACCTGTATTTTATAGGTATCGGATGCATAACACGTGTGAAAATACATGTAGAACTATACACATACCTCAACAAAGTCACACTGCTAAGACAAACACTGGGACAATGTACAATCGGCCGGTATGGAAGTTGCAAATGTGTGCCGTTTTTTTGTGTAGCATGGAAGGCAATTGGAAGTTTCCCTCTCCTGTTCAGGTAGTACCAGCAGCCCAGTGAAGGTTAAACTAATATTTGTCGAAGCACATAGTCCTCTCTTACCTTCCTTTAACAAACGGGTAAGAAGGAAGCGTTGAAGGGGTGTAAGAGGAGAGGGGGTGTCAAAGGACTTATTATTCCTAGTCTAACGATCTGTAGGACCCTCTACTGTACACAGATTCTGCACGGCCACGGAGCCTGACAGTCACGTATAGTTCACCAGTATAAACAAATCCGTGCACACGGCCAATGTACAATAGGCCGGGATATATGTTGAAACTGTGTGCCGCTTTTTTCTGTAGCATAAAAGGCGATTGGGACTTTTTCTCTGCTGTTCGGGTGGTACCAGGAGCCCAGTGAGGGTCCAAGTATTATTTTTCAAAGCAAATACGCCTCTGTTACCTTCCTTTTACAAACAGGGAGGTGGAGGAAGCGTGGGGCGGGGAGGGGGTGAGGGGGTCAAGCGACGTGTCATTCTTAGTCTCTCAATCTGCCGGCCTTCTAATGTCTGCAGATTCTGCACGGGCAGGGAGTGTGACAGTTACCTTCACTTATATTCAAATATAGCTCACCAGTGTGAAAAGTCCAAGCACAACATCTGCACGCAACATATCCATATTTTTTTCATCTCCCTCAAGTTAATAAAACATGCCTCTTCTAAATCACCCCCCTCCCCAGTATTTTTCGTCAAGGCACAATCTGCAAATGTGCACCATTTCCTTTATGTTGCCCGGGTCGATATTGGAACCCAAATCAACCCTGTACCTCACTTTCAAAACCATGCACAATTCAACATGACAACCTGCACTCCTTCTTTCTCGAAGGCACCTAAATATATATGTGATACTTGTTCAGCAACTACTCACACTCTATGCACATTTTGTAACAAATGTGAAACAGCACACTTCTATAATACTATGTTATTTAAAAAAAATATGGGGCATATTAGCAAGACCCACGTTAAAATTATCGCCGTTTTAGCGGCAGGAAACTGCCGCTAAAACGGCGATAATGGGCTTGCTAATATGCGTTATAGAATTCCAATAGAAGCCCAGGTTAGATGTGCAGGACATCTAACCTGGGCTTCTATTGAATTCCATAACGC
Source organism: Calotriton arnoldi (assembly GCA_963921515.1). Classification (NCBI taxonomy): domain Eukaryota; kingdom Metazoa; phylum Chordata; class Amphibia; order Caudata; family Salamandridae; genus Calotriton; species Calotriton arnoldi. The sequence goes on from CAWUFW010009995.1 coordinate 287,820, forward strand.
ATATTAGCAAGCCCATTATCGCCGTTTTAGCGGCAGTTTCCTGCCGCTAAAACGGCGATAATTTTAACGTGGGCCTTGCTAATATGCCCCTATATATTTTCAAACTTAAAAACATCACCCCAAAGACTTAACCACTACTACACAATATATAACACTTCTTATTAATTTGTAACTCACTTCTGTAGTTGGTATGCAGATTTCAAATTTCACAAACGCATGCAATATTTTCTTTCTCACACAATAAATGTAATTCAAGACTCTCATCGAGGATAAAACCAGTAATGGCAAACTTTCCCTCTCTTTCCGCACAAAAATACAGGTAAATAACAAATCAAAATCGTTCCGTCATTATTTCAAATTGCAAAACACATTTCCATTGGTTACCCTCTCTAACTCTCTTTTAAAACGCCCCAAACTGGTTCTCTTATTTTGGGGATTGGACACTCCCCCACACTGCCGCATCGCCATACAGCCCGAACCCTTATGACAATTCAGAAGCCTATTTCTAATAATACTACTGCACATTTTGAACAACACACTTCTTCTAGACATACTACTCATTTTGAAAAACTAACTTTAATAGCTTATCAGTTGTAATTAATTTTGCATTTCATATTTTAATACCATAGATATTTCTACTCCTCCCCAATCACCTTATTGCCAGTTTCCATACCAACACTTTCTGCAACATTCAACGGCAGGTGCGGGTCACAAGTTCACCATATTTCATCCCAACAGTTTCTGCAACATTCAACGGCAGGTGCGGGTCACAAGTTCACCATATTTCATCCCAACATTTTCTGCAACATTCAACGGCAGGTGCGGGTCACAGGTTCACCATATTTCATCCCAACAGATTCTGCAACATTCAACAGCAGGTGCAGGTCACAAGTTCACCATTTTTTAAAGTTCAGAACAGTACCTTACAAATGCAAGTAGCAGGTGTGGTTGACTTCTGCACGTCTGATCGTATCCTATGTAGTGTACGTTTCAAACATTTTTTATTAACCAATCAGAAACATACTTTTTCACGAAAGTAACATGCACCCTAGTTTTCACTGCACAATGTTCTTCATCAGCCAATCAGTTATCGGTTTTCTCAAAAAAAGCTTCTCCTCCGCCTTTTAACATATCTCTCATTCTACCAACGGACTACATCAGCTACAGACATCTTTTGATTCCTTCCATCCATTCCTTCAAAATGCTAGTGTGGATCGTAGGACACAGCTATGTTTTCTGGTGCAAAAGGTATGCTGAACACAGACGTATTGACAAAGACCTAGGTTTGCAAAATGTGGACATTAAATGGTTTGCACAGAGAGGATTAAAGTGGCACCAATTGTTGCCTTTGATTAAAACCTCTTTGCATCTCCAACCCCCTTACCTCATGATTGTGCACTGTGGTGGCAATGACCTAGGCACATTGACTGGTATAGGTCTGGAAATGCTAATGAAGGATACCTTTGCACAATTGATGTTGCTTTTGCCTCAAACTGTCTTTGTATACTCCAATATATGCCAAAGACAAAAGTGGAAATGGTCAAATCAATTCTGTCCTCAGATTGAGAAAGCTAGAAAGAATGTCAATAAAGCTGTTTCTGCATACCTCAGAGATCATAGAATGGGGTCCATCTACAACAACAATCTACGTTTCGATATGGATGACATATGCAGAATTGATGGAGTTCATTTCACAGATCAAGGAAACAGAGTTTTTCTCAACAACCTGAAGCTGTGCATCCGCACTTACATGTAGCTCCAACAAACTCATAATGAAAACAAGGGCTCTTTTTAGAGCCACCCTATAACGCAGAACTCAGCCAGGCCATTTTAGGCCCCGGGAACCGCATCCCCCGGGGCCTCGCCACAATGTTTGATAACCATGCAAGGAGCCCCAATGCCCCCGCAGTCCCTGCCAGCTCCCTGCCTCCTGCGGCAGCCGGCATTCCTTTTAAACAAAGCCAGCTGCTCCATGCAAGCTCCCTTTGCACAAAAGCAAATCTGCTTCGCTTCATAGAAGCGAGAGCAAATTTCCTCCTCTCGCTTCCATGAAGTGAAGCAGAAGTTTGCTATGACAGAGCGGGAACTCTGCAGAGATCCCGCCCTGCCATAGCAAACTACAATGTGCCTACAGGTCATTGTTGGAACCGGCCCTCGGAGATGACGATACCCAGGGCCATGGAAAGCTCCTCAAGGGAAATTGGACGATACGCCTCCATCCAATTTAAAGGCCCGGGAACATCGTGCTCCCCGGGGCCAGCAGTCCGCAACAGACCCCTGCATTTTAATTCATAAATGCCCCAGGGAAGTAGTGCTCCCCGGGACAGTGTGGGGGAGGCTTCACCCCTCCACACTTAAATTTTACGTATAGCTCCGGGGAAGTGCTGCTCGTTGGGGCAGAGGGGGAGGGGGACGCGTGCCCCCCCCATATCATTATATTTCCCCCTGGGAACTGCATGCCCATGACAAAAGTAGCCCCCGCATTTTAATTGTAAATGCCCTGAGGAAGTAGTGGTCCCCGGGACAGTGTGGGGGAGCCTTCACCCCTCCACACTTCTATTTTACGTATACCTCCAAGGACATGCTGCTCTTCGGGGCGGAGGGGGAGGGAAGACACGTACCCCCCATATCATTATATTTGCTCTGAGGAAGTGGCGGTTCCCATGACAGAAGTAAACCCCGCATCATAACTAAACATTGCTCCCAGGAACTAGCCCACCTGGGGGCTTAATTAAACGAAGCGGCTGTCCTCGGCACCAGTGGGGAAATCAGTGACGTCAGAGCACCTCGCGGCGAGCTGACGTCACAGATGGGTGGGAGGAGGGGCGGGGGAGACGCCTTCCGCGTCTCCCCAGGGGAAAGAAGAAAAAAAACAATCTCCGGTGCTTTGCACCAGAGGTTTAAAGGGGGCCCTCCCTGGTGACGGCCAATGGACGTGCGCCGCACCAGGGAGGTAGTGCTTGCGTCGGCCTTGGCCGACGCAAGCACCAAAAGGGTTAAGGGAAGCGATAATGGCCTGCCGGCATGAGCGAATACCCAGTTTGTTCCATTACTGCTTCAGGAAAGATTTTTGATTCTCAAGTAAAGCTGGGCAACTGCAGACGATGAGTTCAAACAATTCCACATACAGTCCACATCCCCTGCACATTGTCATTTCCAAAGGCCAAAGCCACCTGTCTAAGTGTTTTAAGGCGGCCATTCCCCAAGCCTAAGATCCGTGAATCTTACATTCTTAAGTTTTGGATATGTGCTGGAAAAGTAGGATGAGGGAAGCATTAATTGATAAGAATTGATGACAGCCCACGCATGCTTACATTTTGCTAGAACGTCCATGTCAGCCTGATGCGAAAGAAGGCGCATGCACTTTTTAATACATTGCATAAAGACATGTTGGCTTGTGTTGAAGGTTGATAGCTCGCTCGCATTCAAAGTGCTAAGACAGTCTTCAAAATACAAAAAATCGGGTTGCCTATAGCCACCAGTTTGAATTTCATCATACAGTAGGGCCTATAAGTATCTTCTCCTGTAAAGCTTAAGTTTGTGACAAAGATTTAGGAAAGCTCCAGCTCTGGCTACCCGCTGATCACGGAGGCACAGTTCCAGCTGGATCTGTGCAGCAGAATAGATTCTTGGCGGGCGAAGGAAAAACCTGTAGATCTTAGGAACAAGTTTATTCAAAAGGTTGTAGTTCCTCCCCAGTAAATTTTCACTGCCATAGGACAAAGATGAGATACTTTTTGCCCTCATTGCATTCAGGAGAGGAAGGAGGCTTTCCCCCACAGCAAACTTGACACTTTTGACAGGGACATCTGAAGGGCCAGAGCTTTAATTTCAACTTCCTTCATTTGCCGACCAAAGGTGCCCCTTGCATCAATGATGACCCCCAGGTAGTTGTAGGATTGTCCCTTTGTTATCAGTAAAGAACCAGAAGCCCCCCCTTATTGGTTTCCGGCCCAGTGTTACAGTTTTGGTTTTCTTTAAGTTGACCGCCAGGCAGTTGGTAATAGTGTAAGAGTTGAGCGTGGTCAGCAAATGCTGTAGCCCGACTCTTGTGCAGCTAAACAGGGCCAGATCATTTGCTAAAAGCAGATTTGCTGATGCATACAACTCCTATCTTTGGGGATTGGCTTTTGGTTGTATCAAGGGCATTAGACAAATTGGAAATGAACAAGTTGAAGAGGAGGGGGGCTAACATGCACCCTTGCTTTACACCCTACAAAATTGCAATTGTTCTTAAAACACAGGATTCATTACCCAATTTAATGTGAACCCATGTGTATACAACTGAATGATGGCCTCCAGGAGTTTTAGTGCAATACCCCATTTCTTTAGCTTTAACTAGAGGGCCCCACTTGGAAGATGATCAAACACCGCCTTGAAATCAACAAAGCAGCAATGCACAAGGTGTGTGCCTTTTTGGATAATATGGATAGGGCTAGCAAATTTGTCAGTGTGACAGATTTTTCATTAAATCCAGGTTGGTTCTTTGGGATGAGCCCCCTTGACTCCACCCATTGCTGCAGATCCTTCAGCAATAGACTAGCAAAATACTTTGCTTTATTATCCAGAAGCGCATTCAATCTATAATTGCTCGGATCGGATTTAGAGCCTCCTTTGCAGATTGATTGAATAATGGCCCCACGCCTGGACTCCGGTATTGCTGAGCTCATCAAGCAGTAGTCAAAAAGCGGAAAGAGAGCTTGCCGCCCCAGAAGGGGATGTCCTGCTTGAAGAAGGCTTGAGGGAGGCTGTTGCACCTATGGGCCCCATCTGATCTGGCTGTGGCCAGAACCTGTTGGACCGGCTGGGCAGAGATTATAAGTCTGCAAGAGAAGAGGTCAAGCAATTGCGATCTTTAGAAGAGGCAGAGATGGTAGCCTCATTTGGGCTAGTAGAGAACCGCTCACCCCCTTGCTGGAGAACATGACTGGTCTAATAATCGGGGTCACTCGACTTGAAATGCCTAGAAAGCAAGGATGACCATTCTGGTTCAGAGATACTTGCACAGCCAGGTCTACTGGACCCATTCACTTGCCGGTTTACCAGGGCCCAAAGTTCCCTTGAGTTAGTTTACTTACTTTCGTGTAGGAGAGTCATCCAAAAGTGATCTAACCGTCTTGCCTTCTCTGCCCGGTCTGCTTGCTTATAACGATTTTGTGCCTGCTTAAGTGCCATTGTTAGCTCATTATTACAGGTTTTATTTTTTACCTCCTCTTTTGGCGATGTTCCGGGCTTTCTGTAAGCTTTGGATCGTAGCCGTGGGGGGAAGACTTGGTGTAGCTCTGATGCAAGGCAGCGGTGACGGTTGAAAGTAAAAAATGTGCAAGTAGCCCAGTGAGAAGGTCAGTCCACTCATTAATTGGGGAGATGTTTCCGGTGGCAGCCCCTCCAGTGGCAATTGTTTTACCATAAGTGTCATCCCTCCATTTAAGGCCTAAGGTTATCAGTATAAATTCCCTTGCTGGTAATACAAGCTAGAGTATGTTGGGTCAGGTTTGAATTTATTCTTCTGACCTTAGGACGATGGTTGCTCTCGGAGCATGGAGCTGTGAATCAACTTTCCGCTAAGCTGAACATTTCCATGTTACATATGGAGTAATCAAGATAAGATTTTGTTTTACCATCAGTTCTTGACCAGTTCGATGGAACATTCTGTAGAAGCCATCCATTTAGAACTTTGAAGCCCGGGTTACGAAGCTGCCAGACCACAAATTTCCCCAGAGGACTCTGTGGGCAGTATTTGGGCCTCGTTTGTTCTGCGATGTTCCAAGCACCCTCAGGGCAGGGCTCTGATTTCCACGTTGTGATCTTGATAGAGGTTCACATTGAAGTCTCCTGTTATCATATAGTCAGCTGAGGGGTGGTCCCTGGCCAGGACACAGAGAGCCGATATGAGCTGATTTAGTTTAGGCCTTGGGTTAATGTAAATGTTGATTAGCAGGAGCGAGCAATGTGGTGTCCTATTGTGAAGTTTGATGAGTTGTAGTCAATTCTCCTGCATACTTATTGACTCCATTTTTGCCCAGAGGTTTACAGAAATGTATAATAACAGGCCCCCCTTTGGTCTTCTATTTTTGTGATCTTTAAAAGCAGGTTTGCTGTACTCAATGAAACTGATAATGGGGTGACTGTTCACAGTCCATGTTTTTGGTAAGTGGATAATTTTGAAGTCGCTCCAAAAGATTAGGAGGACTTGGAACCACTGTTTCTGGGCAAGACCACAGACCAGGAACATAAGGAAAGGGATGATGACCCAAAACATGGAGGAGCAATTTCCTTTATTCAATCGGAGCGCCTATGGGACAAGGCTTAGGGCAGCCAATTCCACTCATCCCTTTCGTTCACTAAAGGATGTAATTGATCGACCTAAGCATTTTTTTAAACCGAGTAGGTCTCCTGCCTGGGCACATCTGGGCCTGTCTGATGTATTGCAAGGAACCACAGGATAGCCAATTGCTGTAAAGAAGCTGAGCCTAATGCTCCAGGAGGTAAATGACTCCACTCTAGATAGAATCATTTGCATGAGGGCCACTGCGGCAAAGGCCATCAGCATTGGTTCGAAGATTTGAGCGCCCTTTGGAGCCAGGAACTCAACTGAGACAATGCCTTGAGATTCCAGAGAGCTGAGCTCTGGGATAACCTTTGTTAGCTTTAGAATGTTTCCCCTATTTAGGATTTCATGGGTGCCTTGCATGTGGTATTCCGGGTTGAACAACAATTTCGGCATTGGAGAGTTGCAGGGCTGCTTGGCTAGTGGATCCTTGCCTTCTGATAGAACCCAGAGAGGCCTGAACAGGGTGTAGAGCTTTAAAAAAAATTCTTCGGCCAACGGGCCGCATGGGAAGTGCTCCATATGTTGGCCTTTGTGGGTGATGGGTTCGAGACCCCTGGACCCTTGAGATTATGACTCAGATGTTTTTTCTATTAACCTGGGAATGAGTCCCCTGGGGAGTCAACACGGCAGCCTGAGTTTGTTGCCACCCCTGCCCCCCATGGAGCCCGTATCCCTCTAATCCGGCTGGTATACCCTTGTAATGGATTCTTCAGTGCTCGGGCAGATTTGACTCACAGTTGATCCTGTCTCACTGGCATTTGGACTTGGAGGAAGGTTTGGGCTGGTGAACCAACAGTTTGATTTTATGGCTGAGTCTTTGTTGGATGATGAGAACCGCTTACTTCTTCAATGGGCACTAGGCTCCTTGTGCTCTATTTAATAAACAACAGAACAGGTTGTGTGCAGCTGAAAAGCAATTACTATAGTTTTTGTTCAGTTGCTTCCGGCAGCCTTTCCTTTCCCTCCTGCTTAGAGTTTGAGGTACTTGGATTGCATCTGAGCCTGGGGTCCAAGGGGCAAGCTGAGGTGCCGTGGTAGAAATAGATCCCGGGCTGTTCAGAGGTGGGGTACCTACATGGTGGAGTCATTTCTTGAGTGCTTCCGAAGGTTGCATTTTGAGAGCTTCAGAGTCTTGGGGAATGATGCCTCAGCCAGAGTTTGGCATTGCCCAGAGCCAGCTTTGAACCCTTTTATCTCGGTTAAGGCAGTGTTACGAAAGGCTGGAAGTGATGACAGGTTGTCAATAATAGGGGAGCGGGAGCAAACAGCCTGAGCAAATTTAGTGGTAGATTTTGCTCTAAGTATTAGTTGATTTAAGTTGTCAAGCTTGCTATCAATCCCTGCCGTAAAAACAGCAAGGGAGTTCAAAAGGTCGACTTGAAGGCCCAGCTTGTCAGAGTGATAATTAAGTGCTAAAACTGTAGACTGGAGGGTTTGCAAGAGTTGTGGCCAGATAGAGCATGAAGCAGCCAAGGGAAGGTCTGAACTGACACTACCAAATGGAACAGGGCTGCAAGGCACCTCTGGAAAGAAAAGTGACAGCTCCAGAAGAGATTGACCATTTTGTTCTGTGTAAGCAGTTCTGGGCTCGGGATTGCCGGAAGCATCAGGTTTAAGTGATTTAATTAATGAAAGACGCTGTTTCCTGCTTGGGCTCGAGTCCATTAGACAGCTGGTGGACTTAAGAGTCAGTCTATGATTAACTCTGAGGTAGATTCCAGCCAAGCTTGAGCTGCTAGTTGTGCAAGGGCGCCTGTTTGGGGGCCCTGGCAGCTGAGTAGGTTGCCTTTACAGATGGAATGGATGTTGTACTTTTGCATTCCTGAGTGCTGATGGCTAGAGCTATCTCAGGTGAAAGATGACCAGTGGGGGAGGCCTGTGAAGGCCAGCCATTGGGATTGAACACTGATAAGGGAGGCAAAGAGCACAGTGTAGGGCTTGAAGCTAGTGGGATGATGAGGCACACAACTTCGTGGGTCGGGCCTTTGAGCCTTCAGCAGGATTACCTCTGTTAACGATCTCATGTGATGACAGTGGAACCACATGAACTGTAGCTTGAACAGTGAACCTGGATGGCCTAGTCTTGGCCGGTGTCTGATGATCGTGAGCGATGGACTCCCCCGCTTCTTTACTAATAGCAGTCGAATGCTTCTTGAAAAAATTGAGTAGGGTGGTTGTGCATGAGCCGGACAGGCCTGCCCTTTCCCTAGGGCTGACTATGTCACGGTCAGTTGCAGGAGACTAGAGCTAGGCTCTGAGTCAGGGAGCGTAGACTTCCCTGTCGGGTCCAGGTTCTCTGAGCAGTCTTACTTGTTCTTCCTGAGCTTCAGGGCCATTGGTGATGCTCTCCTCATCCAGCCAGACCGCATTTCTTCACTACTTGCTTGGCTTATAGCACAGGTCCTTCTTGAGATTAGTCTAGGTGCTAGGAGGTACTGATGCCACCTTGCTCCACTGAAATGCTGGATGCAAGGTTGGTTACCAGGGTACGGTACTCCACAGGGTGTTACTGTAACACTAGGTCAATTACACAAGCTCTTGACTTCACCACTTCTTTAGTTTAGCTGTTAATTGTTCTCTATTTCATGCATGTTTTAGGTGAGTTTGAGCCCTTTCTCCCTTTCTTCCAGCGCTGCATCTTCCCACCTGTAATGTACCCTCCAGCGCAAGACAGGGGAGGGGCACAAGCACGCTGCATAGAGGCTATATCAGGAGGTTATGAAGTGGGATAGGAGCTTTTGAGGGAAGAGTGAATAAAGGCAGTGATCTTGTGCCTGATGACACATTGCCACTCCCTTCTGGTTGTTTACTTCTGGCAATTAATTATTTGAGCTGTCTGGCAGCATCCAGAGGTGGTTGGTCAAGGAGGCAGGAGAGACTGGGTGCGCAGAAAGCCTGGGAAACGAGAGGAGGAAAATATCGGCTTACACAGACAGGCACAATGCGTGGTGGGAGCACACCCAGACTGCAAGTCGCACCCGAACATAGTCGGGCTGCTTCCGCAAGCCTTAGGCTCAATCTAGACCTTGTTGAAGCTACTGTTTCAGCTTCCCCCACTACTGTTTCAGCTTCCCCCCTTATTGCTGCTTCTGTAAAGAAAGTACACTTTGCCTCACCCTCTGTCTTCTGCTGCTGGAGCCTCACTGTCTCACTAACTAGAGGCTGGAGTGTGGCTGGAGGCATGGGGCATGCTGGGGAGTTGAGGAGCAGTGAAGCAAGATGGATCCAAATGGAGCAGCAATAAGGGAACTACAGCCATCTCCTGCTTCAGCTCCTGCCAGTCAGCTGCCAACCACCTGCAGGTAGTTGCGTCTGCAGCATCCACATCCGCAGCAAGGAAACAAATCAACGGGAGCAGATATGAGTGGGCAGCAGTATTTAATATGCAAGATGGATAGGCGGGAGCAGAAGCTAATGAGCGATAATAGAAGTGGAGGTGGTAGGCAAGAAGCCAAGTTCCTTCAGCTTAACTCGGCTCAGCTCACACTCCTGCTCCCACTGCTGCTAACTTGCTTGTGAGCACCTCCTTCGTCTGTAGCCCATCTGCATCTGCTATGTTGCTAACTGAGTCAATGTCTCATTGACAGCATTTGTGAACCCACATGTCATTCCAGTCCCTGGATGTTGCCAACAGTGAATGGGGAATTGCCACTATTCCTACCGTGAGGAGGGAGTGGGACAGTGAATTGCCCTTGAAACACCAGAGCCCCAACCTCAAGTGTTATTGTTTGTTAATGTCATACTTTTCTATTGTGTGTATAGCTGTAAAAATAAAAAACTTCTCTTTTCTAATAAATGTGAGTATTTGACTGGATATTGATTTATTGCTGCTGCTGCAGGCATTTTGGGTTGTCAGCTCATGTTGACTAATCAGCATCCACCAGAAACATCAAAGGGGATTGAAACAAGACCATTCTAGGAACTAGATTCTTCTAAAATATTGTATAGAGACCCTCAACTTCTAGTTTCTTTCAATGGTGAATATTATCTCCACTGAAGTACTCATAGCGGATTTTTTCATCATCGGGTCTTACCTCTACCAGGAGGAAGAGTTTCTGGATATAGAGACGTGGTGGGATCTATAAGGTAGAGTAAAATTATCTCCTGTCCCTTTAATAGAACTGGGATATTCTGGGGTGTGATATGGACCGTGCTCTGCTTATGAATATTCATGATGGGGAGGACGCCATAGGCAGAGCATGGGCCATTTGCAGATCAATGCCTCATTGGTAGATCACCTACCTCTTTCCCGCGTCCTATGGGGCACGTCCAGACCCTCATTAAGGGAATGGCATATAAATCCAAAGAATATGTGAGTAAATGCACTTAATGCCAGTCATATTAAGTTCCAGAAGGGATTGTTCCAACTGTGCATATTGGGATCTGGTATCCAGAGGTCTTCAAGCAAGCCTATGACCTATCTAGGTGCAAGATGGCTGAAACATGTAGAGCATGCTGTGAGATGTGAAGGATTACTATCCTGTCCCTAGCACATCCAACTGTTTTTTAATCTTACCCCACACCAGTTTTATCAAAGCAGCATCCTCTTGGGATAGGAGGGGTTTCACTCCCCTTTGATGTTTCTGGTATTGTAATAGGAAGCTGAGTGAACCCCTCCTTGCTTCTTACTCCCCATCCTTACTTTTTTCTAACCTGTATCCACACCTCCCCCCGAGGGACTGCTCAACTACGTTTATCACTGAGAGTCAATATCAGAAGGGGTACTTGGCCCAGTTGCTCAGAATCCATACAAGGCTTGGCCCTGGACTTCAGGAGAAATAGGCCTTAACCCTTATGGTTGGGCCCAGTAGCCCCTGCGTGCTCCAGAGCCCTCTGAAAGGGTTTCTGACACCCTTTTAAGGGGCCATCCTGAGTGGAGAAAAAATCTGCTCTCCTTACCCTGTCTTACATCACTAACAATTACCAACTGTAGACATTCTAGAATGTTCCTTATTGAAGATGTCTGCTTAATTTTGAGATGTATTGTGACAATACTTACGGAATGACCCATTTAATGGCAATTGTATTCGGTTAATTGCACTGCCAGACCTCTGACAATGCTTAAAGGCAAGTTCCTCAGCAGGGGGCCTGTTTGAGATGCCTGCCTGCAACTGTCCCAATCTCAGTTTGCTTCAGACATTTAATGCCTCAACCACAGCTTACACTGCATCCCAACCTGGATGTCCAGGACCTACTGGAAGCTCAACCCAACCGGGATTGAATTCCAATTATTTGCCAAGAACATCAACAAGATACAGTGCAAAACTGGCTCAATGACATGAACCTTGATGATTTTGAACCCAAGCTCGCCCCGGATACCAGATCATTTGGATTCAGCCTGGATGCCAACCTTTCCCTCAAGGAACACAACGCCAAAAAGCAAAGACTTCCTGGTACTATGTCTTGCTTCTAAAGAAATCTAGATTGTTTCTTCCAGAAAGCGACTACTGAAAGGCAGTTCATGCCCTTTACTCTTGCATCTGTAATGCCCTACTCTATGGCCTCTCAGACTCCACAATGGCATCCTTGGGGGCATCCCACACACTGCAGCATGTCTCATCCAGGGCATGAGGAGGTGATCCTATCACCCTCACACTGATGGAACTCCATTGGCTTCTCTTGCCAGATGCACTAGCTGTATCATTTACAAAGACATCATAGCCAGCATCTCCACTTACCTTGCAGACAAGCTCACCACCTCTTGTGTTTCTCAGCCCACTTGCAGTGGGGACATTATCAGACTTCAGACTAAGGGGCCGATTATGATGCCTTAGTAAATGGCTCCAACCCTAGGTCGGAGCCATTCCTACGGCATCGTAATCAGCAGTTCGGATTCCTTTCCGACAGACCCATTTGGATGGAGTTGGTCGGAAAGGAATCCAAACTGGATTTCCGAATGGCTTCTGACAGGCTCGGAGAGCCCGACTGCCATTCCGAAAGCCTCCAGTAATCCCAAGGGCGGCTCTTTCCCGCCCGAGGGATTACAATGTCGGATTCTGGCAGCCTTTCTGTGCCGGCCTTTCAGACACAAAAGGCTGTCAGAAGTCGACTTTGGGGGTCCCGAGCAAGGCCCCCATGGGTGCACGGCCTCCGTTGGAGGCGTGCCCCCCTGTTGATCCCTGCACCTCTTCCCTTTACAATGAGAGCATGCATTCCGGTCGGAATGCATGCTCCAATTGTAAAGGGTAGGAGTGCAACCGAACAGTATTCGGTCGCATCCTAATTGCTGGGTTGGGACCACCGACAGGAGGTCGTCGGTCCCAGTACCGAATCGATGTTGGGTGGACTCAGGTCTGTCCGACTTCGAAATCGGGCCCTAAATGTGCAAAAGAAAACAGCAGGCCTTTTCCATCTATGCACCCAGGATCTGGAATGACATCCCATATTCATCAGGACCTCCTCGACACTGCTCCAATTTAGGAAAGAGTTGAAGACGCATCCACAACTCAACTTCCTCTCCTATTACTTGAGACTTTAAGCTTGCCTTTGACCATGTACAGTGCTCTGCCCCCTTTTGGATAGGTTTGCACTATAGAAATACCATGTACATAATACGTACAGTCCCAGGAGGACCCTGCAGGCAGGCACTGCACGCAGGTTTCACTGCAGGGGAAGATGCTTTCATGAGAACTGTCAGGGACCCAGGCAGTATAATTACTTTAATGCAATTAACATTAAGGTACCCTTGACAGAGTTCCCACAAGCAATTGTGAAGTGCTTTGGGCTTAGTTTTGTTTTTCACCTGCAGCCTTTTCTTTACAAGGGGGGCTTTGCTGTGAGGAATTTGTAGATTTTGGTGGTTGGTTCGTTAGGCTCCCTAGAGAACTGTCATTGACAAAGTGGCCCTAATTAGAGAAAAAGCTTTGAACATGTTGGTTGAGGCTTTGCTGCAAGAAGAGATCAATGAACAGTCTCTGGGTTTGATAAAAGGTCCTCTGAAACCCGGAGGTCAAAAGGTATTTATCAATCAATCAATCATGTCACTTATAAAGCGCACTACCTACCCGCGAGGGTCTCAAGGCGCTGGGGGAAGAGGGGGGTGGTGCTGCTACTGATCGAAGAGCCAGGTCTTGAGGAGTCTTCTGAAGGCCAGTAGGTCTTGGGTCTGTCGGAGGTTGGTGGGGAGGGTGTTCCAGGTCTTGGCGGCGAGGTGGGAGAAGGATCTGCCACTGGCGGTCGTTTTCCGGATGCGGGGGACTGTGGCGAGGGCGAGGCTGGTCGAGCGGAGCTGGCGGGTGGGGGTGTAGAAGCTGAGTCGTCTGTTGAGGTAGGCTGGTCCGGAGTTGTGGAGTGCTTTGTGTGCGTGGGTGAGGAGCTTGAAGGTTATCCTCTTGTTGACAGGGAGCCAGTGCAGGTCTCTCAGGTGGGGTGTGATGTGGCTGCGTCGGGGGATGTCGAGGATAAGATGTGCAGAGGCGTTCTGGATGCGTTGCAGCCGTCTCAGGAGCTTAGCCGTCGTTCCTGCGTAGAGGGCGTTTCCGTAGTCCAGCCTGCTGGTGACGAGGGCCTGGGTGACTGTTTTTCTTGTTTCGGTGGGGATCCACTTGAAGATCCTGCGGAGCATTCGGAGGATGTTGAAGCAGGATGAGGAAACGGCGTTGACCTGCTTAGTCATGGAGAGGGTGGGGTCGAGGATGACCCCTAGGTTTGCGTACGTGGTCGGTGGGTGGCGGGGCTGTTCCCAGTGATGTTGGCCACCAGGAGTTGTCCCAGGCTGAAGGGTTGGAACCAAGGATAAGGACCTCCATCTTGTCCGAGTTCAGCTTCAGGCGGCTGGTCCTCATCCATTCGGCGACGGCCTTCATTCCTTCGTGGAGGTGGGCTTTGGCGGTGTGAGGGTCTTTGGTGAGGGAGAGGATCAGCTGGGTCTCGTCGGCGTAGGAGATGATGTTGAGGTTGTGCTGTCGGGCGACGTGGGCGAGGGTGCCATGTAGATGTTGAACAGCGTTGGGCTGAGGGAGGAGCCTTGGGGTACGCCGCAGATGATCTTGGTGGCCTTGGATCGGAAGGGGGCGAGGCGGACGCTTTGTGTTCTGCCGGAAAGGAAGGATGTGGTCCAGTCCAGGGCCTTCTCTTGGATCCCGGCGTCGTGAAGGCGTGTTCGTAGTGTGTGGTGGCAGACCGTGTCGAAGGCGGCTGATAGGTCCAGGAGGATGAGGGCTGCTGTTTCTCCGTTGTCTAGCAGGGTCCTGATGTCATCGGTGGCGGCGATGAGGGCGGTTTCGGTGCTGTGGTTGCTGCGGAAGCCGGACTGGGAAGGGTCCAGGATGTTGTTCTCCTCGAGGTAGCGGGTCAGTTGTTTGTTGACGATTTTCTCGGTGACCTTCGCGGGGAACGGGAGCAGAGAGATGGGTCGGAAGTTCTTGAGGTCCTTGGGGTCTGCCTTGGGTTTCTTGAGTAAGGCGGTGATCTCGGCGTGCTTCCAGCTTTCCGGGAAGGTTGCTGTCTCGAAGGAGATGTTGATTATTTTCTGGAGATGGGGCGCGATGGCTCTACTGGCTTTGTTGAAGATGTGGTGAGGGCACGGGTCTAGCGGTGAACCGGAGTGGATGGTGTTCATGATCTCGCTGGTGTCCTCGTCGTTGATGTTGGTCCAGGAGAGCAGGCGGTTGGTGGTTGTGGGGGCAGTGGTCTCGGTGGTTGCCGGGGCGGTCGTGGTGTTGAAGCTGTCGTGGATGTCGGCGATTTTGCGGTGGAAGAAGGTGGCCAGTGAGTCGCACAGGTCTCGCGACGGCTGGATGTCGTTGGTGTTGGAGCTGGGGTTGGAGAGTTCCTGGGGTCCTGGGGGATTTATGGGGTCTGAAGAGGAAGTTACTGTGCATGGTGATCATTGATGATGAAGAGATTATCATAGGACCCTATGTCAAAGAATTATGTTGTTTTAAATAGTCTCTAATTCATAAATTCATAAAGAATAGCTGTTTTCACAAATAAAGCATTTGTCATTGCGGTGGTATCGTTCCGTTTTTTTGTTGAGCATAGGTCAGCAATGTTAATTCTGTGTCTTATGCTTGGCAGCCTATTTATGTATAGTGTTCTTTTTTTCCGGGATGCATTCAAGCATGTAATGGCAAATACTTTCCAACACATTAGCACTCTGCTTCAGAGGTTGTTGTAACAACTTCAATTCAATGCAGCAAGCCTTTAGTTCATTCTAAATTAGACTTAACAGTACAAGCCACCATAGAGCTTAAATGACAAGTGTGGATTTCTTGGGAACTTAAAACAATGTGAGATCCATACAAAGTGGCAAATGCAGAATTATTAGCTCTCTGAAAATAGGGCTAGAGTCATGTCGAGGCAAAGAGTGCAAAGTCTATTAGAGGCCTATTTACGAGCGGGTTTGCATAGCTCTTGCACCACGCAACGTGGTGCAAGAGTGACGCAAACCTTAAGTCTGATTTATGAAGCCATGCAAGGCCACCTTGCGTGGCTCCATAAATCTGGAGTAAGACAACGCAGCGCAAATTGCTGCATTAACTTACTCTGCACTGGGAAGGCATTCCATGGGCGTGGCGTGGGTGTTCCCATGCAATTCCCATGGTTTTTTATGCATTCCCAGATTTACCAGAATTGGTAAACCTGAGAATGCTCCAAAAAGGTACGCCTTCCCAGGAGAAGAGTAATCAGGAGAAATATATTTATTTCTCCTTATTACTTCCTCTTTCTATCTGTGCTGAATTCCGCAGCACACATAGATAGAGGAATATGCCTCTCAGGATTGTTTTTCTGCAGGAAGGCATCCCCTCCTGCTCAAAAGTAATCCTGCATGTAAAGCAGGCACCCGTGCACCATGGTGCCAGCGCAGAGGAAAAGTTCTCCATCTGACTGTGGCGTCTTCGCAGGCGTAAGGTTACTGTAATGTTACTATTAAATTGTTTGTGAATACCGAAAAGAGTAAACTTACCCAAAAGTGTAATTTTACCTTTGTGTATTGAGTCCTATATGGGCCGCTTACATATTCATGGTGGAATCAAGAAAACCTAACTTGTGTTTTCCTTGTTACTGGCTTCACAAGCTTAGTTCTAACTGAAATAATCAAACATGGACTGGCTTGATAGAGCTTCTCTGAAAGTTCATGACAATATTACAGTATACTGTGCACTGTTACAGTGCTTTGTATGCAGCAACGATTCCCTTCTTCTCCGTGTTATGAAGAAAGTATGTGCAGACTAACATCCGAACACGTGACTGTTTGCCCCAGGCGTGAAATATAATGCAAGCAAAAACATTGCTATGCTTGAGGAGATGTGGGAGCTTCCCTAGGTTTGAACTCTGTTGTGGAGAATCAGAGTAATGAGCAATGGGAGTGGCCAGTGAAAAATCAAGGAATGTCCCGATGAAGTCAATGAAATTTATCACACACTCAGAATTGAGGAAATCAGGTAGAAGGAATTCCGATTCACAAAATACACATAACACACACCTGCTCCAGGAGTTCTCAATGACCAAGGTACTCAGAGTAACACTCCAGCCAAAGGCCACATAATGGAACTGCAAAGGTTGGATACAAACCTAATACCTGCAGATATTATTTCCCCAGAAGTGAAAAGTGTAGAAATGGCTGCACAACTAAATTGAAAAAACTCATCTTCATAACACCAAGCCTATTGTGAAATGGGAAATCAAACAAAATACTGGTGATGACACCATTTCACATCTCCAACATTGAGAATGTATTTCCAAAAACAAAGACATCAATCACAGACTGACAGAGGAATATTCCTCGAGTATCAGCATTGAGTAATATAAGGGCAAAGCTCTCGCTGCAGATGCAATACCTATTCCAAGTGACTAATCACTGATCAGAGGACCTGATAAAAACACTTAATGATCTATCCATTTACTATTTTTGTAAACGGACTGAGACAGATTTCTGTCTTTAATGAACTGGAACTGGTTATTTGGAACTTCCTGAACTTCCTTAAAGGTTTTTATGAGGCTCAACTAATTTCCTATTGATCCATAAGCTATAGTTACCCAAAAATCTCTCTCGGCTGAGGAAGATTTTTCCTTCATCCTTGGATCTCGCAGAGCTGTTATTGGTTTATTAAACCCAAACTTTAGCTTAATTTAGGATTGTACGCCATTTATTTTAATGTACTTTATCCTTGAATTAAATACTAAACTTTGAGATTTAAACGAAACTCTGCTGATTCTGACTCATTATTTACTTGTGGGTAAATAATTTGGCTGCTATTACTTTAAAGTCTGTGCATTGATATTTCCTAAAGATTAAAAAATAGTGTTGAAATATAGCAATTATCTTATTCCTGGTCCTCATTTGGTAATAGCTCATCCTCTGAATATCCAGTCCCTTTCAGCACAGAACAAGATCCATCGGAGGACCAATTGAGTATGATGGTAGCTAGTGGTTAGATGAAAATAATTCAAATCCAAAGCATAGTTTCTGGGCCCAGTGTGTAACGCTACAACACTACAAATCCCTATTTTTAATCCCTTCTTTACAAGCCAGAGCGCCTCTGTTTATTCACATCTTTCAAAAATGGCTAAGGACATTTACATCAGTAAAATTCTAACTTTCTGCCAATTTCTGTGCAGTTGTGTTTTTCTATATTTGCAACAGAAGTTTCCTATAAGAATTAAATCAACATTTACAATTTTTTAATTTCTCTATGTCTGGTGATAAGAAACTCATTGAAGATGTCAAATTTATCTCCAGGTGATAATGGTGGGCCTTTTTTTCTTTGAATTCACTATCTAGTTCTTACAGTACTTGAGTGTCTCTAATATTGTTTTAACTACATTCATTGATCAGGCCATATAGATTCTTTAATTCTGGTACTTAATCAACTGTCAGACTTGTGCTCTTGTTTCCTGATATCGCTACTACTGTGTTTTTGATTTGTGTTTGTTTTGTAGCATAAACTCTAGCAAGTTTATGTTTTCTGGCAAATTTGTATGTATCTATTTGAATTTGCAGTGGGTCCAAGTGTGCTATATGGCAAACAGAAAGTACTTTGTTAAGTAGTAAATCTTCTGTTAATGCATATTCGGAAAGATAACCACCAGATTTTCTTCTGTCATACTATTAATGTCTTCTATTTTTCAGATTCTGAAGAGGATATTGCTTTTCCCACGCCCGTTCCTTGATTTTCTTTTCCTATTTGTTGACCTCGTGCTAGGCCTTCTCCCCTTCCTTTGTGTTTTTTTGATTGGTTTACATCATTCTTATTTCCTCCAAAAAATGCGGTGTTAATTGTCGTCCTTCCTGTTGATGTTCCTTTTTCTCCACTCAGCTGTGTGTCTGATTCACTTGTTTTCTCTATTGAGAACAAATCCATCAATGTTTATATAGGGCATGTTTTCTTTGGGAATGTGAAAATGGTGCTGTGGGTGTAATCTTTGTCATCTATTGTACATTTTCTATGCTTCTGCTGTTTAATGTCATTTTCACATTTAACGCCACTGTGTTGTTACAGTTCAATCTGAGTTTCCATCGCAAGAGCATTTTTGTTTTGCTAACAACTTTGACAGAGTTTGATGATCTTCACACAACTTTCTTAAAACAAATGTCACACCTCTGCTGCTTCCTTGAAAGGTTTCAGGGTGATTCATCAAGTGGAAGCTGAGAAAAGTGGGGGTCCTAAAACATGTTATTCTCTTGTAAATTTCTATAGGAATTTTGGTAAGTGAAGCAGAACAAATGGCTGAACAGAATTACACCAAATTAGGCAGAAAGCTAGAGATTTACACCGAAAGCGTGGTTGGTACTGCGGAAGTCTCATGGTACTCCTGCGGTACTGCACATTAAAAAAATAAAGCATTCTGATTGGCCAAGAGGGCTTTTTTCTGGTTGGTTCCTGGGGTCTCAGAGTACTGGCACCATTCAATGGGACCATGCAATCTGACTGGCTGACCGCAACATGTACACAAATGTTGCCACACAAGCATCAACAAGTGAGGCTTGTGCAGTCGTGCACTGAGAGGCGCTTCAGCTGTGGTAATGCAGAAGTATCACTTGCGGAAAACAAAAGTGCAAAAGAAGAAGAAAAATGTGGAGTGGGGGCTCGTGGGCAGTTGGCAGTCATGGGGGGGTTGGGCGTTCACTGGGGGTTGAGCACGGCCAGGCCATGCTGCCAACCCCCAGGTGGTGAACGGCAGGGAAGATGGCTGCCCATAGGGCCTGGCCAAAGGCCACCCATTGGGTTTGGGCTTAGAGTCTGGCTACTAAATACGAAGAGGAGGACCACGTCCAAGAATTCCTCAGGGGTCAAGGGTGATGACGCCGCAGACCCCACCACCTACACCACCGCCTCTGAAGGCACTACCTCTGGTGCTGGTAAGTCATGCTTATACACTCTTCTTAAATGCAACTGCCTAATCCTCTCTAGTATGCAGTATGAGCTTCTGTATTTTCACTTTTTGCATTTTTCCTAACTTTTCCTCAAATGTCCCTTTGACTACTTTAATGTCCGATAACCTCACAAACCTCCTAGGCCCACTTTACAAGTTTAATACTAAATTACAAACCCTGTGCAAACAAGTGTTTGCACAGGATTTGGAATTAAGAGTTGTGTGATAATTATCACATCCTCACAGTTTTCTCCTGATAAATTCTGACAGGTTTCACCTGCCAAAATTTATTGGAGGAAAAGATCCCCCCAAAATAGGCAAAACATGTTGAATTTGATGTGTTGAAAACCAATTCCGCATGTTGTGCTCCATTCTCCTTTTAAAAATATGGAATAGGAGGTATTAAACACATGAGGTAAACGCCTCACTCTGCGGCAAAGGTATTTACCAAATGTGGTAAGTACCCAACCCTATTCTGATAAACTCGTAATTAGGACTCTAATGTTTCCTTTAATATTCCCTTCTGGTTCCAAAGCCTATTTCCTCCTGTCTACTTTGTTTTTCCTTTGCCTCCTTTTTTTATTGCTGTGGCAACAACCTCTCCCTTTTGCCTCCTTTACATTTTTGTTCCTTTCTCTCAATGCCCTTCTTCCTTTAATAATTGTTTTTCTTAACCATTTCCTCCATTAGTCAAACTTTGTTTTATAGTGATGAAGTTTTGACTATTTTAGTTTTAAAATGTAGAAGTAAACATTCCAAAGTAATACTTTGGCTTGCAATAATTTTACATTTATTAGGTGTTGTTTTTTAACTTGTGTGAATACAGTGGATGGTGATATTTTTACTAAGTAAGTTCCTTTTCTTTTTGTCTAGTCCCTACTAGGTCCTCGGCAGAATTTCAATTACACCTGAGTAATCCAAGTATTTTGGTCATTCTGTGGTACCCTCTGACACGGAATTACTGATAATTATGTAATTACTCCTGCTCACGTAATTTGGGTGGAAATCTTACTGCTAGACCACATTTAGCGAGCGGGAGTAGCCGGTCGAACTCGCTTATCATGTTCTGCTGCATTTAGCACTATTTCTTAGTGCAAAAATTCATCCTCTTGCCCATTTTGGATGCTCGGGGGCAATTTGAAAAATACAGCTAAACGCAAAATTACTCTTCTTGCATAATTCCGTGTAATCTTGCGGAATCCTTAGGTAGTGCCTCATGATTACGCTACACAGAATTATGCAGGTTACATCCCCCCCTAGTTCCTACCCAGGCCTATGCCAACACAGTGGATGAGGATGAGATCCTGGACCATCCTGTTGAGGGGGACAGAGGGATGTAGCGGCAGCTAAAGTGAGAGGTGGTAAGTCAATTTCCTTTCTCAATGAGAACTACTTTATGTTGTAAGGTATTCTTTAATTACTTCTAAGTGCTGTCACCAATCTATTTTAAATTTCCCACCTTCCTATGCTATTGTGTTTATCTTACTGCCATTTAACTTAATGGATAGAAGAGATGTGTTGCCAATTGGCCACTGCCTAGGGCCCATCCATACCTACCACCTGCTTCCTTACCATCCCATCACGTGCCACATTTCTCCCACAACTTATTCTTAAGTTTATTTTTCTGCTAGACTATCTTCTACCTTCCATTAACCATGTGGTGTGAGTCACATGGTTCAACCTGTCTATTGCCAGACCAAACCTTAGCCATAGCCCTGATGTTTTAGACCTTAACTCTGGAATAATAATATATTTGTTTTACTGGTAATTAATTAGGGGGTGAGAGTTTTGTCGCAGAACTGTGGAGCAGGGAAATTGCAAGGCAACTACAATTATTGTTATTTATTATGTGCCAATACTCATCCAAAAATCATGTGCCTTACCAGGTTGGCTAAATTAAATGCTGCATGACATAGTAGTGAAATAAATTGTGCAGCATAACTTTAATAAACTACATTTTCCATGGCAATATATATATATTTGAAGGTTAGTAATTTGTTTTTAAGCACATTAAGTCTGATGAAGTATCATCCCATGAGTTCATTATTTACACTTTGAATTCATTTGAGGAACATTTTGTTTAATTATCAAGGTTCCTGCGGCTCAATTAATGCCATGCATTTTAAATATCAGTATGTGCAAAAAAAGTCCCAGGAACACAGAATCCCTCTGTGTGACTGTCTGACTATACAAACATGTGCTTGCAGTGGTTATCACAATTCATGTTCTTTTCTTTTCCTTCTGACTATCCAGGTGTCCCCACTGGACCTCTATCTCAGGAGCCAGAAAGTAAGGCCTTGGACCATCACCGGTGGGAGATAGTGGCTCAACTGCTCATTCAGAAGGTAAAGGACATTACAGTGGCCTTCTGCTGGCAACTGAAGAGGAAGAGTCAGTGGCTGCCGCTGCCTCCAGTGTCCAGCTGACAAGACCCAGGCTGCAGTGTCGATGCAGCCACCATAGGTAGCCGAGCTTGGCATCCCTCGGAGCAAACTGTCCCCCCCTCACCTAAAGCTCTCCTCCAGCAGATTGTGAAGGGCATGGAGAAAGTTAAGAGTAATAAGATGGAGATTATAAAAAGGCTGGACTATATAGTGGAACTGTTTCAATAGGGAATGTCTAGGCCTGTTGATGGTAGTGGGCGTGGGACAGTTGAAAAGGGGAAGTAAGTTTAGGTTAATTTTTTTAGGGTTTCGGAACAGTGGTGGGCATGTTGTGGGTTGTGTGAAAGTTGGGGAAAGGGAAGGTTACATTAGGATAGTTTTGTATGTTTTGCAGACTTGGGCAAAATTTAAATTACGCTGGCATGATTCAAGTAATTTCAGGAATTTCATCTTATGATTGCTATGTGAAAATCCCAAAATTATGCCATAAAGCCACTTTTCGTAGTTAAATGCCATTCGTGGCAAGACTTTACCATGATTGGCAATATTCATTGTAAAAATTTACAGTGAGCACACAGGAACAACAGAACATGAGTGACTGTTGTTCGCAGTGATTTTATTTAAATGCATCCTTGCACCAAAAATTGATGCAAGCATACATGTTGTGCCAAAATATAGTGCAAAACGACATATTATAATCAAGAACATCACCCACTACTCATCCTGAATCAAATGATCACCCAAGGTGTTTTGGTATTTTTATATACTAAATTTACCTAGGCTAAGCTCCTCACGTCCATCACATGAATCATCATTTGGCACCCAGCAGGAATTCCCAAGTCTAAATAGGATAAGCACATCACGTCCCTCACATGAATACTCCTTTAGTGTTCATTAAAGAAAGTTTCCTGGTCCAACTGTGGTGTCCATCTACCTATCTATGTGTCTCTTTTTCTCATACAGCTGAGCATGGGAATGCAAGGGGGGGCATGGGAGCCAGGCATCTTGTTTTTTTAGGAAATACCCTATTGGTGTCCATTTCTGACTTGGATACCACTGATTGCTGACTGCAAAGTCTACGGGTGAATCTAAGGTTCTACTAGGTTTTTCTCTTTTCCAACTTTCACCACTCAGTTATCATGCCAGAATAAATGCATCCTCGTTGATTGTTTGTCTGTGTCATGGACTTGCTCATTTAAGTTTATTTTAAAAAGCCACACTCCATTTACAAAAAGAACACCTTTTATTTCCTGTTTTGTTTATTTTTATTGGGTTTCTTTACAGTAGTAATTTCTGTTTTGTTGTTTCTTTTTTAAACTGGAAAGGAAAGCTAATCCTAAAATTCAGGTAGCTGGTCTGCAGCATTATCACTCACCACACTTGTGATGTTCATGGTTGTGTTTTGTGGATCTCTATAATTCTTAGTATGAAATGTTTATTCATTTAAATCATTGTCAGTCTCTCCATGATTTGGGGAGAGAGGCCAGTCCTCCTGACTGTGACAATTGCCCCAGCAGCACTAAACACCCACTCAGATGAAACCTTTTATAGGACATGCAAGATACTTTATTGCCAGCCTACTGAGTTCTAGCCACTGCTCCATTTCCATGTCAATAGGTCATACACACTTGATCAAGTAGACTTCTGTTTGGTCATCCAAGTAGTCTTGCACCATCTTCTCCATCATCATCAAATTCTTTGTTTCCGAGTTACTTGTGCCTATGTGGAGCAATGAGCTAAACATACCGCCAACCATGGCTTTGACCATTATAATGCCATTCTCAGTGGCAATGAATCCAATGCTGACAACCTTGGGTTGAGAACATTTGCATTCATTGAAATTAAATTTGTACAGGATGTTGGCAGTTGTATTTGATTTCTCCATGGAGAACATTGCGACCATTGCATGCTAACAAATACCTTGAAAAGCATCAGCAATGGTGAGACCAGTGGCTAGAATTGTTTAAACTCCTTAAAGGAAACCCAGAGTGAAGTGATGCTCATGTATTCTGTGTAGTTGCTTGCACCTGTGCGCTTGATTTAAATCCTAGAATATTCCTAAACTAACCCAATGCAGATGTTTGAAGTTAAAATGATGCTGTTGGTGCTGTAAGTTTAGTTGCAGGTGACTGTTCTATCACTGGTAGCTGCTGCTGATGCAGTTGCAACATGCTGCTGGCTCGGAGCCAGCATAGAGGATAAATGCAGCACTTCAATACTGCTATGGTCTCAAAGTTGCAATGAATGATCTTCTAGGTCACTCTCTTTTCTGAGGATGCATTTCTTGTAAATGGAGACCTCCACTGATGAAAAAGGAATGAAAGTGGGTTGACCTTTTTTGTGCCATGGATCCAGTATAATTGTACAGTTGTACACATCTGAAGACACATTCTCTATTTGCAACTTTCATTTGTTTTCACATGAAGGATTAAGCTGGGTGTTTACCAAAGCAGCTGCTTCTTCTTTGACATTTGTGTATGCTTCTTCCACATTTTGCAAAAGATCCTTGCTGACTTGCAGTGCCAAAATCTCAAAAGGCAGTAGCATTTGGGTAAGGCACTCCACAAGTCCCTATTTGTAACCCTCCATTGTCACGGCTTTGGCAGTTTTGTCCCCTTTCCTTTGTATTATGTAATTATTGATAGACCTCTACTGCTTAAGCAGGCATTAAAGCATGCAGAATGTGGAGTTCAAAAGATTGGGACCACATGAATGAGGTCTTTTACATGGGCACTATTAGCATGCTTAATGAGTCTCAGCAGCTTCTGGGCTTTGGAAGAATGACTGAAATTAATGCAAATCTTACAACAGGTGACCATATGTTGCTGACATCTTTTTTTTTTAGGGAAGTACTGCACAACTAGTTTGGAGCAATGACCTAAACTTAGGACTCTAAAGTATCTTCAATCAACCATGGCTTTGAACATTTAATTAGGGAGGGACAGAACTCATGTAGTTTCACTCCATGGAATTCCTAAGAGCTACGTAAAAACTTTGCAAGTTTACACGGAGTTCCGCCATGCAGTGCGTAAGAGAACGTGGCCATTCTAGTTGATTTTGCTGCCGCTCAAATAGAAAATCTACTCAAGTGTCAGCTAATCTACTTGAGAAGCAGCCCTTGACGGCATAACCACTTGCGAATGCCCATGTTAGAAATGATGCAAGGGGATGCCAAATCTTGCTTGCATTAATGAACGCTCATAGGAAAAAATTGCAGTTTGTGGAATTTGGTCAGAACTCCGCATTACAAAACAAATGAAGGGTCACCACATTCAGCCCAACCCTAATGATAATGCCATTGTGAGTGTCATTGAATCCAATGCTGATACCTTTGGCTTGAGGTCATTTGTAGTCTTTGAAATTACATTTGTACAGGATGTTGGCAGCTCTATTTGGTTGCTCCAAAAAGTACATTGCAACCATTGCATGCTGCCAAAGTCCTTGAAAAGTATTAGCAATCATGAGTCCAGTGGCTAGATTTTGTTTAACCTCCTTAAAGAAGACCCAGTGTGAAGTGATGCTCATGTAGTCCATGTGTTGACAACTGGTCCACATGAGGTGGATGAACCGAACAGCACTTTCCTTCATTGCTTCACTAATCAATTTAAGGATGCATCCGTTGAAAAATAGGTCCAGTTTGTAACCTTCCATTTTGGACAGAGAGTCTCCACAAATGTAGAAAAAACCCTCTTCTTCCACCAAAGAAAAATTAAGGATTTCAAGCGCCAATATTATGACCAGCTTCCCTTTGTATAAATTGACTGTCTCATGGGTTTGATGGTATGGTGATTCCTTGCTGAACAAAGATTTGATAGTGGGATGTTGTGACACTTCTTTTATTTGTGATGGTGCAATTAATTCAAGTGGCAGCAGGTAGTCTGTTTGAATGCTTGGGGCAGACTATGTTACCATTCTTTTCCTTTTGCCATGTTGAGTTGATACAGATGATGACCTCTCTAAAAGCAACAGGGCTTCTTTGCATGACGTGACATCTTCTCCTTCCTCAAATCCTTCAAGCTGTTCAACCATTCTCTGCAGCAGCAATCCTTTTGATGTGCTCTTCCCACACAATAACATGTTGGTTTTTCAGCTGCTACCATATTGCCCACCTTGCTCCCTACAATGCACTGATTTATAGCAAATTGTTTAAACTGGCATGTGGTCCTCATGTAAACTAAATGTAAATAAATCCCACACTGGAGGGGAGATTCCTTTGAAAGTCAAGGCCAAAAGAATCTGTTGTGGTAGAGCAAGGCAATTATGTTTGTCTTTCCCTAGTCTGGGCTGTGGCTGTGTTAGAGATGGTTGTTGCTGCAGGTCTTGCGATTCTTAAAAAGAAGGAAGCAGGTGGTGTTGAATCAGAGCAGTTTGAATAGAAGCGATCTGCACTTCCACTGTGTCAATCTTCTCATGAACAATCATTGGTTGATCATCTTTTTTTCCAGTGCCTTCTGCAATCTTCCTTTTCCGTTGTCTACTGTAGTAGGGCTTGGGGGTTGGATCCATGTCTTCATCATATGATGGGGAGGCTTGGCATGAATGGGGAATGTTTCTTTTTTTCTTTGAAGGAAACATCCTTCTCTTCTACAGCAAACTTAACATCTTGCTCTGCTCCTACCTCCAGAAGATCAGATGTTGCAGACTGTTGTTCCTGTTGAGTTGCCTGTGATTATTGGATGCATACCAGGACTTGTGGATGTTATTCTACTCTTTTTATGTTATGCCTGGAAATAAAAATGGAAAGTTAAGTCGCAGGAAATCGGTGACATTATGTAATGAAGTCATTTTTGCCATGGTCAACACTTACCTAAGAAATGATTTACTGTAATATCTATGCATCATGCACGTACCCTTCTGTAGCCCTAACTTCATCCTGTTCTTGGTATGGTGGTGGAAGTAAGGGGAATCATCGTCATCTGATTCAGCATCTTGAGGCACTGTGGGTAGATGCTGTCATGCTACAATGAAGTCTCCGGATTGTACCACCACTCGTATGGAGATATTGCAATACTCCCTTCAAAAGCCTAACGGAGCACTCCAGAACAGAGTGGATTCTCCTGTCTGCATTGTTATATATGTGTAACTCAGGTGCTAAGATGCAGGTGCTGAGTGAATACCCACAGACCCAGGGTATAGGCACTACAAGAGATGAAGACGTATGTGTAGCAAATACATGTCAGTCATAGCATATGAGTGGATTACTGTAAAAGTTTTTATGATTAACCTACACAGTAGAACTTCATTAACAAGGTCTCCTCTTGTTGGGCGGTTGTAGATCCCACTGTAACATATGAGTAGTGCATATTTTTTGTGAACCATGAATCAGGCACTCTACATCACAAACTTCCTGTATGTTGAGTACATGTTGATTCTTACGGTTACTGTATAGGCATTCATTTGCAAGATGGTGGACATATAAGTGCATTTCTCCCATCAAGACACAGTATCAAAAGGGTGAATTGAGCAATTCTCTAGAATAGTAATTTGGAATTCTGAAAATCCCTTGGAATTTGGGGAATTAAAATGTTGCATTTAATTCTAGACAGTATGGCATTAAGGGAATTAGAGAAAACCCTGCATAAGACACATTTGGACACCCAATCAGCTATATCAATCACACCATGGTAGCTATTGAAGGCAAGGCCATGTAGTGAGCCCAGTACTGGAATATGTTAGTATCACCGGGCTTCTGTATATGCTTCTTCCTTGTTCAGGGTTAAGCTCATCATTGAGATCCAATATTATCTGCCTGCTGAGCCTATACTTGTCATAAATGTCCTCCTCTGCCTTGTCAAACAGTAGTATCCCACATACTTATCAACTCAGAAATATTGTCTGACCATAATATCATGGGCAAAATATTGTGCCTACAAAAATGCTGTGAATAAAATATAACTTTTTTACAATTAACATTAGTATTGAATTTTAAAATATTGTTTACAATATTATTTTTAATCATGTTGCTTTATTGTTTAGTAATATATTTTTATTTCATTACCTTGATATTTTTTGCAATGTATTTGTAATTATTTAAAATAAATTGTATAGTAATGTAACATTTCTCTGGGTTTTTGGTTGCATTAGGGCACTGGATGGGTAATGTTTTAACAATATGCATTCATTAATTTTGAATGATTAACATGCCCATTAGTTAGCAATTGTAAGTGATATTTATGTTTTTACATGTTGAATATGTGTTTTAATTAAGTAATACATTCACATTTGGGGTATATTGGGGGATTGAACAGGCAGTGTTTACATCTATATCTAAATTGATAATCAATATTTAATGTATTAATTAGATAAAGGAATATTTACTGGCAATTACATTTTAAATTGTTTAATTAATTCTAAAATATGAAATTGTTTATGTGATTTTTTTGGAAAGAAATGTTATAGATTTGGGGAATATTGTGGTTTGGGGTAGTATTATTGTAATAGTGCATAATAATTATTGGTAATTGTTTTATATTTTAAATTTGGAATGTTAGACATTGCTATTTGTTTTCATGTTTTTACATTTTGCAAGTATTTAGTTTTATTCTTGGGAATGTGAGATTTATTGGTGGATTGAGTGGGTAGCTTTTAAAGAAAAATGTACAATAATTGATTTATAAATAAAATATGTAAATCTTTGAAAGATTTTGTGCTTCCTATTTTAACTTATTGAAATATGTGATTATATGTTTAATTTAAATAAAGTAAAATGCATGAAACCTTTATTACATGCTTCAGTGCGTATTGGGCATATGGTGAGTTGCATTTTCTAAATAAAAGTATTAAGTAGCATTTAATTAAAAAGAGAATATTCAAAAATGACAAAATAGTAAACACATTTTTTGTTTTAGAAAATAAAATCATTTTCCAGTATTGTGGTTTGAGTGTTTCATGTGGGATATTTAGGGATATTGTGGTTTTCGTTTTTTATTTAACCGTTTAAAAAGTTATTTAACAAATTAGATGCATTTGTACATTTAAAAAAATGTTTTAATATTTTTTAACATTTATGATTTGTATTTGAAATGTAGGTTTATAAAAGGTGTTATTTTTTTATATATATCATTTTAATTGTGTGCCTATATTATTTGGGCATTTTGAATCTGACCCCTCCAATGTATGCTCTTTGCTCAGTGTTTGTTGGACTGGAGTTGGTATAGTAAATTTGATTCTCCACACACTGACCCATGTATGCACTTTACCTAGTGTTTGCAAGACTGGAATTAGAAAGGTACATCTGTCCACCTTCCAATGTATGCCCTTTCTCCAATATTTGTTAGACTGAAACTTGAGTAATAATCTGACCCACCCATGTACGTTCCTTCCCCAATGTGTGTTAGGTTTGAATTAGACTCTGACTCCCCACTATTCTCCATGATGGGAGTTAGAATAATAAATCTTACCCAAGCAAATGAATGCACTTTCCACAATTTTTTTTAATACTAGAATTAAAATAGAAAATCTGACCACCCCACCCCCAATATTCATTAGCCTGGAATTAGAATAGGAAAACTAATCACCCCAATGTGTGTACATCCAGATGTTAGTTAGACTGGAGTAAGAAGAGTACATATGACCCCCTCCACATGAGTGCCAATTCTTCAGTGTTTGTTAGACTGGAGTTAGAGTGGTAGATCTGAGACTCATCCCCCTAAAGTATGAACTACATCCAATATATGTTGCATTGGAGTTAAACTAGTAAATCTGACACCTAGCTGCAATATATGCATTTTGCCAACTATATGTGGAATTGGAGTTAGAATGGTGTATTTTTTTTGTTAATTTATTTTTTAATGGTTTTGGATTGGAGGCAGGTTAATATATTACTGTCATTTATTTTGAAACCACATATTAATGCCGTGTTTACTGCTTATAATCAATGAATAGTATACTTTTATTAAACTATGTGTATGTTTATATTACATTTATTGCAGTGTGTAATTTAATAATTGTATGTTAAATTATATGATTATTTTAAAGTTATGGTTATTTTGGGGGATTTTTTTAAACTGTATTACATTAAAATGTATACATGCTTATATATTTTCTCCATGTATTGTTATATTTTAAGTGATTTGCCTCTTCTTTTAAATCATAATAATGCTAATTACAATTAAATATATAAACTTACCAGTATAATGTTGATAACTTGCACCATAATGATTTGATAGTCAGCATTTCTGCCCTTTACATTAGATCAGTGGCTCTTAACCTTTTGACTTCTGGTGATCCCCACTTAATCATTACTGGAGCCCAGGAACCCCCACGGAATCATTACTCGAACCCAGGGACCCCGGCCTAAGCATTTCCAATGAGTTGAACCACAAAATAATACACATAAAATACAGAAAAAAGCAATCATCAAACAAATACACATATGCTGAAATATTGTAGTTAATTCACAAACATGTATAAAAAAAATCTAATTTTAATGGGAAGCTTGGAGGTTTTCTAAATTGAATTGAGGCCACCCATAGTTCATACTATATTCTGTTTGATGCACTTACACTGGTCCTACAAATCAATCTGAGGATACTAACTCAATTTTTATCCTCCGGTTTCAAGTTCCATCTCACATATAGATAACATTTTAAAACGTTCAACTTTATATTGTGCTTCTTTATTTAAATACACTTTATTAATCTGCTAACATTACTTAATTTTCTAAGCAGTTGCAAAGACCCCGAGTAGGCTTTGCGGAATCCCAGAAGTCTCGGGACCAAAGGTTAAGAGGCATTGGTGTAGGGGAAAGATAGATGGCCTCTTCAACTGACAACAGGGACTGACTACCGGGTACTGAGCCATTTGTTGCTTGACTCCCTGCTGCAGCTGGCGATTTCATCCTGTCTGATGAAGACGTTTTCAAAAGCTGTGGAAGGTTGTTGTAACTCTATTGCCAGCCATAGAATGTCATTCTGTACCTGTATCCAGAAATTAATATTATGATGACAACACAGTTGTTCAGCACTGAAAAATGCAGCCATCTCTTGGCATTATACATTGTGGTAATGATGGCATGGGCCAAGAAAGCAAACACAAGGGGATAATGGACGGAGCGCTGAAACTTCTCAGACACTCACCCCCAGTCACAGATCTGGGTTGAATCCATCATCATTCTTTAGCTCACTTCGCCACCTCAGTTCAGACCCAGCTATATGCAATTCAGTTTTGACCCTGTGCCTCATGGAAACAGTCCAGCCCGAACTGCCAAGCAAGGTGTTCCCTGAACCATAAACAAGTATCCTGGGACCGGTTTCTGGGTAACACCCTTCATCAGCCAGGCTAGCTTGAATCCAGTGGCAAAGTGAGCAAGGGACCCACGTCTGGGCATACCCTGCCAACTTAGGGCGAACAAAGCAAACACAAGGAGATAATGGACGGAGCACTGAAACATTTCAGAAACTCACCCCCAGTCAGAGATCTGGGTTGAATCCATCATCATTCTTTAGCTCACTTCGCCACCTCAGTTCAGACCCAGCTATGTGCAAATCAGTCTTGACCCTGTGCCTCATGGGAACAGTCCAGCCCGAACTACCAAGCCGGGTGTTACCTGATCCGGAAACAAGCATCATTCAGACCGGTTTCTGGGTAACATCCTTCATTAGCAAGGCTAGCTTGAATCCAGTGGCAAAGTGAGCAAGGGACCCACGTGTGGGCATACCCTGCCAACTTAGGGCGAACAAAGCAAGCACAAGGAGATAATGGACGGTGCACTGAAACTTTTCAGAAACTCACCCCCAGTCAGAGATCTGGGTTGAATCCATCATCATTCTTTAGCTCACTTCACCACCTCAGTTCAGATCCAGCTATGTGCAAATCAGTCTTGACTCTGTGCCTCATGGGAACAGTCCAGCCCGAACTGCCAAGCCAGGTCTTCCCTGAACCGGAAACAAGCATCCTTCGAACCGGTTTCTGGGTAACACCCTTCATCAGCCAAGCTAGCTTGAATCCAGTGGCAAAGTGAGCAAGGGGCCCACGTCTGGGCATACTCTGCCAACTTAGGGTGAACAAAGCAAACACAAGGAGATAGTGGACGGAGCGCTGAAACTTTTCAGACACTCACCCCCAGTCACAGATCTGGGTTGAATCCATCATCATTCTTTAGCTCACTTTGCCACCTCAGTTCAGACTCAGCTATATGCAAATCAGCCTTGACCCTGTGCCTCATGGGAAGTGATTATTGGGAACTTGCAAAAATGTAGATTTATACTCATGTGGAGCTGTAGATCTTAGCATATGTAAACTTAAAGAAAATATTTGTTTGCAAATCAGGTCCAGTAAGTCAATGTATAGCATTTTTTGAAGCAACATTTTCGAATACCCTTTTATGAAAGCAACACCTTATAACCTGAGATGATCACATGGAAAAATGGAGTGGTTGTAACATGGTAAAGGGTAGATAGATGGTTATTTGGTGTAGGTTCCTTAACTCTTCCAATTCATTCAGCCCACACTAACTACTATGAATAATGTGTGTAGGAAATTGGGTTATTGGTTGTGCAGGATGTGAGTCCTGCTTAACTAATAGGTCCACAACTTCCCTTACTGGTGTGGGCTGGTAATCACTATTCGCTGGCATGCAATGATAACATTCAAGACATGATTCTCTACTCTGTGCTTTTTCTTTAGAAAAGGAAAAGTACATTTATCACGCATATACTACTAAACACCACACATTAGTTTAAAAATATATTTATATATATCAGGCAGATAGAAAGACCATAGATTACACTATGAAATCACATTTGACCCCTACAGTGTCACAGACCCCAAAATCACAGAGGCCTCCCTGCTGATTCCAGATAGCGAATCACAATATGGGGGGTATCACTTTAAATAAAATAGGCCTGGTAGCTTTATCGAGGGGCATCACAACATATGATGTTAACCTATTGGACCTATCAAAGGTGCATCAAGCCAAAGAGCAGAAATATGCATGTAGCACTGCAATTTAGCACCATAAGCATGAGAAGCACTGATAAAGTGCCTAGCCAACTGAGTTGATTTTGCTGCCGCTCGAGTAGAAAATCTACTTGAGCTGCAGCATATGTACTCGAGAAGCAGCCCCCTCACCGCAACCGCCCACATTAGAAAGTGGCTGTATGGGATGCCAAATCCACCATGCAGCGATTGACAGAATTGAACAAGCTACATGTTAAAAATCATTAAAATTCACCATAGTCATAAATCATTATGTGTAAATGCAATCCTTAATGTCAATAAAGCTTTGTCAATAAAGCATTTTAACATTGATCAAAATCACTGTGAGCATAAAGGGTTAATAAAGCATTTTAAATAAATATAGCATGTCTGTGCCTTTTTTAGACACCTTCAGGCCACATAAAATACAGGCATAGAACCAGCCCCTAGACGGAACTGCACTCACAGCTGTAGAGCAAAAACTCCAGCCTTTGGAGTGCTTAAAAAAATTATGAAAACGTAGGGTAAGTTTTAATAAAATGTATGAAGGGAAACTGCGTCATTCCTGCTGCCCCCCCACACTTTCTTTTTAATGTTGATGGTGCCCTTGCCATTCTGAGAGCCCCACAACGCAAACAATATATACTAATAAGCCTCTCCTGAAGCATTATGAAGTGCTCCCTCTGAGGAAGCAGTGAATATTTGAACAGAGGGTTTCCCTCAGTATTCGCAAGCCCACGCGTCTTTTGCTGTTTGGGGTGTTGCCCTTCTCTACCCAGGCACCCAGCATGGTCTTTTTTCATTGGGGCAGCTCAGGTAGCTCACCTCTGGCTGCCCAGGCCAGCTCCCCACCTGGCCGGTACCATGGACTGCTGGCACCTGAGCCAGCAGCATGCTTCTCCCCCTGCCGGCTACGTGCAGGCAGACTGCCTCACTGGTGTGGTGGCCACCCCACTCCCCTGACAGGGGCACAGGGAGCAGGAGCCAGGTCGCCACAGTTGGGGGCCAAGAGATGGAATACTGGGTCACTTCCTTTACTTCTTGGGAGGAGCAATGGCGCTCCCCTTTCAACTTCATTGCGGACCAAGAGATGGGGTCTCTGGCACTTTTTCTTTTTGTCTGGGGTGTGACGGCACTCCCCTGCATCTTGCATCAGACCCCAGGGAGCTGTTGGCCCCTGGGGATGATGCTAATACAGAGGAGGGGGGCCCATGTATGCCTGCTTTGATGTTCACAGTGAACAGACCCACAGAAGATGTACAGTTGGAAAGCTCTCAGCCGCCAAGCTGCACCTCCCCCTTGCTGTAACCACCAGTTGATTGCAGCAGGATGTAATCAACTGATATCATTTGCTGTACAACATGGTTTCTTTCCTAAGTGTATCCCTACAAGCTGTGCAATGCAATGGGTTTATGGTAAACAAATATTCATGCCCATATTTGCCACCATTTGTTAACTAGAAAAATTGTAATGTTTCACAATCACTAATTAGCATATTCATGGAATTGCCAGATATTAAATTTTATGGGCTCTGGTGTGTAAATTACATACCAGGAAATGCTATGACAAAAGTGCTCTTCTGATCCAAGGGACTTATTGTTTTGCTTCAGACCTAGATAACATCATGCAATCTAGATCACATCACATAAATGGGTACATTGTGACCACTTTGGCAGGCCTCATATTTTGGCAGAAACCATTTCCAATAGCAACTGCTGAAATAGGTTTTTCAAAAATCTGTGCAACTGTCATCTATTTGTTACCAGGACACCGGCTTGGGTGCTAGGGATACCACATCCATTTTCACAGGGCTCCTAGTCAGGTACAATGGATGTGGAGGTAGCCACACTCCCCTTGAGT
This sequence comes from Calotriton arnoldi, assembly GCA_963921515.1. NCBI lineage: Eukaryota > Metazoa > Chordata > Amphibia > Caudata > Salamandridae > Calotriton > Calotriton arnoldi. The sequence goes on from CAWUFW010009995.1 coordinate 322,632, forward strand.
TGAGCAAAAGTGTCTTTGATCATGTCAAGGGGTTTTAACTGTTTCTGTGACATATCATAAGCTAACAATGATCATCTCACTTGCAAGGGATGTACACCTGGAATTCAATTTTTGGTTTCCTACAGACATGCTTGGAACAGCCTCAGTCTTGGCACTCGTGGGACTTGATGTCATGTCAGAGTACCACTAGAAAGCTGAGAGCCATATTTCAGGCAGCAACTCTAACATCATGTAAAATGTCAGCTTATTGCAGTTGGAAGTGAACACCTGGCTGCCTCAACTATATACCAGTGATTTACATAGTGATGATGTGGGACAAGGTAAAAGAACGTGGTCTAGACTCCATACCACCACCTTTGCTCTAGGTCTACGTACAGTTCTGATTGGGACCTGGAGGAGAGGTGAGAATGCACAAAGTTTATTTTATTTCTCTGCAAGCATGCCTCAGTCAGAAAAGTGCCATGTCTTCCACACCCTCAAGACATTGTACCACTGGAGAGACAAGACCTTGAGCTTTTCATTGGTACTTCTTCCATTGATATGGCTGCCAGATGATCATTGTAAGTTGCAAAAAATCCCGCAACTGGCCCTAGACACCATGGATATTTTTCTTTGTAATGGCATATTTGGCAACAATTTGTGGGCAACAAGACATCAGATTTCAATAATTACACATTTAGCATAACAATTGTATCAGTGGAAATTACATTGATTAACCCTTTCACCAATACTGAAATCACAGGAAGTAACATCACAATGCTTCTGGACCTAGATCAAATTAAATGACTGCATCTTTGTTCAGATCCTATGTTTATGTACTATGGCTAGCCTTAACAACCATGAGTACATTGGTTCATTAGCAAACTAACTGTGCAGCTCAATGTTGTCAGTTAACTCCAGGAGCTAATGTGTGGCATTTAGCTATGTGAGAGTTATTGGTAATCATTTTTTGTTGCTCAAAGAACTGAATTTACTCTTTTTGGCTCCTATTATGAGTTGTTAGTGGCCTGGAGTTATGGAGTGGTAGGACCATACCTGGTATTATTGATGCTAGGGCTATTGGTAACATCATGTCTTAATATTACAGTGGATCACAAGTTGATCTCCTATTGCCTGTATGGAATGGTGAGTAAAATGCAGGAAGTCATGTTTCCACACTGATTTAGCATGTGAATCCACAATTCTATTTTCTTAGCCGAGGACAAGGTCACCTAGGTATAACCTTGTTGATTTATACAGAGGAAAAATGCTGAATTACTGCTCCCAGAATATTTAATGTAGTAAGCTTGTATCATTTGTGAAGCTTGATCCAGACAGTAGCTCATGTTACAGGCTGGAACGGGAATTCTGGCAATTCAGGGGCACAAGTAATGATAGTCTGGACCTAATGTCATCAATTAACAAATTTTGCAAATACAATAGCCTATGACTTAAATTGGCAAGTATGGCAAGAAAGTCATGGTAGCGATTGGTGTAGTTAAGGGGAGTATGCTTTCCTAAGCCTGAACTTCAGTGTTCCTTGGTTTATTAGTAAAACATCATTTGTGACCCAAAAGAAAGAATCCCTTACTCACATTCTTCCTGCATTCTTGATGTCCATGGCAAAGGTACATCATGTCCTATTCTCTGCATCTGTATGAAAGTGAGGAATAAAAAGGTAATCTGAAATTCACATTTGCAGTACTACGCCAAGTATGAGAATTACCAGGTGAGGTGACTGTAAAAAACACTTGACATCATTTGATAGTTGCAGGGCATTCTGGGTAAGAAAAGTGAAGCCACATCTCCCTACATTCCCCTCGGTCTCTTCTTCTCAAACGTGGCTGGGTTTGCTAGGGTTCACTATGTTCCAGCTGAAATACTGAAACAACATTCAGGAGATTGTGCTTGCTTTACTGCTCTCCAAAACAATACTTAGCATGGTCACGGTTTTGACACTTTCCTGTCACATACGAAGGACCTGCCCTCACACATCAGGTTAGATTTTTATACCAAGAAGCATTGCAGTGTAGGATGGACATTTGCTATTGTTTTCATTGGATCTGTAACCTTTTGCATTTAACAAAGCTCTTAAATAACCCTCTTTTAGTTGATTCATTTTCACCGATACATTTTGTCCGTAACTTTTGGGGTTATTGGTATGTTGTTTACCCTACTGATCACAGTTATAGGACCATGATGTCAGCAATCAGTGTGTGTTGTGCTCTACAATTAGATCTAGAAATAAATAATCATTTAACAAATTGGCAAGTTTCTGTTGTAAATGAGTAACTCACTAAAATGTACATTGAATTATGGGGTCCTTAGCATTATGAGTGCTATAGATGACACCAATCCCGACTATTGGGAAAAATTTAAAAATTCTTTGCTATCCCTCATACCCAACTTCTATTCATTGCATTTACTGCAAGTTATGCCTTATCAGTAAACAAGAAACACTGCAATTTTAGCACAGTAAACCTTTAGCTTACCTAATTTGCAGAAAAAAACATACACTTTTCATTTTTTTTAAAGAACCTAAATAGTTTTGCACTTTTCTAGGTTCCTCCCAAAAAATCACACACTCTGCATATATTTACAGTCTCAAATGGGGTGAAAAAGGACAAATAGTTGGTCTGGTGATAATATTTGAAAAACGATTAGAAAGGTGTAAGCACAAACTGGGACAGAGTGACAATGTTAAGCAATTCGATAACTGTCAGGGTGACAGTCTCTAAAAATAGCTGTAGGTTCAATTTGAAACCACAAGACTGCTTGTGCCATTCGACGTTTTATTGGGCTTTTCTAGAGCAGGGCTTCTCACATATTTTCTTGTGAATTGAATTGGCCACCATCTACAAGAAGAAGCAATGAGTTAACAGCTGTATACCTTCTGGCTGCCTCCCCATTCCTCCTTTGCGACCTGTTTGGATTTAACACTCAAATCAAAACATTCAGCACAAGATAATCTTTGAATTTTTACAGAGCACCATCTAGCCCTCTCAGATCAGTACTAGAATCGAGGGAGCCTTATTGCTTGTAAAGGGAGAGTTCCCATGAAGGCTTCCCACCTGCTCTGCCACTATGCCAAAAGGCCCTGCCTGAAGGTTTTTGATACACATTTTGAAATGAGTAGGGGTACTCCTTACAGGCAGAAGTATGGTCTATAATATTTCAGATATAAAAGCAGGTTGGTTTTGCACTTCTCCTCTGCACCAGTTCTATGACCTAGGAAAGCAATTTGGCACTGATTCAGAAAAGTGTTTATGAGTAAAGAAAAAAGTACTACAAGAGTATCAGGATTGCTCAGATGTGGGAGTTATGTTTCTTGCAATGATAAAAGCGAGCAGAACGGGCACTGATGGTTTTCTCTTTAAGTTTGGGGACCCAAAATTTTTCAAAAAGATCAAGTAAAAAATACCGCAAGCATTTGCCAGAATTTGGCATATGATAAGAAGGCGGCTCAAACTTGATTATTATTATTTTCTCAGCCCCAATCTGGGAGTCGCCAGGGACACCGGAATGCCTTAAGGATAAATTGGCATAATTAATAAGAGAGGCAGGAGTACTTGTTTGGGGTGAGATCACGCAGGATGGACAGCTAATCTCATGGAACGAGATAAAAGATCTCTTGGGGGACAAAATTTCACATTTTAAATATATGCAATTGAAGAGTTAGGAACGGGCTCAGAAGGCACCACTGGGTGTTGGAAATGACTTGGAGGAACAATTTGCCGGAAAGCCCCCTGGTGAGAAAGAAGTCTCTTTTTGGTACTGGGGACTGCAAGATACCGTGGACGGAGAAGTCAATCTGGCAAAAGATGTATGGGGAAGATGCTTGCCGAGCTGCAATTTACAATATATGTGGCAAGTATTGATGCGTACACTTTATTCTATTGTCAAGCCTGCCTTTTTAAAAAGAAACCACCTCTTTTCACTTCATAGGGCATACATAACACCTGAGAAGCTGTCTAAAATAGGGAAAGGAAAATCGGCAGCCTGCGCAAAGTGTGGTTTGGAAAAAGCGACGGATGTACACATGTTCCATCAGTGTACAGAGATAAAGAGATTTTGGGAGGAAGCTGAATCAACACTCTCAGGCATTTTGGGGATACATATAAAGGTAAGCCTTTCACAAATTATATTTGGTGTGATGGAAGGTGTATCTGGAGCTGCGAGGGATCTGTTGTTCTATGCAATGTTACTTGCTAGAAGAGAGATATGTTATAATTGGATAAGAGAAACACCACCTCAACATTCAGAGTGGTTAGAGTCCATGTTTTATATGTCAAGAATGGACTTGTTGGGGAATGGGTCCAAGAAGAAAAAGAGATTCTGGGGTATATTACGGAATTGGGCAAGGGTTAACCGAAATTAATGAGCTGGTGGAAAGATATCAAGAGGAACCCTCTGTCCAATGATTACACCTGCATAACTCTCTGTTTTTTTGCTGCAAGGACGCCCACTACACCTTATGCAGCCGCCGTAAGATCAGACGTTTTCTGAGAGAGATGCACCGGAAGGAGGATAGTGTCTTAACTAAGCCTGGGTGGAGTATGCGGAGTGTTGCTCCGCGTAGTTCTACGGAGTTGAAAAAAAAACTCAGTGGAACTACGCTCCACTCCGCCCCAGGCCAACAAACAATTTTTATAAAAAGGAAAAAAAATGCACTTACCTTGTCTTCTATGTCGTCTGCGGGCCCCCCTCCTCCTCGCTGCGGTGTCTCCTCTCTCCTGGCTCTCCTCCTTGCTGTCCTCCTCCTCCCCCTACATTTTACGTCTTGCGCATGCGCAGTTCAAGCAAGACGTAAAACGTAGGGGGGGAGGAGGACGGCAAGGAGCAGAGCCAGAATTCCCAGGAAACACCGCGGCGAGGAGGAGGGCGGCCTTCAGACGACATAGAAGACAAGGTAAGTGCGTTTTTAAAAAAAAATTTTGGGCCGTGGTGCAGGGGGCTGAGTGGCGTACTCTGCTCTGCCGCGGAGTCGGAGTTTTACCTCAAATTCGCGTTCCCAGCTGAGCACGTAAAACTCCGCAAACTCCGCTGGCGGAGCAGAGTACGCCGCCCGGGGTTAGTCTTAACCCAATGCTTTTTTCCCCCTATCGGGGGGTTTATGCTCTCTCTCTCTCACAGCTAAAAGGCAAGGGTATAAGTCATTAAAACCTGAGGTGAATGAGGACAAAAAGAAAAAAAGAGTTTCAGGAGTACTCTTTAACATACACTTACATGCCTTTGTGACTCAACCCTGAAATGTCTAACTCCCTAGTAAAAACCGAGCAAACAAGGCACAGTCTTTACTAACTGAACTAATTATATATGAACATTAACTGAATTGTCCCATTTCATTCCAATTTTAGATGTTTTGAGGCACATTCAGAAGCGCATGTAAGAGTTTGTAAAAATGTGCCACAGGAATTGTCAGAAGCCTTTCAGAGGACCATGGGACAAGCAGGGGTTACATGGGCATCTGCAGTGGGGGTCAAGGATTACTTGAGGCAGCCTGGTGGTTTTACAGACACTAGTGGCACAGTGCAGAGCAACATTACGGCCGCCGTCCGCCTTAGTGTTACATTGCACTAGCACTAGTCTAGTTACAGGCAGTAGTGGCACAATTGCACCAAAAACAGTCTGGACGCAGGCAGTTACTGAGTGGTAGTAGTAGCCTACTGTCATTGGTAGCTGAGTGCTACCAATGAGAGCCGCCTCATGGTGAGGCGACTCCCTAGTTGGAACAATCATGGTCCCCAGCCCCCAGCATAATGCGCAGACTCGCATCAGAAAGATGGAGGAGTTCAAGAGAGTAGCAGGGTCTTTGTCTTGCACAGCACTGCAGCAGCACTAATAGGCCCCGATTTACTCACTGGCTCTGGCTCATAGGTGCATTTTGGCCCCCGACCAACCTGCTGCATTCAATCCTCCTGGCAGCTGTATGTCATAGTTTGTTGTCTCAGGCATTTGTTTATCTGTTATAGAAAAACGGGGGAAAGTAAAAAAAAAAGTAGTAAAAACCAAGGCAAAAGCGGGAGCAAGCACTCAGAAAAATGGGGAAGATCAAGGAGAAAGCAGTAAAAAATGGAGCTAAAGCAGGAGAAATCACTCAGAAAAATGGAGGGAGTGGAAGGAGAAAGCAGAAACAAAACAAGGCAAAAACATGAAAAAGCACTCAGAAAAAGGGGGTAGAGGAAGGAGAAAGCAGTAAAAAACAGGGCAAAAGCAGGAGAAATCACTCAGAAGAACAAGGGCAGAGGAAGGAAAAACCAGTAAAAAAACAAGGCAAAAGCATGAGAAAGCACACAGAAAAATGGGGTAGAGGAAGGTGAAAGCAGTTAACAACGAGGCAAAAGCAGGAGAAAGCAGTGGTTGTATATTTTGTGCCACTATGGCGGGTTATAAGATTATCTGGTGTGGTGGGGTTATACCTGGTGATGTGGGATTATATCTGGTGAATGATGTGGGTGCCATCCAGTGCCAAGGCAAGTGCTGTGGGTTTATACTAGTGCGGTGCCAAGTGTTATGGGTACAATCTTGTGCTGTGGGTGCAGTCTAGTGCTGTGGCAACTGCTGTGCATGCAGTCTGGTGCTGTGGCAAGTGAAATCTGGTACTACAGTATATATATATATATATATATGAGCTGTGCACTTATCTACATTATTCAATAAACTTTATCTTTTGGCACCGGCAAGAAAAGTTGTCCGTTCCTGTTTCTGTGTGCGCGACTGCACACTTGGAGAGTAATTGGATATATATATATATATATATATATATATATTCACTGAAAAAACCATAGGTTTTAGGGACAGTTATAGTTAGTTGGACATTGCACTCGTACAAAACCCGTGAAATTCCCCGTTATAGTTAGTCCAGCTAACTATAACTCGCGCCCCGCAATGCACTGCTGATGACGTCACATATTACATCACTCATGACATGGTCAGTGACATCACTGATGACATCACTGATGACATCTCAAATGACATCACTGATGACATCACTGATGACATCATCCAGTGACTGTGTGTTTCTGTAAAGTTTAAATATTTTTAATATATATATGAAAAGACGTATTGAAGAATGAGTGGGTGTGTAAGTGTCTGTATGGATGATTTAGTAGGTGCGTGACTGACTGTATAAGTGAGTGATTTAACGTATCTTACTGAATGCATGGGTTAGTGACTAAACTGGGTGAATGTCTGTATCCGTCTGTCTGTTGCTGTGTAAGTGGCTGCATGTGTTTGTGAATAGCTACATGAGTGTCTATATGAGTTATTGAATGCTTGTCTGAGTATCTGTATGGGTGCCTGAGTGTTTGTGTGGGAGGGGTGTGTGCAACTCTGTGCATAGATGTGTGAGTGGGTGATTCACTGGGTGGATGGTTTCAAGAGTGCATCTGTGATAGACTGTATGGGTGGGTAAGTGTGTGTAAGAGTGTGTTAGTGAGTGAATGTATGTCCCAGTGGTACATGTGTGAGTAACTACATATGTGAAAGGCAGTATATATGTGTGTTGGAGTATATAAATAGCTATAAGCGAGAGTGAGTGATTGTGATAGTGGCTGTATGGATGAGTGTGTGCTTGTATCAGTGATTGTATAAGAGCGTAAGAATGTGCTAGTATTTGTATGAGTAAGTGAGCTGGTGTGTGTATAACTGTATAGGTGAGTAAATGGTAGTGTGTTTAATTATTTGCATGACTGACTAGGTGTGTGAGTACCTCTATGGATGAGTGGCGGTGTTTGAGTGTCTATATAGGAGTATGAGTGCATATGATAGTCCTGTACTGAGTGACCGTAAGTATGAGTGACTGTACGGGTGAGTGAGTGGATGTGTGCGTAGACCTAAGAATCAGTGAGTGGGTATGTAGTTATTGGTGTTGGAGTGTCTATGGTTTTGCGAATGGCAGTCTGTAATTTAGAGTGGGTGTATCAAAGGTTATATTAGGGTGTGAGAAGATGCATGAAATTATCACATGGATGATGTCATCAGTGATGTCATCAGTGATGTCATTTGAGATGTCATCAGTGATGTCATCAGTGATGTCACTGACCATGTCATGAGTGATGTAATATGTGACGTCATCAGCAGTGCATTGCGGGGCGCGAGTTATAGTTAGCTGGACTAACTATAACGGGGGAATTTCACGGGTTTTGTATGAGTGCAATGTCCAACTAACTATAACTGTCCCTAAAACCTATGTTTTTTTCAGTGAATTTCAAAGGTTTTTTAAATGCTAATTTGTAACTATAACGTCCCTGAAACCTATGGTTTTTTCAGTGAATTTCAAAGGTTTTTAAATGCTAATTTGTAACTATAACATGTCTGAAACCTACGGTTTTTTCAGTGAATTTCAAAGGTTTTGTAAATGACAATTTTTAAATGTATTAATTGTTATATAAATTTTTTCATACTGATTTACTACATTTTTAGAAACAATTTTTTTTACATATTTTATTTTTTAAATTACATTGTAATTACATTATACATTACATTACAAAAAATACTTTCTCAGAATGAATTACTTTAGTTTAAATACTTTGCACATAGGCAATAGACTTTTAAGTACAGTAGTTACAGTTGTTGCAATGGGCAACACATTTTCAAACACAATGCAACATTCAGCTCAATGTGAATTTCTAGTTAAATGCAATTAGTTACTTTATGGATTACTTTTCTAACCACAGGACTGGATCCTAGATTCAGTCCTGGGACATCTCCTGTAAACAGTTGAGTAAAAGCGTTTTGGTTACAGTCGTGATTTTTAAGGAATATTATTGTACTTTAAAAGTTGACACTTAGAAACTTTTTCTCATAGAATCACCAATGTTATCCTATGGAAGGAAATTCACTTAGAAGGTAAAAACTGTTATCGTTACTTTTTCTTACTCAGTGTTGGATCCTGGATCCAGCACTGGTGCATCTCCTGTAAACAGTTGAAAGAATGCGTTTAAGTCATACAGGCGATTTTTAGGAATATTTGTAGTTTGTGAAAATCGACACTTTGAAACTTTTCTGCTGAAAACCAGACAATGGATTCCTATGGAAGAAAATATAAGTTACTGGTAAGTACGGTTAAAATTACTTTTCAGGGTCAGTGCTGGGCTAAAGATGCAGCACTGGGTTCTCTCCTGATAACAGGTGAGTAAATTGGAATTCGTACTTTCGTTGATTTTAGAGGAATATTATAAAGTTCCAAAACTCCACACTTAGAAGAATTTCCAAGTGAAACCAGTCAATGTTAGCCTATGAAGGAAATTCATGTTACCGGTAAGTACGGTTAAAATTACTTTTCAGGACCAGTACTGGGCTGAAAGATGCAGCACTGAGGTCTCTCCTGATAACAGGTGAGTAAATCAGAATTCGGATTTCGGCTGATTTTAGAGGAATATTTGTATGTTTCAAAAATCAACACTTAGAAACTTTTTCAGCAAAAAGCAGGCAATGATATCCTATGGAAGGAAATTCAAGTTACTGGTAAGTACGGTTAAAATTACTTTTGAGGATCAGTACTGGGCTGAAAGATGCAGCACTGAGGTCTCTCCTGATAACAGGTGAGTAAATCGGAATTCGTATTTCGGCTGATTTTAGAGGAATATTTTAAAGTTCCAAAACTCCACACTTAGAAGAATTTCCAAGTGAAACCAGTCAATGTTAGCCTATGGAAGGAAATTCAAGTTACTGGTAAGTACGGTTAAAATTACTTTTCAGGACCAGTACTGGGCTGAAAGATGCAGCACTGAGGTCTCTCCTTATAACAGGTGAGTAAATCGGAATTCGTATTTCGGATGATTTTAGAAGAATATTTGCACAATGGTGAAGGGAGGGCGGGGCCTGAGGTGACATCTGTGCAAACGCGCCCCGTGGCGCATTTTAAGTTGGGGGATTAAGTCCCCTTGAATCCTGAGGGTCCCTAGGGGCCAACTAGCCCACCAGGAACCTCCAATATGCGCCAGGGGCTGCGTTGCAGAGACGTGTAGAGAGGCCACACCCCTTTTTACACCTCTCTGCAACGCAGCTCTGTGGCGCTTTCTGGATGTACCTGTTGGGCTAGTTGGCTCCCAGGGACCCTCAGGATTGAAGGGGATTTAATTCCCCATCTTAAAACGCGCCACGGGGCCTGTTTGCACACATGTCACCTGAAGCCCCGCCCTCCCTTCACCACTGTGCAAACGCGCCCGTGGCGCGTTTTAAGTTGGGGGATTAAGTCCCCTTGAATCCTGAGGGTCCCCGGAGTCCAACTAGCCCACCATATACCTCCAAAAGCGCCACAGAGCTGCGTTGCAGAGAGGTGTAAAAGGGGCGTGGCCTCTGTACACCTCTCTGCAAGGCAGCTCCCTGGCGCATACTGGAGGTTCCTGGTGGGCTAGTTGGCCCCAGGGACCCCCAGTATTCAAGGGGAATTCGTTCCCCTCTGCAAACGCGCCAGGGCGCGTTTGCAGAGTGGTGAAGGAAGGGGCGGGGCCTGCGGGCCCGATCGTTTTTTTTTTTTTTTTTTGTTGTCCCCTGAAGGGGGGCTGTGTGGCCCCCCTTCCTTTTTCCTGTTTTTGGGCCCTGGGGACCCCATCCCCCAGGGCCTTACCCCTTTTTTTAAATTTTTATTTTTAAAAAAACGGGAAGGGGGCCGCGTGGCCCCCCTTCCTGGGCCTGTATTGGCCCCGGGGACCCCATCCCCCGGGGCATGGCCTCGATTTTTGTTTTATTCTTTGGAGGGGGCTGCGTGGCCACCCTCCTCTGGCCATTTAAGGCCCCGGGGACCCCAACCCCGGGGCCGGCCATACCCTTTTTTTTAATATTTTTTTTTTTTTTAAACTTTGGGGAGGGGGGCCACGTGGCCCCCCTCCCGGGCCACTACTTGCCCCGGGGACCCCATCCCCCGGGGCCTGGCCTCTCGTTGGGGACTGTGGGGGGTCCCCAAGCCCCCACAGTCCCGCCGGCTCCCCGTGTCCTACAGGAGCCGGCATTGCTTTACACATGGGGAGCTGCTAAGATGCAGCTCCCCGTGTGGAAAAGCAATCAGCTTTGGATATTGGAAGACAGAGCAGGTTTCCTGCTCTCTCTTCCAATATCCAAGCAGTTTGTAATGACAGGACGGGAGCCGCGAGGCTCCGTCCTGTCATTGCAAGCAGCAGTGTCCCGGGGTAGGCACCCCGGGACACTGCAGGGAGCCGGCCCTGGGGGTGGTGGTCCCCAGGGCCATCAAGGGCTCCAGGAGGGGGGCCGCGCGGCCCCCTCCCATTCAGTTCACAGCCCCGGGGAGGTGGTGGTCCCCGGGGCTCTGAGGTCCGTAACGGACCCCCATATTTAAATGTTTAGTGCCCCGGGGAGGTGGCGGTCCCGGGGCGTGTGGGGGCTGGAGCCCCCCACACAGGTTTTTCAATTTATTAAAAAAAGCCCCGGGGAGGTGGTGGTCCCCGGGGCTGCGGGAGGGCTCAGAGCCCTCCCGCACCATTTAAAAAAAAGCCTAGGGGGTGGCGGTCCCCGTGGCTTGGGTGGCCCTTGAGGCCCCCACACATTAAATTATCCCCCACCATGCCCCCGGGACTTGGGCCACCCGGGGCAAAATACAATCAAGCGCGGAGACCGCGCTTCGATTTTTTCGGCAGGATTCGCGCACCCTGAGCGCATCCTGCCGATTTAAAAAAAAAAAATTTTTTTGCCCAGGGGTCCTTGTGGGACCCCTGAGCAAACCTAGGGGGTCAGGGTGTTTCTACCCTGCCCCCTTTGTGCGCTTTGCGCACTTGTTTCTGTCCCTCGGTTCTACCGAGGGACAAAATGGCTGCCAACATTTCCTGAATCGGAATGTTGACAGCCAGCTGACAGCCAATTAACATGCAGCTCGTGATCGGGAGGGTACGCGGACCCTACTCGGCCATAGATATCACTATCTTTTTACTTTTGATTTTCTCAGCAACTACTGAACGGATTTACACCATTTAACAAAAAGGGTTCTTTCTGAACCAAGAACTACCTCTTTGCCAAATTTGGTGTAATTCCGTTCAGCAGTTCGGGCTGTAGCCGTGTCTAAAGTTTCCTATGGAAAATTGCATGGGGAAAACGCGTTTTGGGACCCCCTTTTTCTCGGCCCCGCTTGACGAATCCCCCGAGACTTTCAGGGTAGGAGCGGACCGGAGCGGGCCACAAAGTTTGAAAATTTTGCGAAGATACGTCAACCGGCAAGAGAGTTATTTCAAATAGAATGTCGCGGATTTCCTATGGATAATAGGTTGTAACTATAACTATCTACTGGCGACCGCTAGTAGATATATATATATATATATATATATATATATATATATATATATATATATATATATATATATATATATATATATATATATATTTATATTTCCTTCAGCCTTCATGCAGAAATGCTCTCCAATTCACTGCAAGTCCCGAGGGCGAGCAGAAGAACGGCACAGACAAATCCTTCACAACAAGGTGATTTATTTATTTTTTCAAACCTAAATCAGCCTCCATTCGTCACAGGGCCATAACCAGCAAAGAGCAGGGGTGCACACAAACAAAGATGACCTACGCGTTTCGGCTTTCGCCTTCTACTGGGTCATAGAGTGAAGTCAGAAGTGTCAATTTAAAGGGAAAACACTACCCTTTCACCACCACCAATTAAAAACAACATCAGTTTTAAAGGGAACACAACCACAAAATATCTCAATTGATTCATGTTAGTCCCAAAGGGAGTGTATTTCATAAAGGATATGTCAGCAGCATTGCAAACACATATATACTGAACATTTCAACCTTGTAAAGTACACAAAGTCCGGGACCTCAAAGTCAACACGTTAAAATAGAGACTTTGCTGTAGTTTCGTCTGCCAAGAGGAGGGTGCTAAAGTTAAACAGAAAGTTATGCAAGCTTATGGTGTTAGTGACCAATATAAAATATTTATGGCATCGCACATATGACAAGGATAGAGGTGTAACCCCAACATTTAAAGTAAATCATTTTGGGGATAAAGTATCCATCTCTCCCTCAAAACGGAATAGCTCATCTGTAGCCAGAGATATTGTTAGACAACATGTTGGTTCATGCTCTTAGCTGGATATATTGGATATATATTAGGCACATTTTTTTAATGTATTGAGATGCACAAAACAGCAGATTAGTTAAAACTCATGGTCAAATATGTATGATAAATATTAATATTAAATATATGTTTATGATATGTTAAAGTGCACCGTGCATGTTTCCTGTCAAATACAGACAAAACTCCTAGTTCGCTTAATCATACATCCGCATATTTACAGAAAGAACAAGATTTCAAGGTGCAAATAACTGCTCATAAAGTGACTCATGCTAACATTCTGAACAAAGTGCATTGTGCATAATTCCTGTAACGTATAGACAAACTGGGGAGAAGTTCCTCTCGGTTCTGTTTATAAACGTTGTGTCTATGTGTATAAAGTGCTCGGTATAATGGTCATTCTTAGAGGACAAGGAAAGGAGGCTAACAATTTAGACAAAAGTACATTAATACCCATGACTTATCAGTCGGCATTTGGTTTTTACCATTTCATCCTTTCCCTCAGAGATGATAAAGTGCGTAATACAATGGTACTCTGTTAAGGAGAAAGTGACTTGTGCAATCTAAAAACACCTATAAGATACTTTCCATATTCTGACAGACATTCCTCTAAAAGCCAGATCATGAAGTCAACTTTGATGCAATTTGAGAAAACATGTACAGAGAAGAGAAGCAAGAAACCTACTGCTGCTATGGGTTCTGATCCAATATTACCAGAATTCTTTCAAACATCTTACAGAAAGGTATAAAGTTCAGCGTCCGTGTTTAGGCCCCACGGATTCTCTGTGCCCAGAGTCACTATCCATCTTGATTCTGCGCGCCTCAGGGCCAATTCTCTATCCCCTCCTCTGATCTTTATTGGGATATGTTCAATGCCTGAGTAGAAGAGGTTGTTTTTGTCTAGAATACCCTCATGTTCTTTCCAAATGTGCTTGGCCATCACGTACGTAAAGTCCTTGTTAGTCACTGTCCACAGATGCTGGAGGATGCGTAATTTTAGTTTGTTCACAGTACTTCCAACATAGCGTTGGCCGCATCCACACTGCAGCAGGTAAACCACATGTGTGGTTTCACACGTGATCCTCTCTTTGATGGGTTTCTTGAAGCCTTGGATAGTTGTTATTTCCACCATATTGCAGCCATAGTTGCAAGCTTTACATTTGGGGCATTTGACAAACTCCTTGTGAGATAGCCAACAGTTTTTTTGGGCATTTCTGTTGGTAAAATAACTCTGTGTCAGCAAATCGCCCAACGATGGTACCTTTCTGTAATGTTTGCATGCTCTGTAATAAACGGTTTAAGATCTTGATCTTTCTTTAAAATATTCCAATGTTTGTTTATTACTTGTTTGACTTTGGTATTGGACCTATTGAAATCCGTAATAAACCTCGTTGTTTCAGCAGCGGATTCAGTTGGCGTCACAGTACTTTTAGGCAACAATAAATCCTCTCTCTTCACGTTGGTGGCCCTTAACCGTGCATTTTCCAAGACCGTGACCAGATATCCTCTCCTCAAGAATCGGTCAAACATCATGTCTACTTGTCTTGTGTACTCACCCTCCTCGGTGCAATTCCTCCGAGCCCGCAGGGACTCTCCGTACGGAATGCTCCACTTTAGGGCTTTTCGGTGTGCGCTGTTTGCTGATAGAATGCTGTTGCAAGATGTGGTCTTACGGAAGAGGGTTGTGCATATTTGCTCATTCTCAATGTAGACCCGTATGTCTAGATAATCGACAGAGTTCCTACTATATATGTATGTAAACTGTAGGTTGAGGGAATTGTGGTTAAGTGATGATAGAAAATCCTTCAGATCATCCTCCTCTCCTTCCCATATGAGGAAGAGGTCGTCGATATAGCGGACCCACAGCACCACCCTCTCCAAGTTGATGTTGTTGCTTTCTGACCACAGACATTCTGCCTCCCAAAAGCCCATAGTCAGATTCACGTAGGTTGGAGCGAATGATGTCCCCATGGCAGTCCCTTGATTCTGCCTATAGAACTTGCCATCGAAGATAAAAACATTGTTGGTGAGACAAAAGGACATCATTTCGAGGAGCATTTTAGTATGACTCAAAAGGTTGAGGGACCTTGATCTCATGAAATATTCACACGCTTTTAGACCATCCTCATGGATTATTGAGGTGTACAAGGAGACCACATCGACCGTGGCCATGATGTAACTTGGTTTCCAAGGGGTATTTGAAAAGAAGACACAACGAAGTAAGTTACCAGTCTTCTTTAATGCGTCCGACTCCCCAGACTCCCTGCAGCAACTGCCCTTGCCTTCCATTCTATGTTCCACGCAGGGAACCCCAACAAGCATCTCGTGCGGCAGCACGAGCTCCCGAGATCCCAACACACCCCCCATCCTTCATATGAAAACAAAAGATATAAAACACAAAAGCAAAACACCAATAACAGAAAAACAACAAAATAAAATAGCATAATAACATGTTGTTCAGAGATCTGAAGAATTCAATACCTGACAAAATCTCTGAATTTCGTTGGAACGACCTTCTTCCTAGAGGAAGAGGCCCGAGGAACCACATCTTTGGTAGAAACTGAAACCTTGGAACCTCTCTCCTCATGAGATGTAGGAGGAGTGTGAACACCAAACTTGTCTTTCACATACTCAGCTTTTGACTCAGGGATAAGCGAAACCGCACACTTATTCCATATTTTCCCATTCTCCAAAACAACCACATGATCTCGAACCTCCTTTACCCTGACTGGTGCAGAAAAGTGCAATAATCCCTTGCGAACTAGAACCGGTTTCTTAATTCTTACCCAATCACCTGGACCTACTGGAGATACCCTGACCACATGAAATGCGTACTTGGCTTGAGCAGCAGCTCTAACATCCACAACCTCACCCAACCTTTGCACATCAACCACCTTCCTCGACATCCAATCCTTGTTCAACTTAGAACCAGCCACTCTACCTCTCAACAGGGTGAAAGGAGACATTCCAGTACTAGAATGAGGAGTCACTCTCATTGCCCACAACATCTTAGAAATCACCGTCTTCCAATGCAAACCACTGACAAAAGCTAACTGTAGTTGGTCTTTAATGACACGGTTCAAACGCTCCACAAGACCATTACTACGAGGATGATAAAGGGAGGTAACGATATGTTTGATGCCATGCGCTTTCAAAAATTCCTGCATCTCCAGAGACACCAACTGAGTTCCGTTATCCGTCACTAACTCCTCCGGAAACCCTTCCCGAAGAAAAACATCCTTCAAAAAATCGATAATCATAGCAGAATTGACACCATCAACAAATTTTACCTCCGGCCATTTGGACATATAATCAATTAACACCAAAGCATATTTGGGCGAGCTACCCATACCACCAAACGGACCAGATACATCAAATGCCAACTTTGACCAAGGTGAATTCTTCACACTCACAGGAACAATGGAAGAAGGATAAGTTACCTGCGTTTTATCGCTCAAAACGCACGCACCACACTCCCTAACACAGTGCTCAATGTCCCTATCAACTCCTGGCCACCAAAAATCCTCTCTAACTCTCCGCTTCATTGCACGAATGCCTAAATGACCTTCATGAGCCAGATCCAACACGCTCTTTCGCATAGTCTTAGGCACAACCAACAATCCTCCTCTGCGCAAAATCCCTTCAACGATAGATAACTCATCACTAATTCTTTTGAAAGGAATCAATTCCGCAGTCAAGTTCATATTATCAGGCCATCCGTGCGCAACAAAATCCATAGGCCTGCTGATCTCAGCATCTTCAGACAAGGCTAGCTTCCAATTTGCCTCAGACAATGCCACACCCGCGTCCTCCACAGCACTCACAGCACACACCATTTCCCACTCTTCACCTTCAACATCAGAGACACCGTTTGAGAGTGGTAGTCTGGATAGACAATCAGCTACATGATTCCTTACACCAGCCACATATTCTAAACGGTAATTGAATTCATTTAATCTGTATTGCCACTTTGCTATACGTGGAGTGGCTCTACCACCGCCCTTAGTAGTGAAAAGATCAATCAGTGGTTTATGGTCAGTTCTCAGTAAAAATTCATTACCCCACAAAAAGTTACGGAAATATTGCACACCCCACCACAGAGCCAAAGCCTCCTTTTCAATTGTGGAATAAGTACTTTCCGCCCCACGCAGTGTTCTAGAGGCAAAGGCAATGATCTCTTCCCTATTGTCAGCTCTCTTCTGCATCAACACAGCCCCCAGACCAACATTACTAGCATCGGTGGTAACAATGCAACGGTCATTGATGTTGAATAACTTGAGAGGACGTGCATGCACGATTGCCTCTTTTAACATCTTGAAGTCAACAGCACATTGGTCTGACCACACATACCTCGCATTCTTCTTCAAAAGCTCACGTAAATGTACAGTCTTTTCTGAGAAATTTGCCACAAACTTAGCATAATATTCAATCAGCCCAAGAAATGAGCGAAGTTGATCTTTGTTCTGAGGTTCTGGTGCGAATTGAATGGCATCAAGAAGTTTGACTTTGGGTTCTACCCCATTCGCAGAAATGTGGTGGCCCAAATAGTCTACTCCTTCCTGAAGAAATTTACATTTGTCCTTCCTTAATGTTAAGCCACTAGACCTAATGGTGTCTAATACCTGTTTGAGCCTATCATTATGCTCAGTCTCCGTTTTGCCATGGATCAGGATGTCATCTTGGAAAAACACGACTCCCACAGTGTTCTTAAATAGGTTCCCCATAAGACGCTGGAACACTGCAGAAGCCGACGCTAGACCAAATGGCATGCGTACATAACGAAACGCCCCTTCCGGTGTCACAAAGGATGTGAAATGTCTTGACTCCTTACATAATTCTACCTGATGATAAGCAGAGGAGATGTCAAGCGAGGAAAAATATCTTGCACCATCCAAAGTTGACAACATTTCATTAATATTGGGCAGGGGTTGACGGTCAACCCATATACATGCATTAAGATCACGCAAGTCCACACACGGATAATCTCGTCTCTGAACTCCCTATAATTGCACGTAACAGCTAGAGTTCTCAGAGCAGCTACAAAGTCGTCAATAGATTCGCCGGGAATTTGGGTACGCTGCAGAAATTTATGACGCTCAAGGACAATATTCCTTTTAGGATTGAATCTCTTATCTAAAGTTTTGATGAGTGAGGCATAGTCATCTACCACTAAAGAGTCCCCTTCATCACCACTGCTAATGCATGTTCTAACAAGTTCCAGGGGTAGGGTTTTTAAAATAGTCCTACCTTCAGAACCCAAGTTGTAAATAAGTAGGGCCTTTTTTTTCTTTAAAGTAAAAGTATCCCCATCGATTGCCTCAAGATATGCGTCAAATGTCTCCTTCCACTGTTGCCAAGATACAGGAAGAGTACCAGGTGATTGTAAGAAGGGAGGTGGCGGGGTTACTCGATCCATTTGATGGCCACACGTGGGTGAGTTGCTGCTTCAAGTGTTCAGATTGGCCAGTTACCTTGGACCAAGGTGAAGAGTTAATGCAATGCTCTACACAGTACTCCTTAATATTATAGTGAAACACGCTGTGTTGCCTAAACTGTACACGTTACTGGTAATTCAATACAGTGATGCACAGTACTCAGATGTGGAGGAAATTGACACAGAAACTGACAGAACCTGCAAGGTTACCAGACGCGCTAAGTGGACTCTGACAGGCAGAATTGAACTAACAGATCCTCTCTGTGTTCGCGACGATTCCTCATGAAGCGAGGGAATCTACTCACCACTACCGGGGCTGTCAGTCAATCAAACGCAAGCTATTCCCGGCTACACACGCCGGTTACCAAGACAACGCACACGTAATGTGACGCGCCTCAACTTGCGCGCTGGTCGTCCTGTGCAGAAGAGCTCAAGCACGTGATGTGACGCGCGCCGACTCGCGCGCCGATCGTCACGGCTGAGACGCTCTCACAGCCTTTGCGCTAAATGAATTTTGCCGATGAATGGTACAGCCGTCCTCAGGATGCCGAAATGCCACGGGATACAACGGACTGCCGCCGGGTGCAGATTTCTTCAATGCGAATCACTTAGGCAACAGCTGACTGTCTCACCATCTCCACACGGCTCACTATCTCCACACGGAAGGAGTCCAACGCCGTCCACACTTCACGAGAACTGCGATGGGAAGGCTGGGGGTCGGACACTCGTCACCAATGAAAAGAAGACACAACGAAGTAAGATACCAGTCTTCTTTAATGCGTCCGACTCCCCAGACTCCCTGCAGCAACTGCCCTTGCCTTCCATTCTATGTTCCACGCAGGGAACCCCAACAAGCATCTCGTGCGGCAGCACGAGCTCCCGAGATCCCAACAGTATTGTTGATCCGATTCAGGAAATCCATAGAGTCGCGTATGTAAGATGGTAGATCTGCGACATAGGGGAAGATGAAAATAATCTATAAATCTAAAGGTGTTTTCAAGAAGAGATCCACACAAACTGACAATTGGGCGGCAGGGGGGATTTTCAAGATTCTTGTGTACCTTGGGCAGTACATAAAGGGTCGGCATGATTGGATGATCTATCCTTAGATATTGTAATTCACCGTCATCGATGAGACCCTCTTCATGCCAGTGATGAAGTTTCGCATGGAAGGTGGACTTGATATCGTGGAGCGGATTGTTCCTTAATTTCTCATAGTTGGTTGAGTCCCCCAACTGTCTTCTGACCTCCTGATAGTATTTATTACGGTCCATCACCACGATATTGCCGCCCTTATCGGACTGTTTGATGATAATGTTCATGTCTTTCCGCAAGTCTGTGAGTGCCCACCAATCCTCCTTTTTCATATTAAAGTTCTTATAATTTCTGTGATCTTTTTCTCCAACGTAAATGTCCCTCAGGTCTTCTGCCACCAGTTCCTGAAAGACATCCACCTTGTTGCCAGGAGGTAGCTGTGGGCAGAATCTGGATTTCCCTTTGCGTCCACTCATCACGGACATATTTGTATCAATGCCCATAGCTGTAAAGATCCGAAGTGGTCGCCCCCTCAGGCATGGACACATGTGGTGCATTTTCACTCATTAAGTCTTGCATTGTCCTCAGGGATTCAATGTCTTCTCCCGTGAGGTTAGTTTGAGGTGTTCTATATTCAATTCTTGAAATATGACTGGGCCTGTTTGCAAAGAACTTTCTCAATTTCAGCTTCCTGCAGAATTTATAAAGGTCCACCCGAGCTGATGCAAGATCCATGCCAGAGTCAGGGCAAAACATCAGTCCCTTGTTTAACATATTTGTGTGCTTCTCATTGAGATTCTTACTGGATAGATTGATCACCAGGTTGTCTTCCTTTTTGGATTCAGGGATAAGGCTCTTTATTGTTTCCCTTTCTTTCCTTTTCCTCTGCCTCTTCCTGCTGCGCCTTGTTCTTTTCATTCCTCCGTTCCAGTTGATGGGGAGGGGAAACCTTTTCCCCTTCCCGTTGTCGTCATGCATAGCAGCCGCATCTCCCCATGAAAATCCATTTTCGATCTGACCATCTGGGTTCCCTCGTCCCCCGAACTGACCTCAGAGCTTTCAACACTTGAAATTCTATGTTGCTCCTGTACTTGGATCTGTTCCATGGTTTGTTTCTTGAAGTTTGAGTCATAACGGCGTGCAAAAGTGTAGACTCTACCTGTGGTATAGTCAATTCTGTCTCTATTGAATTTTTGCACCTTTTTCAGCTGGATCTCTTTCTCATGTTTTTCTAGTCTATTCTCAAGTTCTTCTAATGCCTTTTTCCCTTCTGCAGTTTCAAAGAATTTTTCTAGAGATTTTTCCAATGCTGCAACCTTCTCCATTGCTGCTTTTAATCTCCTCTCTGCATGTATAATTAGGGTCTCTATTAATTTCATAGAGCATTCCGTGGTGTCACTCTGCCATTTGAGTAATAGATCTGAATCCAGGTCACTGAGGGTTGGTAGGACAACAATTCTTAATCCCCTAGGAATGCGCTTGCATTCGATGTATTTTTTCAGGGTGACACTTTCCCACCATTTATTTACCTCCATTATCCTGGCTTGCTCCAAATCTCTCAACTGTTGTCGTGGTGTACTCAATGTATACGAAATTTGACTACACCCTGGTCCTTCTTGTGAGTCTCCGTCATCACTAAACATATCCTTGAGCATTAATTCACGTTTGCTCCACCTGTCTGCCATGTTCTCAAAACGATACCAAAGGGGATGATGGACGGAGCGCTTGAGCTAATCAAACACTCACCCCCAGTCAACTGATCTGGGTTTAATCCATCATCATTCTTTAGCACACTCCACCACCCCAGTTCAGACATGGCCATATGCAAATCAGTCTGACCCTGTGCCTCATGGGAACAGTCCAGCCCGAACTGCCAAGCCATGTCTTCCCTGGACCGGAAACAAGCATCCTGGGACCGGTTTCTGGCTATTCAGCCGTCATCAGCCAGGCTAGCTTGAATCCAGTGGCAAAGTGAGCAAGGGACCCACGTCTGGGCATACCCTGCCAACTTAGGGCGAACAAAGCGATACCAAAGGGGATGATGGACGGAGCGCTTGAGCTAATCAAACACTCACTGAACTGTTCCCATGAGGCACAGGGTCAGACTGATTTGCATATGGCCATGTCTGAACTGGGGTGGTGGAGTGAGCTAAAGAATGATGATGGTTTAAACCCAGATCAGTTGACTGGGGGTGAGTGTTTGATTTGCTCTAACGCTCCGTCCATCATCCCCTTTGGTATCGCTATGTTCTCAAAAGGCAGCCTTCGTGATTGTTGTCCCTGTTAAAAGTGCAATGCTGCAATGTGCCGCTTTGAAAACCGATGTTTCTCCGTATGTTGTTAATGTCAATGTCGAGAGTATGCACCCCAAAGAAATGGTTTCTTATATTATTGTCCCCTCGTAAGTGGCGGATTTAGCAAACACTCGCAGGACTGCCTTTCAGTTTTGTGCTGCCTGCTGTGTTACCGGAATACGACTCTTAGAGCCTCGGAATCTCCATGCGGTTACAATGTTGCGAGGTGGGTTTGGAGCGAAGAGTATGCCGGGCAGAGAGGCGTGAGAAACAGGGTGCTCGCAAACGCCTACCGAAGTCGCTGCAGGTGTCCCGTCTCCCTCTACCCCGCCACCAAGCCTCTTACCGTTACGTAGTTCTCGATCTCCAATGCTCATCTCTCCTCAATCCGCTGAGTCTCGGTAGTCGTTGTGTGTGCACATGTATGTGTTTCATTGTGTGTACATATACCCACACACATACAGTTTTCCTTTGTCAAGTTTCTATTACTGCATACAGGGTTGAATTCAATAAATAGTGCATTGTAGGTGAGTTATTTGACGTTCACAAATCTCATCTTACCAATATAACTATGCATTACGCAACAAAAGCTTGGTTTGCCTTGTAGGAGAAATTTAAAGGGATTATTCAACTCCCTGCAGCTCATCTACAACTCACTGTTTATTCAATACAGCCAGCCTGATGATGAGCAGAGTATTTAATATCTCCATTTATTTTTAGAAATGGACATCCTCAATTTTTTTCAAAACCAAAATTGGATGATTTAGAATCTGAAATTAAGGAAGCAAGAACAGAATCTAGACATGGTGAACAGGAGGCAGAAGAACCAAGCACAAACTGCAGGTCCAGTTTCAGCTCCAACAGAATGTAGACATGATATTGATACTCCTGTAAATGATACTGGATTGTATTTGAATTAATAAAAAAAACTAACAGATGATTTTAAATACAATCTACTAGTAAATGCGTATACCCCACCAGAAAAGTATGACTTGAAGAATGATTCAGGTGGACCACGCTGTTTTCGTCATGTGTGGATTAATCAATACTCACCATGGCTTAGCTACTCTCCACAACTGAAAGGTGCAAAGTGCAAGTATTGCCCAATTTTTCCACAGCCATTTCATAGTGTGACACAAGGAGCATTCACAACTACATCTGTCACTAAATATAAATACTTCCATGAAAGTGCATGCAACCATGTTTTATAGTCTTGGCATAAAAATGCACAAGTGGATGCAACTCACTTTTTGGCGATCAGAAAGAAACATGAAACAAGTATTGTTTGCCAAATGGCGCTGTTAAAAAGGCAAGTTGAAAAAAATCAGAAAAAGTTATTTCCAATGCTGTCCACTATCTTATTTTGTGGCACCCATGACATTGCTTCACGTGGGAAAAAAAGCACAACCGGAAACGTGGAAAGTCTGTACCAATTTTGCATTGAAGCAGGAGTTGTGATTGTAAAGAACCATCTGGAAAATGCACCAGTTAATGCACGTTATACATCAGTTCAAGTTGAAGATGAATTGATTACATTATGTGAAGAAACATTAAGAGAAGATCTAGTACCCTTAGTCAATATGTCAAATGGATTTTCAATCTTTGCTGACATATCCGTAAAAGAACAGATGTCACTTGGAGTACGTTTTGCAGACACAAGTAGCACCGTAGCTGTCATCAGAGAAGAATTCCTTGGATTTGCAACCCTAAAACAAATGGATGCTATCTCAATTGCAAATATGATTATGGATACATGTTCTAAATTTGGATTAAACTTAGAAAACCTCCATGGCCAAGAATATGATGGACGCTCTACAATGGCAGGAAAGGAAGGTGTCGTTCAAGCCATAATAAAGAAAAAATATCCTAAAGCTGCTTTTGCTCACTGTGCTGGACTTAATTTGGTTGCTAATGACCTGAATGCAGTTCATGATATAATGAATTCTATTGGCATAGTGAAAGCCATCATCAAGTTTTTCCGTGAGAGTCCAAGTGAAGATCACTTATTCCGAATGTACCACTGCTGAGTGAAACACAATGGACAGCAAAATGCAAGAGCATTAGAATTTTTAGCTCAAACTTAAAAGAGATTTTTAAGCAATTACGCTTACTGGTTACTACAGCATCAGGGAAAACACGTCAGGATGCATGTCAATTGCAATGTTCCTCAAGCACAGTGAGCTTTCTCTTTTGCTTGTCCATAATTTCAAATTACTCATCAAGATTGGAATCTGTAAGCCAGGCTCTCCAAGCTGTTCAGCTTGATAACCTCAAGGTGTGTGATCACATGCAAGAACTCCTAACTGTGTTCCGTGATCACAGACAAAAATCAGAAGAGCAATTTAAGGACATTTTTTCAAATGTTCAAACAATGGCAGAAAAATATAACATCAAACTTTGTGTTTCCAGACAGTGTGGCTGGCAAGTGTTTTGTTCTAATTTTGGATCCGCTTCTGTGAAAGAATACTCTATCATTGCATCATTAGAAAGCTAGTTTGGCAATGAAAACAAGAAAAATGTGAGTCTGTACTCACTTACCCAAAACACATGGCAAAAATGACCCTTGAGCAATACAAATGCCATATTACAAACATCAGAGAAATTTACAGCATTGAAAACCAGTCACATCGTTTGAGATATGGTCAACGAAGGAAGCACAGTTTGACAATGGATTTCTGGATTTGCTAAACCACGCAGATTTATTGCCATCAGTTCAGCAAGCAATTCTCTTTGCTCAATCACATTACCAGTGACCACTTGTACAGTCGAAAGATCTTTCAGCACAACGAGAAGGGTGAAAACCTGGTTGAGGTCGACAATGGCAGATTATCACTTATCGGGTTCGTGCATGGTGAGCATACATTGAGCAAAAATTGATGAAAACAAACACCAGCTGATTGAAAAAGTAATTGATAAATTTGCACAAGACTATATATGTTTGCAGTACTTTTTGAGATCACTAACCAGTGAACAAAGACTGTATGAAACTACACATTGAAAAAGGTGATTGTTAAATTTGAGGAAGAGAGTAGATGTTTGCAGTTCCTAATCTGCAACAGTTATCCAGTTTAAGTTTATATGTTTTATTTCCCAATTTGGATGAGAACAGTTGTTATTTTATTTAAGTTAATATGTTTAATTTTATTTATTTTAATATCTTTAAGTTAATATATTTCAAAATAAATACATTTGTCATATATTTTAATTGTCATTTGTTTGTGCACGTTAAGACCAAATGCAGATTCTAAATGTTGTCTTTTATAATTCAGTTACAGTGTCTTGGTCATGTGTGTATGAATAGTGTGGTGCATTCAATAGTGGTGACATATAAACAGATTAGACATTGCTAATAAGACAATGGCAGCTTGATCCCTCTATTAAGCTTTTGCACAAAACATTTCAGCGGACGCCCATTAGGGGTACTGGGCCCAACAGTGGAGTTTAAGGCCAATTTCTGCTGATGTACCAGGTCTGACCTGCTGTGCTCTGAGTAATTGGGCCAATTACAAGCACTTCAGCACTTGACGCTCAGTGGTAGCGAAGGCTGAGCAGTCAAAGGTCTCTCGGGTGGAGGCAGATGCAAGGTTTACATTGGCACAGGGCTCAAAATACTCTCAGTAACCCCAATAAATGAATGTCCAGCCTTGCTTTTATGAAAAAAATGAATTTATATACAAGCACATAGGGAAATACAGCACTCCACAAATAATACACAGTCTTCATGAGGCCAGCACTCTAGAGTTTTCTTTGTAAGGTTCAGCATCCTACCTCCCTGTCTACGGACTGTAATTTTCCCCATCTACTCAAGCAAGCATTCAGGTTAGGCCCCACTACTGAGTACAATTTTCAGAAACTCCACAATAGCATTTTAAAGGTCAAGGTTTCTCAGCACTGTAGCGCTACATTCAGAGCATGTTTCCACAGAGGCTCTGTGGTTCAATGAACAGTCTTATCTACTCTTACTGGTGTAGCGATACGGAAGACCCAGATGTATGTTTTGGTGATGAGCAGTTATCCAGATGCTGTGGGCAGTGTGGCAGGTGTCCTCAGCACTCCTCTGATGATGCAGTAAGTCCTTCTGCTTCTAGCACCAGGTCTCAGGTGTCTTCTGTGTTCTGGTGACTAGGCAATGCTCTTCTTACATGAGTCACAATCCATGATGCTTCACTTTTGAACGCTGCTCAAGGGGGGTGGCCCTTTCTCTTAACCTCAGCCCCCACCTGGCATACAGGGGTCTCAAAGTACAGCACACAAGGTGATGGTCCTTCTGGGTCACAGCCTTCTTTGGTCACACCAGGGAGACAGTCCTTGTATCAGGGCAAGTGGTCTTGATGTCCCCTCACCCACCAGAGGGACCAGCAGACCTTGGTCCCCAGTCCTGGTCACAACAGCAAGAAGTTGATTTGAGCTTGTCAACCCGGATGTGTAGCCACAGCTGGGTGTCTGACTTTGACAATTTGGGAGATTCAAGTTTACCTTTTTATATTCCATGACTAGACACATATGTGGTTTAGTGTCTTAGTCATGGAAGTTCGGGATTGGGAGGTTGCCTCCTCTGAAGTATCTGAAGTGTCCATGCTTCTGTCCTGTCCTTCACCTAAGAAGCAGTCTGTGACAGCAGGAGCAACTCCAACTTTTATTGCCCCATAAGACAGGCCATGAGAGTGACTCAAGGATCACACCTTATTGTCAGCCTCACTGATAAGTGCCTAACAAAAGTTTACAAAGACTCCAGCCCTGGTCTATATTATTTCCTGTATCTTCAGTGTTTCTCTTATCAGCGCCATGTTATTCCTGATATTGTGCCTAGGTAGGACAGACCAGTGTAATTTTCAGAATCAAAGATCCCTTTTAAAGTGCACAGAAGAGCGTGGTTATCCCTTCTTTAGTGTGTCCCACCCAGCTCTCAGGAATGGGGCAGTCCCCAAATCTGTCTAGGATGGCCCCTCCACATGCATTTCCAAGGCCCCTGGATTCCAATATGGACCCACAGGCCTCCATGTATGGTACCACACACAGGCACACCCACATACTCATAAGTTGCTCAGTGCTACATGCTAACATGATATAGTTCAAAGGCGAGTTATGCATACCGCAGCGGAACGTACATGAGTGGACTGGTAGGCCCAACTACAGTGACACTGGTAAAAAGGACAATATTACAAAAACATGATATGCTGCTATCACCCAGCTCATGCTAGTAAACTGCAGGAGCCCTTCACCACTGTGAGGGTAGCGCGATGTGCACCCCTCCCAGTCTAACAAGGCTACAATCCGTGAGACAGGCCTAGATCATGGCACACACATATGATCAGTGTTCACCTATAACCAATAAATTGAGTTAATAATTGAGAGGGGTGGAAGCCCCACTCAAGTAATAAACACAATCATTGACAGGGTGAAGGGTGAAGAACAGTAGTCACTAACTAAACCTGTGCTTAACCCTCTGGTAGTTTGTCACAAAAGCAGGCAGATTTAACTTAGAGGAAATTTACGCAACACTCAAACAGTAATAAAGTGCTGAAGTCTTACCTTCTAAATTCTGCATGAGGATCTGCTGTTAGCATTGTCTGGGGGCCACAAGGAGGTCATTGTCAACGTAAGGAGCAGGTCGGAAATCATGGACGGTCGCTACTGTAGCGTAAAGAGCCGGTCACCGCTGGAGCTTTGAAATCATGGTTGATGTGGATTTTCACTGCCAGCGCGAAGTGCAGGTCTCGCTGGAGCCTCACATTGCCGGTCATCACAGGCGGTCACTGTCGGAGTGAAGAGCAAGTCCTACTAGAGCCTCAAGTTAGCGGTCATTTTTCAGCACAAAGTGGTCACTTGGCAGTCAGGAGGAGTCCAAAATTTCTGTATCTTCACCTTTTCTTCAGGAGGAGTACACTCTGATGCCAGCCAAGGTCCAGTACCTGAGGGAACCTGTTTGGAATCAGGACTCACTCCGCCAAAGGCCAGCAGCAGGGTTCAGGCAGTTCCAGGCAGGTCTAGTTGTTGCTGGTCACCTGGGCAGTTGCAAGAAGGCCTCTGGTAGATTTTTGTGTCCCTGTAGCCCAGCCACTTGGCCATTGGAGTCACTTCTGGGGAGCCTGGGTTCAAGGCAAGTTGGTCTAATCTTCCTTCTTCAGACAGCAGGGCAGTTTTCTTCTGAATTTTCCACAGGCCCAGGAGTGTTCTGATGAGAGGTTCTGAGGTGGCCACTTTTATAACAGCTGCCTTTGGGTAGGAAATTCCCTGGCCTGTCATCAAAAGTGGATCTGGCCAGTTCTTCCCTTTCCTCTCGTTATGGCTCCAAACTGTCTAGAGTGACCAAGGCAATGGTAGGCTTGGTGTCAGGTTCCTTTGTGTGTGCTGCAGGCAAGGTTCTTTGAAGTGTCATCACGGTTGGGCACAACTCCTCCACAGCCCTCCAGTCAGGAAGACCCTCTCCCCTCACAACTAGGACTCTTTGTCTCAATGTCTGGAAGAAATACACAACCCTCAACAGGAGAGCCACTGACAGTCATGTAACCCAGGACACTAGAGGAAAGGCATAGTTGGTTTTGGGCAGGAAAATATTTACTTTCTAAAAGTGGCATTTTCTAAATTGTAACTTGCTTCACCACTAAAGAAGATTTTAAATTACAATTCATTTGAGTATAAACAGCATGTTGCTATCTGGTCCCAAAATGAAGTTAGCACTTATTAATTGAAATATGTTAACCCAGTGCTAGTATATAGGATACATAGACTTACAGCTATGACAAACAACTTTAGATGTTTTTCAATGCTAGGACATGCAAAACTTAACAAAGCATGTCCTACTTTTAAATACCATGCACCATGCCTGTGAGCCTTAAGGGCTTACCATAGGGGTGACTTGCAAGTATTAAAAAGGAAGGCTTAGGCTTGGCAAAAGGTTTACTTTGCCAGGTAGATATGACAGTTAAACACTGCACCATAGGCTGCAGTGGCAAGCCAGAGACATGTTTTATTAGGCTACTTTAATGGGTGGCAAAAGGATTGCTCCTGCCCACTAGTAGCACTTAATTTACAGGCCCTGAGAACAGTTAGTATGATTTACTATGGATTTACAAGAAAATGACACATACCAATCAATTGTAGGCCAATTTTGCCATATTTTCAAGGGAGAGCAGAAGCACTTTACCACTGATTAGGAAATAGAAAGGCCTAAAAAAAAAAAAAACAGGTTCACTAAACGAAGGCAAACAGTAGGGGTGGACAGAATGTTTCATCACACCTGCAGAATTTGGCGCCTCCACATCTCTCTTGCAGCATGGCAGAATTTTTTCATGGGAGGCTCCAGAATTGTGAGATTTGATGTCCGTTAGAGCTATTTTCTAATGCAGGCGGTCGCGAGCAGTCATGGTCAGAATGCCGCTTCTCGAGCGGATTTGCTACCGCTCAAGTAGATTTTCTACTCAAGCATAGCAAATTCAACTAGAATGGCCGCGCTGTCGTGTTTACTGCATGGTGCCGTTCACCTGATTTTTCAGTGTTGCTCACGCTATTGGACTAAATTGCAGCACGAGCAGCGCACCATGCATATTTTCTGCCCGTTGGCGGAACTCTGCAGAATCTCGCTGAGTATTTATGTAACTCTGGAATTCCGCAGAGTGAAACTCTGAGTTCCACCCACCCCTAGCAAAATTCTGGCTGACCCTGCAGAGAAGGCAGGTTCTACAATGAGAATTCAGGTTGTGTTTAGTTCTGTTGGCTCTGGCCTTTGATTGTGAAATTTGCATCATTTTCAATTTCTCCACCCAATCCTTCCCAAATAGAAATGCATAGTACTCAGAAGCTACAATGAAGAGTCAGGGTGGAAAATAAAGTGAAGATCATGTATTATAGATTTTGAAAAAAACGATAGGCCATGTTACTTTGTTTAACCAGATGTTTTATCTATCTGTCTTACATGTAACTCTTATCCCATTTTATTGGCATTGTGCTGAAAAACACTATTTTAACACTGTTTCTATTTTCCTTGGGATGTTAAGGCTTGCATACCAGACAGTAAAATATTGGAATAACTAATTTAAAACCTCTGATGTTATAGCCAATGTGGGTGAAATTGTGCTAAAATATGCAACATTTGGCCCTGTTTTCACTCATATTTTCTCTGGGGAAAATCCTCCAAATATCCCTCTTGAACGCCTGTCTTGCTTGCTTGCTTAATCTTATCAGCGGCGTAAGTGTACTCTATCGCTTTCAAAATTCACCAGCCATTCATATGTCGTTCTCACAGAGAAGAAAATATTTTTTGATGGCTGAGTCGTATTTGTATTGGACAGTAGATGCCCATGCCAACTATTATGTCTTTGGCACTACTCTTTTTCTGCTGTATAAGTCCAGTGAGGGAATGACCTATTTTTAATCAAACAGCATACACATTTATCATTGCATTGTGACCGCAACGAAGAAGTTTGATCATAAAGTTGGATTACGTCAATTTACTTTTCACTATTTTCAGCAAGAGCTCAGCCGCCTTCCCCTCATATGGGAAACAGCCATTACATTGCATGCGTAACAATGCATGCGA
Source organism: Calotriton arnoldi (assembly GCA_963921515.1). Taxonomy (NCBI): domain Eukaryota; kingdom Metazoa; phylum Chordata; class Amphibia; order Caudata; family Salamandridae; genus Calotriton; species Calotriton arnoldi. The sequence continues at coordinate 352,949 of CAWUFW010009995.1, forward strand.
TTACAACGTGGTCGTTACAACGACCGCGTTGTTACATCGCAGTACCATTACTACTCAAGTCGTTACATCGACTTGCTGTAGGGGGCGCTCTAAGATAAGGAATAGTATAATTTACTATTCCAACACCTTCCCTACTGTTGCACACACTGGAGTTGGAATAGTAAATTATACTATTCCAACATCTAGCGCCCCCTACAGCAAGTCGTTGTAATGACTTGCGTAGTAATGGTACTGCGATGTAGCAATGCGGTCGTTGTAACGACCGCGTTGTAATCGCATGCGTTGTAAACGCATGCGCTGTAGAAGTATACATTCCCTCATACCTGCTCAACAGTATATGGGTCCTGGCAGGAGCAGCGATTATTTATCAGGATCCCGCTCAAATCCTTTTTTCCGAGTGATTTTATATTTCTTTCTTTTTTTGCTAGCATTCTCTTATAAATCGGTCCTCCGACTCGGTTTGTATTCTATTGGCAGGAAGTGATATAGGTTGTGAGGGGGCAAAACTTCCACCATATTCAGACAAATTACAGCACCAGTTAACAGGCACTTCAACCATCAAGAAGTGTAATAAAAGCCAAGTAACATTTAAAAACAACGCTGTTTAAAGTATTGGCTGGCAAACAATACCTAAAACGAACTTCGATCAATGTATCCAGTTTTCATCATTATTAGTCTAGTACCCCTTTGTGTTTTCCGAAATACAACTTTGGTTATTCAACAATATTTAGAAATATTCATGTGCACTTTTTCTTCTTTACTTAAATCTACCGTTAAAAAGCCCCTTTGAGGACATTGTTTGGGCATGTATGATGAAGTTGTGTTTTGAATGTTGGCTCTAGATACTGAAACAATTTTCCTTGCTGGTGCAGATTGCATATCGAATGAGACTTTTATGTACACTTCCCTTAAATTTAGCGTCTCCCATAAGATGTGAAGTGAAATTCTATTAAGGATACCAAAATAATGCTTGCGTCTGACATTTTGCATTTGACAAAAATGATACCAACAGTTCAATTCCTAAGAGGTGATGAAAATAAATCAGTTGATAGTAAAATACTCCGTGTGTTTACTACCAATGCACAGTCAGTAATATAGCGCAGAGTTTAGCAGACTCCATGGTCATTTACCAATTGCCCTCCAGAGACAGCCAACCCCTTTGTCTCTATGCTTCTGTTGTGATAACACAAACCCCACTCATAGCTCTGTCATGCATCTCATGCAGTTATGTAGCGTAACGTGCTAGTAAAGACCATGATCCCTATCCATAGTTCTTTCAGTGCATCTAAGTGCAGGCCTGGTGTGTAACATGGGGCACTGGCAGATCAGTGAGAGTGAGGTTATGTTTTCTGCAGTTCAGGTTGCATGCTGGTAGAGCAGCGGGTGAGGTCATCCCTGTCTGCTACTGGTATAAATCTATGGCTTTATCACAAAGTATGAGCCAGTACAGAGTCAAAGGATGGGATAGTCAACCCAATGACGTCATCCGGAGTTAAAAGTTGTGGACATCACTTTCACCACTCTCTGTGAATTGGCATCCATGCACCTGGATTGTTCAGGTCAAAAGCACGCTGGGATATTACAAGACTGATGTCACACCCACACCTCTGCCTATTCACTTTACTCTCAGTCCGTAGTACACTACTTCAAGCGCAGTCCATTGTGTGATATCTGTGGACCACTGTCAAGTTATCAGCAAAATGGGCTAGCACAAAACATACACCCTACACCTACAGCTCTCTCATTGCAGTGCACATCAGTTACTCTTGCGGTACAATAGAGTTGTACAGAGCATGAAACTTGCAACCAGTCCCAGGATGCTTGTTTCTGGTCCAGGGAAGACCTGGCTTGGCATTTCATGCTGGACTGTTCCCATGAGGGACAGGGTCAAGACGGCGGTTTCTTCGTCCTGTGCATGTTTCTGTTTTAAAACATGCATCAGACCAATTCACTTCCTGAATGAACAACATATATTTGAAAGTGATCTCCATTTTACTACCACCAGGGGTGTAATTTTGTTAAATGGCAATGAAGGTGATTAGGGACTTTTAGGTAAAATTATACTCTGTTCTTCCATACCGATTTGCTAGCCCCCTCTCAAAGTAAGGCCAAGGTTTAACTGGCATATTGAGCAGCCTACTCTGCCTGGATATGTGCCTGTAAACTCTTCATCTCTACTTTGAGGGGAAGCCAAAGGCTCTTGCAAGTATGGGTACAGTAAGAGATGAAACTCAACCTCCCGTGATCATTTAGTCAACATCACCAAGGGACGTCCTATTCGCAGTGACTTAGCCACAGGTGGCACTGCTACTCTGTGCATAGAGTGCTATGGTGAGCAGGTGCACATGCAGCACTTGTTGAAAGTATGCACATGGCAGGAAAAGGAGACATGGGACTACCTCCATGATCTATTCAGTGTCCAGATCCCCTTCACCACCACCTAAGAATGGTAAAATAAATAAAGACTCTGAGGAAGCTGGTTTAAAAAACATATGGAAACTCTGGCTGGTAAGGATCAGGGTAAGGGGACTGTTTTGAAATTTCATTTTGATTCTTTGTATTGTGAGATTGTTAAAGTAGAGATGACCTCATGTGATCAAAATGGGAAATATGTTGGGAAGCACCTTCTACCTCTGATCCTCCCTCTTGTAAGGGAGAATAAGAGGCTCCTTGTCCCCTGAGTAACCTGGTATTTCACCAGAGACATTGTTTATGACGTTTGTGCATCCCTGTCAGATGGGTCTTCCTAATCATCCACACGTAATGAATGTGGTTCACCAAGACTGGAATGACCAGATACAATTATTCTTCCCAAGTTCATACCGAAACCATATTCTCTAAATGATAAGGACACTAAACTCCTTTCGTGATTGTAAAATGTAGATCACTTCAAGTGGATTCTATAGGTGGAATATCAATGACAAAGTATGCACTTTTTCAAAATGCAATTGGAAAAGAATATAATATATTCCCTCACAAAAGCCTTTTCAGACTGAGAGCTGGAATTTCGGGCGCACAATCATCTTAGTCCCTTTATAAAGCTCTTTAAAGCAGTGGAAGAGGGTACAAAATGTTGCCCTCTCTTAGAAGTGATGGAGAGACAAATTGGATTTCATTGTGACATATCCTTTGACATTGTTGGAATGTCTGCATTGGTTGGTGGATCAGGGATAATTGCTAGCAATCTATTTTCGGGGGATTGGCACACTGACCATTCTCAAAAATAATATGTACTGCGAATGCTCTTGAGAAGCACACCTCTGTTTGGCCAGGAACTTGCGGAGTAAACAAGGAAGATGTTTTTTAATGAAGAAAAGCATGCTTCCTCATTTAGATCTGTCCAGCAAAGTTTATCTGCAACTTCTCTAGGAAGTAAATCTTTTTGATAACCTTTGTGCCATCAGCAACAGCAGTCTTCTTTCACATGAGGTAAAGGGCCTTCGAACAGATATCCTCAAAGCAAAAAGCAAGGAGGTAACAAAGGTCAAATCCTTACTATTTCAGTGATGGCCAGGGTGGTTGGTTTTAGGAAAGATTTGATTCTTCCAGGAGGCTTGGGGGAACTCCACCTTGGATACTTGGATTTTTCAGATAATCAACAAGAGTCATTGGATAAAATTTGTATCTCTTTCTCAGGATTCAGAGGTCAGGAATACTCCTTGGCCAAGATGTCCCAAGAAGAAAAACTCCTTTTTGCAAGCCATTCGAGATGATTAAGACACAAGAGCTATATTTCTGGTGACTCATCAAGAAATAGGAAGTGGAACTGACTCAAGGATATTCCTGGACCCCAATATTTCAGGGGGTGGGCGAATGCACTTCACTTGAAGGTGGATACTCTGCAGAAAGTGATCACTCTAATTCTGGTGGGAGATTTATTCTGAAAAATGAGTACTTTCATGTGCTAATTCGGTAGTCTCATCGGAAATACCTGAAATTTTGTGTGCAGTGGAAGCACTTCCAATATCCTGATCGCCCATTTAGCCTGAAATCCTCTGCAAGGGTGTTCTAAATGGTGGAGGCACTTCTGGATGTGCAGTTCCATCTTCAGTGTTGTCTGCTGGTCCCTTACCTGGGCTATTGGCTTCTCCATGCTCCAACAGCTTCAAATACAGAGGAGGGTCTGAAGGCTAGATACACCTGTCTTGATAAACCTTACTTTCTTCTGAATGTCAAAGTGTCAGATCATAACATCTCTGGACAGAACATTTACTGGAGCAATGTTCAGGACAGACCTGAATTTAGTTCTCATGCCGGTTGTTGGACAAAATATCGATTTAAATATATCGGGAGACAGAAATATTGGAAATTAAATATCATGACACATAAATAATGTGATGAAGAAATATTGTTGACAAGAATATCGTTTTTTGAGGTAAGTAATATCTTTGTAAATCATATCCATGTTTTTAATATTGTTTTCACTAATATTGTGGGTTAACAAAAAATGTGTTTTTAAATATTGAAAGTTGATACATTATTTCTATGTGTTACTATTGTTTATATAAATGTTAATTGTTTTTAAAATATAGCTTGTCATTTTAAATGATTTAGAATTTGCAATTAATTTTTAATAGTAATTTATAGTGTTGTAGTGGTTTGTTGGGTTTGTAGGGGATAGGGTGGTAAGGCAGTTAGGTTATAGCTTATTAAGAATTATTTAATAAATTGTATTTAACTATATGATAGATATTGTTTGTGTAATATATACAATACTAATTTATTTTCATTATATGCTATTTGTGGACTGTTATGTTTGTAGGGGTATGGGTTGGGAAGTTAATTAATTAACAATTAATTAACAATTCATTATTAATTGTTAATTATTTAATAGATTTTTAATCATGTAATTGACGGAATACCTATTTATTTTAATTTATTTTTCAATTGCTTGCTGTAGGTTTGTAGGGGTGTAGGGTGTACTGTTAACTAAGCAATAATTAATTAGCAATTTATCATTAATAGTTAATTAATTATTTAATTGAATTTTAATTTTGGGAAATATGGAATCTTGATTTATTTTCCTTATATTTCAGTTGTGGAATGCTAGGTTTGTGGGGATATAGGGTGGGAAGTTTATTAAGTAATAATTAATTAACTATTAATGATTATTGGAACATTTATCATTTAAAGGAATTTTAAATATGTTAATTGTAGAATACATATTTAATTTAATTTATTTTAGTTGCGGGATTCTGGGTGTGTAGGGGTTTAAGGTGAGAAGTTAAATAATTATTTGTGGATTAATTATTAATTGCCAATTAATTATTAAATTTATTTTAAATATGTTAGTTATGGCGTAGTTTATTGTTAGTTATATTTTAACTGCGGAGTGCTAGATTTGTAGGGGAGCAGAGTGGGAAATTATTTAATTAATGATTGACTAGCAAGTATTCATTAATTTACATTGAATTTTAATTATGTAAATTGATTTTAGTTTTTTAAACACACACATATATATATATATTTAGTTATATATATATATATATATATATATATATATATATATATATATTTATATTTATCTTTTTTAGGTTAGTTTATTTTATTTTTTAAGGCATTGAATATTTCTTCTACCTCCATGGGGTTACTCATATATGTAATGTGTTTGAAGTAAACTATTTTCCCTGGTCTTGCTTAGACTGCAATAGGAATAGTAACATTAATGTCTTTGCAGTTCAGCACTTTCCCTACTGTTGCCCTGACTGGAGTGGGAAAAGCTAATTTCACCCCTCCGAAATCTAACGCTTTCCCTACTGTTGCACAGACTGGAGTGGGAATTAACTTAGAGTAGCATGCATTTGGCTAGAAGGTTTACCTCAGCTCTCACTTATCAGTAAGCAGCATATTTACCACATGGGCCCTCTTTATGATTATGGCAGAGCAGTATCACTGTGGAAGTACTGCTCCAATTCGGAGGGCCCTGGGTGAAGGGGGACCTGCTATGGGCCCCCAAAGTCAGATTCCGACAGCCGATCCGTGTCAGCACAACCGATTCGGAAAGGCTGTCCGAATCTGACATCCTAATCGCTCGGCTGGAAACACAGTCCGTAGACCACTACGATTCAGCTCAGACTGATTCGGATACTCCCAATGCCTTACAGAACCGAGTCGGACAGTTCGAACGCTTTCAAGCCATCATAATTGGTTGGGATTCTTCTTTTATTTCAATTTAGTTCATAAAAACAGCCAACGCGTTTCGTTCCCCAAAGATACAACCTTTTGGAACTTCATCAGGGCTTATGCCTGCAAATTGATATTTCCAAATGATTTAAAAGATTGTTCTGTTGATGATTCACACAGAGACGTAAGTTTCTAAGAGTTTCACCTAGCACTCCCGAAAATTGGACAAAATAATCCTTCTGTTGAAATATCAGTTTCTTTGGAATCCGGCGAGGATGACTCGGCCATGTGATATTCGCAATAACAAATTAAGATAGGAGGACTAGGACTGTGACGTGGCTGCTTATCAAGGTGGCCTCCTATCTTAATTTGTTATTGCGAATATCACATGGCCGAGTCATCCTCGCCGGATTCCAAACTATGTACGACGTAACGATAATTATATCCATAACCAATACCCGAAGAAACTGATATTTGTCAATTCCCACTGGAGCTCTGTATCTTAATTCTTCACCACTTTGGGTGTTGTCAGTTGTTCTTTCAGCCACTCGAACACTACTTGACACTCTTTACTCCACTCAAACGTAACACCTCATCATACAAGACAACGGCCTCAACTTTGTTGCATAATTCTGTATAACTCTACAGTAAAATTCGCATAAACCAAGAAATTACTTCGAACTTGGTTTGTCAACAGCTGGTTTAGCCTGAATGATGCTTTTCACTAGACTGGACTTAGGTTAAATTCCCTGACTTGTTACAAAGTGTCCCAAATATTCCATCTTATCAGTTAGGAAAACACATTTGTCACTCCTGAGTACAACCCCTTGCATTTGAAACCCATTCAACACGTCATCCAAAATCTTATCATGGAATTGTCTGTCTGGCGCATAAATCAAAACATCATCCTGAAATATCAAAATTCCATGTATTCCTTTGAGCATGTTAATCATGACCCTCTGAAAACTGAGGCGGCCGAAGCCAGTCCAAATGGCATACACTTACGTCCAAAAAGGGGAAACAAACACTGTCAGGTGCTTCGACTCATCCTCGAATTCAATCTCATGGTAGGCTGAAGCTAAATCCTCTTTTGAAAAAAGAGTAGCCTCCTTCAATCCTACCAACAGCTCAGAAATGTTGGGTAACGAATTAGAGAGTCTACCCAAATCTACCCAAATCTCTTTGTTAAGACAGTGAAGGTCAACACACACTCTCAATGCCCCACTGTGTTTGTGAGCCACTACTAAAGGTGACAACCACAGTGAGGAATCAAGTGGTTCAATTATGCCCTTTTTGCACAACATGTCTAACTCTGTTTCTAAGTCCTAACGAATACTAATGGATACATTCCTGAGCCTGTGCTTAACTAGACTGGCTTCCTCTATTAAGGGCTTTGTGAGCTACATAGATTCTGCCTGCTATCCTGCAACCTTTGAACTCCAATATATCATCAATGATCCACACAAGTCCAAACTGCATCCCTAATAAGACACAGCCTTACAATCAGGAGGTAATAATGGTCTATATGGCCAGAGGTTATCAAACAAATATTGCATAATCATGGATATGTGTGCCTCCGAATCCCCCAGCAACTTTAACACTTTACCACCCACCACAATGTCAACAAATGGATCGATACATGAACTTGGGTCACCAGGTTTTTGATCATACGTTTTCACCACAAAGACCATATCCCTCAGACCTCTTCCAATACTATCTTCATCATCCACCACACCTTCATCAGTAATACATTTAACGGATGATGTCACCCTAGATCTCTGACTCTGGCAAACTTTAGCAAAATACCCACGTTTGTTGCAAATTCTACAAACCATATTTTTAGCTGGACATTCCCCCTTTTACGTGCATGCGATTCCCACAGCAGAAACACACACCCTGTTGTGAAAAAATTATTTGGATTTGTCCACCTGTCTGGGATCTTTGGGAAATGTGTTCACATTGGTATTCACAGCTGCCACAGAACTTTCTATGCTTTTGGCTGTTGTGATTGTTACCTCTAATGATGGGTTTCCCATGGACAATAGTTTTTGTTTGATAGCTTTAGCACTGCAGTGACCTATAAACTGATCTTGCGCAAGTTAATCTGCAAAATTCTCAAATTGACGCTCAGCCACAAGCCTTCTGAGTACTGTTATATATGCATCCACATCTTCTCTAGTATTTTGGATCCGCTTGAAGAATTTATGCCTAACCGCAACTAGACTCGGTTGTGCATCAAACCGATCCTGTAATTTGTTTACTGTTTCCTGTTGTTCATCAAGCTCCTCCTCCTCCCCTTCTACCACATCTACATCCAGTAAATGTTTCAAAATGGTTCTATCCTCAAAGCCTAACGAGTGCATCAAGAGAACTTTTTTCCGTTTGGGGTGAAATCGTAAAGCCCCAATGGCACCGCAGTATGTTTCAAAAGCCTGGTGGATCACCTGGTGTTTTTAAACAATGAGGAGGAGGACACACTGCTTGCATTTTCCTCAATCAGTTGACAATAATCTCTACGGTGAAATGATTAAAATCTACACAAGTAAATCAACGGTGCCACATTTAGCACGCCTTACACTTTAACTTGTACAATTTAAGTACTTAACAATTTAACTTAAACCCTATTTTCGTTATAATTTTGTTACCAAACTGTAATGATGTTGACTCTTGCACAATATGAATTTGGTTTCTATTACTCTGTGATGAGCCAACTGCACTCACTCACACAATGGCTTGACAGACACACAATGGCTTGATAAAACCAGTACAACCAGCTGTCTACACTGCTAACATTGGTTCAGTTACAAATCCCCTATACTTTGTATAATTAGTCATGCTGTGGGCATCCTTGAGCTAATGTGCTCCTCTTAAAAAATACTGTTCACATCAGAGTTATGGCTGAACTAAAGATGGCAACAATACATACATGCTGGGAGAGACTGTATGAAGCCAGTATTACTAAATATTCCAGTCTCTTCTGGAAGACTATTAGAGCCACAATAGCACTACCGATGTTACACTGCCCCCAAATGAATGGGTTGAACACTTTTCTGAAGTCTACAGGAGTGGTGGGGATTGTATGGGCACAATAGACTGTGATAATCATGCAAATGGGGGGTGTGCAAAAGCTAGTCCCACCCACAATTCAGGAAGTTGCAAAGGCACTCAGTCAGACTAAGAAAAATAAAGGCAGCAGGTCCTAACGGCATTCCGGCCGATCCTTTTCTGGCAAATCACGATTTATGACTCCCTATTTTAGTCAACATCCTAAGCTGTGTTGCAATCACGGGCCCATTAGAGTCGTGGTCGAGTGTAATAATTGTTCCTATTTTCAAAAAGGGAGATAGGTCGAACCCTAGATGTTATCGCCCAATTTCATCGATCGACACCACATGTAAATTAATGGGCAGGGTTCTACTTGACCGTCTAGAAACATGGATAGCTGAAAAAGGGAAATTTTCAGATATCCAATATGGTTTTAGAAGAGGCCTGGGCACTGTTGAGCAGTGCCGTAATCTCCACTTGGTAATAAGTAAATACACTTTGACAAAAAGCAGCAATTTATATCTGGGTTTCATGGATCTGACATCGGCCTTCGACTGGGTGGTGAGAGGTAAAATCTGGGAGAAGATGCTAAGAATGGGTATAGAAGCTCACCTGGTTCACCTCTTAGCACAGATGCACCGAGACATGACAGGTAGAGTAAGGTATGGGGGAGACGGCGAATAGTCATCTTCGATCAAAATGAACAGTAGTGTTCGACAATGGTGCATATCAGCCCCATTCTTGTTCTGTCTGTATATAAATGATCTGGAGAGCTTTTTGAACGATGGGGTGATTGATGTGCCAAGGGTGGGTCAGAGAAACCTCCCTTCACTATTATATGCAGATGATTGTGTATTAATTTCAAGAACAGGTGTGCTGTTGCAAATCCTTGTAAATAGATTCAATGAGTTTATGAGCGACCTGGGCTTAAAGAGTAATACAGCAAAGTCACATGTTATGGTGGTGGGGAAAGCACACCATAAAAAGATTCTGTCATATCAATAACGAAAAGCTGCTTCAGGTTTCAAATTTCTCTTACCTAGGCGTCCCCTTCGATCATAATGGCTTGTGGTCCCATCTAATAGTAGTTAAGATGAGGAGCTTTGATAGAACAATTGAAGCTCTATTCAGGTTTTCAAGGAAATTGGGTTCCAAACCCATCAAGGCTTTTATCAATATTTATAACGCTCACTATTGTGCTGTCATCTTGTATGAGGCTGTGGTTTGGGATACTGTAATACTTCAAATTTACAAACTACTGAAAAAGTCTTTCATAGAAGATTAATGTCTGTCCCTCTCAACCTTCTGATTATCATTTGTCATAAGGCATTGGGGTTAACCCCTCTAACAGATCAAATTCAAATTGCCTCAATCATGTTATGGCGCTCAATTTGGACAAATGAAGAACCAGTGCTTAATCGAGAAATAATACAGGATTGCTTAAATTGCGATCATGCTCACAAAATACCGTGACTTAGCTACGTTAACAGTCAGTTGGCACTCACTGGGAGGCAGGATTGTTTTTCCAACCCCCAACTCATTACCTCCATTACTTTTAAATGCCCTAGTGAAGCATAGAGAGGGTTTGGAACTCAGTAAAAAACGTGTAGCCAACTATTTCCCCTTGGTTACCACCGAAGGAATTGAGCCATATCTTCTGTTCCCTTTTAGCCCTTCTAAAAAAATCTATCTTATAAAATTTAGATTCGGCATTGCTCATCAACTGGTGTCATACCCCAGTAAAACATATCACGATGCATCTCTTATTTTCTGCCAGCTATACCATAAACCAGGCAGGAATTTTATTCTACCACTTTTGCAGGTGTTAAATATTAGGAAATGCAGGACAGCTTTATTTTACCTCCAGCTCCTTCAATCAGAATATATATGTGGCATGATATACAGATTTATTTCTGTTGCAATGCGATTAAGGACGCTAGTAGGAAAATAATTATTTTTAACATTCTGTACTGTATTTTATGTTTGAACACTGTTTAAACAGATGACTTTTACCTTTAGAGGATCTTAAACTTTTTTGGCATTACCAAGAGGCACTGCGCACTTTAAAAATTGTTTGTTTTAAAGGATAATGAATTACAAATGACTTGATTTGTAAGGCCAAGTAGGGTTCTATGAATTTTTGTTTTAAACATACTGCATTTTCTTTTAAGTATTCCATATATTGTTGTATTTTTATGTGTGACTTTTATGGTTTGCTAAACCGAATAAAGTTTGACGATACGATACATATATGCTATGTGTTTTTCTTAATAAACAAAATTACCAAGCGGGTCCCTACTAGATACTATGTACCACAAAAAAAATGTCTAAGTACCAAAAAATATATATTGTACTGGTGTTTAAAAAACATATCATAAAAACAATATAATTATATCATCACAATGAGTCAGAACCAACATGCAAAAAATACAATCAAAATGTATAAATAACTAAAATTCACATGAACATATATCAATAAATATTTATTAACATTGTTATACACAATCACTTTCATAAAAGGTTAAAAACATTTCATTGCTATTGTATATAGCAATGAAATGTTTTTTTAACCTTTTTAAGTCATTCTGACTTGACAACTTTGTTTTCAAGTCATTTACAATTCTGTTTTCAGAATGATTGTATATAGCAATGAAATGTTTTTTTAACCTTTTATGAAAGTGATTGTGTATAACAATGTTAATAAATATTTATTGATATATGTTCATGTGAATTTTAGTTATTTATACATTTTGATTGTATTTTTGCATGTTGGTTCTGACTCATTGTGATGATATAATTATATTGTTTTTATGATATTTTTTTTTTTAACCCCTTTGCTGCTAGGCCTTTTCCCCTCCTGTGCTAAGCCTTTTTTTGGCTATTTGGGGTAGTGCGCGCTTAGGCCCCTGTAACTTTTTGACCACATAAGGTTTCCATGCCAAATTTGCGTCCTTTTTTTCTAACATCATGGGGATTGTAAAGGTACCCAGGGTTTGTGGATTCCCCTGGAGGGGACCCAGAAATTAGTCAAAATACAGCAACATTTTTTTTTTGGGGGGAAAAATGCGAAAAAAGGGCTACAGATGAAAGCGTCTTGATTTTTCCCTGCAAATGGCATCAAAAAGGGGTTGTGGTGCTGAAATCACCATCTTCCCAGCTTTCAGGGACAAGCAGACTTTTGTCAGAAAACCAATTTTTTTTACAGTTTTGGCATTTTTCTGGGACATAGCCTATTTGTGCTATTTTTTGTGCTTTCAACCTCCTTCCAGTTAATGGTAGAAATGAGTATGAAACCAATAATGGATCCTGGAAAGCCATACATTTCTGAAAAGTAGACTAAATTCTGAATTCAGCAAGGGGTCATTTGTGTAGATCCTTAAAGTGTTCCTTATAGAAACTAACAGTTAAATAAAGGAAAAATTGAAAATTAGTTGAAAAAAACAGCCATTTGTGTCAACGTTTTCACCTGTAACTTCTTCTAATTATGACAGCTATTTGAAGGCAATATACCGTTATATCCGCTGGACCTTTCTGGTTGTGGGGATATATAGGACTTGTAGGTTCACCAAGAACCCGACGAACCCAGAGCCAATAATTGAGCAGCATCTTGCAATGGTTTTTTATTATGTACCGGGTATATAGCAATTATTTTGGGAAAATGTATACATGGAAAAATTGTTATGAAAGACACCTATGTATTTCTGAAATGGGAACAAAATGTAGATTTTAGAAACAGTAGATATTTGCACATTTCCGAAATTGGGAGTACCCATACTAGCATGAGAATTATAGGTCATTTTTCAAAATGACTTATTTTTTACACATTGTCTTTCATTTGGAAGGCAGAAATGCATCGAAAGTCAATAGGTAATAACAGTTGCTCTACAATTCTGTGTTACCCTAAGTCTCCCGATAAAAATGGTACCTCACTTGTGTGGGTAGCCCTTGTGCCCACAACAGGAAATGGCTCAAAATGCAACGTGGACGTACCACATTTTCACAATGAAAAAATACCCTTTTTTTGCAAAGTGCCTAGGTGTAGTTTTTGAAGCCTAGCTCTGCCGGCACCAAGGGAGACCTAGCAAACCTATAAATTTTTGAAAACTAGACACCCAGGGGAATCCAGGATGGGGTGACTTGACTGCCTCCCACCAGGTTCTGTTACCCAGAATCCCTTGCAAACATAAACAATTGTCAAAAAAAACAAATTTTCCCCAAATTTTTGTGGTGGAAAGTTCTGGAATCTGCGTGGATCCACAAATTTCCACCCACCCCGCGTTCCCCAAAGTCATACGAGAAAAATGGTACCTCACTTGTGTGGGTCGGCCTAGTGCCTGCGACAGGAAACGGCGCAAAACGCAACGTGGTCACACCTCAATTTCGCAGTGAAAAATGACCCTTTTTTGGCAAAGTGCCTAGCTGTAGTTTTTGAACCCTAGCTCTGCCGGCACCTAGGGAAACCTAGCAAACCTATACATTTTTGAAAACTAGACACCCAGGGGAATCCAGGATGGGGTGACTTGACTGCCTCCCACCAGGTTCTGTTACCCAGAATCCCTTGCAAACATAACAAATTGTCAAAAAAACACATTTTCCCCACATTTCTGTGGTGGAAAGTTCTGGAATCTGCGTGGATCCACAAATTTCCACCCACCCCGCGTTCCCCAAAGTTTTACAAGAAAAATGGTACCTCACTTGTGTGGGTCGGCCTAGTGCCTGCGACAGGAAACGGCGCAAAACGCAACATGGTCACACCTCAATTTCGCAGTGAAAAATGACCCTTTTTGGCAAAGTGCCTAGCTGTAGTTTTTAACCCTAGCTCTGCCGGCACCTAGGGAAACCTAGCAAACCTATACATTTTTGAAAACTAGACACCCAGGGGAATCCAGGATGGGGTGACTGGACTGCCTCCCACCAGGTTCTGTTACCCAGAATCCCCTGCAAACCTAACAAATTATCAAAAAAAACACATTTTCCACACATTTCTGTGGTGGAAAGTTCTGGAATCTGCGTGGAACCACAAATTTCCACCCACCCCGCGTTCCCCAAAGTCTTCTGAGAAAAATGGTACCTCACTTGTGTGGGTCGGCCTAGTGCCCGCGACAGGAAACGGCGCAAAACGCAACGTGGTCACACCTCAATTTCGCAGTGAAAAATGACCATATTTTTGCAAAGTGCCTAGCTGTAGTTTTTGAACCCTACCTCTGCCGGCACCTAGGGAAACCTAGCAAACCTATACATTTTTGAAAACTAGACAACCAGGGGAATCCAGGATGGGGTGACTTGACTGCCTCCCACCAGGTTCTGTTACCCAGAATCCCTTGCAAACATAAAACATTGTCCAAAAAAACACATTTTCCCCACATTTCTGTGGTGGAAAGTTCTGGAATCTGCGTGGATCCACAAATTTCCACCCACCCCGCGTTTCCCAAAGTCTTACGAGAAAAATGGTACCTCACTTGTGTGGGTTGGCCTAGTGCCTGCGACAGGAAACGGCGCAAAACGCAACGTTGTCACACCTCAATTTCGCAGTGAAAAATGACCCTTTTTTGGCAAAGTGCCTAGCTGTAGTTTTTGAACCCTACCTCTGCCGGCACCTAGGGAAACCTAGCAAACCTATACATTTTTGAAAACTAGACACCCAGGGGAATCCAGGATGGGGTGACTGGACTGCCTCCCACCAGGTTCTGTTACCCAGAATCCCTTGCAAACATAAAATATTGTCAAAAAAACCACATTTTCCCCACATTTCTGTGGTGGAAAGTTCTGGAATCTGCGTGGATCCACAAATTTCCCCCCACCCCGCGTTCCCCAAAGTCTTATGAGAAAAATGGTACCTCACTTGTGTGGGTCGGCCTAGTGCCTGCGACAGGAAACGGCGCAAAACGCAACGTGGTCACACCTCAATTTCGCAGTGAAAAATGACCCTTTTTTGGCAAAGTGCCTAGCTGTAGTTTTTGAACCCTACCTCTGCCGGCACCTAGGGAAACCTAGCAAACCTATACATTTTTGAAAACTAGACACCCAGGGGAATCCAGGATGGGGTGACTGGACTGCCTCCCACCAGGTTCTGTTACCCAGAATCCCTTACAAACATAAAAAATTGTCAAAAAAACACATTTTCCCCACATTTCTGTGGTGGAAAGTTCTGGAATCTGCGTGGATCCACAAATTTACACCCACCCCACGTTCCCCAAAGTCTTATGAGAAAAATGGTACCTCACTTGTGTGGGTCGGCCTAGTGCCTGCGACAGGAAACGGCGCAAAACGCAACGTGGTCACACCTAAATTTCGCAGTGAAAAATGACCCTTTTTTTGCAAAGTGCCTAGCTGTAGTTTTTGAACCCTACCTCTGCCGGCACCTAGGGAAACCTAGCAAACCTATACATTTTTGAAAACTAGACACCCAGGGGAATCCAGGATGGGGTGACTTGACTGCCTCCCACCAGGTTCTGTTACCCAGAATCCCTTGCAAACATAACAAATTGTCAAAAAAAACACATTTTCCCCACATTTCTGTGGTGGAAAGTTCTGGAATCTGCGTGGATCCACAAATTTCCACCCACCCCACGTTCCCCAAAGTCTTACGAGAAAAATGGTACCTCACTTGTGTGGGTCGGCCTAGTGCCTGCGACAGGAAACGGCGCAAAACGCAACGTGGTCACACCTCAATTTCGCAGTGAAAAATTACCCTTTTTTGGCAAAGTGCCTAGCTGTAGTTTTTTAACCCTACCTCTGCCGGCACCTAGGGAAACCTAGCAAACCTATACATTTTTGAAAACTAGACACCCAGGGGAATCCAGGATGGGGTGACTTGACTGCCTCCCACCAGGTTCTGTTACCCAGAATCCCTTGCAAACATAAAAAATTGTCAAAAAAACCACATTTTCCCCACATTTCTGTGGTGGAAAGTTCTGGAATCTGCGTGGATCCACAAATTTCCACCCACCCCGCGTTCCCCAAAGTCTTACGAGAAAAATGGTACCTCACTTGTGTGGGTCGGCCTAGTGCCTGCGACAGGAAACGGCGCAAAACGCAACGCGGTCACACCTCAATTTCGCAGTGAAAAATGACCCTTTTTTGGCAAAGTGCCTAGCTGTAGTTTTTGAACCCTACCTCTGCCGGCACCTAGGGAAACCTAGCAAACCTATACATTTTTGAAAACTAGACACCCAGGGGAATCCAGGATGGGGTGACTTGACTGCCTCCCACCAGGTTCTGTTACCCAGAATCCCTTGCAAACATAAAAAAGTGTCCAAAAAAACACATTTTCCCCACATTTCTGTGGTGGAAAGTTCTGGAATCTGCGTGGATCCACAAATTTCCACCCACCCCACGTTCCCCAAAGTCTTACGAGAAAAATGGTACCTCACTTGTGTGGGTCGGCCTAGTGCCTGCGACAGGAAACTGCGCAAAACGCAACGTGGTCACACCTCAATTTCGCAGTGAAAAATGACCCTTTTTTGGCAAAGTGCCTAGCTGTAGTTTTTGAACCCTAGCTCTGCCGGCACCTAGGGAAACCTAGCAAACCTATACATTTTTGAAAACTAGACATCCAGGGGAATCCAGGATGGGGTGACTGGACTGCCTCCCACCAGGTTCTGTTACCCAAAATCCCTTGCAAACCTAAAAAATTATCAAAAAAACCACATTTTCCCCACATTTCTGTGGTGGAAAGTTCTGGAATCTGCGTGGATCCACAAATTTCCACCCACCCCGCGTTCCCCAAAGTCTTCTGAGAAAAATGGTACCTCACTTGTGTGGGTCGGCCTAGTGCCCGCGACAGGAAACGGCGCAAAACGCAACGTGGTCACACCTCAATTTCGCAGTGAAAAATGACCCTTTTTTGGCAAAGTGCCTAGCTGTAGTTTTTGAACCCTACCTCTGCCGGCACCTAGGGAAACCTAGCAAACCTATACATTTTTGAAAACTAGACAATCAGGGGAATCCAGGATGGGATGACTTGACTGCCTCCCACCAGGTTCTGTTACCCAGAATCCCTTGCAAACATAAAAAATTGTCCAAAAAACACATTTTCCCCACATTTCTGTGGTGGAAAGTTCTGGAATCTGCGTGGATCCACAAATTTCCACCCACCCCGCGTTCCCCAAAGTCTTACGAGAAAAATGGTACCTCACTTGTGTGGGTCGGCCTAGTGCCTGCGACAGGAAACGGCGCAAAACGCAACGTGGTCACACCTCAATTTCGCAGTGAAAAATGACCCTTTTTTGGCAAAGTGCCTAGCTGTAGTTTTTGAACCCTACCTCTGCCGGCACCTAGGGAAACCTAGCAAACCTATACATTTTTGAAAACTAGACACCCAGGGGAATCCAGGATGGGGTGACTGGACTGCCTCCCACCAGGTTCTGTTACCCAGAATCCCTTGCAAACATAAAATATTGTCAAAAAAACACATTTTCCCCACATTTCTGTGGTGGAAAGTTCTGGAATCTGCGTGGATCCACAAATTTCCCCCACCCCGCGTTCCCCAAAGTCTTACGAGAAAAATGGTACCTCACTTGTGTGGGTCGGCCTAGTGCCTGCGACAGGAAACGGCGCAAAACGCAACGTGGTCACACCTCAATTTCGCAGTGAAAAATGACCCTTTTTTGGCAAAGTGCCTAGCTGTAGTTTTTGAACCCTAGCTCTGCCGGCACCTAGGGAAACCTAGCAAACCTATACATTTTTGAAAACTAGACACCCAGGGGAATCCAGGATGGGGTGACTGGACTGCCTCCCACCAGGTTCTGTTACCCAGAATCCCTTACAAACATAAAAAATTGTCAAAAAAACACATTTTCCCCACATTTCTGTGGTGGAAAGTTCTGGAATCTGCGTGGATCCACAAATTTCCACCCACCCCGCGTTCCCCAAAGTCTTACGAGAAAAATGGTACCTCACTTGTGTGGGTCGGCCTAGTGCCTGCGACAGGAAACGGCGCAAAACGCAACGTGGTCACACCTCAATTTCGCAGTGAAAAATGACCCTTTTTTTTGCAAAGTGCCTAGCTGTAGTTTTTGAACCCTACCTCTGCCGGCACCTAGGGAAACCTAGCAAACCTATACATTTTTGAAAACTAGACACCCAGGGTAATCCAGGATGGGGTGACTTGACTGCCTCCCACCAGGTTCTGTTACCCAGAATCCCTTGCAAACATAACAAATTGTCAAAAAAACCACATTTTCCCCACATTTCTGTGGTGGAAAGTTCTGGAATCTGCGTGGATCCACAAATTTCCACCCACCCCGCGTTCCCCAAAGTCTTACGAGAAAAATGGTACCTCACTTGTGTGGGTCGGCCTAGTGCCTGCGACAGGAAACGGCGCAAAACGCAACGTGGTCACACCTCAATTTCGCAGTGAAAAATGACCCTTTTTTGGCAAAGTGCCTAGCTGTAGTTTTTGAACCCTACCTCTGCCGGCACCTAGGGAAACCTAGCAAACCTATACATTTTTGAAAACTAGACACCCAGGGGAATCCAGGATGGGGTGACTGGACTGCCTCCCACCAGGTTCTGTTACCCAGAATCCCTTGCAAACATAAAAAATTGTCAAAAAAACCACATTTTCCCCACATTTCTGTGGTGGAAAGTTCTGGAATCTGCGTGGATCCACAAATTTCCACCCACCCCGCGTTCCCCAAAGTCTTACGAGAAAAATGGTACCTCACTTGTGTGGGTCGGCCTAGTGCCTGCGACAGGAAACGGCGCAAAACGCAACGTGGTCACACCTCAATTTCGCAGTGAAAAATGACCCTTTTTTGGCAAAGTGCCTAGCTGTAGTTTTTGAACCCTAGCTCTGCCGGCACCTAGGGAAACCTAGCAAACCTATACATTTTTGAAAACTAGACACCCAGGGGAATCCAGGATGGGGTGACTTGACTGCCTCCCACCAGGTTCTGTTACCCAGAATCCCTTGCAAACATAAAAAATTGTCAAAAAAACACATTTTCCCCACATTTCTGTGGTGGAAAGTTCTGGAATCTGCGTGGATCCACAAATTTCCACCCACCCCGCGTTCCCCAAAGTCTTACGAGAAAAATGGTACCTCACTTGTGTGGGTCGGCCTAGTGCCTGCGACAGGAAACGGCGCAAAACGCAACGTGGTCACACCTCAATTTCGCAGTGAAAAATGACCCTTTTTTGGCAAAGTGCCTAGCTGTAGTTTTTGAACCCTAGCTCTGCCGGCACCTAGGGAAACCTAGCAAACCTATACATTTTTGAAAACTAGACACCCAGGGGAATCCAGGATGGGGTGACTGGACTGCCTCCCACCAGGTTCTGTTACCCAGAATCCCTTGCAAACATAAAAAATTATCAAACAAACCACATTTTCCCCACATTTCTGTGGTGGAAAGTTCTGGAATCTGCGTGGATCCACAAATTTCCACCCACCCCGCGTTCCCCAAAGTCTTACTGAGAAAAATGGTACCTCACTTGTGTGGGTCGGCCTAGTGCCTGCGACAGGAAACGGCGCAAAACGCAACGTGGTCACACCTCAATTTCGCAGTGAAAAATGACCCTTTTTTGGCAAAGTGCCTAGCTGTAGTTTTTGAACCCTACCTCTGCCGGCACCTAGGGAAACCTAGCAAACCTATACATTTTTGAAAACTAGACACCCAGGGGAATCCAGGATGGGGTGACTGGACTGCCTCCCACCAGGTTCTGTTACCCAGAATCCCTTGCAAACATAAAATATTGTCAAAAAAACCACATTTTCCCCACATTTCTGTGGTGGAAAGTTCTGGAATCTGCGTGGATCCACAAATTTCCACCCACCCCGCGTTCCCCAAAGTCTTATGAGAAAAATGGTACCTCACTTGTGTGGGTCGGCCTAGTGCCTGCGACAGGAAACGGCGCAAAACGCAACGTGGTCACACCTCAATTTCGCAGTGAAAAATGACCCTTTTTTGGCAAAGTGCCTAGCTGTAGTTTTTGAACCCTAGCTCTGCCGGCACCTAGGGAAACCTAGCAAACCTATACATTTTTGAAAACTAGACACCCAGGGGAATCCAGGATGGGGTGACTTGACTGCCTCCCACCAGGTTCTGTTACCCAGAATCCCTTGCAAACATAAAAAATTGTCAAAAAAACCACATTTTCCCCACATTTCTGTGGTGGAAAGTTCTGGAATCTGCGTGGATCCACAAATTTCCACCCACCCCGCGTTCCCCAAAGTCTTACTGAGAAAAATGGTACCTCACTTGTGTGGGTCGGCCTAGTGCCTGCGACAGGAAACGGCGCAAAACGCAACGTGGTCACACCTCAATTTCGCAGTGAAAAATGACCCTTTTTTGGCAAAGTGCCTAGCTGTAGTTTTTGAACCCTACCTCTGCCGGCACCTAGGGAAACCTAGCAAACCTATACATTTTTGAAAACTAGACACCCATGGGAATCCAGGATGGGGTGACTGGACTGCCTCCCACCAGGTTCTGTTACCCAGAATCCCTTGCAAACATAAAAAATTGTCAAAAAAACACATTTTCCCCACATTTCTGTGGTGGAAAGTTCTGGAATCTGCGTGGATCCACAAATTTCCACCCACCCCGCGTTCCCCAAAGTCTTACGAGAAAAATGGTACCTCACTTGTGTGGGTCGGCCTAGTGCCTGCGACAGGAAACGGCGCAAAACGCAACGTGGTCACACCTCAATTTCGCAGTGAAAAATGACCCTTTTTTGGCAAAGTGCCTAGCTGTAGTTTTTGAACCCTAGCTCTGCCGGCACCTAGGGAAACCTAGCAAACCTATACATTTTTGAAAACTAGACACCCAGGGGAATCCAGGATGGGGTGACTGGACTGCCTCCCACCAGGTTCTGTTACCCAGAATCCCTTGCAAACCTAAAAAATTGTCAAAAAACCACATTTTCCCCACATTTCTGTGGTGGAAAGTTCTGGAATCTGCGTGGATCCACAAATTTCCACCCACCCCGCGTTCCCCAAAGTCTTACTGAGAAAAATGGTACCTCACTTGTGTGGGTCGGCCTAGTGCCTGCGACAGGAAACGGCGCAAAACGCAACGTGGTCACACCTCAATTTCGCAGTGAAAAATGACCCTTTTTTTGCAAAGTGCCTAGCTGTAGTTTTTGAACCCTACCTCTGCCGGCACCTAGGGAAACCTAGCAAACCTATACATTTTTGAAAACTAGACAACCAGGGGAATCCAGGATGGGGTGACTTGACTGCCTCCCACCAGGTTCTGTTACCCAGAATCCCTTGCAAACATAAAAAATTGTCCAAAAAACACATTTTCCCCACATTTCTGTGGTGGAAAGTTCTGGAATCTGCGTGGATCCACAAATTTCCACCCACCCCGCGTTCCCCAAAGTCTTACGAGAAAAATGGTACCTCACTTGTGTGGGTCGGCCTAGTGCCTGCGACAGGAAACGGCGCAAAACGCAACGTGGTCACACCTCAATTTCGCAGTGAAAAATGACCCTTTTTTGGCAAAGTGCCTAGCTGTAGTTTTTGAACCCTACCTCTGCCGGCACCTAGGGAAACCTAGCAAACCTATACATTTTTGAAAACTAGACACCCAGGGGAATCCAGGATGGGGTGACTGGACTGCCTCCCACCAGGTTCTGTTACCCAGAATCCCTTGCAAACATAAAAAATTGTCAAAAAAACCACATTTTCCCCACATTTCTGTGGTGGAAAGTTCTGGAATCTGCGTGGATCCACAAATTTCCACCCACCCCGCGTTCCCCAACGTCTTACGAGAAAAATGGTACCTCACTTGTGTGGGTCGGCCTAGTGCCTGCGACAGGAAACGGCGCAAAACGCAACGTGGTCACACCTCAATTTCGCAGTGAAAAATGACCCTTTTTTGGCAAAGTGCCTAGCTGTAGTTTTTGAACCCTACCTCTGCCGGCACCTAGGGAAACCTAGCAAACCTATACATTTTTGAAAACTAGACACCCAGGGGAATCCAGGATGGGGTGACTTGACTGCCTCCCACCAGGTTCTGTTACCCAGAATCCCTTGCAAACATAAAAAATTGTCAAAAAAACCACATTTTCCCCACATTTCTGTGGTGGAAAGTTCTGGAATCTGCGTGGATCCACAAATTTCCACCCACCCCGCGTTCCCCAAAGTCTTACGAGAAAAATGGTACCTCACTTGTGTGGGTCGGCCTAGTGCCTGCGACAGGAAACGGCGCAAAACGCAACGTGGTCACACCTCAATTTCGCAGTGAAAAATGACCCTTTTTTGGCAAAGTGCCTAGCTGTAGTTTTTGAACCCTACCTCTGCCGGCACCTAGGGAAACCTAGCAAACCTATACATTTTTGAAAACTAGACACCCAGGGGAATCCAGGATGGGGTGACTTGACTGCCTCCCACCAGGTTCTGTTACCCAGAATCCCTTGCAAACATAACAAATTGTCAAAAAAACCACATTTTCCCCACATTTCTGTGGTGGAAAGTTCTGGAATCTGCGTGGATCCACAAATTTCCACCCACCCCGCGTTCCCCAAAGTCTTACGAGAAAAATGGTACCTCACTTGTGTGGGTCGGCCTAGTGCCTGCGACAGGAAACGGCGCAAAACGCAACGTGGTCACACCTCAATTTCGCAGTGAAAAATGACCCTTTTTTGGCAAAGTGCCTAGCTGTAGTTTTTGAACCCTACCTCTGCCGGCACCTAGGGAAACCTAGCAAACCTATACATTTTTGAAAACTAGACAACCAGGGGAATCCAGGATGGGGTGACTTGACTGCCTCCCACCAGGTTCTGTTACCCAGAATCCCTTGCAAACATAAACAATTGTCCAAAAAACACATTTTCCCCACATTTCTGTGGTGGAAAGTTCTGGAATCTGCGTGGATCCACAAATTTCCACCCACCCCGCGTTCCCCAAAGTCTTACGAGAAAAATGGTACCTCACTTGTGTGGGTCGGCCTAGTGCCTGCGACAGGAAACGGCGCAAAACGCAACGTGGTCACACCTCAATTTCGCAGTGAAAAATGACCCTTTTTTGGCAAAGTGCCTAGCTGTAGTTTTTGAACCCTACCTCTGCCGGCACCTAGGGAAACCTAGCAAACCTATACATTTTTGAAAACTAGACACCCAGGGGAATCCAGGATGGGGTGACTTGACTGCCTCCCACCAGGTTCTGTTACCCAGAATCCCTTGCAAACATAAAAAATTGTCAAAAAAACCACATTTTCCCCACATTTCTGTGGTGGAAAGTTCTGGAATCTGCGTGGATCCACAAATTTCCACCCACCCCGCGTTCCCCAAAGTCTTACGAGAAAAATGGTACCTCACTTGTGTGGGTCGGCCTAGTGCCTGCGACAGGAAACGGCGCAAAACGCAACGTGGTCACACCTCAATTTCGCAGTGAAAAATGACCCTTTTTTGGCAAAGTGCCTAGCTGTAGTTTTTGAACCCTACCTCTGCCGGCACCTAGGGAAACCTAGCAAACCTATACATTTTTGAAAACTAGACACCCAGGGGAATCCAGGATGGGGTGACTGGACTGCCTCCCACCAGGTTCTGTTACCCAGAATCCCTTGCAAACATAAAAAATTGTCAAAAAAACACATTTTCCCCACATTTCTGTGGTGGAAAGTTCTGGAATCTGCGTGGATCCACAAATTTCCACCCACCCCGCGTTCCCCAAAGTCTTATGAGAAAAATGGTACCTCACTTGTGTGGGTCGGCCTAGTGCCTGCGACAGGAAACGGCGCAAAACGCAACGTGGTCACACCTCAATTTCGCAGTGAAAAATGACCCTTTTTTGGCAAAGTGCCTAGCTGTAGTTTTTGAACCCTAGCTCTGCCGGCACCTAGGGAAACCTAGCAAACCTATACATTTTTGAAAACTAGACACCCAGGGGAATCCAGGATGGGGTGACTTGACTGCCTCCCACCAGGTTCTGTTACCCAGAATCCCTTACAAACATAAAAAATTGTCAAAAAAACACATTTTCCCCACATTTCTGTGGTGGAAAGTTCTGGAATCTGCGTGGATCCACAAATTTCCACCCACCCCGCGTTCCCCAACGTCTTACGAGAAAAATGGTACCTCACTTGTGTGGGTCGGCCTAGTGCCTGCGACAGGAAACGGCGCAAAACGCAACGTGGTCACACCTCAATTTCGCAGTGAAAAATGACCCTTTTTTGGCAAAGTGCCTAGCTGTAGTTTTTGAACCCTACCTCTGCCGGCACCTAGGGAAACCTAGCAAACCTATACATTTTTGAAAACTAGACACCCAGGGGAATCCAGGATGGGGTGACTTGACTGCCTCCCACCAGGTTCTGTTACCCAGAATCCCTTGCAAACATAAAAAATTGTCAAAAAAACACATTTTCCCCACATTTCTGTGGTGGAAAGTTCTGGAATCTGCGTGGATCCACAAATTTCCACCCACCCACGTTCCCCAAAGTCTTACGAGAAAAATGGTACCTCACTTGTGTGGGTCGGCCTAGTGCCTGCGACAGGAAACGGCGCAAAACGCAACGTGGTCACACCTCAATTTCGCAGTGAAAAATGACCCTTTTTTGGCAAAGTGCCTAGCTGTAGTTTTTTAACCCTACCTCTGCCGGCACCTAGGGAAACCTAGCAAACCTATACATTTTTGAAAACTAGACACCCAGGGGAATCAAGGATGGGGTGACTTGACTGCCTCCCACCAGGTTCTGTTACCCAGAATCCCTTGCAAACATAACAAATTGTCAAAAAAACCACATTTTCCCCACATTTCTGTGGTGGAAAGTTCTGGAATCTGCGTGGATCCTCAAATTTCCACCCACCTTGCGTTCCCCAAAGTCTTACGAGAAAAATGGTACCTCACTTGTGTGGGTCGGCCTAGTGCCTGCGACAGGAAACGGCGCAAAACGCAACGTGGTCACACCTCAATTTCGCAGTGAAAAATGACCCTTTTTTGGCAAAGTGCCTAGCTGTAGTTTTTGAACCCTACCTCTGCCGGCACCTAGGGAAACCTAGCAAACCTATACATTTTTGAAAACTAGACAACCAGGGGAATCCAGGATGGGGTGACTTGACTGCCTCCCACCAGGTTCTGTTACCCAGAATCCCTTGCAAACATAAACAATTGTCCAAAAAACACATTTTCCCCACATTTCTGTGGTGGAAAGTTCTGGAATCTGCGTGGATCCACAAATTTCCACCCACCCCGCGTTCCCCAAAGTCTTACGAGAAAAATGGTACCTCACTTGTGTGGGTCGGCCTAGTGCCTGCGACAGGAAACGGCGCAAAACGTAACGTGGTCACACCTCAATTTCGCAGTGAAAAATGACCTTTTTTTGCAAAGTGCCTAGCTGTAGTTTTTGAACCCTACCTCTGCCGGCACCTAGGGAAACCTAGCAAACCTATACATTTTTGAAAACTAGACACCCAGGGGAATCCAGGATGGGGTGACTTGACTGCCTCCCACCAGGTTCTGTTACCCAGAATCCCTTGCAAACATAAAAAATTGTCAAAAAAACCACATTTTCCCCACATTTCTGTGGTGGAAAGTTCTGGAATCTGCGTGGATCCACAAATTTCCACCCACCCCGCGTTCCCCAAAGTCTTACTGAGAAAAATGGTACCTCACTTGTGTGGGTCGGCCTAGTGCCTGCGACAGGAAACGGCGCAAAACGCAACGTGGTCACACCTCAATTTCGCAGTGAAAAATGACCCTTTTTTGGCAAAGTGCCTAGCTGTAGTTTTTGAACCCTACCTCTGCCGGCACCTAGGGAAACCTAGCAAACCTATACATTTTTGAAAACTAGACACCCATGGGAATCCAGGATGGGGTGACTGGACTGCCTCCCACCAGGTTCTGTTACCCAGAATCCCTTGCAAACATAAAATATTGTCAAAAAAACACATTTTCCCCACATTTCTGTGGTGGAAAGTTCTGGAATCTGCGTGGATCCACAAATTTCCACCCACCCCGCGTTCCCCAAAGTCTTATGAGAAAAATGGTACCTCACTTGTGTGGGTCGGCCTAGTGCCTGCGACAGGAAACGGCGCAAAACGCAACGTGGTCACACCTCAATTTCGCAGTGAAAAATGACCCTTTTTTGGCAAAGTGCCTAGCTGTAGTTTTTGAACCCTAGCTCTGCCGGCACCTAGGGAAACCTAGCAAACCTATACATTTTTGAAAACTAGACATCCAGGGGAATCCAGGATGGGGTTACTGGACTGCCTCCCACCAGGTTCTGTTACCCAGAATCCCTTGCAAACCTAGAAAATTATCAAAAAAATCACATTTTCCCCACATTTCTGTGGTGGAAAGTTCTGGAATCTGCGTGGATCCACAAATTTCCACCCACCCCGCGTTCCCCAAAGTCTTACTGAGAAAAATGGTACCTCACTTGTGTGGGTCGGCCTAGTGCCTGCGACAGGAAACGGCGCAAAACGCAACGTGGTCACACCTCAATTTCGCAGTGAAAAATGACCCTTTTTTGGCAAAGTGCCTAGCTGTAGTTTTTGAACCCTACCTCTGCCGGCACCTAGGGAAACCTAGCAAACCTATACATTTTTGAAAACTAGACAACCAGGGGAATCCAGGATGGGGTGACTTGACTGCCTCCCACCAGGTTCTGTTACCCAGAATCCCTTGCAAACATAAAAAATTGTCCAAAAAAACACATTTTCCCCACATTTCTGTGGTGGAAAGTTCTGGAATCTGCGTGGATCCACAAATTTCCACCCACCCCGCGTTCCCCAAAGTCTTACGAGAAAAATGGTACCTCACTTGTGTGGGTCGGCCTAGTGCCTGCGACAGGAAACGGCGCAAAACGCAACGTGGTCACACCTCAATTTCGCAGTGAAAAATGACCCTTTTTGGCAAAGTGCCTAGCTGTAGTTTTTGAACCCTACCTCTGCCGGCACCTAGGGAAACCTAGCAAACCTATACATTTTTGAAAACTAGACACCCAGGGGAATCCAGGATGGGGTGACTGGACTGCCTCCCACCAGGTTCTGTTACCCAGAATCCCTTGCAAACATAAAATATTGTCAAAAAAACACATTTTCCCCACATTTCTGTGGTGGAAAGTTCTGGAATCTGCGTGGATCCACAAATTTCCCCCCACCCCGCGTTCCCCAAAGTCTTATGAGAAAAATGGTACCTCACTTGTGTGGGTCGGCCTAGTGCCTGCGACAGGAAACGGCGCAAAACGCAACGTGGTCACACCTCAATTTCGCAGTGAAAAATGACCCTTTTTTGGCAAAGTGCCTAGCTGTAGTTTTTGAACCCTAGCTCTGCCGGCACCTAGGGAAACCTAGCAAACCTATACATTTTTGAAAACTAGACACCCAGGGGAATCCAGGATGGGGTGACTTGACTGCCTCCCACCAGGTTCTGTTACCCAGAATCCCTTGCAAACATAAAAAATTGTCAAAAAAACACATTTTCCCCACATTTCTGTGGTGGAAAGTTCTGGAATCTGCGTGGATCCACAAATTTCCACCCACCCCGCGTTCCCCAAAGTCTTACGAGAAAAATGGTACCTCACTTGTGTGGGTCGGCCTAGTGCCTGCGACAGGAAACGGCGCAAAACGCAACGTGGTCACACCTCAATTTCGCAGTGAAAAATGACCCTTTTTTGGCAAAGTGCCTAGCTGTAGTTTTTTAACCCTACCTCTGCCGGCACCTAGGGAAACCTAGCAAACCTATACATTTTTGAAAACTAGACACCCAGGGGAATCCAGGATGGGGTGACTTGACTGCCTCCCACCAGGTTCTGTTACCCAGAATCCCTTGCAAACATAACAAATTGTCAAAAAAACCACATTTTCCCCACATTTCTGTGGTGGAAAGTTCTGGAATCTGCGTGGATCCACAAATTTCCACCCACCCCGCGTTCCCCAAAGTCTTACGAGAAAAATGGTACCTCACTTGTGTGGGTCGGCCTAGTGCCTGCGACAGGAAACGGCGCAAAACGCAACGTGGTCACACCTCAATTTCGCAGTGAAAAATGACCCTTTTTTGGCAAAGTGCCTAGCTGTAGTTTTTGAACCATACCTCTGCCGGCACCTAGGGAAACCTAGCAAACCTATACATTTTTGAAAACTAGACAACCAGGGGAATCCAGGATGGGGTGACTTGACTGCCTCCCACCAGGTTCTGTTACCCAGAATCCCTTGCAAACATAAACAATTGTCCAAAAAACACATTTTCCCGACATTTCTGTGGTGGAAAGTTCTGGAATCTGCGTGGATCCACAAATTTCCACCCACCCCGCGTTCCCAAAGTCTTACGAGAAAAATGGTACCTCACTTGTGTGGGTCGGCCTAGTGCCTGCGACAGGAAACGGCGCAAAACGCAACGTGGTCACACCTCAATTTCGCAGTGAAAAATGACCCTTTTTTTGCAAAGTGCCTAGCTGTAGTTTTTGAACCCTACCTCTGCCGGCACCTAGGGAAACCTAGCAAACCTATACATTTTTGAAAACTAGACACCCAGGGGAATCCAGGATGGGGTGACTTGACTGCCTCCCACCAGGTTCTGTTACCCAGAATCCCTTGCAAACATAAAAAATTGTCAAAAAAACCACATTTTCCCCACATTTCTGTGGTGGAAAGTTCTGGAATCTGCGTGGATCCACAAATTTCCACCCACCCCGCGTTCCCCAAAGTCTTACGAGAAAAATGGTACCTCACTTGTGTGGGTTGGCCTAGTGCCTGCGACAGGAAACGGCGCAAAACGCAACGTGGTCACACCTCAATTTCGCAGTGAAAAATGACCCTTTTTTGGCAAAGTGCCTAGCTGTAGTTTTTGAACCCTACCTCTGCCGGCACCTAGGGAAACCTAGCAAACCTATACATTTTTGAAAACTAGACACCCAGGGGAATCCAGGATGGGGTGACTGGACTGCCTCCCACCAGGTTCTGTTACCCAGAATCCCTTGCAAACATAAAATATTGTCAAAAAAACACATTTTCCCCACATTTCTGTGGTGGAAAGTTCTGGAATCTGCGTGGATCCACAAATTTCCACCCACCCCGCGTTCCCCAAAGTCTTATGAGAAAAATGGTACCTCACTTGTGTGGGTCGGCCTAGTGCCTGCGACAGGAAACGGCGCAAAACGCAACGTGGTCACACCTCAATTTCGCAGTGAAAAATGACCCTTTTTTGGCAAAGTGCCTAGCTGTAGTTTTTTAACCCTAGCTCTGCCGGCACCTAGGGAAACCTAGCAAACCTATACATTTTTGAAAACTAGACACCCAGGGGAATCCAGGATGGGGTGACTTGACTGCCTCCCACCAGGTTCTGTTACCCAGAATCCCTTACAAACATAAAAAATTGTCAAAAAAAACACATTTTCCCCACATTTCTGTGGTGGAAAGTTCTGGAATCTGGGTGGATCCACAAATTTCCACCCACCCCACGTTCCCCAACGTCTTAAGAGAAAAATGGTACCTCACTTGTGTGGGTCGGCCTAGTGCCTGTGACAGGAAACGGAGCAAAACACAACGTGGTCACACCTCAATTTCGCAGTGAAAAATGACCCTTTTTTTGCAAAGTGCCTAGCTGTAGTTTTTGAACCCTACCTCTGCCGGCAACAAAGGAAACCTAGCAAACCTATACATTTTTGAAAGCTAGACACCCAGGGGAATCCAGGATGGGGTGACTTGACTGCCTCCCACCAGGTTCTGTTACCCAGAATCCCTTGCAAACATAAAAAATTGTCAAAAAAACACATTTTTCCCACATTTCTGTGGTGGAAAGTTCTGGAATCTGCGTGGATCCACAAATTTCCACCCACCCCGCGTTCCTCAAAGTCTTACGAGAAAAATGGTACCTCACTTGTGTGGGTCGGCCTAGTGCCTGCGACAGGAAACGGCGCAAAACGCAACGTGGTCACACCTCAATTTCGCAGTGAAAAATGACCCTTTTTTGGCAAAGTGCCTAGCTGTAGTTTTTTAACCCTACCTCTGCCGGCACCAAGGGAAACCTAGCAAACCTATACATTTTTGAAAACTAGACACCCAGGGGAATCCAGGATGGGGTCACTTGACTGCCTCCCACCAGGTTCTGTTACCCAGAATCCCTTGCAAACATAACAAATTGTCAAAAAAACCACATTTTCCCCACATTTCTGTGGTGGAAAGTTCTGGAATCTGCGTGGATCCACAAATTTCCACCCACCTCGCGTTCCTCAAAGTCTTACGAGAAAAATGGTACCTCACTTGTGTGGGTCGGCCTAGTGCCTGCGACAGGAAACGGCGCAAAAAGCAACGTGGTCACACCTCAATTTCGCAGTGAAAAATGACCCTTTTTTGGCAAAGTGCCTAGCTGTAGTTTTTGAACCATACCTCTGCCGGCACCTAGGGAAACCTAGCAAACCTATACATTTTTGAAAACTAGACAACCAGGGGAATCCAGGATGGGGTGACTTGACTGCCTCCCACCAGGTTCTGTTACCCAGAATCCCTTGCAAACATAAACAATTGTCCAAAAAAACACATTTTCCCGACATTTCTGTGGTGGAAAGTTCTGGAATCTGCGTGGATCCACAAATTTCCACCCACCCCGCGTTCCCCAAAGTCTTACGAGAAAAATGGTACCTCACTTGTGTGGGTCGGCCTAGTGCCTGCGACAGGAAACGGCGCAAAACGTAACGTGGTCACACCTCAATTTCGCAGTGAAAAATGACCTTTTTTTGCAAAGTGCCTAGCTGTAGTTTTTGAACCCTACCTCTGCCGGCACCTAGGGAAACCTAGCAAACCTATACATTTTTGAAAACTAGACACCCAGGGGAATCCAGGATGGGGTGACTTGACTGCCTCCCACCAGGTTCTGTTACCCAGAATCCCTTGCAAACATAAAAAATTGTCAAAAAAACCACATTTTCCCCACATTTCTGTGGTGGAAAGTTCTGGAATCTGCGTGGATCCACAAATTTCCACCCACCCCGCGTTCCCCAAAGTCTTACGAGAAAAATGGTACCTCACTTGTGTGGGTCGGCCTAGTGCCTGCGACAGGAAACGGCGCAAAACGCAACGTGGTCACACCTCAATTTCGCAGTGAAAAATGACCCTTTTTTGGCAAAGTGCCTAGCTGTAGTTTTTTAACCCTACCTCTGCCGGCACCTAGGGAAACCTAGCAAACCTATACATTTTTGAAAACTAGACACCCAGGGGAATCCAGGACGGGGTGACTTGACTGCCTCCCACCAGGTTCTGTTACCCAGAATCCCTTGCAAACATAGAAAATTGTCCAAAAAAACACATTTTCCCCACATTTCTGTGGTGGAAAGTTCTGGAATCTGCGTGGATCCACAAATTTCCACCTTCCCCACGTTCCCCAAAGTCTTCTGAGAAAAATGGTACCTCACTTGTGTGGGTCGGCCTAGTGCCCGCGACAGGAAACGGCGCAAAACGCAACGTGGTCACACCTCAATTTCGCAGTGAAAAATGACCCTTTTTTGACAAGGTGCCTAGCTGTAGTTTTTTAACCCTACCTCTGCCGGCACCTAGGGAAACCTAGCAAACCTATACATTTTTTAAAACTAGACAACCAGGGGAATCCAGGATGGGGTGACTTGACTGCCTCCCACCAGGTTCTGTTACCCAGAATCCCTTGCAAACATAAACAATTGTCCAAAAAAACAAATTTTCCCCACATTTCTGTGGTGGAAAGTTCTGGAATCTGCGTGGATCCACAAATTTCCCCCCACCCCGCGTTCCCCAAAGTCTTACGAGAAAAATGGTACCTCACTTGTGTGGGTCGGCCTAGTGCCTGCGACAGGAAACGGCGCAAAACGCAACGTGGTCACACCTCAATTTCGCAGTGAAAAATGACCCTTTTTGGCAAAGCGCCTAGCTGTAGTTTTTGAACCCTACCTCTGCCGGCACCTAGGGAAACCTAGCAAACCTATACATTTTTGAAAACTAGACACCCAGGGGAATCCAGGATGGGGTGACTTGACTGCCTCCCACCAGGTTCTGTTACCCAGAATCCCTTGCAAACATACAAAATTGTCAAAAAAACCACATTTTCCCCACATTTCTGTGGTGGAAAGTTCTGGAATCTGCGTGGATCCACAAATTTCCACCCACCCCGCGTTCCCCAAAGTCTTACGAGAAAAATGGTACCTCACTTGTGTGGGTCGGCCTAGTGCCTGCAACAGGAAACGGCGCAAAACGCAACGTGGTCACACCTCAATTTCGCAGTGAAAAATGACCCTTTTTTGGCAAAGTGCCTAGCTGTAGTTTGTGAACCCTAGCTCTGCCGGCACCTAGGGAAACCTACCAAACACACACATTTGTGAAAAGTAGACACCCAGGGGCTTCCAGGGAGGTATGGCTTGCGTGGATCCCCCAACGTTTCTTTACCCAGAATCCCTTGCAAACCTCAAATTTTAGCTGAAAAAATCACATTTTTCACACATTTGTGTGTGGAAAGTGTGGCATCACTGGCCTCACACAAATTTCCTACCACCCAGCGTTCCCCAAGGTCTCCCGATAAAAATGGTGCCTCACTTGTGTGGGAGGCCCAAGTGCCCGCGACAGGCAAGGGCCCACAACGTAGTGAGGCGCACCTCAAAATGGCCTTTCACAAAACCACCTGGTTTTGCAATGAGGGTCACCTGGGTTTTTGACCCTGTGCTCTGGCGGCCATCTAGGGAAACCTACCAAACCCACACATTTCTGAAAAGTAGACACCCGGGGGCTTCCAGGAGGTATGGCTTGTGTGGATCCCCCAACGTTTCCTTACCCAGAATCCCCTGCAAACCTCAATTTTAGCTGAAAAAATCACTTTTTCACACATTTTTGTGTGGGAAAGTGTGGCATCACGTGGCCTCACACAAATTTCCTACCACCCAGCGTTCCCCAAGGTCTCCCGATAACAATGGTGCCTCACTTGTGTGGGAGGCCCAAGTACCCGCGACAGGCAAGGGCCCACAACGTAGTGAGGCGACCTCAAAATTGCCTATCTCAAAACCACCTGGTTTTGCAAGAGGGTCACCTGGGTTTTGGCCCCGTGCTCGGCGGCCATCTAGGGAAACCTACCAAACCCACACATTTCTGAAAAGTAGACACCCGGGGGCTTCCAGGGAGGTATGGCTTGACGTGGATCCCCCAACGTTTCCTTACCCAGAATCCCCTGCAAACCTCAATATTTAGCTGAAAAAATCACTTTTTCACACATTTTTGTGGTGGAAAGTGTGGCATCACTGGCCTCACACAAATTTCCTACCACCCAGCGTTCCCCCAGGTCTCCCGATAAAAATGGTGCCTCACTTGTGTGGGAGGCCCAAGTACCCGTGACAGGCAAGGGCCCACAACGTAGTGAGGCGACCTCAAAATTGCCTATCTCAAAACGGATGTATGACGATAAATCGCACACCATCCCGCCGCGTGCTTTTACCACGCATATATAATATCGCACATGCCACAGCATCTGCAACTTTCACATCGCACTTCGTTGCAACGCCAATGCGTTGATTCCTATTGGCGAGTACATCACCTCGCAGACAAGGAAATCGTACGCCAATACAACGCGTTCCTTGTGATCCTGCCTCTACCCCCGCCCCCGCCGCCCCCACGACGCTAATTGTTCCATTTCTATCGTCCCGACTGTTTAATTTGTTTAATTACATTTCTGCGAAAAAAACCCCCACTGTTGTGAAAAAGTTATTGGGGGGTACAAAGGGGTCGCTGACCGTGTCTCCAGCGATGTTGTACCTTGAGAGGAAGATGCGCTGCAACCCACTTGCTACTCTGTTTTATATCCCTGGGTTTTGCTTCCAGTAGCCAGATTCTCTGGATACTATTTTGTGATATTATGCATGCTGCTTTTCTCCCACCTGAAAGATAGGGAAATGTGGTGCCTTGCTGATCACATCACTGCTTATCTTCATCTCCAATCAAGAAGCTACAAGATTTCCAACAACATTTCTTGCCCTTGTGGCTTTTCCTCCAAACTGGGGCCCCTTCACATATACTATTCTGTGCAGCTGGCCCCATGCCTACTCAAAGGAGTCACCATTTGTCTTGGCAATCAGGAAAGGCAATCAACTAACCTTCCCAGCTGTCTGTGACAGTAAATTATTACCACTGGCGAATTAAATTAATATTTTGCACACCTATCACGAACACCGCCTTCTCATCATACTGCTAGGCGCTCTGCCCCAAGACAAACAAAGCACACTTCTCTAGTCACTCACGCAGAGCACCAAAATGCGTCTCACACAGCAGCACAACACATATAACAGGGCTGCATTTTCCCGTTCCGAAAATGCGTTTCGGCGACCCACAAAGCGGTATGAATTCCTTTGTAAACTCTCCATTGTTGTAAGCTGCAATGTTGGTCTGCGGTCCCTGCAGCTGCTTCCAGCTGGGGACAGAATGTATTTTTATGAGGCCACATTCAGGTGTAACTTGAATCTGGAGAAAAGAAGCAACCTTTGTACATCTTCTTGGAGGTCCCTCTTTGCACAGTGCTTGTAAAATGGAGCAATGCAAGGGGGAGAGGAGTTGGCCTAAGGCTAGGGCGGTGTGCCTCGAATCTGGGGAACTGGGTTCTAGTCTCGACTATGATGCTGAACATCGTGTGATTCTGGGCAAATCACTTAATCTCCCAGTGCCTAACAAAAAATGAATGTGTCCTCATGTAATGCAACCGGTGCTATGTGAAGCGCTCTGATACCCGATTCGGGTCAAGTTCGCGCTATATAAAAGTCTGTAAAAAACAAAATGCATGTTATATTGATACCATGCAGTCGAATTCATAATAGTAAGCACACGAAGAACTTTTAGTTGTGTATGGAAAGTGAAATTATTCATTCATCTCCTGATTGCGTTTTACATTTGATGTTTTTAAAATTGTGGGTGAAGCTGTGGCATGCAGATAACATTAAGAAAGAGGGCTGTATAGCAAAAACAATAAGGAGCCATAACATCGGAACTAATGCATTACTCATCCCATTGGATCAAGTGCTTTTTCCTCTGCATAGAATTCATCTGTTTGTGTGAAAAATGAATTGCTATATATCTGCGATCCTTCTGGCACGGGTGAGGTTAAAGGAATATACCTAAAGTCAGTAAATGAGATTTTATTTAGGTTTTCCTCAGTGACATCCCTCTGCATCCGGACCGACTTACATAGACCTCTTGATTCATGGAAGGGGTTGCCCCAATTCTAGTTGTGCCACTGTCTTTGATTGACTGGCACAAGTCAATCAGCACTTCCCAACACCTTATAAATGAGGCACACCGAGTTATGGTTTTCCACATAATGAGTTTTCACGTTACCATCCACAGCTGTACTCATTCAGTCAACCTCTCTGAAAGATGAAATGCTGAGCTAGCTCCTAAAATATTCAAACCTTCGATGCACACGTTTTAATTATGTCCCTTTAAATTTGTATCACTTTACATATTGCCAGTGTGTGTTCGCTAGCTGCCTTAAGGGCTTTTAATTAGTACTTCCCTTAATGTAATAGGCACTAAAAGCGAGAGCTTTAAGGGAAATTGGGGGTGAAGGAATCGCCAGCGGAAGAGAAGGTACCTTGCAGCAAGTTATCGGAAAGTTGAGTTGTTGTGGCTTACGATGTTAGGCCTTACGATGTAAACGTCTAAGCGTTGCTGTGCCTTACGATGTAAACGCTTTGCGATGTTGTACCCGCGTTGTAATAGCACCGCGAAGTTATCTTTTCGTTGCAGTGGGTGTTCACCCTCAAAACCACCTGGTTTGCAGGAGGTCACCTGGGTTTTGGCCCTGTGCTCGGCGGCCATCTAGGGAAACCTACCAAACCCACACATTTCTGAAAAGTAGACACCCGGGGCTTCAGGAGGTATGGCTTGCGTGGATCCCCCAACGTTTCTACCCAGAATCCCCTGCAAACCTCAATTTTAGCAGAACAAATCACTTTTTTCACACATTTTTGTGTGGGAAAGTGTGGCATCACTGCCTCACACAAATTTCCTACCACCCAGCATTCCCCAGGTCTCCCGATAAAAATGGTGCCTCACTTGTGTGGGAGGCCCAAGTACCCGCGACATGCAAGGACACAAAACGTTTTGAGGCAACATCAACATTGCCTATCAAAAATGTTTTGGGCCCTTGCCTGTCGCGGGTACTTGGGCCTCCCACACAAGTGAAGCACCATTTTTATCGGGAGACCTGGGGAACGCTGGGTGGTAGGAAATTTGTGTGAGGCCAGTGATGCCACACTTTCCCACACAAAAATGTGTGAAAAAGTGATTTATCAGCTAAAAGTGAGGTTTGCAGTGGATTCTGGGTAAGGAAACGTTGGGGGATCCACGCAAGCCATACCTCCCTGGAAGCCCCCGGGTGTCTACTTTTCAGAAATGTGTGGTTTGGTAGGTTTCCTAGATGGCCGCCGAGCACTGGGCCAAAACCCAGGTGACTTCTTGCAAAACCAGGTGGTTTTGTGAAAGGCCATTTTGAGGTCGCCTCAATACGTTGTGGGCCCTTGCCTGTCGCGGGTACTTGGGCCTCCCACACAAGTGAGGCACCATTTTTATCGGGAGACCTGGGGGAACGCTGGGTGGTAGGAAATTTGTGTGAGGCCAGTGATGCCACACTTTTCCACACAAAAATTTGTGAAAAAAGTGATTTTTTCAGCTAAAAGGGAGGTTTGCAGGGGATTCTGGGTAAGGAAACGTTGGGGGATCCACGCAAGCCATACCTCCCTGGAAGCCCCCGGTGTCTACCTTTCAGAAATGTGTGGGTTTGGTAGGTTTCCCTAGATGGCCGCCGAGCACGGGGCCAAAACCCAGGTGACTCCCTTGCAAAACCAGGTGGTTTTGTGAAAGGCCATTTTGAGGTCGCCTCAATACGTTGTGGGCCCTTGCCTGTCGCGGATACTTGGGCCTCAAACACAAGTGAGGCACCATTTTTATCGGGAGACCTGGGGAACGCTGGGTGGTAGGAAATTTGTGTGAGGCCAGTGATGCCACACTTTCCCACACAAAAATGTGTGAAAAAGTGATTTTTTCAGCTAAAAGTGAGGTTTGCAGGGGATTCTGGGTAAGGAAACGTTGGGTGAACCATGCAAGCCATACCTCCTGGAAGCCCCCGGGTGTCTACTTTTCAGAAATGTGTGGGTTTGGTAGGTTTCCTAGATGGCCGCCGAGCACGGGGCCAAAACCCAGGTGACTCCCCTTGCAAAACCAGGTGGTTTTGTGAAAGGCCATTTTGAGGTCGCCTCAATACGTTGTGGGCCCTTGCCTGTCGCGAGTACTTGGGCCTCCCACACAAGTGAAGCACCATTTTTATCAAGAGACCTGGGGAACGCTGGGTGGTAGGAAATTTGTGTGAGGCCAGTGATGCCACACTTTCCCACACAAAAATGTGTGAAAAAGTGATTTTTTCAGCTAAAAGTGAGGTTTGCAGGGGATTCTGGGTAAGGAAACGTTGGGGGATCCACGCAAGCCATACCTCCCTGGAAGCCCCCGGGTGTCTACTTTTCAGAAATGTGTGGGTTTGGTAGGTTTCCTTGATGGCCGCCGGGCACAGGGCCAAAACCCAGGTGACTCCCTTGCAAAACCAGGTGGTTTTGTGAAAGGCCATTTTGAGGTCGCCTCAATACGTTGTGGGCCCTTGCCTGTCGCGGGTACTTGGGCCTCCCACACAAGTGAGGCACCATTTTTATCGGGAGACCTGGGGGAATGCTGGGTGGTAGGAAATTTGTGTGAGGCCAGTGATGCCACACTTTCTCACACAAAAATGTGTGAAAAAGTGATTTTTTAGCTAAAAGTGAGGTTTGCAGGGGATTCTGGGTAAGGAAACGTTGGGGGATCCACGCAAGCCATACCTCCCTGGAAGCCCCGGGTGTCTACTTTTCAGAAATGTGTGGGTTTGGCAGGTTTCCTAGATGGCCGCCGAGCACTGGGCCAAAACCCAGGTGACTCCCTTGCAAAACCAGGTGGTTTTGTGAAAGGCCATTTTGAGGTCGCCTCAATACGTTGTGGGCCCTTGCCTGTCGCGGGTACTTGGGCCTCCCACACAAGTGAGGCACCATTTTTATCGGGAGACCTGGGGGAACGCTGGGTGGTAGGAAATTTGTGTGAGGCCAGTGATGCCACACTTTCCCACACAAAAATGTGTGAAAAAGTGATTTTTCAGCTAAAAGTGAGGTTTGCAGGGGATTCTGGTAAGGAAACGTTGGGGGATCCACGCAAGCCATACCTCCCTGGAAGCCCCGGGTGTCTACTTTTCAGAAATGTGTGGGTTCGGTAGGTTTCCCTATGTGGCCGCCGAGCCCCGGGCCAAAAACCCAGGTGACCCCCTTGCAAAACCAGGTCATTTTGAGATAATGTGTTGTTTATTTCTGCAGCGTGAACATTTTGGCACAATATTGCAAGGAAAATGTGACAGACATTTTGAGGTTTGCAGGACATTGTGGGTACCATAACTTGTTGGGATCCACAAGAGAGATATCACCATGTACTCCCATGGGTGTTTCGTTTACGACAATATCTACAGTTGGTAGGTTATTCTTAGACGGAATGTACACCTTGGCAGACAGACTAAAAAGACAAAGATTACTGCACAGCCATCTATTCCTCAAGCACACACACATACTGGTTGGATTTGGCACGAGGGCAAGTGATGGTTCAGTATATACAATTTTATTAACAAGAGATTTCACAAAAATGAAATGCACTGTCAATAATTGAAAGGACAAAAAATGGAACCAGTGACTCGCAGCTCGTGAGCTGTAAAGCCACGTCAAGGCCCCAACCGCTTTACAGGCCATTCACACACCTTTCATACGTGCTACACACAAGACCATTCACACCCCCAGGCACGAAACAAACACATTACAACATTCACAAAAAGGGACAAGGTACACCCTGCTTGAGAAAGACAAAAAAAAATATTACTGCACAGCCATCTAATCCTCAAGCACACACACACATACTGGTTGGATTTGGCACGAGGGTGAGTGATGGTTCAGTATATACAATTGTATTAACAAGTGATTTCACAAAAATGAAATGCACTGTTAATAATTGAAAGGACGAGAAACTGAACCATTGACTCACAGCTCGTGAGCTGTAAAGCCACGACAAGGCACCAACCTCTTTACAGGCCATTCATACACCTTTCATACGTGTGACAAATACAAAACCATTCACACCACCAGCCGCGGGCCCATCACATTACAACACTCACACCAGCAGACAGCGCCATTCAAGGGCCCATCACTTTCACACGCCCACATTCCTAACACAACAACCACACAAGCTGATGGATTGCGTGGAGTGTCGCTCGGCTAGCAGTGTGTGTAGTGACCAGCAGCAAGTCACTACTCACACACTGCCAGCCGAGCGCCAGTCCACGCACACTGCCAGCCAAGCGCCACTCCACGCACACCGCCAGCCAAGCGCCACTCCATGCACACTGCCAGCCTAGCGCCACTCCACGCACACCGCCAGCCTAGCGCCACTCCACGCACACCGCCAGCCTAGCGCCACTCCACGCACACCGCCAGCCTAGCGCCACTCCACGCACACCGCCAGCCAAGCACCACTCCACGCACACCGCCAGCCAAGAACCACTCCCGCACACCGCCAGCCAAGCGCCACTCCACGCACACCGCCAGCCAAGCACCAGCCTACACACACCACCATCACATTTAGGATTTTTTTATACAAAAAGAAAACACAAACAAATTGCAAATAGATACAAATCTACTAACACAAAATCAGAAACATTGCACTAATGCCAACCTTGAAACAGAACAACAATTCTTAAACATTACAGACCAGGCAGTTCACTTTACCACTCATGGTTGCTCCCAATAATTCTTTTGCTTGTGGTACGCTCTATAACAAGCAGGCACACACAGCCCAGGGTTAGAAGGACACTCAGGGCAGTACATACGAGTCTCCTTCCGCGTACCTCTTCGACAACAGACTCTACATCTCCTAGTGGGAAAGTCTTTTGAGAGTGTAGGAGGAATGTGATCAGGAAAGTGGCGATCTTTCAATCGAGCCACATCCTCCACCACTCCAACTCTAGGAACACTTGCCTGTTCCACAACAACAAGGCTGCCTATGACAGACTCCTGAAACTGAACAAAAGTCAACTTTGACGCAGGAGAACACTCCTTGAACACAACAAAAGCATTGAAAGTTGCTAAATTGAAGAGATGGATGGCCAACTTCTTATACCAAATGTAAGACTTACGAATAGCAGTGTAAGGTTCCAACCTCTGATCTACTCTATCAACACCACCCATGTGCTTATTGTAGTCTAAAATGCACACAGGTTTGCGCACTTCAGCAATCTGACCCCAAACAGCCACAGGTGAAGTACTCTCATCTTGGATGGTAGTCAGCATGTACACATCCCTCCTGTCCACAAATTTCACAGCTAGCAGTTCCTCACTACGCAAGGCACTGCACTGTCCCCTCTGAAGTTTTTTGCAAACAAGCTTTTGGATAACCTTTACGGTTAGAGCGGATTGTGCCACAAGCAAAAGTGTCCACTTTGAACAATTCCTTAAACAATTGCACAGCAGTGTAGAAGTTATCAAGGTACAAATGGTGGCCTCTGTTAAACAGTCCTCTAGCAAGTTCCCACACAATTTTCTCTGAAACTCCTACTAAAGTGGACGGACAACCAGGGGGTCAATAGTGGAATCCCTACCAGTGTACACACGCAAATTAAAAACATATCCTGTCCTACTCTCAGACAACATATACAGCTTAATTCCATAGCGTGCCCTCTTGCTAGGAATGTACTGCCTAAAACCAAACGGCCCTTGAACAGCACCAAAGACTCATCAATAGATATTTCTTTCCCTGGAGTATAGATCTCTGAAAATCGATCTACAAAGTGATCAAGAACAGGCCGAATCAAGAACAGACGGTCACATTCAGGGTGATCTCGTTGCAACGCCAAACCATTATCAACAAAATGCAGCATCCGAAGCAAAAGTAAATACCGATCACGAGTCATAACTGCAGGAAATATGGCCGTTGCCATCAAGGGACTGGTAGACCAATATGAACCCATGGACGGCTTCCTTATC
The DNA here is from genome assembly GCA_963921515.1 of Calotriton arnoldi. Lineage (NCBI taxonomy): Eukaryota > Metazoa > Chordata > Amphibia > Caudata > Salamandridae > Calotriton > Calotriton arnoldi. The sequence continues at coordinate 394,087 of CAWUFW010009995.1, forward strand.
AAACCCATCAAAAAGTCAAACCCAAAAACTTCTTCATCTCTTCCAGATTTGTGGGACTCCACCGGGTAGCTCTAGAATGGGGCCTAAGTCTGGCACTGTTGTCCCTCAAAACTGTTCAGCATACAAATTAGTCTGCTCAACAATCTCACCCAAAAATACATCATCCATAAACAACTGAAAATACTGTATAGGCAAATAATGTTCACAATCCACTCTACACCCTGCATAACCACTAAAGGCAGGCAACACCGGCTGCACCATGTTTGGATCAACCCAGAGTCCAGCACTTCCAGTAGGAAGCCTAGCAGCCCCAGGCTGCAATCCAGATGCCTCTTGCACCATCGGCACAGTAGTATCCTCCTCTAAATCAGGCACTTCATCTGCACTGAGAGTACCTTCATCAACCGATGATTCCATGTGGAGAGAAAACTCACTGCCTGAATCTTCCCCTCCTCCTCTCCCTCAGACGCACTGTCAGTCTCATAATCCTGCTCAGAGGAAGATTCAAAAGCAAACCAACCACCTGCTGAGCAGTAATTCTACGGCTAGCCATAATGCTTACTAATAAAGGTTACTTGTCAAACAAGTCAACAACAACAAACCCTTTGTAAAAAAAGAAATAAACAAAATGTAGCTTTATCACAAAGACCTATATACTCCAACACTATACCACTCACGTGACAGAAGCAGCTAGACTCACCACCACCTACTCTGCACAGACACAGTAAGGATCAACAATATCCCACTAAAAAGAAGAAGAAAAAAATTACACATAAGACAATGCAAAACATCGCAAAGAATTTCATGCTCTGAACACTAACAAATATGCTGCCATTATGGCACCACTTACAAAAATTCATTCATGCATGACAATAATACTCATTTGGAGTACACACAACAAAAATATTTTTCTTACCAAATAAATGCAATTACGCAAAACTGCAGAACCACCACTGCCGAAACCGCAAACAGGAATCAAAAGCTTTACACTAGAATAAAAAGGAGAAAAAAACATTACAATCACATATGCAAATAATGCACTAGTCCACACACAATCCACCAGCCAAGCTAAGGGGTAGGTGGGCCTAACAGTATAAATAAAATATTCACCTCCGTAAAAGGGGAGCAACCCTTGCCCTTTGGCCACTCCCCAACACAAAAATTAAAAAAAACTGGTGTCTAGTGGCTTCTGCCCTCCTTGGGGGCAGATGGGCCTAAAAACATACTGCTATTCTGCCACCCAAGGGGTCACTCTCCACAAATAAAAGCCTGGTGGACTAGTGGGAAGATACCTTTATCTTCCGCACACGATCTCTCACTACTCAACTCTACTCTCAACTCTATTCACAACTGGATGTTAGCTCACCAACTCATTCTGAATCCCGCCAAAACTGAATTCCTCCTCCTCTCTACCTCTCTCTCACCTCCTCCTGTTCAATCTTGGATGGATCAGCTGAACCTACTCAACAACAAACCCATCATTGTTGACAGCGCTAAATCCCTAGGTGTCATTCTTGACAAAAGACTCAACCTAATCTCCCACATCAACTCTATTGCTAAGAACGCACGTTACCAGTTGCGCCTTCTACGGGGGATCCGTCGGTTCTTCCCGGAGAAAGACTTAAAAACCTTGGTACAATCTCTGGTTCTCTCAAGACTGGATTATTGCAATTCTCTTCTGACGGGCCTACCCAAATCCCACCTCTCCCTTCTCAAATCCATCCTCCATTCAGCAGCTCGCCTCATTTCAGGGTCTAAACGAAGCGACCACGTCACTTCTATCCTCTCTTCGATGGCTTCCGATCGAGGCAAGATCGATTTACAAAACTGCCTGCATCACACACGAAGCCTTACACACCTCCTCCCCTCGTTACCTGGCAAATAAATTGAAATTGTCTCTCTCTCTCTCTCTCTCCTCTCCCTCCCTCCCTCCCTCCCTCCCTCGTGCCTAGTGGGCATTCCTGCTGCACGATCACATGATCGTGCAGCAGGAATGCACAAAGAGGCATCGGGGAAAGGAAAACCCTTTCCTTTCCCTCAATGCCTCTTTTGATACAAACCCCCTCCCCGAGCCAAACCTCACCTGATTTCCCCGACGCGCTGGAAGCAAATGGCTTCCAGCGCGTCGGGAAGAAAGGAAACCCTCAATGATGTCAGCGCGCCTCGCGCGCTGACGTCATTGATGGGGCGGGGAGGCAGGGGAAGCCCTTCCCCTGCCTCCCCAAAAAAACTAACGATCGGATTCCCACGGGGAGCGCCAGCGCTTCCCCGTGGGTGAGTCTTATGACGAGCTGGACTCGTCATGAGCACACGAGCACTGTGTGCCATGACGAGTCCAGCTCGTCATAATCACCGAAGGGGATAAAGGGTCAGAGCAGGATCTCAGCGGCAGACGAGGAGAAGGAACCTCCTGGTCACAGGAACTACACGAGCATTGCGCTCGAGAAATTCAAGGATGCAAAGACCTCCATCAAGGATTACAGCTAACTTTTCAGGGTGTAAAGGGAGAGAAGCCACATCTGCTTAACCACGCTCACGAATTCTACACGAGAATTGCGCTCGAGAAAATGAAGGATGCAAAGACCTCCATCAAGGATTACAGCTAACTTTTCACGTTGGAAATGGAGAGAAGGCACATCTGCTTAACCACGCTCACGAATTCTGCACACCTGCCCTGCATATTTATCCAAGAAGATGCCACCGTTTTGTGCAATACCTCTACTCAACTGTAGTACTGTCTACTGGCTAATCAGTAAGTGTTACCTCGTTGGGTAAATGTATAGTGACTTTCCTACACTACAGCTGCGTAAAGGACCAGAAGAATTGTCTCCAGTGACCTGTGTGTCTGTAATTTTGCCACCGCGCCAAAAGCGCCGGGAACCTTTGATTAAGCTGTCCATCATAGTGGGGAAAGGGCGGGCAGACGTTGCATACCGCTAGTGTATGTGTGGCGGGGCCAAACGGGCGGGGCTTCTAGGCCCGTTCACATGCCTCTTGTTTATAAAGGGTCAGAGCACGATCTCAGCGGCAGACGAGGAGAAGGAACCTCCTGGTCACAGGAACTACACGAGCATTGCGCTCGAGAAATTCAAGGATGCAAAGACCTCCATCAAGGATTACAGCTAACTTTTCAGGGTGTAAATGGAGAGAAGCCACATCTGCTTAACCACGCTCACGAATTCTACACGAGAATTGCGCTCGAGAAAATGAAGGATGCAAAGACCTCCATCAAGGATTACAGCTAACTTTTCACGTTGGAAATGGAGAGAAGGCACATCGGGCGGGGCTTCTAGGCCCGTTCACATGCCTCTTGCCCTCCCTCCCTCCCTCCCTCGTGCCTAGTGGGCATTCCTGCTGCACGATCACATGATCGTGCAGCAGGAATGCACAAAGAGGCATTGGGGAAAGGAAAACCCTTTCCTTTCCCTCGATGCCTCTTTTGATACTAAACCCCCCTCCCCGAGCCAAACCTCACCTGATTTCCCGACGCGCTGGAAGCAAATGGCTTCCAGCGCGTCGGGAAGAAGGAAACCCTCAATGATGTCAGCGCGCCTCGCGCGCTGACGTCATTGATGGGGAGGGCGGGGGAGGCGAGGGGAGGCAGGGGAAGCCCTTCCCCTGCCTCCCCAAAAAAACCTAAAGATCGGATTCCCACGGGGAGCACCAGCGCTTCCCCGTGGGTGGTCTTATGACGAGCTGGACTCGTCATGAGCACACGAGCACTGTGTGCCATGACGAGTCCAGCTCGTCATACGCACCGAAGGGTTAAACACCAGTACAATATATATTTTTGGGTACTTAGAATTTTTTTTTGTGGTACATAGTATCTAGTAGGGACCCGCTTGGTAATTTTGTTTGAACCTTCCCTGTCCCTGATTGGACTTGAAGGGTATCTCCCTTGTTTTTATTGTTTTTCTTAATAAATGCTGTGCACATCGCCGAGATGCCCCTGGGTGAGTTGTGCGCTATATTAAATATAAATAACATAACATAACATCAGCATCAATTGCGGAAAGCAAAGCTTAACTATCTGTGCGCTGTACATGTCAGCTAGTCAACACGCCTTTGCCTGTTTTTGTAGTACCGCTTATATTTTCATCACGTGACACACATACATTAAAGCAAGCAGTGTATGTGAGTGATCCAACTCTCTCAACGAAGGCTGGCACACGATTCAACGGAGACTAGAACACAAGTCCCTTTCCTTTTTAGAGTTATCATGTGATCGTGTGCTGCATACGCCAGTCTCAGCTAGTACACTTCTCACAAATCCACCTTCCTCTTTAAAATGCCCAACAAATGTCTACGTAGCCTGCAATCACGCTGCCTTTCCATGCATAAGTATGAGTTTAACGCTCTCTGTCACACTTCCGTCTATGTCGGCTGTATTAGCTCTGCATTTCAAAGCTGACGGACTCTGAGCTGTACACCAACACTTTTTCCTCAAATAAACCTCACCAATGTACCAGCGCAATGCTGACAGTCGTGTTGAGTTTGTTTTTTCATGTGCCACAACTTCAAACACCACCCCTTCAGTACCTCGCGTTTGTCGTACCCAGGAGGTGTCGCAAAAAGGAAAACTTCTTCCACCAAGACACATGGGTCCATGTCAGCAGCGCACTCGTAACTCATTGGCAAGAACAGTGTTGTACTTCAAGGATGAGAAATACAGCACGTAAGGTAAATTAAGTTGTTTATTTCACATGGTACAGCGAGCTGCTGGTGGCACAACAGTCAGCCTCCAACTGCCCAGATTCAAACAGTTATTCTATGTAGAACCATGGCATAACAATGCCAGGGTTCAACGAGTCCACACATGAGTCACTATTAATACATGAATCACTAAATAAACACATTCCGTTTCAGGCCTGCACTGAAGCTACTGTACAGGAAACGTAATGAAAGCAGTAGCTTGCATTTTTTACTGCAGCTTTTTCTCAGCTTTTACATGCACATTCACGCCACATAAAAAGGAAATGTTTTAAAGCACCAGTAAAGATAGCAAGACACTTCTTTGATCTATTAAGACAGAGAGGGGCATATGTACAAGCCCCTATCGCCACCACAACGTCACCTATAGTGACGTTGTGGTGGCGATAGGGGCTGCGCCTTATGTACAAGGCAGCGTTAAGCCACTTAAAGTGGCTTAACGCTGCCTTGTACATAAGGCCCCCTTTCATGCTATGGTCAGCGTGAAAGGGGTGGGCAGTGGGTGTTGCGGTGGGCGTCCCACCGCAACACCCATTCATTTTGACGCTGCCCCCTATGTACAAGGGTGGCGTACATAGGAGGCAGCGCCAAAATTAAGACCAGGTAAAAACTGGTCTTAAGATGGCGAAACGAGGAGAAATGCATTATTTCTCCTAATTTTTGCTTTTTCCATGTGTGCTGCCTTGTGCAGCACAAATGGAAAAAGCAAAATGCCATTGTTTGTTTATGTACAGGAAGGTGTACCTTCCTGTACATAAACAAACTTTAAAAAAAAAAATACAATTTTGTCACTTTCATGTGTGCTGCATGAAGCAGCACGCATGAAAGTGGCAGAATGGCATTTCTAGGATTGTTTATGTGCAGGAAGGGACACCTTCCTACACATAAACAATCCTCCCCTGCACGCAGACACCCTTGCACTCTGGTGCAAGGGTGCCTGCGTTGGCGCTAAGTTGCTAAACTTAGCGACATCGCAGGGGGAAACGCAAGGCTGCACCACATTCTTGTAAATATGGTGCAGCCTTGCGTTTCAGAAGTGGAGGAGAGAGGCGTTAAGCCAGGAAGGCTAACGCCTCTCTCCTCCACTTCCTTGTACATATCCCACAGAGATAGGGATAGTTGTTTCAACTGCAGCCGCTTACCATGCTGTCACATAGATAATATGTGAGATAATTCACCATGAACATACTTTGTGACAAGGTGAGACCACATACACGGATGAAAGTCATGCCAAACAAGCATTATCTGAGTTCAACTAATCGGACCCTGAGTGAAGGCTGCTCTCGCACAACCACACGAGTAAAAAGCTTATAACTAACTGCATCTTGTATTTAACTTACTATCAATGCACACATAAAAGCTGCAGCAAAGTATTTTATACTCTTCCAATGCCAAGCTTGCAAAAATGTAACATTTTTCAAGGTAGTGGTTCTCTATTGAAAGAATGTGACTCAGCCATCAGCTCCGAATACAATGACTAATTTCCTTCCCTCCATCGAGCCAGCTGCAGGCAATGAGTTTGAACCGCGTCCACATGGAAATAGGCCAAGCACGTTAAATGTTAGACCTCTATTTCACAACTCCCCGCAGAAATTGTCCAAATAATATAGCTGAAGTGCTTTCTGCATGCTGTGTAACCTGACTCTTGGCATCTTGATTCATTCATTGCCCTTTTCTGCTGCGTGCACAGTCAGGAATGTACTACACACTAACTTTTAATAGGATCAATTTGGTGGAAAGGTTTGTCTTTTTCTAGCTGAACTAGAATTTAAATAGGAGAACAACAAATGGAATGCTCATCTGCTCGTGCAAATCAAGCACTTTATGTGCGTTTGTGGTTGTTGACTGATAATAAATGCTCGGTGCAAATAAAACACATAGAGAAACAGCGGGGCATATTAGCAAGGGCCATATCGCCGCTTTAGCGGCACTTTTTGACGCTAAAGCGGCGATATTTCTATCGCCCTATTAGCAAGCTGTCGCTAACAGCTGTTAGCGACAGCTTTATAGCGAGCGACCGTTTTGGTGCCGCTTTGCATGTCAGCGATATATATCGCTAATGACATGCAAAGTAGGCGTTCCCAACTAAAGCGACTGAAAACAGTCGCAAACACAACTTCCCCCTATTAGCAATGCCCGCGAAGCGATAAAAATATTCGCGCTAAGCGCGATTATCGCTGGAATCTAACACCTGCTAAAAACCTGACTTAACCATTCTAGTCAATGGGAGGTGGATTGTAAGGTTAGGTCCTCACGTGCCTATTAGCAAGCTTTTCATTAGCGTGTTGCATTTATCGCTGGATTTCTTGCGCTATTGTTGGGTTTCGCCGCTATCGCTGGATTTTTTATCGCCTTGGAGATAAGCGTTGATAATAACGCGTTATCTCCGCGATGAAATACAGCGATAACCGGCAATAAAAAAAACAGCGCTAAGCGCGCTTTGCGATAATTATCGCAATTCCTTGGTAATATCCCCCAGCGTTTTTTCAAGTTGCAGAAAAATAGACTCGGAGCCTCTCAGACATGTTTGCTAGAAAAGACACAAGGCGTTTGTCTTGAATGTCCTCTTCAGCAGAAAACACTATAGCCTTACCTTAAATTAGAACACTAATGTCGGGATGAGCATAATGTGATTATGTCATACTGTTCAGTCAATGTGGGTCTCTCCCCAACTGTGGTAGGTGGATTGCAGCAGTCTCCCTGCCCTTTGCATGGCTCAGGAGGCAGACTCATTTATTTGTCCAAGCATGTTCACAATGTTCTTTCTGGAAGCCACTCTTGACTCTGCATACATTTTCCCAACTCTATGGGTGAAACAAACCATATCAACAGTTACTTCACCTCTGATTTAGTTTCTAGCACGTTCTCTGAATTTCCTATTCAGCCCAAGTCTTTAACATCATTCTTTCACAAGATAGCTTCTATTCAAACTTTCCATGAAGAAAAAGGAATTTCTACACTTGGTTCCAAAGCCATCATGGTCACTCTTGCAGTCTGTAATGTTGTTGCATCTCAACCTATCATGGCAATGCTACTTCCTGTACATTGGGCTATGCTTCCTCTGTTTCCTACTTCCTGTATGTTCAATAAAGCGAGTTGGAACTCTCAGTACTCCTGCACTGCAAATGCTCTAGTAACTGTGGTTCTCTCCTGGTTATTTGCTCCTGGTTTCCGGTGCTGTCCTGCTTCATCTCCTGAAATGTTGCTTCTTCTCTTAGAATATTTGCTTCATTTCCTCGAACCCTGAACCATCTACTGGAGTCCTGCTCCTGCTGAACCCAGTCCTCATCTTCTTCGATCCAGATTTTGAGATTGCCTGGTTCCGTAACAATTCGCTACTTTGAATTTCCTGTCTGCTCTGAAGATTTTATGTTGCAACACATTTTCCTCCAATCAGTGCCCCCTCAAAGAGACACCTGTTGCTTTCATGTGATGTTCTAAGTGTTAAGCAACACAAAGGCTCCTTCTGGCATCTTCAATGATAGAAGGTGTGACTGTTAAATGAGCTATTTATGGGTAATGCTGCTTGTTTATTTTTCTGTGCTGCAAAAATCCTAATCTTGAGGTACATCATCACAAAAACTGAGCAAATATTATCTGTCACTATTAGTGGGGGGGGGGTGCAAGCTTTGTTCACTAATTGTTATCCTAATTCGGGATTATTGCAGCATATGGAATGATTGCCCAAATCTGGGGAAATTAAACATACAATGGAAAAAGATAACCAAGATATACTTTGCATCCTCTATTATACTTTCCAAAGGGTTCTTAGAAGGATATTATGGACTTTCGGCAGCTAAATTTGTGCTTGTTTTATTAGTCATTAGGCAAGCAGAAGTATTGAATTTCCAATGAAACTTTGACTGCCAATCCTGACATGCTGCCCGGTGAAGGCCAACTGGAACACAAGCAGAACAGATGGAACTAATAAACTGAATAAAACATATATTTTCAAATGGAAATATGTTAATGGTCATTTAGTTCATGCTCTCCCTTGCCCAGTTTAGATGTATTAAATATATTCCCTTGAATAGGCATGAGCAGTTCATAAATGAACATTTGCTGTAATATGTGGAATAAAAGCAGCATTTGAAACAAAAATAACAGGAGTTGAAATGGAAACTCTTGCTTATCTCGCACACTGCCTTCACGAACTGTACAGGAGGTGTAATATCCGTGAAGCATGACAATGTGGTGATTGCAGAGCTTGCTTCACATTGGCCAAATTGTTCTACCGTCTTGAATTATTGGTATTCATCACAAGCAGAAAGCAATCTCTAGGGCTTAATAAATCAAAATAGAAGACGCAAATATTTCCACTGATAAATTAATGTTATCTTGTACTTTTTTCAGCATTGGCCAATAGCTTATTACATTTAGAAGTATTTAATTCTAGCACACACTGTAAATCTAATTGCCTCAGGGTGACAGGTTAACCAGGAACTAATTAATAAAGCACAGAAATGTAGACGAGGGTGAGCTAACCCTTTATGCCAACTGTGGAAAAAGACTCAGGAGCCAGTCAGATATCTTGACCAAGCTGGAAAGTGTTTACATTTTCCTAAAAAAGACAGTGGGTTATTACAATGTCAGGTGACAGCATGGTACACATCTTTGGCCCAGCATAGTGAATCTACCATCTACCAGAAACAAATAACACAAGACCTGACGACCAGCATTATCAAATGTCACAGAACATGTCTTCACATATGAAGTTGGTCCATAAGATTTATTGAATTGTCCATACTCTCATTTAAGGATAAGAATGAGCAACTTAAAATTAAGGATGCTTTCAAAGGGCAGCAAACCAATTTTCCGAATTTCTTGAGACATATTCTATAAAGTGTTAACTTCAAGGATCAGATGAACAACAGTGCTGTGCAAGTCCTGGAACTAGCCTACTTGGTATGCTGGCAGTCTTTCCAATAGAGACATGGTGAAATTAGCTCTACCCACCATTCCTTGATGGTGTTCAGCACTTATATATTGGAATGTAATCGTAGGTGGTCTAGAGGAAAGAAGGCAGCTAGAACTAGAGTTCTAATGTGGACTTGGATGTTGATATCAGCATCCCAAATGACCCCCAAATGATGCTCTTTTTTAGTAAATAATGTAACAGGCAGAGATAGATAATTTTTCTCTGAGTGAATCATATGATTAATTTAGGTCATACCTGACTACAAAGCAGTAAAATTAACGTAAACAATATCATACATAAAAGAATTACATTTATGCAGGTTCCAGTTTTAAAAAGTGGTTTGTTAGCAGCATAAACTGGTCTAAACTGGGGTGGCATGGTGAGCAAACGAATGATGGATTTAACCCAGATCTCTTGACTGGGGGTGAATGTTTTGATTTGTTCTACATTCCGTCCATCAATTGTGTGTCTTTTGTTAGCAGTTTAAACCACATTACTCTGTTGGTATCACACAACAACAAGTGCTCATAGGTTTAATTTGACCCCTTGCAAAAGACCACTGCCAAAGCTCAGTGAATAGACAGTGCAAGAGTACATGGTGGTGAGTTGGTATACAAGCAACTGCACAGTTCCTAATCCATTGCAACAGGCCCGTATACATATGAGCCATGGGATGGCTATGAATTAGGTTTGGATCATATGTCAATGATGTTTCGACCTCACTTTGAATCCAGGGGTTTCATCAAGACATAATTTTAATGGGGGACATCTACAGTGAATTAGGGACAAAATATCAGAACCTGCTCAATGGGAAATTCTCAGAATGACCTGAGTGGGCCATAGATTGCCTGCTGGAGCCCAGAGTGATAATAGAAACCTTTGGGCAGACTGTGTCGGCAGCATGCAGGGTGTATAGGGAAATAATCACCTCAGGGTACATAGACCTGACGGCGGTAACAGAAACAGAAAACAAGAGATATCCAGTCAGTGTAGAGGGAAGGGCATGAGTCTCACTCCATAAAACAAAACAAAGAGTAATTAATAAAGAGATTAACTGTGTTAAAGATGAAATAATAGCCGAGAAATGCTCAAGAGGCACACAGGATACTTTGCCTCATCGATAATCAATAGATAATGACCGCTGGGACCAAGGTTTATGACCCTATTGAAGGTTGCTCGCAATGGGAGTCAATAATTTGGCAGCATGGCAAGATTTCCTGTTGCTGTCAGGCCGAAGGCTCTGAGAATGGAGCACACCAATTTCAAAGATGGTGGCTCTCGGGTGCAAGGCTAGCAACTCATATGCGTTTTAGACAAATTAACTCTTTGGACGAAAATGATGTAAGGAATGCAAAGGCGATACACCTACACTCTGGGTAAGAGAAAGAAGCAGGAAACTGGACTGAGCCACGAATCTTAATTTAGTGCACCAGAAGTGTAAGTTTATCTAGACTGGAGACAACTATGGGCCTCATTACGATGTGACTCGGAAAGCCTCCGTAGGTCGGAGGCTTTCCAAGTCACATCATAGGTTTCACTTCCTACCGCCGCATTGCAATGCATGAGGTTGGAAGTGAAACCAGCTGGTCATTCTGGCTGGATTCCGACGGGCTTTAGGAGCTCGTCGGCCAGTCAGAGCCCTCAGGACTCTATTGAGGCTAAACACTTTACGTGGATTTGTCTAAACAAACAAATAGGTATCTCTCATGTTAAAGATAACTTACTCATAAAAGATTTTTTTTTTAAACTCAGCATGTTGTACAATGACACACTGCATCTCAGATTTGTTTCATTGTCCATTCAGTCTCTCCAACATCATCACTGAGTATGATAATCCACCATCTATTCAATAAGATACACCTTGCAGTACAAGAATTCTTGTCAAAAAACGAAACCTACAAAAAGCAGGAATTCAATATGATTTACTTTACCCCACCAAGCTTCCAATCACAGTTAAAGCCAGGGACATGTGTTTACTGTCGCCAAACAAGCGACCAAATTCTTTCTTAAAAATCTTGCAAATTAGCACGTGGGCACTGCGGTGGGTCCCAAATCCCTCAGTGACAATGATTGAACACCGGTTATGCTGCCTAATGGACCTTACAGATGAGATGCTCCTCAGTATGCTGCTATCGCTGACAGAGCTGGCGATTTTCACAGCTCCCTGATACCTTGTAAACTGACATGACCCCTGCATCTTGATCAAAGTTTTACTGAGTTCCATTTACATAATTCTGCCAATTACATGTGGAGCAAACCACTGCACTTTGACTTCAAAGATAATGAATGTAAGGCACTATAGAAAAAAGCATCACTGGCTACTCAGTATGCCCCTATCACACACACCCACCTGCTCACCTACTGCAGAAATGGTCTATCCGGCCACCTGTTATAAAGCTCATGGTTAATAATTTTGTTTGTTCTTGTTACTATTTCAACCAGGTCTGGTTTTGGTTCACATTATGCTGGTTGATTGTAACGGCATGGCGATGAGCCCCTCAGCTCTTCTTAATGGGAAGGTGTCTGACTGTTGTTACTGGGAGGCAGGAGGGGTTAGATTTTTTTCTCTCATTGATCTTTTTCCTCAGAGATGGAGGCCGATTAGAGAGTTTGTAACTACCAAAACTACCAAGACACCTGTCATACTACTAAACACCTTCGACCCACCACCTCACAAATTGATAGTATTCACTTTCAGAGCACTCTTCAACTTTAACCAAATATCCTACTACAATATACCCTCCTGCTAACTCTACATGTGTCCTTTTAATGGAATATGAGGGTTATGCTTGCTAGGGACTGGCATACCTCAGCAGACCTGGTGAAGATATTGGCATACTGCAAGAGACACACCATACGTGACACAATGTATCTGGATGTCTTGGTAGGGTCATTAAGACATGATACTCATATGTATGAGGCGCAGTAATTGTGATTCATAAGGGCTTTCCTCTAAGAATTAATGTGACTATTTAAGATAACAAGGACATATATATATTATCATTCAGGCTACCCTGATAGGCTTTGGTATTGTTATAGTATGGACCAGCCGCAGCCGCTGCAGGTGAGATCGGTGGGGCTGGCTGGGGGGGGGGGGGGGTGGATTTTGAGAGACGACCACAAGGGAAAATTAAATAAATAATTAATTTTCCCTTGTGGTCGACTCTCGAAATCACCCCCAGCTGGCCCCACCGATCTTACCTGCAGCGGCCGCGGCTGGTATGGACATATGGGCCAAACACCAATAGCTAATACTCTTTCCATTAGTTGTGAGTGAAAGTCACACAGCTCGGCCCAAAGGCAACCATCTGTGGAGGAGACCTGAACATATTGTGGAACTAATAGGACTGATTCAGTACAAAGTCCTGATTGCCACCTTACAACTGCAAACAATCATAACTGACTTTAACACAGTTGACATCCGGTGGACTAGACATCCTGGGTATCTACTAGAAGGCATATGTGTTACAGATGCACACAACTCATGGTCCATGATTGACTATTGATTGGCCTCGAGAGATGTTGGCGCCTGGACCACCAACATCGAACACAAATCTAGAACACTACCTGACTACGCCCCCATTTTGCTGGAGATATCTGTTCTAGGGTTACATCATAATGCCCTTACTTGGAAACTTAAATGAAAAAGAGGGAAACCCCTCAGACCAAGGGGAAGGAGTTACATAAATCGAATATCTAACCTGCTCCCCGTAGTTATACCACACCTCTTGTACTTCAAATGCCTACACTCTCATTGCAATCAGAACACTCCCACATGTAATTATGAACATAACACAACCAAATACACAAGATGTTAAAAAATATACACATGGCCTAACTCTCATTACATAGTTACAAAAAACAATCATTAAAACACATATTATAAAATTGCATATACAAAGAGAACAAAATCAAGGAGGATCTTCCAAAGACAACACTATTCGTCTTTCAATATGTGCACCTCTACTTCTTGAATCACACTATGCCTATGATGGGCCGCCCAAAGGCTTACCTTCTGCAGGAGGCCTATGATGCATCTGTCGCTAGGGAGGTCCTAGTACCATTGGAGTTTCCACAAAGAGGCTAAAAGGTTACTAACACAATGCCACCAATCCCTCTGGGAAAATATCTTCTCAATGCGAACATTCAAGGAATCATATGCCAATCCAGATGGTACCATAGCCTCTCACATTGGACAGGAAGGGGCTGACGTTATAGGAACGAATGAGTCCAGGCAAGCGATAATGATATGTAAAGTGGATTATAGTAGATCTCAGTTTGGGAGGATATGATGTGTTGGAACAAAACTCTGTACCCCAAAAGCAAGGCACCCCAAAAGTTACCTCAAATAGTGTTCCCATATTTCACAAGATCGGGGACGGTGTCAAACCTTAATTTCATGAGGCAATGTCCCAGAGTTAAGGCACCTCCCCAAAGCATCAAAATCAGGAAGAAATACAATTCATGAAATAATTCCAATTTAATATTGATTGGGCTCACTCTAACCGAGTTCTAGGTCAAAGTAAAGTTAAAGGGTTTTATTACAAAATTCAAAAGTGAAGCGATACAGAGTCAATGTCATGAGGGCTCTCAGTGCATAGTTATGCAGAGTATGCCACAATCTAAAATTATTCTAAGTCCCAAGTAGGCAGCAAAATAAAAAGGAAAACAAACAGCTTCCACAGCAGAATTCAGGAAAGCTCTTGGCCCACACCCAAAATAAAGGGTTTTTATATATTATTCCTGCATATGAAATCAAATTTGTGCAGATTCATCATGGTGTAAGCAAATGTATAATTTCTTCATTAAATCAGAGCACTTTAAAACTAAACATCATATTGCCTTAAGACTTAAGCATAACCCACTATATGAATAGTTATTTAGCACCCTCTATGCTAATGTCATCCGGAGAAGTTCGAACAGAACAAGATACATTAACAATAATATGTTATGTGAATGAATGGGTCTCAATGAACAAGTGGAAGAAGTTGAAACATGTTACAAATTATATCTGAACAGGGGATTGTCTATCCAGGGTAGAACAACAATAACAGTGGAGAATAACCCAATACATTTCAGCTTCACTGTGCTCTACAGAGCTTGTAGAGAGAAGACGTGTGCTGTGGGGGAAAGGACAGAAAGAGTGACAGACATCACTTCCATCTTCACCAAGATGGCGTTTTACACAGAAATATGACCTAGTTGACATAGGTTAGGAAAATCCGCTTCTACACATCATAGGAAATTCGTTTCAAAGGCAATCACATTATATCAGTCTGTAAGTGAGAAATTGTGTGTGTAAATGCACACTTCCCCTGTTAATGAAATACAAACCCATAAAAATATTTAACAGAATTTATTGTTTAAAATGATTAAAGTAAAAAATAAACAACATCATTTGAACAGGGCAGTGGACTCAACTTAACGTTTTACAAATGACAGTGATATTAAAATCGAAACTAACCGAGTGATCCAAATTAGTTATTTAAAATGATGAACATATTTTTGACTCCGTGGTATTCTCACTTGAGAATGATTGACATGAAAACAATGGAAATAAAATTTAAGTTTTTCATTATTTTGGTGCGTTTCCATGTATTAAGGATGCATAAATCAAGTAGGCAATGGTTAGTCTGGTTTCGGAGGTCAACAGAGCAGTGTGAAAAGAAGATCGTTTTACAGAGAAGTTGCAATGTCAGTCTGAATGTCTGGTGAACATTATTCACTGTCACAGATGCTCCATGATTTACAAATCTTATCTTCAGTATTATTATTCTAACATGTGTACAATTCTCCTGAATGTTGGTATTCATGCCTCTTCTTTCTGTTCATGCTTCCTTTCTGAAGCAGCATAAGGTATTCCTCTATTTCGTCCATTTATCACGAATCAAATGTAAGGTAGGAGCTATTTTTACACTGCATACATAGGCACGCAAAGTGGGTATTATTTAGCTCTGTGAAAATAAAAGAAGTGGTTTTACTTCAAATGTAAAGTAAAAGGAGCAAGGGTTAATCGTTATGACAATTTCACGGTGCCAGGATGTTTCGTGGGCTGGTCAAGTCTGCAGCAGAAAATCATCATATGAGCATTGTGCCTGTGTGTGCATTACTACCATTTGCTTGCTTCTGCTCATCCTAATGTAGGGCTACGCCAGAATTTGTTTGGTTGTTTGAGAAGGATCAGACCTAGGCAAGGTGGCAGGGCCTGCGCTGTAGTTAAGTCTGTGTCTGTGCTCTGGTTCAATCTCCCACTTTTATACGTTCCCCTATCTCTTTAAATCTGTTATATGTTTTGTAGTGGAGAAATTGCGCCAGTAGGGCAAAGTGTTTTGTAAGTGACACAAAGAAAGGAAAAAGTGTATTTTGTCTACTGTATACATTACCTTCTGCACCTATATACAAACAGTGCTTCAAGTCACCTTACGTATGGTTGCAAAGGAAATACATTGATACTAGCGTATTCAGATTTATTTTTTCTCGCTACTACTGGCTGTGTAATAGTATCAATGCATGAAATTGCCAAATTGAAATGGTGAATGTATTTTTCAGGAGTGAATCAGCAGCCATTTAACTACTTGGAAACAACAGTTATCGCACGTGCCAGAATTATCCAGGCCTCTCGTAAAAAGGGCCTTTGTGTTTGGAGCTAGGAGGGATTTAACCACAATGCAGCCATAGTGTTCCACATTTTGTTTTCTTTTCAGCTTTTACCAGATTCAATCACAGTTTGGGGACTTGGACTGAATTTGAATGCCAGAGCATTAGAAACAAGCATTTGCAATGCAATAGGTCTCTCATTTGTCAGAGTTAGAGCTATTGGCGTTGCAAATGACAATGTCTTTTATCTATGTGTTTTGGTTTGGAGTGTAGTGGATATATGAACAGAGACAAAGCGGTCTCACTGCCTAGAGGACTTAGAATGAGGAACTACCACTAGGACCAGAGAAGCAGCTGCAGCACTGTCTAGACAACTTAGAATGAGGAATTACTGATGAGACCAGAGAAGCAGGTAGCAGCACTGTGTAGAGAACTTAGAATGAGGAATTAGCAACGGGACCAGAGAAGCAGCTGCAACACTGTCTAGAGGACTTTGAATGAGGAATTACTGGCAGGACCAAAGATGCAGCTCCAGCACTGCCTAGAGGACTTTGAATGAGGAATTACAGATCAGAACAGAGAAGCAGCTAGCCACACTGTCTAGAGGACTAAGTGTGAAGAATTACCGCCATGACCCCAGACACAGCTGCAGCACTGCCAAGAGGATTTAGAATGGGGGAGTTACTGACGGGACCCGAGAAAAAGCTAGCAACACTGTCTAGAGGACTAAGAAAGAGGAATTACCACTTGGAAAAGAGACACAGCTGCAGCACTGCTTAATGGTCTTTAAAATGTGGGAAATTTCGACGGGACCAGAGTAGCAGCTAGTAGCACTGTCTGGAAGACTTAAAAGGTGAAATTACCGATGGGACCATTCAAAAGTAAGGAATTTAGAAAGGCACCAGGAACAACCAATGACAAGTCATGGGCTGTTGTGAAGCCCATGTACTGAATACACCATGCCTCGAAGAGCAGCGCATGCACGCTGCTAGGCTCAACTTAAAAAGGGGAAAAAATGGGCAGTTCAAATAGACATTCCTATTATACTCTCTCGTGCAGGCAGGTTGACTGTCTAATTGAGCATGCGTTAACTGTGATACTCACAAAAATGTACAACTTTCATAGATTTCCAAGAGCACTCCCTGGGTGTTTCACGGACACTATGAAATAAGGGACTGTAACCCAAAAGTTAGGGGAAAATTAAAGGCAGTAGATTTCAGTTTTTTCAAATAAGGTCCGCAAAGCGGCCCTTAAAGAAGAAAAAACACATTAGGCCACAAAAAGTGTATTAGCAATAAGGTTTTTATAGTCTTTGCATTGTATTTTTTTCTTTTAGTGGAAGACTGTAAATGGCCAATGCCCTGCAGAGAGGTACATCTTGCAGGGATCCATCCATTTTGTCACAGTTTTCCCCTGAATCACAGAACGTTGCAAAATAAGATAGGCTCTGACCATTCCTTCAAATGCTTCCTTCGGATGAGCCTTTTTATAGAAATGATGCATGTAGAAAACCATTTCAGAAGTCGAATAACGTGAAACATCATAAAGCGAGGAAAGGCAAAGCAGTCAGACTTTCCAAGACCATGTGTGAGAAGCTCGTCCAGTCCATGTTTATGTTTAAGATTCTGGGGTCCTTATTTTAAAACAAGACAAACAGGACCACAGATCCCAGAATGGAACAAAAACCCTGGGCTGGACAGTCTACTCATGCATGATCGCGGGAAACTTCAGTGCTCTTGAAACATCAACCTTTAATACAGGTTTTTGTTCTGTATAAAGAGACAGGTTTTACCAGTTTCCGCCATGCCTACATGATACTTCACACCCCCAGCTGGCAGGAACCCTGCTGCAAAGGTTGTGACAGACAGAATCAAGGTGCCAGAAGAGAGAGAAACGCCAGTTCCAACACACTGCAGGTTTCGGCTGCAGGTCTCAGCTCTCTTTCGGATCTCTGCTGGTAATGCTCCGTTCACGTATACTGACTGCAAACACAGAGCTCTCACTTTTCTTGGACTATGTGTGAATAGATACTCCAGTCCTTGTTTAAATTTTTTCATTTTTGCATTTTTACGACTTGTAGTTCTGACTATAAACTGTGACGAATGGGACTACGTATCCCAGAATGCAAAGGAAAAACATAAAAATGATGATCTACTCACGAATAGACCTGGGGAAGTCGAGAGCTCTGAGGATATTTAAATAAAAACTAGACCTGAACCAGAGCACGTTTAAATGAGCCAGAGCAGGGAATTATTATGTGATGTCTCCTTTCTTTCAGTTATTTTGGGTCCCATATTTTGCAGCTTCCAGTGCTCAAATTGAAGATCACTTTAGTCTACGTTTCATTATAATGAGCCTTGAGCATTGAGGCTCTAAAAAAGACTGTGTACACTGGAGAGTCGAAAGAAGTCAGGTCTGAGCAATATTTCATCAGGGTGCTCCAGCTAAGTCCAGTTGGGCCGCAGACATGTCATATTGCCAGATTATCACATAAAATCAATTTACCTACAGTGTATTTCAATGGACATCATTAACAAGGTCATTGGCCATCCAGAAAATATTACACGGATGCACTCCCTGGACCAAGGTTGGCAGCAGACTGGTTTTATGGCCAGAACTATTTGTAGTGTCTCATTTTAGTCGAAAAAATATAATAAAAATGTTTCATATTTTTAATATCTGTTTTATATGCCTCGTGCAAGTTAAGTCAAGGATCAAACACACTTTATAACAGAATCAGAGTGGCAAAAAAACCTATGTCCCTCCACAATCAATGAGGCTTCATTACACGCAAAAATGTTATATAAAGACCATGCAGTCAGTGCATTTACTGACTCCTTTGGGAATTACTTCCCCTTGTTTGGTCCAGTTTTCCCCCAGTGTTTCTCAGCCCAGCCTGGGAACAATAGGTTGCACTGGGTTATATAGGGCTCTACAAACCTTGGTGCCATGGCAGATACTTGACTTTGTTGGTTTTTAGCAAACAGCTACTCATTTCATTCTGGGACCTGTAGTTTCTTGTTTTAACGTTGCAAATAAGTACTTCAAATCCTTGGGCCGCAAATTGCTGTTGGTTAAAAAAGGCAACTCAAGAAAGCACATGTGACATTGGGCTACTCAGCAGCTATGGAGTTGTAATGATAAACCCCTGACCTTTGCACGAAGAGCCGCCGGCTGCTTCGCCACACCAAAAGAGAGGACACTGTTGGCTGCAATGGCCGGCATTACTTCAGACCACCGTCTAGTGTGTTTGGATGGAGCATGGTCATATGATCAGCTGCCTGCAACACAAGCACGTGATGCAGGATGGCTCAGAAATGTAGTAGTGTGTTTATATAGTAGAGAGTAACAAAAGTGCAGTATCTCACATTAGGTCCAGTGTATGAGTGGCAGAATTCTTCCTTGAGCAGTAACTCCGAGTGGAAAGGCTGCCACATGCCTTTATCAGTTGTCCAACGTCTCAGCGTCCAGAATTTCCAGGTCTGAAAATTCTAGACCCAGAAATCACAATTCTTAAACTCTGGACCATATATATCCGAACCTGTAGACACCGGATTCAGTGTCAGTGGGGGAGGATATGCATGCAATGAAACTGTTATACTCTCAATGGTGTGCTGCATTCCAGGCTATGACGGGTGGAATGTTGGTGGTTGCCTGGATGCATGGTCACTGGGTTCTAGGTTTTTGAATAGTGCAAGAGGGCAGTTGGGACCCAGCTGTTGGCGATCTTCTTTGCTGTCTCTGCTGTGTAGCTGTCTTGTAATAAACTCAACACAACTTACTCTCTGTCTGCTGGAGCTTATTACTACAATATTTGTGGCGACGATTCCTGCTACACAGTCCTGCCAAGAACTCAACGTGCACCTCAACCTCTTCGTCTACTCTTCGACAAGACTACGCTTCACAGGCGGTAAGACTGTTCCTTTAAGCCTTTGACTTCCTCTTCACTAAGCGCGCCCTTTTTGGCCTTTTCAAAGAACAACGCACCGCTTTTAAAGCGAAGAAAAAGTCGGATTCTTGGTTCCTTACCTCGGTTTGACGCGGCGCTCCTTCCGTCTGGCTTTGTTTGGCTTGCGACTGTGTTCCTGGAGGGTTCCTGGTCTGAGGGAGCTGCAGGGAGCGCTCAAGCCGTCTTGTGGGGCCTTCGTGCAAGTTGGGGCCTTATTCCTCCGACGCACGCGCGCACAGCTGCCTGGTTGCCTGACCTTGGAGTCATCACGCTTGTGACGTTTGGAAAACACGTCAGCGCTCAATCCGCTCTTTGTGTCAACGCGTGTTGTACGTTGCTTAGCAACACAGCGTTAGACGCTCTGGGGCATTGTCGGGCTCTAATTGCCGTTTTCAAGTGGATCGCATCAGTGATCCGCACACTCAAAGAGACACGCAAGCAGATCAACACGGTGATCTGCACACCACAGAATAGAGGTTTAAAACGGATTGGAGCACATCCTAAAATTATTAGGGTGCTATATTTGGCATACTCGAGCAGATCAACACGGTGATCTGCACACCACTGATTAAGGTTCCAAACAGATTGGAGCACATTTCACCATTGCTAGAGTGCTGTATTTGGGAGTGAATATACGGTTCGACACCCCAATTCCCTGTTAGTATGTCAATAAGTTTGCAACAGTGATTTGCACACTCAAGGAGATTCACACGGTGATCTGCACACCACCGTTTCAAGATTTCAAGCGGATCGCAACAGTGATTCGCACACTCAAGCAGATCAACAGTGATCTGCACACCATTGGAAAAGACGTCAATCAGATTGCAACAGTGATTTGCACACTCAAGCAGATCACACATATATATATATTTTTTTTTTGCCTTAGTTTTTATACAGCTCAAGTCAGGGGATTTTCACATTTTTTTTAAATTTTTTTATTTTAAAAAGGTGTCATACACTGTGTAAAGTATCTTAGTATTTAAGGCATTAAAAGTTTCTACAGACATGCAATCTGTTACTCCTCCTCCTTCTTTCCTGGACTCGGCTGGAGAGCCACCAGTCAGATGGGAGGTTTGGTTTGACGCCTTTCAAACTTACCTTGGAGCCATTGGGGCCGCTAGATTCAGTAATGAACGGAAAAAATTTCTGCTTCTTCACTCTCTTGGCTTCGAAGGCAGATCCATCTATAAACACCTTCCTGAAGTTGTTCATCTTCCTGCGGATGATATTGACGATTACCAAGATACAATCACCAAACTTAAAACAAGGTTTCACAAACAACCAAGCTTGATGGTTGTACGACACAAATTTTTCAAGAGACAGCAAAATGAAGGTGAAGATGTTGATGCATACATCTCCGCATTACGTAAGTTGGCATCTGACTGCCAATTTGAAACATTCAATGATCAATTGATCAGGGACCAATTTGTTTGTCACTGCAGGGACAAACAAATCCGTCAAAGCTCTTATCTCTTGCAAATCCAGATTTGGATGAAACGATTAAAATTGCTAAAAGCATAGAGACTTCACAAGTGTCTTTGAAAGAGTTAGAGGATAAACATGTCGATCCTGTCAATGTTGTCTCTAATAATTTTAAACCGAAACAAGGTGATCTTCGAAAATCTTCTTGTAAAAACTCTTCTAGCAAAAACTCTAGCTCATGGAAAAGTACGTCCGAAGTTCAAAACTTCAAACAAATGTGTAACAGGTGTGCTAATTCGCCACATCAAAGGGTACCAGATGTCCGGGTGCCAATGTGGTCTGTAGTTACTGTAAAAAAATAGGACATTTTGCGAAGGTTTGTTTCAAAAGAAATTCAATGAGCAGAAAAGGTCTGTTGCTTGTGTGTTGGAGTCAGATTACGAATCTGATTCTGAAATTGTTTCTGTAGTCACTGAAATTATTGATCATATCTCTAATGTCAATGATCCCATTGAATGCGTTGATCCTATTGTGGAAATTGCTGTAGGTGGGAAACCACTTAACCTTCTGGTCGATTCTGGAGCAAGAATTACCATGCTAACAAAAGAGTTATTTCTTGAAACATGGGGTGACAGATCTCTTCAACCTCCGGATCGTTCACCAGTCTCCTACGAGGGTCGCAAAATCGATCTTATGGGTTACTTCGAGGATGATCTAATTTTTAAAGATAGGAAAATTTCAGGAAAAATTTATGTTGCGGTCAAGGGATTGAATATCCTGGGGTGGTATCACCAAGGCCTGTTTGGCATGATCCTCAAACCTGGATGTGCTGAACAGGTTCTTGTAGTTTCTGAAGGGGAATGGTTGGTCAAGTGGGAGGATCTTTTTCCATCAGTTTTTTCTGGTAACCTTGGGACTATTCATGGTTTTAAGCACAGAATTATTGTCAAAGACGGAGCTTCTCCGGTAAAACACAAATTAAGGGGTGTACCTTTCAGCGTGCGAGATGATCTCGAAACAGAGCTGAAGTCTCTGTGCGATCAAGGGATAATTGAGCCAACAGAATCTTCTTTGTGGCTTTCGCCTTTGGTCGTCGCACGCAAGAAATGTGGCAAGTTGCGCGTTTGTGTGGATTTGAGGTCTCTCAATAGAGAAATATGGATAGATTCTCACCCACTACCCAAAATTTGTGATCTTTTTTCAAGTGTCAGAGGGTCTCGCTATTTTTCGAAACTGGACCTAGCCAGTGCATACCATCAGATTGAGCTAGACCCAGAATCTCGTCACCTCACTGCATTTATATCTCCTTTAGGCACATTTCAATATAAACGGATGCCGTTCGGACTTGCTTCGGCAGCTTCAGTTTTTCAACGGGTCATGCAAGGCATGCTTGGGGGTATCGATGGCGTTCTTGTGTTTCAAGACGATGTCCTCAAACACACTAAAGACATTCCTTCACATAATTTTCTACTGAGGAAGGTTCTGGGGATTTTCAAAGATCATGGTGTAGTAGTTAAGTCTGAAAAATGTAAGTTTCTTTGCGATGAAATCGAATATTTAGGTCACCACATTTCTGAAGAGGGTATTAGACCCAGACAAGGATTGCTAGATGCGATTATTTGTGCTCCTGCTCCTATAGACAAAACGGGAGTAAAGTCTTTGCTAGGTTTGCTCGAATATTATTCAAAGTTTATTCCTAACTATGCTTCTATAGTACGCCCCATTAGCTCGTTGCTCAGGAAAGGTGCAATTTTTTGTTGGTCAGAACAGTGTGTTTTGGCTCTGAGTCTTGTTAAAGAGTGCCTTGTCAATAGTGGTGCTCTTAAGCCTTATGATCCCGTGTTACCAACCTGTATTACGGTTGACGCAAGTCAAGTGGGTCTGGGGGGAGTTTTGACCCAAGATTCACCGGGAGGTGAAAACACTATTGCTTTTGCATCTAGAGTCTTAAGGAATGGGGAAATTCAATACTCTGTAATAGAAAAAGAGTTATTGGCTTGTCTTTGGTCAATTGAAAAGTTCCGTTCCTATGTCTGGGGAAGACGTTTTTTGTTAAGGACGGATCATAAACCTCTGGTTAATATACTTAGTGCGGGCACCAGTAAATGCTGTTCTCCGAGGATTCTCAGGATGGTTTCTCGCCTGATGCAATACCAATTCGATGTCGTTCATGTGTCTGGGGGCAGAAATGTCAGAGCTGATTTTTTATCTAGGTTCCCCATAGGTGATAAAGGAAAAGAGTCTTATGTTGCGGATTATAGTAATGAGGATTCAGATGACTGTTTTATTGCTGCAATTGACTTACCGGAGCATAGTCTTGGTACCGAGGAAAGTTGGTTAGATGCACTGTCTAATGATGAAGTATTGCAACAAGTGTGTGAGTATGCAAGGACTGGTTGGCCTAGGGAACGTGTTCTCCCTCAATGTTTGCAACCTTTCTGGAAAGTTGAATCGGAAATTTCAATGGAGGGCGGTGTTTTGATACGTGCAGACAAACTTATTCCTCCACCAAGCCTTAGAAGAAGTATTATTGTTAAAGCCCATGAGGGTCATTTGGGTTCGACACTTACCAAGCGTAGAGTTCGAGATTGTTTTTGGTGGCCCTCCATGGTCAGTGATGTGCATGACGTGGCCGATGTGTGCACAATATGCAGGTCTGCTGACAAGGGTTTGAAAGTAGTAACACCACCCCTTCATCCCATTGAATGTCCATCTGCACCTTGGTCCAAGTTGGGGTTGGACATTGTAGGTCCTTTAGAAATTTTACAAGGAGGTTCTCGTTTCATTGTGGTGTTAATAGATTATGCATCGAAATGGCCCGAGTTAAAATTTGTCAAAGAGATTTCCTCGGCTAGTGTTATTGTTTTTTTAAAGGATGTGTTTATGAGGGAAGGTTTTCCTGAAACGGTGGTGACAGATAACGGCACACAGTTTACCAGTACTGCGTTCGAGTCTTTCTTGCAGTCATGCAACATAAAGCATGTCAAAAGTTCCCTGTACCATCCCCAATCAAATGGTCTCGTAGAACGCATGAATAGGGTTGTGGGAGACTGCATCAGATGGGCAAAACATTCCAACTGCGATGTGGTCAACTCTGTAAATAGCATGCTTTGGTTCTACAGGACCACTCCACACTCCACGACTAAAATTTCGCCTTTTGAACTATTGAGAGGGCGAAAAGCAAACACTAGTTTTAGACCAGCATGGATGAACAAGTGGGTCAAATCCGTTCACAATGTTGACAGTCTTATGGAGGTGGTGAAAGAGAATGTTTTGGACTCCCAAATTAAACAAAAATCTTGGTTTGACAAGAAGAAGTCTGCAAAAATTGTACCTGTATTTATAGGGGATTTGGTCCGTGTTAAATCTTCCATTCATTTTAAGAAGGGAGAGAGTAAGTTTGGTCCACCTGTTTTAGTCACGCGGGTGGGGAAAAATGCTGTACAGGTTGAGGGAGGCAACTGGTGGAATGTGGGAAAGATTGTAAAAGTGAAAAATGTCGTTCCATGTTCCTCAAATGTACCTTCGTCTTCAGAGACTGTGGGTCTCCGAGTTCCCATTAGAAGGAGCACAAGATCTAAGGTGATCCCCAAAAGATACCAATTGTGATGTAATAAGTTTTTATTGTGCAAGCATGTACTATCTTTATGCTTTTATGTTTTGTGTTTTGTTATTGTTTTTTTATTTTTATTGAGAAGAGAGGATATGTTATACTCTCAATGGTGTGCTGCATTCCAGGCTATGACGGGTGGAATGTTGGTGGTTGCCTGGATGCATGGTCACTGGGTTCTAGGTTTTTGAATAGTGCAAGAGGGCAGTTGGGACCCAGCTGTTGGCGATCTTCTTTGCTGTCTCTGCTGTGTAGCTGTCTTGTAATAAACTCAACACAACTTACTCTCTGTCTGCTGGAGCTTATTACTACAGAAACTGTTGAAGGGGCGAGGACTGAAGGAAGATGCTCAGCCTGGTCCGCACCAACCCAAGCCATTGAGGCCCTGGACTCTCCCCACCCCAAGCAGCAAGGCTGTGAGCTGAATGAACCCCATCTGCACTCTAATTGACAGTTTCTGTCTGCTCAGTCAGCCAATTTCTCCACAGAATCAGAAATATCACATGGAAAAGGGCCCTGTATTCTGGTGTCATTGTGATTATTTCTCATTCTTGGATTGAAACTTGTGATTGCAAGTATTTGGTGCATAGATGTTGGCAGGAATTGGTGATTTCAATCCACACAAAAACCAGCAAACTGGTAATCTGGGCTTAGCTCGGAAACAGCAGGTTTTTGTGACACTGTCACCTGGAACAGTAGTGTCGGACCCATCCCATTTCCCATCTCAGTTGAAGCTCTTCGAATGGATAATAATGTTGCTAAATCACAAATGCTGGATCACCCTCTTTATTCAAGTCAAGCAGGTTGATTATGCAATTTGGCTTAGCATATTGAGACCACCATTGCCAGAGTGGGTGTGAGAAATGCATTTGAATGCACCTGGAGCAGGATTGGAGAGATGCTTATTTCCTTAGCAATTTAGGGTATGATGAGGGCCATCACATTTTGTAGGTATGATTGGCATATTCCACTCACTAAGTTATTTGTAGGCCCAGGTGAAATTTTACTTATGTTGCCATAACCTTGCTTGATTATGGGCATTTTGCATTAGGGTTGATATGCAAAATTCCTAAGATTACTCCTTCATACCACGTTGGGTAAATGAGATTTTGTTCAGGTAAAAATCAAACTGCAGGAGCAGAAGAACAACGCAAATGAAAGGAACACAAACAGCTGTTGCTTGCATCATATACAATTTTCCACAATTTATTGGATGCAAGGATGTATTCTGCAGTAAACAAACAGAGTAAAATGTCAGAACTGCATTTTGCATAGTAACGTGTAATGTCTGTCTATGAACTCGTGCCCAAAAGTAACTATAAGTTGCGCCCTTGCCATGCATTGCTAATTACCCCACATATTGCATCAATCATGACAAAGTCCTATGACATAATTGATAATATCACTACAACATTTGCAATAAAATTATTGATGAGAAACGTTGCATGGCGGGGCGCGAGTTATAGTTACCTTAGGGCCCGAGTTATTGTTACTTAATATTACTGTAACTATAACTCCATAACTGGTGAATTACTGTGATTTTTAGAGTTTAACAAGTTATGTTGTTACCAAACATTTCACTGAAGTATAACGTTACTTTTACCTTTGGCTTTTTCAGTATAGATATATAAATGTTAGACCTATCATCCTTAGGGTGGTTTTCACCCAAACCTTTGCCTGCTTACCGCCTCTCTTTGCTGATCCTTTTTGTTGGCCTTAGGACCCTGAGCACTTTAGCACTGCTGACAAGTGCTAAAGTGCATGTGCTTCTCTCCTCAACAAGGTAACATTGGTGTATACACAATTGGCATATTTAATTTACTTGTAGGTCCTTTGTAAAGTAGTAAATCATATACCTGGCATTTGAACAAAATATTGAATCAAATATATTGTGCTACATAAATATAGTCTTAAGAATAGCGTGATACAAAAATATCATTGCAAAAGGAGATCGGGCCTGAGTGAAAGAGAGAAAAGAGTCATTAATGAAGAGCTGTTTGACCCAGATTAATCCAGATTTCCTCCAAGTTTTGCAGTAAAAGGGTCAGTTCTTGTGCAATATGGAGGAATTGTACCAAATAGGGGAGTTGAGGAAAGAGGGAACGTCAATGGGATTGTTCAGCTTCACAGGATTTAAGAGATAGGAAAGGTGGGAAAAAAATGGGGAGTATAGATTTTGAGGTTTTTAGAAAAGGCCGAGCATTCACGTACAGAAAAGGGGAAGAGAAAAGACTCCTCCAAGTGTACCCATAAGGGAGAGTTTTTATTGTTTTTTAGATCCAGTGAACACATTGTCTTAGAGAAGGCTGAATGGTATTTTTGAAAATCAGGAAGTTAACATCACCATCTGCTTTGAGGCAATTTAGTTTTGTTAGGGAGAGACAGGACTTCTTCCTATTCCATAAGAAAGATGAAAGTATGGAATTGATTTGCTTAAAACAAATTGCAGGTTAGATCAGGGAATATTAGAAATGGTATAGAGAACAATAGGTACTATCATCATTTTAATGGTATCTAAACCACCACACCAGGAAAGATTCAAAGGATGCAAACTGTTGACCAGGGTGGTTATTTTAAGTTTACACTCCTCTAAACTCAGAAAAACAGAGGTTATGAGTGATTGTGACAACCATAACACAAGTATTTAACTTTGGAACTATTCCAAGAGAAGTTAGTTGCTGAAAAAGGATTTCTGAAGGTGTATTTATTTAGGGGTAAGATTTCAAATTTTTCATGATTAAGTTTATATCTGGACATTCTAGTCAGGTGACTATGTCAGTGGCAACATAAACATTTTGAACTAAATAATATCACTGAAATTCATCACATATTAGATTAGATCCATTATGTATCTATAACTTGCTCTCTTGCCATGCACAATGTTTTCATCAATTTTGTTATTTCAGATGTTGCACAGATGTTATCAATAATAACTTACAACATGTCAGAGTAATGTAGAATGTGAGGTTTTAAGCAGTCTTTTCGTGGTAGCAAAATGTCCAATTCACATATACAGAACTGGAATAATATTAATGTGTTGTGACCTAAATCTGGTCACATAACATCCATTTTTTACTGACTACTGAAAGGTAGTGGTAAGGCATTCACAAATGGGAAGGGGTTCCCAATGGATCCTGTCTCCCTACTGATTGTTCAGAAAAACATTTTTTAAGTATAGGCAGTTGTCCCAGGGCCACTGCCTAGTCTTAAAGAACACTAGTTATTTAAATACATCCTATTTTTCTTTCAGGAAAATAAGCTGCAGAAACAAAAATTATTCTTTTATTTAAAAGCAATCACAAACGTGGTGGTCTGCTGACCTAAGCAGCTCACTAACCCCCATGATGACTATGATTCATAGTATGTCTCTTTTTGCGACCTACCTCATTAATATTCATGGGGGTAGGTCGAATTGCAACCCATTGCAAATTGCAATTTTGTAAACATACCTATTAGTATATAGGTCAGTTTGCAAAAACAGAATGAATTTGTTAAAGTTGATGAACAGCGGATACAGAGGCTAGTTGCCTATCTGTGGTTACGTGTATTTATAATTTGCTGTGCTTTGTTTTAGCTGACTCTCAGCGTGTGTGTTAGGTTTGGGCTGATCTGCAAGACTTTAGTGCAACTAGGACAACTAACCCCACGCGCAGATTTATTTTAATATTTTTAATGCGCTTCTGGTTCTTGATGTGTTCTAACTAGTTACCCTCTAACTGCAACTTCCCCAGCTTAGCAGCTTATTTCGCTCCCACTCCGGTCCGCCGCAGATCAATTCTGATTGGGTGGAGAGTGCCAACAGTCTAGTTCTTTTTTCCCCCCATTTCTGGTCACGTCACTTCCGGATACGGTGCTCCAGGGCGGGCGGAGAATTTTCCTCAGCCTGTCTACTTTAATCGACAGGATCCCGCGGACGCACAGCGGACGCGCGCAGCGGATGTGCCCAGTGGACGCGCCGCTGGCACACCAAAGGCAAGCCCATCTGCGCCCGTCCCCGCCCTGCTGTCGCCAGGAGCCAGGACCCCTGCTCCTGGTAACAACCATTCTCTACCGAGTTACACCTACAATAGAGCAGAGCTTAACGGCATATGCCGGTCGGCAAACCTGGCTGTCGCCTCATGGGGGTGTCATGCAAATGCTCTCTTAGCCAACCTGGTGGGCCGTTTTCTTGTAGATTCTTCCACTACCAGAGTCTTATAATAAGATCCACGGGGGTGTACAATACCCCCTCCAAGACTCGGCTGTTGACTTGAAGCCAGTAACAAGCACTTTTGTGACTTTAGGCAGAAAGGCCTCTCTTTGTCTTACAGATAGTTGGAGTGCCTTTCTAATAAATGTTAGATCCCTGCCCAAACATTGTACTGAAATATGAGACTTACTGAACTCCCAGGCCCCCAACGTAGGATTTCTAACAGAAACTTGGCTCAAACCCTTCTCCATTCCGGCCATTGCATTAGCCATCCCAGACCAGCATCGAATTTTGCATCTAAATAGGGACAGTAAAACAGTTGGAGATGTTGCTATTGTCTTCAAATCAACCCTGAATATCATGATAACGGATACTTCCTTAAACAATTCGATAGAGATTTGTTTTTTTAAGATTGAACTTTCACCACAGGATTGCTGGAAAGGCGCTTTAGTATACCGCCCCCCAGGGCCTCTTAAGGACTTCTCTTTGAAATTAATGGAAAGGATCGCCCCCCACGTCATCTCTTCTAAACAATGTCTCCTACTAGGGGACGTTAATATACATAGTGAAAATAACGAGAACACAGACGCCGCTCTCTTCCTGGCAGACATGGCCTCACTAGGGCTGGAAATAATTAACTCAGGGCCAACCCACATAGCAAGGCATATGTTAGATCTGATTCTTACCAATTCTTCACACATACACGCCTACCCCCCGGTGCCAGTGATTTGGTCAGACCACTCTCTACTCAACTTCAAGATTAATAGCACTCATAAGATTGAGGCCAACGCCCCTCCCATCGGGAAGATAACACGACAGTGGCACAAAATCTCAGAAGAAGCTTTCCCGAAGGAGTTCAGACCACCTACCTTTGCCAAGCCCAGGGATATAAATATTAAATTCAGTGAACTTGATCATGCTACAGGGGCAGCCTTAGACATTTTGGCACCACTTAAGGTACAGCAGCCCAAATCTCAAAGAAAGCATGCAGTCTGGTTTACCCCAGAACTACGTAGGGAGAAATCTAAATGTAAAAAGCTGGAGAAAATCTGGCACTAAACCCAATCACAGGCAGGGAAAGAAATATTTAAATTGGCAGCAACCACTTACCATAAAAACATTAAGTTACCTCAGAAACAACATATTTACATGCAATTAAATGAAGTAGGGAATTCCGCAAAGGAACTTTACACGATCCTTAAATTTTTTTTACGTCACCAACCACCTGCGCTAATCCTATCCCTGTTTCTCAGATTTTATGTGATAACATCTCCAGTTTTTTGGATGAAAAAATTGACAAAAACTACGACAAATTTCCCAGGGACGCCAGTATCTCTGACACTCTCATTACCTCCTATTTATCAAAAAGAGAGGGGGGACGGTGGGAGCTGATTGTTAGGTCCAGTGACCCTTGCTCCCGATTGGTAACTGGTATATAAAGGGGGGGTCACTGTTCCTTAAGAGGAGAAAGAGACAGAGCCGGCGGAGACAGAGAGAGGCATGCAGGTGGAGCAGCAGAGCTGAATGGGAGAACCTTCCCATCGGCCCTCACTGATCTCATGAGGCCATAATTATAGAAACAAGGGAGACGCTACTCCTTTCCATCAACCTGGCGGCACTGAAAAATGTAGGCCGCTAGTGATACTTTATTTAAACTCACCTTGGTCCTGAAGAAGCGCTTTGGATCTCCTCCAGAGGCCACAGATAGCGCGAAACATGTCGACCACTAGAGACACCCACTAAGGACTCATATCTAGCTACTGAGGGACATAATATCCCACTAGCAGCACCACACACCTTTTACTAATGACAGAGGGACCACTTTAATAAATAATAGCCACTCTCCCTCCAGTCATTTTTTAACACACTAGTTGAGACCTCACTTCCACTCACACGCACGTACTTAACGGCTTGTTTCATCAAAAGATCTCCGAAAAAGAGACCCGTAGGGCATTGCAGCGCCCGCCCGACGAGGAGCAAAAAGCCCAATGATGAAGCATGACATCCTTCGGGGTGTGTGAGGGCATCATGATGAGGACACACTGTCCCCACACAGAGTAGCACAGGACACCTTTTCCTTTTTCTTTCTCCACTTTGAACTCTCCTCTTAAGGAACAGTGACCCCCCTTTATATACCACTCTCATTACCTCTCCAATAGCCCCCAGAAAGAAAGATGTGGTTCTAGCTAGCTTCCCCCCCTGCAGGATTCTAAAGTAGAAGAGATGTTAAAGACAGCTAAATCAGGTTCCCCTACAGACATCATGCCAGCTAGACTATTCACCTTGCTGGCTCAGCATCTTGCCTCTCCAATATGCACTTTATTTAACTACTCCCTGGGTGAGGGGAAAGTGCCTTTGGCTTAGAAATCTACCCAAATCCTTCCGATTTGTAAAAAGGCTAACGTGCCTCCCACAGAGCTATCTAACTACCGCTCTATTTCGCTCCTTCCGCTCATGAGCAAACTCTTCGAGGGATATATCAACTCACAACTTATGGAATGTATTGAAGCCCAATTATGTCTAGACCCCTCACATTCTGGTTTTAGACCAAGACACTCTACCGAATCCACCCTCATAGGTGTGACAGACTTTATTAAAATTTCTCTGGACAATAATAAGTCAGTATCATTAGTGCTGCTAGACCGGCAGCTTTTGATATTGTAGCTCATCATAGACTCCTGCAAAGACTGACGGAAATTGGGGTGGTAGAGCTTTTGATCTGGTGCTAAATCCCTTATGAAAGGGGTTCCTCAGGGCTCTTGCCTCAGTCCTACTCTTTTTAATTTATATGTGGCCCCCCTTGCAAATATCATCAGAGACCATGGCTTTGTTCCTTTCTCATATGCGGATGACACGCAACTTCTTCTTTTGTTTGATAATAACACAGTGGAAACAAAATAGCTCTTTGCAGACGGTATGCAAGCTATCTCTGACTGGATGACGAAGAATTTTCTCCAGTTGAATGCCGATAAAACAGAAGTTCTTCTGTTTGGCAAAGCACAAATCCTGTGGTCCCCCGATTGGTGGCCTTCAGAATTAGGCCCTGCCCCCACCCCTACAACCAAGGCAAAAAATCTGGGAGTGTATCTAGACCTCTCTTTATTTATGAAAGACCAATTAGCTGCCGTTTCAGGCACTTGTTTTCACATGCTGAAGCTCCTTCGGAGAGTGTTCCACCTTCTCCCTTTATCTGTCCACAAGTCCCTGCTCCTAGCTTTAGTGGTCAGTCGACTGGACTACTGCAATGCACTCCTGGGAGCAGCAAATGAGGTGGTGTTAAACAGGTTGCAACTAGTTCAGAACACAGCTGCACGGTTGGTGCTTAATATGCCTCCCAGAACAGCCTCCCTGCAGTTATTGAAATCACTTCACTGGCTCCCCATCCGTGACAGAATCAAGTTTAAAATCTGTTGCCTGGCCATAAAACAATCAATGATAGGGGGCCCAGATATCTGGCGGAAAAACACGTCCACTACTGTCCTAGCAGATCTCTGCGCTCTGGAGAGAAGGCTCTGCTAGTAGTCCCTCGATTTAATAAACTTCGAACCGGGGGGAAATCTTTTGCCTATCTAGCCCCGCGTCTGTGGAACTCACTCCCCAACGCCTTACGCAAGTGTCCTAATCTTCTTGAATTCAGGAAACTATTGAAAACTGAACTTTTAAATAACTGAGTGTTCCTCTATCCTCCATTTCCTCTGCTGTCAGCGAGGAGATACCCCTTTTGGGGTGATGCCAGAGCTCTACAAATTCCTCATTCATTCATTCAAAGTGCAAAGGCTTTTACCAAATCAGTTCTTAGCACATCTAGCCCTTAGTGTGAAAACTGTTCTGCCCCTCTTGTTGACTGTATTGGCAGGCACATGGTTTAGCTAACAGTGCTATGATAGACTTGTGTCCTGCTGGGCCTGTGAATTGCCTAGGTGATGCTGGTGATTTATTCCCATAGTTAGACTATGGGTGACATAATTTGTTGTTCTTAGAAAGAATGCCATTGAATGTAAGGCAAGGGTGTTTGGACATTTGCTGTGGGAGACTAGGGGTAGAAACTCTGGATCACATTTGTGCAACCTACCCTTAATTCTGCTACCAGGCCTTTGGGAAATAATGTATCTGTCTGTGTGTACATGAATACATGCAAGTTAGAGGAAAGATCTTCAAGCAAAATGAAGCATGATCAGCCTGTAACAGGGTTCTTCTTTCTGATTAGTATGGAACAGAGTGAAGGCATGTTTGCACAATTAAGGATAACACCTATCTTGGTGGGGTCTGGCATCAACACTTTCTTACTTCTTTGAGTGTCAAACTGTCTGCTGCAGCATCATGGCACATGTTTTATATCAACAAGAACCTTCAGCTGCACAATGTCAGTGAGAGAAAGAGGTGGCAGCAAGGGGTTTAGGCATTAAATAAGTCATTCTGGTTTGGCAGAGTCTATGAAATCTCTGTACCATGTGTTGTTATTTGTATTTGTGAAGTGCGGAGCAGGTGTGTGCGCCTTGCCCTGCCTAAAGTAGGTTGGTTAATTGAAAATTCAGGTTTTTACTAGAAGAGAAGGCTCTGAGGTGAAGTGGGAGGTTGTTTCACACTTTAGGACTGATGTAGGAGAATATCCATCCACCTAATCTGGTTCTGTGTATGCTTGGGATGTGTGCCTAGTAGGAGTCCTGCGGAGCGGAGGCATCTGGGTAGTTAGAGGAAGGAAATGTGACTGACTGAGTGCGAGTAGGAGTCCTGCATTGCAGAAGTGTCTGGGTGTTCGGTGGAAGGAGATGCAACTGTATTATCTAATATCTATCTAATAATCTATGTTATAATCTATATAATAATAATAATAGCAATAATCTAATTTTTAATTAGGCATTCTTGGATCTCATTATGATGGGGCAGGGGTTCGCAGAAAAGGGATGCCAGGTGTATCTGAACTTAGATAACAATGCCCAAAGAAACTGAAGCGCAATGTCTACTTCCCTATAAGCACATTTTTGGCAATTGGGGAACTCTGCTTCCAAGTCTGAAAGTTGAACGATATCCCATTTTCCTTAATCATTAGCCACAATTGGTAGGAACTGCTGGATTGTCAAATGGACAGACACAATCTCTATATATGGGTAAAAATAGGTACCGTTGATAAGATAAAAAATCACAAATGATTACATGACCGAACCAGGACTTAGGCAAGTTCAACAAAAGCAGAAAGTAGAAATTCGTATTTCAGCAGCTGATCCTGGATCAACGAATTATAAAGGTGAAGAAATTGTGTACAACATAACGGGAAGGGAAGCCGAACCAGTAAAGTTAAATAAATAAACATTGATCGTGGCTATCATTGGCACTAAGAACGAGCCCTGTACAGCATCCCATTACTACTCTCCACATTGTTCCTAAAAGTTACAAAGGTAAAACACAGTCTGGTAAACACTATAAAATTGTTCTATTGAGAATATGTCCCTGGAATGTGACTGGATTGTCTCAGCTCAAAAAGCAAGAAAACACTCTAAAATATATTTCCAACTTTGGTGTGATTTGCCTCGATAAAACATTGCCCATCAATCCAACAATCCCTTTTGGGTTTACTTTTTTTTTAGTTTAGAAGAACTGTATTAGGTTAAAGCAAATACAGATATACCGATGCAATAAAGTTAATACAGAGGTTGTAAATGAAGGGGAGCGAGAAGCAATGCATGTACAGTATCATATTAAGACTATAAAATATCCAATTTGAGTAGGGATACCACAATAGTAAAATAAATGCTCATAAATAAGTGAAACATTGTGAGATTACAATGATTAATACATTGGCTATGAAATCAACAAGTGAAAATCAATGGAGTTTAGAAACCTCATCCCTAATAGGATGACTACAGAGTGAAAGTTTAGCATGCCTAGCTATAAAATTTGTGAAGGGACTCCACAAAATAGAATGCCTAATGGCAAATGAAATAGAGTGAATAAATGCTGTATCAAGTCTATGATTCTAACAAAATGCATACCACCAGGCTTGCAAAGACATTTTAGAAAAACCCATCCAGTTTTTGGTGAGTTGCTGAAATGTGACTGCTATTTGAAGGTCAGAGATTTTTATTTGAGATGAAACATGTTCCCAATCAGTAGATAAATTACCCAGAAAACTGTTAGTGAATGACAGGGGTACAGAGGTGTTGAAACTTGCATTCAGAAAGAAAGAACAAATGTACAATGGAAATCATGTGTGTGAGGTCTGCATGTTGTGAGTGCCATGACAAACAAGTATCGGAATGATCTGGATAGATGCAATGCAGGGAAACTTGACTGAAGAGAAGCATATTGCAAATTTAGAATAGTGTTTGAGTGGTATTGGCAGCATGGGGGGAAGACCTTACTTTAGTACAAATTCGTCTCCAATAGGAAACAGTCCAAAATGTTCACAAATCATTCTCACACACCAGCTCAGTATCTGATTTAGACCTATCAATGGAGGGTTGGCACAATAAATGATATATGGTTCAGGGCTATTGTGTAAAAGATTACCTAACACAGAGGAAGGTGTGGACTGTTGTACTGAAATGGAGGTAAACTTAGCAACAGTATCTAATATGATGGTTTGCTAAAGGGAAAATGAAAAAGAGCCCAGTCCTGAGTGAAAGCAAGAAAAGAGTCATTAATGAAGAGTTGTTTAACCTAGATTAATCCTGATTTCCTCCAAGTTTTGCAGTAAATGAGTTAGTTTTTGTTTAGTTCTTGTGCAATATGGAGGAATTGTACCAAATGGGGGAGTTGAGGAAAGAGGGAACATCAATGGGATTGTTCAGCTTCACAAGTTTTAATAGCTAGGACAGGTGTGGAAAAAATGGGGGATTATAGATTTTGAGGTTTTTAGATAAGGCCTAGTATTCACAGAAAGAAAAGGGGAAGAGTAAAGACTACTCCAAGTGTAACCCTAAGGGAGAGTTTTTTTGTGTTTTTTTGGATCCAGTGAACACATTGTCTTAATAAAAAGGCTGAATGATATTTTTGAAAATCAAGGAAGTTAACACCACCATCTGCTTTGAGGCGTTTTAGTTTTGTTAGAGAGAGACAGGATTTCTTCCTATTGCTTAAGAAAGATGAAAGTATGGAAATGATTTGATTTAAAAAAAATGCAGGATAGATCAGGGGATATTAGAAATGGTATAGAGAACAATAGGTACTATCATCATTTTAATGGTATCTAAATAACTCCACCAGGAAAGATTCAAAGGATGTCAGCAGTTGACCAGGGTAGTTATTTTAATTTTACTCTCCTCTAAACTCAGAAAAATAGAGGTTATGAGCGATTGTGACAACAATAGCACAAGTATTTAAGTTTGGAACTATTCCAATAGAAGTTAGTTGCTGAAAAAGGATTTCTAAAGGTGTATTTATTCAAGGGTAAGATTTCACATTTTTCGTGATTACGTTTATAACCGGAAACAAGAGAATAAGATGAGACTTCTTGGAGGAAGGCAGGAAGTGAGGTATAGGGTTATGACATGAATAAAAGAATATCGTCAGCATATACTGCTGTCTTAATTTGTTGAGTATTCCACAAGAAGCCATGTATTATGGGATTATTTCTAATTCTAGAGAGGAAAGGTTTAAGAGCAAAATTAAAGAGGAATGATGAAAGAGGGCAGCCTTGGTGAACACCCCTATTCAAAGGGAAATAGGAAGAAGTATGCCCATTTGTGTAAATGGCCACTTGGGGGAGGAATATAGAAGGGAGATAAGACCATCTTAATGTATGGAAAATGAAAGACCAATTAACATGATTGATGCGGTCTCTGTATCAAGGGTAATGGCTGCTAAAGGATGAAGCGATTACTGCGATTTAGAGAGAACATTAAAAAAACAATGAGTGTTGTCAGTTATATAACATCCCTTGACAAATCCAGATTGTTCTTTTCCAAGCAAATTACGCAAAAAGGATTCCAGATGGAGAGCTCAAGTTTTAGAACATTTTTTATAATCAATGTTGACAAGGGAAATTGGCCATTCATTTTTACATTAATGTAAATCCTTGACTTCTTTGGAATGAAACAAATGAGGGCATCCCAAAAAGAACCAGAAGATTTGCCTGATTGAAGGACAGGATTTGTAAAAAGAGATAATTTAGGAAGAATTAGCTTAGAAAAATGAGTGAAAAATTCAGAGGTAAAGCCATCAAGCCCTGGTACTTTGTCTGATTTAAGGAATACAAAGCACTGCGAAGTTCAGACATAGTAATATCTTTTCTTAATCAGTGAAATCTAAGTGTTTGTCAAAATCCTTGTAAGAGTTGAAAGGATTATGATGTCGGAGTCCATGGGGGTATGTTCAAGGGTGTATAGTTGTTTGTAGAATAGTACAAATTGTTCCGGGATTTCTTCATATTTATATAATAGAGAGGTTATCCTTAATAGAGTCAATCTTTTTCTGTTCTTTTTGATCTCTGCTAATAATTTACCAGATTTGTTTTGCCCGCTGTAATACTTGGCACTGGATTTAGGAATAAAAGAAGATGCAACATCAGTGCAGAATTTGTTATACTGAGGTTTTGCAATAATTAGATCTTAGTGGCACTCTTTGGATTGAGTGGCGTAATAGGAATGTTGAAATTGTTTGACATTGTTGGAGTAATTTGCTATTTATTTTTAGAAAATGTGTTTTCGTTTTGGAAACATATCTGAAAATAAAATCATGGACAGAGGCTTTAAAAATGTCCCAAATGCAATGGAAGTCAAGTTTATCTGTATGATTCAGTTTAAAGAAAGAAAGAAGAGACAGCAGAAGCAAGCAAAGACACACGCAAAGGAGGCAGACATCTTACAACGACTCCAACAAAGCGGCAGCCAGCTTCTATGGCTCCCTCCTTCTACCAATCTGCCCCCCCCGACCCAGAAGGAGTATTACTACACAGAACAAGGACTTCCCATATCATGGCTGGACCACACATGATTCCTGAAGGAAACAGCGCATACTCTATTCATTACCCCCCCAATCTATCTAAAAGTGCCTCTAAAACCTTCAAACATAACCTTCTCAGGAAAAACCCCGAAATCCTGTTCCTGGACCCCTCATTCAACGCCAAGAAAGGCGTTATAATCAATAACCTCATATTCTTCACAAGAAGAATAGCCAAATGGCGATCTGCCTTCTCAAAGCTGCTAACCATCCACGGCCATAAAAATATTCCCTACGGATACAGGATAACAACAACACCCGCACCAAACCTCAGAGCCACCCTGAACATAACATCCTACAAAAATGGCACCATTCTTATTCAAGCAGCTAACAAGGACCTAGAACTATTCGACAAATACTTTCTCACCCTAAAAACACACACCATCTCCACACCCAGCGCTCCACTGGACCTATCCTCGCCTCCCACCCCAGCATCCCTTGAAGGTCAGAGACCCCCACCCCCGTCATCTCCACCCTCCGCCACCCCCTATCCCCTCTACCCTCACTCTCCTCCACAACCCTCTACCGACCTCTGATGATACCCACTACGACAAGGCCACTCTAGCGACTCAGACAAAAGCCGCCAGCCAGAACATACCCATCCCATTATCTACCTCCCCGCTCCCAGCCACCCATACCCACCACACGGCCGCCCCCACATACATCAGACCCCACAGCAGCAATACTACTCCCAGCCCTGCCTGCTCTCCGATCCTATCTTCCCCTCCCCATCACCCCTCTGAACAAAACTCTCTCAAAACCCAGTCTTACCTCACTACCAAACTACAAAACGTTATCCTAGAAATCAAAAGTATCCTACAACTAGCTGAGAACTCTCTCTCCAAACTTACCCATCTTCATCACTCTCTAACGGCAGTCAACAACGTGATTAAAACCATCCCCCTGCCTCTGAACAATCGACTACTACGCATACGCAAACTCCCCAACTACCTAACGGACCTGGAAATACCAACCCTTTTACGACTATACGATACTCCTACTTGCCCCTCCACAAATGAAGAAGATTGCAACTACCTAACGGACCAAGAAATACAAACCCTTCTACTGTCATACGAAACCCCTACCTGCCACATCGCAGATGAAGAAGAATTCTCTATTCTCCCAGTCCCTATCAACCCAAATAGAACATCCCATCCAACCCACAGAGGAATAAACCTGAACAACCTCCAATCCTTAACTCCTTATCCCGAAACTCAGGAGACAACTTTAAAGCACTCCTCAAAACCGATCTCCTGCCTCCTTCTAAACTGCCGCTCAGCCATAAAACACGCCTCTGACATCGCCGACCTCACCCTGAACTTGAAAACGGACATAACCATCCTCACGGAAACTTGGCTCAATGAATCGTCCTCGCCGTGCCTAGACCTTCTTGTCCCCCAGACTACAACATTATCAGACTAGACAGACCTCACAAAAAGGGCAGAGGAATAGACAGACCTCACAAAAAGGGCGGAGGAATAGCCTGCATACATCGATTCGACATCACCATCTCGAAGTTTCACTCCGAACCACTGGACTCCTGTGAATACCTAGGGATCGCGGTCATGTCTTCAGATAACCAATCCCACAAACTACATATCTTCTACCATCCACCAGGTATGAATGCAATATTCACAGACCAACTTATGGAAATCATTACTACAAATTCTTCACCCCATTCCAACGACATATTCCTTGGCGACTTCAATCTCCACTGGGAAAACCCCCTAGACAAGCATGTCAACACCCTCAAAACCTTCCTAGCAGACCATTCCCTGATACAACCTATCTCTAAGCCCACTCACTCTAAGGGTTCCACTCTTGACTGGCTCATCTCCAAACACAATACGATTGATTCTATCTCGATCACCCCATGTGACTGGTCAGACCATCACATCATCACCTTCCAAATTCCCTCCTCTAACAAGAAAACTTGCCCGCAGCAAAACAGGCCTAAAAAATGGATAAGAGACACGAAAAACCTTAACTGGAACAACTTAGCCTCCCAATGTGAGAAAGCTCTCATCCCCCAACAACATGTCAGATGTCAATGACCTCACCGCTCATTACAACTCCACAATGACTAAAATCTTGGATCAAGTTGCCCCACCAAAACTCAAAAGAATTCCGGACAAAGACAAAAACCCATGGTTCAACGGAGCCCTAAATGAAGAAAGACGTAAACTTAGATCTTCGGAACGGAAATGGAGACAACATCCCTCCCCCTCCATCTTAAACTACTGCGGAAAGCCAGAAACTCCTATAACAAAAGTATTCTAAAATCCAAAAAGACTTCTTCAAATCTGAGCTAGACAATGCCAAAAATAGACCAAAGAAACTCTTTGAAATTCTTAAAGAACAATCCAACAAATTGGCCAAATCCACACTCTTGACCGCGAAATCACAGCTTAGTAGTGAAGAATTTTCCTCATTCTTCACAGCAAAAACGAACTCCCTCCAACTCGAGCTCAGCACAGCTGCAATTAACTCAGCCACCCCAAAGACCACTCAAGTTGTAAACCTAGATCAACTTGAACTACCTCTGCCCAAAAATGACTCTCACTGGTCCTCTTTCAAACTGTATGATCTCAATGACATCACCAAAACCTTAACAACTATCAAACCCAACAACCACTTCAACGATCCAGTCCCCTCAAATTGCCTTCCCCACATCTACCAAGTCATCTCACCTCTCTGGACCAAAATCATCAACGCCTCACTAGCACAAGGTCACATCCCGGATTGCCTAAAAACTGGCCAAGTCACCCCTATACTAAAGAAACCAACAGCAAACAACGCTGACCCCAATAACTTCCGACCCATAGCCAACATTCCCATGCTAGCTAAGGTCTTGGAAAAATGTGTTCAGCAACAACTGAACCAACACATCACGGACTTCAATCTTCTGAACATCCACCAATCGGGATTCAGACCTGGCCATAGCACAGAAACAGCCATTCTGCATATAGTTGACGACGCCCTCCTAGCTCTTGACCGCAACGAAACATGCCTACTAGTCCTGCTCGACCTCTCCTCTGCATTCGACACGGTCAATCACGACAAAATGCTAAGCAGACTGGAAAACAGGATGGGTCTATCAGGCA
Organism: Calotriton arnoldi; assembly: GCA_963921515.1. NCBI lineage: Eukaryota > Metazoa > Chordata > Amphibia > Caudata > Salamandridae > Calotriton > Calotriton arnoldi. The sequence continues at coordinate 435,523 of CAWUFW010009995.1, forward strand.
CAGTCCTTAAATGGTTCAAATCCTTTCTAGAAAACAGAACGCAATCATTCATGGTGAACAAAAATCTTTCTCCCTCCTCACCGAACCCTCTAGGAGTACCACAAGGTTCTACCTTATCCCCCACCCTATTCAACCTGTATGTCAAACCACTAACCGAACTACTACAGCAGGCAAACATCGCCTACCACATGTACGCGGACGACACTCAACTTTACATCAAGATTTCATCCATAGAAGACATAAAGACGATGAATCTAGCACTCGAAAAGACTGTCCACTGGCTATCGACCAACTTCCTCAAGCTAAATTCGCAAAAAACAGAATTTCTTCTAATCCCCCCCCAATAATTCCCAGGAGACAAAGGAATAGACCAAGCTGATCACTGCTCTAAACTGCAAGCCAACCTTGGTGGACTCCACCAAATCACTTGGAATTACTCTAGATAAGAACCTTAACATGCAAACACACATTAACCTGTTAGCTAAAAACGCACGCTTTCACCTCAGCTATCTTAGAAAAATGAAACCTTTCATCGAGAACCCAGACCTCAAAAATGAAGTTCAGTCCTTAGTCATCTCAAGGCTGGAGTACGGATGCACCACCCTCTCGGGGCTACCCAAAATTTCAACCGCCCCATTAAAAGCCTGTCTCAACGCCGCAGCAAGACTCCTAACTGGATCCAGGAAATATGACCACATATCGCCACACCTGAAAGCACTCAACTGGCTACCTTATGACGCTCGAATCCACCTAAAAAGGGCATGCATCACTCACAAAGCGCTACACCACAATTCCCCCCAGTACCTATCCCAAAAACTTACCCTATCTGGGGGACTTAGACACTCAAGGAGCACCGATAACCTACTCCTGAAACCCTCGTGTTTCAGCAAAAAAAAAACTATGACCGAGCATTCTCCGGAGCAGCACCAAGAATATGGAACTCGCTTCCCGCATACATCAGAAAAATCTCTTCTACTCCCCTATTCAAAAGGGAAGCAAAATCATTCCTGATGTGTAAATTCCTCCCATAAACTCTCACATGGACCATTCCAGTTCTACACTCCAGTTCCACATCTTCAAACTCACCTCCTCTATCCTAATAAGGATACCCTTGCCTCTCGACCTGTGCCTAGGGCTCAGAACTATGCTACGACCCTCCGAACTTTATCAAAACATGTTATGTTGATTCTTTGTATGCTATGCTTTGCTAACTGTATCATTCGTACTGTGCTCTCATTGTAAAGCGCTCTGATACCCTACCCTGGGTCTGGTCCGCGCTATAGAAAACTCTAAAAATAAAATAAATAAAGAAGCGAAAGAAGAGTCTAGAAATAGAGCATTATCAAATCTCCATCTATTAGATTTAGCAGTATTGAGTAAAATGTCTAAATGAATGGAAACTGGGGTGTGATCTGAAATTAGAAGAGAGCCTATGTCAGCAGAATGTATGTTTTGTGATAGGGAGTGCAAGATAAATACATAATCGATGATTGACTGAGATCGGTGTGTGGGGAAATAGTAAGTGTATTTGCACAGAGATGGATTGGAAAGTCTCCAAGCATCAATAAGTGCGTGCTGTGAAATCGCTTGTAGGCATTGTTTCTGAGATTTGTTGGGTACATATGCAGAAGAAGAAACTCTATCAATAAAAGGGTCAACAATCTGATTGTGGTCTCCATCAAAATTTGAAAAAAATCATCAGGGTATTGTAAAAGTTTGTCAGTGATAGTAGACCAAAATTGCCTGTCAGAACTAGTAGGGTCATAAATGTTAAAAATAGAAAGTTAAACATTGTTAATCAAAAGACAGGAGAGTAACCATCTCCCATCAGAGTCAGATTCTTGTGAAACTAAATGAACATTAATGGACTTGTGACATAGTGTAGCAACAGCATTTTTCTTACCATTTCCTAGTGGAAAGAAAACAGTACCCACCCACCCTCTCTTTAGCTTTATAGTTTCAGTTTCGGTGAGGTGCGTTCTTGGATAAGAGCAATATAAGCATTCAAATGTGACGAATGGGACAAGAGCCTTTGACATTTAATTGGTGAAGCCAAACCCTTGATGTCCAAAGATACAATTTTTAATGCCATGGAATAAATAATTGATAAAGGTTACTTGAGCTTGATCGAAAAGCATATAAGGAGAACCACATTGGAAGCAACAGAAGACAACAAAGGAAAGTTAGGAAGGTGAGGAAAAGGCAAAAATGTCTGACAAAGTTATAAAAAGCTGAGGAATACAGAAAAACAGAAGAATGGTAAAATAGAATGAAGAACACCAATTGGAGAGAACATACCTACGAATATTTTCAAAGAAGACAGGGGGTGTTGGGACCACACTGAAGAATGACGTATCTGAGCTCCAGGGAGACGAATAAGGGGGAAGGTTGAAGATATAGGAGACATACTAGGGTAATCACAGGAAAATGTTGGGAAATGGAGAACTGTAAGGAGAAATTTAAGGTGAGTATATTAGGACGATTGATAAAAGAGTATTAAGCAGAGTGAGAAGGCTAACATAACATCATGTGAATAATAAACACTAAAGATGTCTTAAAAAGGGAGAACAGACTACAACAATATTAGAACAAAATACAAGCCAAGTCTTGGTGTGTTTGGAGGTGTTCCTAGACTCCACTTTGTGCTCCTGAAGAAAATCTTGCAAATGGGCAGGGTCCTCATTGATGTAATTCTTATTATTATAGGTGACGTTGAAGAGGCATGAATGGAACAAACCAAAACGGGCTCCAAGGGAATGGAGTGCAAGTCTCAAGGAAAGAAATTGTTTGTACCTGTCTGCTGTATTTTTAGCATAAATCTTGAGAAAAGCACAAGTTATTGCCAGACCACAAAATCTGTTTCCTAGGTCGAGCAGCAGACAAAACCTCAAGTAGATCTATGTATTCAAGAAAATATAGTAGAACACCTAGAGGTCTTTTGAAAGTAGATGCTCCATGAGGCACATGACCAAGTTTGTGAGCATGTTGAATGTTCAAAAGAGAAGACTCCGGCATCTGAAGTCACTTAGGAAGAAGGATCCAAAAAATGTGACTAGAAGGGGAGAGGAGTTGGCCTAACGGCTAGGGCGGTCGACCTCGAATCTGGGGAACTGGGTTCGAGTCTCGGCAATGACGCTGAACATCCTGTGATTCTGGGCAAATCACTTAATCTCCCGTGCCTAACAAAAATGAATGTGTCCTCATGTAATGCAACTGGTGCTATGTAAAGCGCTCTGATACCTGATACCTTCGGGTCAAGTTCGCGCTATATAAAAGTCAGTTAAATAAAAAAAAAATTTAAAACCCTTCCGGCAAACCATAATGTGTAAGTTTGCTCAGAGGATTCCTGTTTTCTAAATCTTCAACCTGCTTTCGAAGCAAGGAGATCTGAGATTGAAGTTGTGGGACTGTATGTACTGACTTGGTGAGGTCTGAAATGGGCTGTTCAGTTAACACCATCCTCTCTTCCAATCTGGACCACTTGTCATCTAAACTTTGTAGCTTCGTATTTGTCTCCTCTATACATGGGCGTAGTGCCCTAATCTCCTCCAAAAAAGGATCCACAGAAACTGAAGAGGTAGATTTTGAAACAGAAGGAGCGTCTTTTTTCAATCTATTAGTCAAAGCTTTTCTTGTATGCAACGGAGTAATGCCTCCTGAGGATGAAGACGAGGAGAAGCCTCGAGAGGTCAAGGCAATTGTGTCCTCCATCTCAATTTGTGTTGACTAATAGGATGATGAAGAAACAGGTGATTTAGAGAAGTTAGGTAATGCTTTAGGGAAAGCTTTAGAGCGACATTGTACTCCTCTTAGTCTGTTCATACAGCAATGTGCAGTAATTCAATCAATGGTGCACAGTAGCACTTGCAACAGCTGATAAATAATGAGTAGGTACCCCCGGTATGGCCAGAAATCAGCACTAACCTTTCCCTGACAGGTGCCACGCTACAAGATTAAATTGAACTAAATGACAGGTTTAATATCTTGCTATAAAATGTATTTCTTCCTTAATACTTGCAGAGACAAATCCAAAGAGGAGATAATAGTGAGAAGTGCTACATTATATCAAGTTGAAAACCTCCACAGACCTTATGGGCCCGAATATGATGTCAGTGGGACCACCACCTAAAGGCCGTCGGTGGTGGTCCCACTGACATCTAGCATAGCGATCCGGCTGCCGCATTACGGTGCGGTCCACCAGACCGCAGCGGGCGAAGGGACCGACAAATGCCTCCAACAAACTCAAGGAGCCCATCAGAGCCCCAGTCTGAATGTAATACCTACAACAGGGGCAGTGCCTGTGGAGGCACCGCCGTAGGGATTATGATGACCCTTTCCGACTGTCTTTTCATGGCAGTCCAACAGCCATGAAAAGGCAGCCAAAATTTAACTTTGGTGGCCCCTAGCAGGGCCTCTTCCTGCGTGGGCCCCCACTATGGGCCTATGGGGGCCCATGTGGTGCCCCCCAAACACCCATGCACTGAGTGCCAGGCACTACATGGTGCCTCGCACACGGTGCATGGATGTTTGCAAAATGCCTTTTACCATTGAGGCATGTGCTTTGGTCCTTTGTTGGGCTACAGCACAAGCCGTAATGGTAAAAGGCATTTTTGAACCACCTACATGGAACCGCCCACATTTAGTCGGTCAATCACCTGACTGAAACGATGACGGTCGGATGCTCACCTGACCGCCATAGTAATCAGGCCCTATATTAGAAGCCAGAATCATTTTCCCTCAAGCAGCCCTCTGCTACGTTTAAATTCAGTTGAGTTACAGGCTTCATGTCAATAAAGCTAATAAATGCCCTTAGTAATAAGAGAGGAAGTGTTGTAGAGAGTAAACCTTCTGAAAATTTCCAGGCCACCTCATTTGAAAGGCTCTATTAGCAGAAAATGCAGCTGTAACTGGCCTCTCCCGAACATTCCATGACTGCCTCATCCTCCCAGAGGCGTGCACTGCAGCTGAGGGAAGCATGTAATGAAGGCAAATAAGCAAACGTGACAAAGAAAGGTCACAAAAGTCATCCCAGGAATGCCTTCATGTCTTGCGTTATCTCTGCACAAATAAACAGCCGGCAGTATGCAAGAAAACCACCTCTGTGGTGCAAATAGCTCCTGTTGCACCACTGAGAGCTAACGGGATGCCGCCATCTTCGTTGGGCACATGCCACACACCATCCTTTTAGAGTTTGAAATATTTTCAACCCAGCAATGAAAACTTCTCAAAGTCTAAAGGCCTAGCAACCCTGACTTCAAGAACAATTACAAATCATACCTATAAGAGATGACACTGACATCATAACCTGGCTACCAGCGGTCAAGATAAAATTACCGAGGAAGTTTATGAAAGTTTCGGAATTATTGATACAAAATGCGTACGTGTATCCCAGATTCAGTCAAAGAAAATCTAATTTAACAATCTAATAAAATATGTGACAATGGTGACATCCTACTCACGTAACTTTGAATTTATATTTACAGGAGTCTTTAATTTACATTTAATTTATACTAGTTTACACAATATGTGGCGAAAGGATGAAGATTTAATATAGAAGACTCTCCCACCAAGCAGGCTTTAAACAAAGAACAGCCGTTCTGGCAAATTCTCCTTAGAGTCCTTTATGCACCAACATTCCAATGTGACGCACTCATATTTTACAAGTAGGAAAAGCAGTTCCAGACTACAATTTTGCTACAATCGAATTAGGCAATCTCTTCAAATCATGTGAGATAATCCACTGATTGGATAGTGACCATCATCCTCAATCATTTATTCTGTAAATGAAAAAAGATTGATTACATGTACTACTTCCATTTGCAACACAGGCGGACTGCATAAGTAAAAGAACGAAGGCTCGCCATTTCCCGGAACTGGCAGTCTTCATTAGGAAACACATGACGCAAAAAAGTCGCGTTGAAGGCATGGTAATCTTCCTTATTAATATATCAAAAAACAACTTCTTGTTAAGTATTGGGCACCAGGCACTTTATGGATCTTCGGCACTTATTCCGCTATAACTCCAACGACGAGGCAGCCACGTCATGTCAAAACCTTTTAATAAAAAAGTCTGTTATTTTATAATATATGCAACCCAATGGTACCTTTTTCTTAACGCACAATGCAGCAGGCACTTTACGAGACTGTTAAAACCGGGAAATCAAGGACTGCTCAATGCATATTGAATGAACAGATATTCCGTAGGAGTACTGCACAAACTAGTTAGATGGAATACTTTGCGCAGATAACATAAACTGCACCATATCTTTTTACTGTTGGATACTAATCATGAAGTAGCTGTGGTTTTATTTTCAGGAATTTTTACCGTCGAGAGATTTTGTAAAGGTTTTAATTAACTTATACAATAAAATTACTTACTTACTTAAGTAAAATAGAATAAAATTTATGTTTTGCATTAGAGCTGAGGAAGGAGAAAAAGAAACTCACAAGGAAAATCAGACAGCAGCTCTCAATAATTACAATGAAGCTTTTCATCCAGCAAGTTAACCGCAGAGGTGAAATTATAGGAATCTGATTTGCAAATGTAACCGAGCTACTAATAAAAAACAATGGTCAACCGTGCACAAAACTTGCTCCTCTAGCAATTCAAGAGATGTTTGCCTCTATATAAATGAAATTGATGGTTTAGTCGGTGTCCTAGCATGGAACAGTGTCACTTCTGCTGTTTGGACTTAATTTATGTTAAATAGCTACATTCATCTCACCAACAAACAGATGATTTTCACTCAACCACAGCAAGCGAACCTCTGACTCAATTCAAGATGATCAGAACAGCAGAAAGTGCAAAATGAGCACACCTCCAACGAAAACGAATGCTATCCTATCAGATGAGTGGATCCGAACTGAAGAATTCTAGTAGCAATTAATTAAAGTAGCAAGTAGACAGGATGCAGACCAGGTCAAAATGGGGGGCCAGAAACAACTTTTATAAAGAATTCAAGCTATTAGCCTGAATTACTGTCTGATCGTTTTAGGTTTTGCTATTTCTGATGTTTGGAAAGCCTTTCTTTTGCACCCAGTCCATAGGAAAGGATCCACGTTTGACCCAATCCCACCCAACTATAGACTTATAGCCTTCTAAGATGCTGAAGCCAAGTAATATGGAGCCCAGCTATTAGAAGAGCATCTCAATTGTAATGTAAATTGTAATTTGGGCAGTAAAGCACAATCTAGCGCCATGGTTCCAAAATGGGTTCAAGGCAGATTGTGGATGTATTACAAACATTGTTACCATTTGTTAGACTTGGCATCTTTTGGCGTGTTTCCCCTGACTTTTTGCTTTCTGACCTCCCGGTTTTGACTCTGTTTTTGCTGGTGTAATGATTCTGCGCACTTTCCTCACTGCGGTCCAGTGGGAAAGTGCAAGTGCTCCTGTATAAAATGTGTTATGGATTGGTGTTTCCATGATTGGCCTATTTGGTTTATGTGTCAGTCCCTTGTAAAGTGCACTGCGAGTGCCAGGGCCTATAGACCAAATGCTGTTGGTGGGCTGCAGCACTGGATTGTGCCACCCACGCAAACAGCCCGTAAAGTGTAACTCGGGCCTGCCATCGCAGAGCCTGTGCGCAGCCTGGGGCTGCCGTGTCGACTTGGCAAGTGCACACACTTGCAAGTCCCTAAACCTTCCCTTTGCTACATGTTAGTCACCCCTAAGGTAGGCCCAAGGTACCCCTGTGGGCAGGGTGCGTTGTACGCGAAAGGTAGGACATGCCCTGGTGTGTGCGGCATGTCCTGATAGTGAATTACAGCCTAGTTCGTTTTCACTATTGCAAGGCTACCTGTTCCCCTAGGCCAGAACGGGCGGTTTTGATTATTACAGTTTATAATCCTAACTGACCCCGGGAACGTGGTAGAAATCCGAGTTTAGTATGCCTGGACTCAGAATGATAAAATGCATCTTTTAGTGAAGTTGGTTTTAACATTCTGTGTTTGAAAATACCACTTTTAGAAAGTGGGTATTTTCTTGTCTAACCATCCAAGCCTGCCTCTGCGAGGTTGTGTATTCCTTGTCTGGAATGTGAGTGACAGGGGCTGGGGGATGCCAGGAGACAGGGTGAGTCAGCACAGGGCTGAATAGCAAGATCTACATGTAGATGGGTGGGAGGGGTCGCACCTGGGCCCTGAATAGGACAGTGCCTTCCCTCCACAATGCTGGCTCCACCTCCTGTGGTGCGTCTGATGTCCCTGGCCTACTCACTGAAAGAAGGGACGGAGACTTGTCAACAAAGTGCTCCAGAACTGGTTTGGACTAGGCAAAGGCCTCTCTGCCTCCAGAGAACAAAGGAATTTGGGATATAAATATTGGGGCCCTGACCCCATGAATTTAGATCTCGCTGGAATCAAGGAACCTGCCAAGACGAAGAGCTGGAAGAGCTGCCAGGAGGAGTACTGCCCCTTTGCTGTGTTGTTGCTTTGTTGGGTTGGCCTGCAGCTGCTGCTTCTGCCTTGGGCAGTGAAAGGACTGGACTGAACTTTCTACAAACTTGTGCTGAGTATCTCCAAGGGCCTGAAACCGAGCTGGCCTCCTGTTAAGAAGTCTCAGGGACTACAAAGACTTCACAAGCCTCTGGGTACCGCTTCTGGAACGCTGTTTCAGTTGCCACAGAGGAAGGGAACCGCAACCGACTCTGTCAACCGCATCCATCCCTGGCCGGTGACCTCTTTGCACCGCAGACCGCATCGCCCCGCTTCACATCGCAACCCTGGTCTCACCGTGGGCGACGTCCGACGCCGCCAACATCGAGCCGCTGCTTGCACCGTGACCTGTGGGCACCGCAGTTCGCATCGCATCGCTTCACTGAACCAACCGGACCCGACCGACGCGGTCGCTGCAACTGGCTCAAGAGTCGAGACCGCACCGCATTTGGGGCACCGCTCGCACGTCTGCGATGCACCGCTCCGACTCGCACCGCTGTCTGACGCCAGCTCCCGCACTCCGGCTAGATCGCCTGCATCGCAACCTGTCAGCACCGCATCGAGCATCGTCTCACCCTGCATCGCACGCCTTGGACTCACCGACTCCGTCTGCACGACGCTCATCGAGCCGCTGCCTGCACCGCATCGAGGGGACACCGCACCTTGCATCGCTCCGTCTTGCACCGCAACCGCGATGAACGCCGACCGGCTCGTACACTCCGTACCAGCCACAACGAGAAAGGTACTGTAACCGAGTCTGTTCATGACTCTGCTGGCCCGTATCGACGCGGTTGGCTGGAACTGTTAGACTCTGTGGTTTTCAGCATCATGGTAGGCTCGGACGGAGCTACCGACTCGTACGAACTTTGCTTTTGTGCTATTCCTGCAAAGAAGAAGTTACCGTATCAAGTATTCATTCGTAAAGTATAGTATTGTGGATTTTTGTCGTAATTGGTCTTGTCTTGAGTATATAAAATATTGGTTATTTTTCTAAACTGGTGTGGTGTCCGTTTGTAGTGCTTACACTGTATTACTGTTGGTTATGTGCAAATGCTTTACACACTGCCTCTGAATTAAGCCTGACTGCTCGTGCTAAGCTACCACGAGGGTGAGCAGGGGTTACTTCACGAGTGTAACACCCTTACCCTGACTAGGAAGAAGGGTCCCTACTTGGACAAAGGTGCAAGCCCTTGCCAACTAGAGATCCCATTTCTAACACAATTCTCCTATTAATATATAGAACACTACAACATGTATGGTTGCTTTATCGACTTCAAGAAATAATTTTACAGCATTGATGGGAGCTTCACTGGGCAAAATTGGTTACATGTGGGTACCAACCAATTCTGCTATGCAATATTTTCCTTACACTCAAATAACTTGAAACGGGTTAGACTGAGTGACAACTTGATGCTAACTGATACAATATTTATCAACAAGGGCATCAAACAAGATTGCATGCTGACACCCCTTCTATTCAATGACTAAGTAGCTGATGCAGTGCAAGCACAAAATAACAACAGAGTTTGTCCCCCAAACTAAATGGCCATTCTTGACTCTTCCTACAATTTGCTGATGACACCACTCATTCAGACTTTAGCAGCATTGGTTTACAACACCTACTAAATAAGTTGAACTCATATTGTCAGCTAAACAAATGAGGTTAGCTATGAAAAGTCAAATGGGTTGTTTTTTCTGGCCATAACATTCCTAAATTTAACATGTTTTAGATGGGAAACCTAATGAGAGCACTCATCAAGTCAACAATTGGGGGTGGAATTTCAAGCTCCAAGATTTATTTTATTTATTTATTTATTGAAGAGTTTTATATAGCGCTAGCCAGACCCGAAGGTATCGGAGCGCTTCACAGCATGGGTAAAAACACACAGTTTGGCAGTCGTACACAAATTGATTCATGGCGCAATTGATAGTCTTGGCGCACTGAACAGCATTGCAGGAAAGGAGGACACGGAGAATCACAATATTGAGCACATTGACTCGAGCCGAGCCACCTTTAGGGAGGGGGGAAAGAGGGAGGGGTCGGGGAGGGGATGAGGTAGAAGTCTTAGTGACGAAGTGTCTATGTCCTGCAATGTGCAAGCTTAAGCGTTTCGGCAGCGTCTATCCATTCGGGAGAGAACGGTTGAGGAAGAGGACTTTGAGTTGCCGTTTGAATTGTATAAAGGAGGGGGTAGTCCTGATATGGACTGGGATGGAGTTCCAGATTTTGGGGGCATTTCCAGAGAAGGATCGAGAAGCGGTTTTTTGTTCGCAGATTTTTGGCGGGATGAGGAGTAGAGTGTTGGAACTTCTGAGGCTTCTTGTCTGACCAGCCTTCTTGAGTTTGGCGGCCAGGTAGGCGGGTTTCCCTGTGTGCAGGGCTTTGTGCGTAAGGCAAGCCATTCTGAAATTGGCACGCATTTCAATTGGGAGCCACTTTGGCTCTCTGAGTGTGGGCGAGATGTGTTCGTACTTCTTTACTCCGGTGACCATTCTGGCAGCTGCATTGAGAGTTGATCTGAGGGGGGCTAAGTGGGATTTTGCTGTACCTGTGAGGGAAGCATTCCCGTAGTCTAGTCTGGACAACACCAGGGATTGAGTAGCTTGTTAAAGGTCGTTAGGCGGGATGAAGGGTTTTACTTTGTTGCGTAGCTTCAGGTTAAGGAAGGCACTCTTAGCGGTGTTCTTGATGTGTTTGGTCATGTCCAGTTTAGGGTCAAGGGTGATTCCGAGCGATTTTGCGGAATCCGCCAGGGTGAGATTGCCGTTTAGAGCATCAATTGCTTTTAGTCATTCTACGATTTGGGGGTTCTCCTCTTCCAAGAGCACCACAACTACACCGACAATTATTGGAAAGTAAAGCAGTAATGCTAAAAGTTGCCTTCATGAATCTATACAGACATCTTGATGGTCCATCATTAAATCCACTCCTTATTCTAATAAGAAAAATATCTTCCCTCATTTACCTATAGTTTATTGTAATTTCCTCCAGCAATCCTTTGTAGCTGGTAAACCAAGCAATTCAGACTAGGTTTTGATTTTGTCAATCAACAACACATGACCAAGTCCGTTTGAAATTTAAACTGATCAACAGGTATTGGTTAAAACTGAAACATGCTAATGAAAGATTCTTTGTGGGACTCTTAACAGGGAATTTGAACTATTAAATCATTCCATCAAAACGCTGTGGCATAAAGTGATGACTCAATGCACCAGGAACTTGACGCTACCATGCAATTACAACCTGACATCAAAGTTTTAAAACAATTGCTGAATTATGTTCATCTAAACTCTAGCAAAAAGATCTTAAACTTTTAGAGACAGAGCTCATAGTCAACTGGTCTCAGCTATGAAGAAAACAAGCCCCAACTATACACAGATCTTTCTGTCTCATGGGAACTGTAGATCAAATGTATTCACTTGTTGTTTGTGCTATTTCTCTTGGGAGAAATACTGCAAGAATAGAATTATAGTAACCCCAATGTAAGCTGCAGATTATGCAATTGCAAGACTGAATCTCCAGCACAAGTTGTTTGATTTGGTCCAGCTTTTAGAAATGAATTTAAGAATATTTAGCTCAAGCTTTTTGTCCCCTGAAACTATGAAATTGAAGAGTGGCTGTCTTTTTTATGAGCACAGAGGGCATTTTAATCAGTGACTTTACATGACACTGGTCCTATCAACCTTGGATAAATTGCAGAACTTAGCAAAGGTTCGAACCAGTGTAGCCCGGCTATCCAACTACACTAAACAGTATACCTTTTAACTTGGGTTTAACAGGGGCTGCTGTTTGCAAAAATAGTTTCCACTACAACTCTGTATTTATTGATTTTAGTTTTAATCAGTTGTTGTGGAAGTGCTATTTTAATATTATCAGCATTTATTGGAAGGTTTGTATTAACTAACCATAAATAATTAAATCACTTACATGCTGAATGGGTGCAGGGTCTATGATTGCTAGTTCCGTTTAGTTTCACTCTTTCATTTAGAGGTCAAGGGGAGCTGAGAAATGCTTGGCTCAAAGAAGGTAGGTGGCTGTGATGATTAAATCCTTCAGGATCAGGCTGAGGGCTGCGCTGATGGGGTGTAGTCCATTGATAAAGATTTGGTGAGGGCAGGGGTCAAAGTTTGCTCCGGAATGCATGGAATGCATGGTCGTTCTGGTTTCTTGAGTGGTGATGGTAGGCCAGGAGGTCAGAGTGGTCCACTGGGTGTTGGTAGAGATGAGCAGGAGCTGCCAAGGTGAAAGGGTCAAGATGGGACTCAAAGTTTTCGCTGATAGTGGTGACCTTGTTGCTGAAGAATAAGGTCAGCTGGGTGCAGAGGTCCTGAGAGGGGGTTATCCTGATGTAGATTGCTGGCAGAGAGGGGAAGTCTTTCATTATGGCAAAGATTTCCTTGGTGCTGCTTTTGATGCAGTAAATGAGCTTTGTAGGTGCTCTTGCTGACATAATTCTGCCTTTGTTTCCATCTGTGTTCAAGTTGCTTGCAGTATTGTTTGGTAAGCTTGAGCTCTCCTGAGTACCAGCTTGCTTGCGATCTGGCTTCCGTGTCTTTGTTGGCTTTCAGAGGCGCCAGGGTACCTGCACAGGCGGTGATCCAGACATTGAAGTTGGGATTAGATTTGGGGAGGTTATTGTTGTGTTGATGCCGGTGGTGTAGCAATTTAGAGGACCAGGAAACTTCTGATATCTTGTTCCAGTCCCGTCATGAAGATCTAGTGTTAGTGTTTCAGAGGAGATGTGGGATAGGTATGCAGAAGTTGATGAGCGTGTGGTCAGACCAGGTGTTCCATGTGAGCTTATCTACTCTGATATTGCTGAAGCTGGTGAAGATGGGGTCCAGCAGGTGTCAGGTGGTGTGGGGCCATCCCCTCGCACGGTGAGTTCATGGTTGGACAGGTCTTCGATGATGTTGGTCATATTTGGATCAGTGAGTTCATCCAGGTGGTAGTTGAGGTCGCCAAGGAGGATGAAGGCGCTGGAGTTGAGGATCAAGGATGCAACAAAGTGCACAATGGAGATGCTGAAGTTGGCCTATGGTCCAGGTGGACAGTAGATGAGGGTGCAGCTGGCAAAAAAGGAAAAATGATATAGAATAACAGGTTTGTAGTATCCCAAAAACATAAAACGCTTAATGCTTCCTCTTATTTTTTGCAAAGGAAGGCGTCGACGGCGTTTCAACCATATTCATTTGTCAAGTCATCACCAGGACAGAATTTTCTCTAATTTGCCATTACTATTTTTGTTTACACTTTAGTTTGTCCTTTGTTATTAACATATGTTTGTGTAACCCTATGAGCACCTTCTGTATTATTGTATATTTGAATTTTCTACTAAGGAAAAATATATCTTTTGATAATTTGTCAAGGGTACTGTATTATTTCATGATTTTTGGATGGGATTCTTTATATGAATCATTTGAAGTCACAATTGTTTCTTTTTTAAACTAGGAATCTGAACCATTGTAGCATTTACATTGTTTATTAGCTCCAGGTTTGGGTTACAGGGTTTCCCCTGTTTGTTGTAATCACGTAAAACTTTGTCAGTCACATTTTGATTCCGCCTAGTGGTATGTTCATCTCTCATCTGATGTTATTGACAGAGGATAACTTTCCATCTCCACTAGTGTGCTTGCATAGAAGTGCATGACAGACTATTTTACAACTACAGGACGCCTGCCTGCTCCTTGGAGCTCATGCATATTTTGCATATGTTGCACAGCCAGCTCAACCCAGGCTGTGTTGCTGCTGATTAGCTCCGAGAGGTGACCTGTGCCTCCAGCATTCAGAGGTCTGCCAGCCCACACACCCACCATTTTTCTGAGGACAACACACATGCTGCTGAACCTCCAAGGTCTTCCTGCTATTCTCCTAAATACACTGAACGAGCTTGGCAGTACCTCAAGAACACCCAGTGGTCACCCCATCAGCAACATCACAGTCACTGCCTCTTGGTCACTCCTCTGATGTTTACTTGCAGTGACTGTGGGCACTCTCCTCAAGCATGTAGTCCAGGCTGCAGCAGCGTGTTGTATTGGTCCACGAGCTCAGCTGTCTCGTTGTTGCACACCCCAATGGCTTCCACCTCCCCCCCATCTCCTCTCTTGCGGTGTGCATTGTGCAGTTCTTGAGCCAATATTGGTGTCATCTACTTTCCCCATACCCAGCATATATCTAGCTAGGAAAAACAAGCTCAGTTGCTCTTGCTGTCACTGTTGCCTAGGTTTGTTGGCATCTCTTTTGCACTGCGAGATCGATGTAAAGCATCCTCTCCACCCATATCACTAATCAGTCTTTCTATGTCCCTTTACTAATCCAGAGAAAGCCCTAGCCACAGTCATTGGACTCTCCAGGATTTCTTCATATGCCCTATCCCCACAACATTGATTACCCTCATCGTTATTATAAAACATATTTGGGGGGCATCCTCTCCATCCTCCTCTGCTCTGGCCGGCAATTTAAAGTGCAAGGGTTAATTGTAGTGTCCTAACTAAAGTACATTCCGAAAACACTAAGGCAGGGTGGTTTAATATATCAGTTACAATCTCATTCCAGTACTTCAGTACATCACATTTATAATAACAATACTATTTTAAATATGTTTTATTAACTATCCTTTATTAAATTGTAATGAACGAGAAAAAATATCGCACGTTTACAATGCTATATGCTGGGATGTTCATATAAATATGGAGAGTCCCCCCACCCCCCTGAAGCTATTCATGCCCTAAATGTCAATTAGTAATCTGCTCGTTGTGCTATAAAAGATGCAATCTCAGAAACCAGTGTTTCTTGCCTCACAAAGCATTGTCAGCAGGGCTTCAGCCCCCTGGTTACAGGCTGGCATGATGCCCACTTCATTCTAGATAGCTTCATAAATCCTGGTCAGATCACTGCCGCATTATCTTGTATGACACAAAAGAGGGGCTCCAGGCCCAAACCCTGATTTGCATTCATGACTCTGAAAAAGGAAAAAAACGAAATGTTTAACTTGTTCGTTTGCTCTCACATTTGCGTAAAGGTTATTTCCATATCATGTACAACAAATACTTATCTAGGAGGTAAATAAAGAAGCTGGAAAATAAATTATCAGCGAGGAGCAAAATTGTCAACCTAAGGCAAACGCCTCATGCAATTTAAATTCATGACATGTCCCTGGCGCAGAAGTCGCGCTTCATTGTCTAAGCCTACAATATACATCTGCGACATGCAGCACCGTGACACAGATTCGTCAATTAAGCCTTTGATTCTTTCAAGGTGGATCGAAAGGACGGATTGTAATTTCATAATAAGGGCACAGTGTGTGGTGTTCCTACAGCGATATCAAATAAAGCCACAGTGGGCAGTTTTATACTCAAATCTGCAGTTATGTTTGGTTTCGAAAAGTTAAATACACGCTCGTGGCCCTTATGGCCGATATACCGAGCGAGAAACGACTTCTCCCTTTGATATACGGAAAGCCTCCGAATAGCTGAGGTAATAGAGATTTCTACCAGGACTGCTACAGGAAACCACTCAGCCTTGGAGCCAGCGCTACGAACGGCACCTGGTGTTCTGTCAAAACCAACAGCAATATAGCTATGAGCAAAATATGTCATCGCAGCGAGATCAACCGCAGCACACGCCTGGAAGCTCGCCATCTGCAGTTTTACTTGCAGTGATGGAGAGCGTCACAGCCATGGCCTCCCGCCTAAATGGAAGACGCTGGGCAGAACCCCAGCAGCAATGGCGCGCAGTAGGCATGCTTAGTCGCAAAGTGCTGCTCTCTAGTTGTTTGTAGTTGTGTAATAACATATAAAAACAGATGTGTTACGAATGTGGGCATTTTATTTCGTGCTCCTCGGAAACCCAGATGCAGCCAAACAAATCATTCATGCTGTAAGTCCTTTGTGTATGAAGCAAACCACAGAACAGCTTGACAGATTAGCTGTGCAGCATCAAGTCGTGTCTGCGGCAGCAGAATCGCTGTTATTAGAAACCATCATTATATTTCGAGCCAGTCAGATCTTGTTTTCTTTAATGTCATCTCATCTCTTAATCCCATTAGGAATCAGAATCTGGCATAAGCTTCTCTCTCTGCACAGCACCGCCTTGATACCCATACACAATGGGGATTGTGGGATGGAAGTTGCTGTATATTTTATTTAAAGAGAAATATGAGCGTTTTCCTTAATACTCCCGGAAAAGGTTTTATGAAGTTTATTTTATGATAGGTTCCTAGGCTGGGTGGGTGAGGCTTCCTATTATGAGCAATTACTTCTTTGTATATGATTGTTATATGACTGTAAATGCAATGCCCTTAGTGCGCTGAAACATAATGGGGCTTTGGAAATACTGTTCTGTACGAGATAAGGGTGTAAAACAGTAACGATGCATATTAAATTCATTATAGAGTGAGGTTTTAGGAGCTGTAAGTAACCCATTGTTACCTTGGTTACAAAGTATTACCAGAAACTATTAACTTGGTAGGGCAGTGTTTCTTAAACATTTGACTTCTGTGGGCCCCCACTGAATCATTACTGGAATCCAGGAGCCCCCATTGAGCTACTATGAATTGCCAGGGTTACCGGCCTAAGCAATTTTTAGGATTTGAACTTTAAATCAATACACAAACATACAAGAACAAGTATACATCAAACAAATGCTCAAATATTGAAATATTTTGTTTAATAGAACCACTGTGCTAGAGCATTTTTAGACTCCTAGATATCTGTTCCACCAAAAGACAGTGTGAAGCAATAGGAGCTCCTTTTTTATCAAGAGAAAAGGAGCACATATTATTAGATTGTTTAGTCAAGTGGCGGTATTAGGCTCAGTTAAGAAATCACCATTTTACATGCACACGCTATTAAGCTGCCTTCTCTCCCTAAACGTGACGACATTTGACACACATTCATTTGCGTGCACACTTGGGATCACATTCTTCGTACTGAGTTTGCTTGCAACACCGTTTCATAGGCACTCTATCAAGACACCTTGAAAATTCTGCACAAGGGCTAAGTTCAGCACACAAGATGTTGGTATTTGGTTTTGGTTGCTCGGCAACAGAACTATCATAATAGAATAAACAATAGCGGCCTGACTGGGGCTTTGGAATGGCAACATGGAGGATGTTATTATATATATAACATCAAGCCTTTGTTTATTCAGAGGAGCATTTCGCTGGCACTGAGAGGTCAGTTGATTTGTGTCACCTCATGCGAGGGATGCTGTCCAACAGTACACCAAGCTGGGCAGCTTGCTGACACTTACCCACAGGTAATGGGGAGTTAGACCACACGGATAGGGATTTGGCAGATCAATCCACCTTAGTCACAATAGGGTAGAATGTGCTAGGTAGGAATACACTATATTACAGTCCTTGTATGCAAGCGTATAGTTCTGTAATCTGCAAAATGGTTGAATTGTTCGTCTTTGTCACCATTTTCGTAATGCTACTCGATTTATTCTGATTTCTTCTATTAATCATTGCAGAGCACGTATTTTACTCAAGAATCACAATGGTTCAATAAATATTGAAATCGCATGTTGCTTATTTCTTTTGTGTCTCTTTGGGTATGCAAAAGTGGCTGAGCGAAAGGGTTCTAGATCTGTTACCACAATTTCCTTGGGGAGTCAGGGTTGTCATGTTCTGAGGTTGTGCACACATTTGTTACCCTTAAGGTTAGGGGTGCAGATGGTGCAATCCGAGCTAGCAGGACTATAGGCTAACATATCCTGATGTGTTCTCAGAATCAGTCTCACACAAGTCCAAAGTTTATGTTGTTCAACAAACGCACAGTTTTACTCGAGAAAGTACAAGCTGTATGACAGTTTATTAATGCTCCAGAGGAGTGCAAGTTGGCAGAAGCTCTGTCTTGCACCACACTAGAAGTGAGGGAGGATGCAGGAGCTCTGTCTGGCACTGTGTTGCATGGATGCACATGAAATCAGTGAACCTTCTTACACGACAAGAGTGTGATATGGCCATAATGTTATGTTATATATCAACATAGTTTTAAATGAAGGGTGAACAGTGTCAAAAAAATGAACTAAAGTTCTTTACATCAAGTACAATTAATGCACAAAGACACACAAAAGTAATCTCATGAACTTGGCTAAAATAATAAAAGGCTGAGCACCGTGTCACACATGAAGTGCATCACAGATAGCTGGATGTCAACCAGACCATTTTACTTGTTTAATACCTATAAGATTTTCTAATTGTTTAAGGGTGTGCCGAATGATGCTCTCTTTCTTATGGTCAACCAGAATATGTTTACTACTGTTTACATTTTACATAAATCTTTCAGTTTCCAGTGTAATATTAGCTTTGGGTTTAGAAATGCACCTTCTTCCTAAAATCACAAAATTCCTTAGCAAAACATATTGGAATCTTCAGATGACTAGCTTGCCTTGTAAGTAAAATACAACATTTAAACTCAATAATGTCCTCTTAACAGCGAAATGATATAAACATATGTGAACTAAATGGATTATGGTCATAGTTTCAAGCCCTGATAATCAGTAAGATAGCTGGCAGCATTAGATTTCTATTGCATTGTATTGTGAGATTTGTATGGCATTTACTGTTCCTCTGTGGGGTACTGACTCACTTACGTGCATGGACAGCAAGCTGCATCATGTAGGGTGTTGGGTTCAAAGAGTGTTGTCTTTATTTTGAGCCTATGTGGGAAGTGTTTTTATGCTGTACATGATCACCACCAAGGTGTGGTTACCATGTTATGTAAAGCAGCACTTTGTGGAGCAATGGATAGTGGAATATGAAAGCTTGGCACACATTTTATAAATTTGTGGAATGATTGTAGCTCTGCTTGTAGGTTTTTTAATGTGCTAAATCCAGTATCTTCTGCTGATTGTAACAGGAGCTCATCCACTCTGAGATCTTATAGATCTGCGGGAGGAAACAGATCTAGAGGATTAAGTTAGAGGTCAGCTCGGAAGTGCTCCTTTATACAATGGGTGTGAAGTAGGGAAATTTGCTATGATTCACTGCATTATGTTCTGCCTTTACATCATTAACATCAAGGGATGTCAGTGTTCAGAGTATGTGATATTTTGGAAACAGCTTGTGATTATTTAGGACCAGTATGGCAGACTATGGGGCTCATTACGCATTACGCACAATCCTTCCACTCCTTCCTACTAACACTAGGTCAGAGGTGGTGAGAGCAGTGATACTGAGTAGATTGGATTACTGTAACTCTCTCTACTTGGGGGCTCCAAACTCACTGATTTTGAAGATCCAGAGGATCCAAACTATAGCTGCCAAACTGGCTCTCAATAAGCATCGCAGGTCATCTACATCGAGGGCTTTGAAGGACCTTCATTGGTTGCCAATCGGCCAGAGGATTACGTTTAAATCACTATGTATAGTTTTTAAGGCAATCCATGGGTTAGGCCCGAAACCTCTGCAAGATAAATTTAAATGGTACGCTCCAAAAGGAATCTCCGGTCAGCAAACACCAATTTGGTGATTATGACGAGATACAAAAAAACAAGAACTGGCGGGAGAGCCTTTAGCGTTGCGGCGGCAAAGCTCTGGAACGACCTCCCTGTAGACATTAGACAAACTCAGGAACTACTACCATTCAGGAAAAAGCTGAAGACATGGCTTTTCCCAAGGGAGGACTAATTCTGAGCTATCACTCATTGCAGGCTGGGCTATTTGTCCGTCTGTTTTGCATCCATGCATCTTCTGGTCAGTCTCAGCGCCAGGATACCCTTGGGGTGACAGCTGCGCGGTATAAATATATTTTACATTACATTACATTACATTACGATGGCGGGCGGACATCAGTCCGCCCGCCATCGTAGCGGTGCTGGGACCGCCCGCCAGACGTGCGGCAGTCCCTCCACACATATTAGGATGCGACCGCCATACTGGCGGGTGCATCCTGGGCTTTTGACATTGCGGGCGGCTGCAGCACCGCACGCAATGTCAAAAGTGCGTGCACAGCATTTCCCTGCACTAGGTGGCAGGCACCACATGGTGCCTGCCACTTGGTGCATGGAAATGAGGGGGGGTACAATGGGTACCCCCCAGTGCAGCAACATCCCCCCACCGCAACGGGCCCCCAAACCCAATCCCCCGGTATCGCCGCCATGGAAAGGCCTCTTCAAACCCACATCCTAATAAGGCGGACGGTGCCTGCTAGGCACCGCCACCATATTAGTTGCCCTGCTCCATCCGCCAGGCAATCGGTGCGATTGCCTCCGGCGGAAAAGCGGCGGATGGACTTTTCGTCCGCCGCGGTACCCACCGCCATCCTAATTTGTCGGTGGGTAAATCACTATGTGATGGCGGAAGGACCACCACCGCCGGCCGGCGGTGACGGTCCTTCCGCCATCATAATGAGCCCCTTTGTTAGAATCTTCCTGTGACCAGCTGTGTAGAAGATCTTTTAGTCATGGCAAATCTGTTTGCTTGCTACTTTTGTCATTAATTATATTAGGGTTCTCCAATTGCCAGCAGAGTCCAACAGACCCATTCATGTAGTCTATTGAACCAAAAATATTTTCCAGAATTAGCCTAGGACAAGACTGAGATTGGATTTTATATGACAGTTCTCATCTAGAAGCAAATGGTACGTTTTTCAGAGGAAAAATATCAGTAGTCTGAAAACTTAGCATGACATTGGCAGGTTTTGTCATGCTACATTATTGATTCAGAATGAAGTTCTCTCACTCTGTTAGATTGCATAAAATAGGGGAGCCCTCTGCAGGCCAGCTCCTTGATTGTTAGAGAAAACAAAATGCTTTACACACACTCATTTAGAGCACCATGCTGGAATAGGTTAATTTTCAGGAAGTGGTTGGTTGTTAATCTGGGTAGAAATACATTTTGCAGGACATTAACCCATCACATTAATAAATCAATTTCATTTAGAAATATTTATTTTTAAGCAATATATCTTTTAAAAATCTCAACCTCACTAACATTTTTAGTTTTATTTAAAATTGAGGAAACTTGGTTAACAAACTTCAAGGCTGACTCTGATGGAGCATGGTTCAGATACTCAAGGTGGATTGGCCCGGTCTTGGCTTACCTTTGGACGTAAAAGACATGTTTTTAAAGTCCAGGAGAAGGTAGAGGTCAGTGGGCAAAGCAGCAGTCTGTGTCCAAGGAGGATTCATCGTCACTGGGGAGCACTGGATAAGGTCTTGGTGAAACCATAAACAATGGTGGGAAAAAGCTTTGAGTAGCAGAAGCCGTATTTCTAGGCTGAGGAGATTGTCATCCTTGATGGGAAGTCTGTCATCCTCGAGCCCAGTGAAGATTTCTACCTTCAGACCTACACAATCTTTTGGAAGTCGAAAATCTCCAGTGTGATGAAGCTGCAAGCTGTAGCCGAAGAGGGCCCCATGAGGCCGGATACCAGCACTCGGAGGTCCTGTCAAACAGGATTTGCTGCTGCGCAAAAGAATGTAGTGGAAGCGACTGCGAAGGCAATTCGAATGAAGATCACCTTGGGTGGATCAGCTGGCAGAAAGGTCTCAGTATTCTGTCAATTTTTGGTGAAAAATGTTTTAAGTCCCAGATTTTAGGTTTAGTTAGGAGCAGCACCTCGAACACAACTTCCAAGGGTCTTGGACCTGGGGGGGGGGGCACCACTACGGGCATTTGGACTCACTACAGGAGATTCCTGGTGTATGGTTCAAGGTCTCTGGAACTTGTTATGTCCCTGTGGCTCACACAGGAGTCTAGCCAACTAGCCATTGGAGTCACTCTGGTAGTACAGGGTTCAAGAAGATGGTCCTCAAGCAGCAGGGCAGTCCTCTGGAGTGCAATGCAGCCCATCTCAAGTCTTCCACAGGTTGAGGAGTGTACTGAAGAGGTGATTCAGGAGGTCCAAAATTTATGCCTGGTGCCAGCCTTTGAAATAGGAGTGACATCCTGGCTACCATCACATCTAGTTCTGGAAAGTTCTTCCCTTTCAGTGCCAAGGCTCCAAGAAGTCTGGGGTGACAAACAACTGGTGCCATGTTCCTTTGGGAGTGTGCTGGAGCCAGCCATTTGAAATGTAAGTGGGGCAGGGAACAGCTCCATCCCACTGATCCTGGAAGGATGGCCCATTCTGCCAACATCTAGTCCCCCTATGTCTCACTGTCTGGAAGGAATCCACAAAGGCCAACTGCCAAGCTATTCAAAGTCATGTGGAACAGGACACAGGAAGTAAGCACCAAATGGTTAGGACAAGAAAATGCCAACTTTCTAAAAGTGGCATTTTCAGAATTGTGACATAAAATCCGACTTTACTATTAAAGATGTTTTAAAATTACAATTCATTTCAGTCCAAACAAATTTAGGAGATTTTTACTACCAGGACATGTAAAACTTAAAAACACATGTCTTGCTTTTCAAATACAATTTACCCTGCCATAGGGGCAGTTTAGAGCCTACCTTAGGACTGGTGTATATGTTTTAAAAAGTATGACTGGAAACTATTAGCCTGCTAGAGCATTGTGAGAAGATTTAGACCAGGTCGGATTGACAGTTTCAAAATTGTACAATAAGCTGCACTGGCAGGCCTGAGACATGTTAAAAAGTGCTACTTAAGTGAGTGGCAGAATGAGTGTTGCATGCCCACTGGTAGCATTGAATTTACAGGCCCTGACTACATGCAGTACAATATACTAAGGACTTATAAGGAAATATACCAATCAGGAGTAAGCCAATAGTACCCTGTTTTAAGAAGAGAGCACAAGCACTTTAGCACTGGGTAGCAGTGGCAGTGTGCACAGAGACCCAATGCGAACAAAACAAAATTCAGAAAAGAGGAGAGGTGAAGGCAAAATGTTTGGGGGAAGGCCACACAAAGAGAGACAGGTTTAACCATGACTTTGTCCTCTTACTTTGTATTTTGCACCTAGCTTTTCTTCTCCTCGCTTTAGTCATTTTCTTCCTTTTTCAATTTCTCTTTGGTACCAGCGGCTTTTCCCATTACCAGTCATATTTAGGACTGCTATGTCTCCTCTAATTTTAGAGTTTGTACAGGTTGTTCAAATAGTTAAATGCCTCCCAAGATGGAAACCAGGAGTTCCCACAGGCCTGCAGTTGATGCAGAAGTTACATGTAAGCCACACCTTTTTCTTTGGTCCTTTTTTTTTTTTATAACCAATTTTATTGATTTTGGTAAAAAAGACAAGCATAGAGAAAAACAAGATACAAAAATCAAACAAAAGACCAGCAGCAAGAAGGGCATCAATGCACAGCAGAGACATAGTGATGTTAAGACAGCAAGTAGATTCAGGATAATCACAGAACGTGGGCGGGAATAGGGCAACGCCCACCACAGCCCCCCCACCCGAAGGAGTTTCAGTCCTCTACTACCCCCATCCATCTGCCCCACACTTTAACAGTATTTCTTTGGGCATCCCCTGGCTTCGTACAAGGGCTTTTCCTGCGCCGCGCACCAATCCACCCCCTATGCCAACGTGTCATGGTGGGCGCCATCGGGTTCAGCCAGTTCGCCGCGATGTCCCTCTAAGCCACCATCATGACTATGTTTAGAAAGAGTTTGTTGGCTCTAGAGCCGTCCATCCCCTCGGTGACCCCCAAGAGTATTTTTAGTGGGTTAAGAGGAACCTCCCAGCCCAGGACCTCGGTGAGTTCCGCCACCATTGATTCCCAAAAGTGTACAACTACTGAGCAAAGCCATGTCATGTGATAAAAGTCAGCTTGAGGTTGGTTACAGCGGGGTCAGGACGCATCAGGCCTTAGCCCAGCATGGTGAAGGTGCAGCGGTGTAAGGTAGGCGGCGTGGAGGCAGTATATTTGGACTAAGCGGAGCCGCGCTGAGGCTGTGACTGTTTCAGGTGACATTAATGCATCTCTCCAGTCGTCGTCTTCCAGGGTTCCGAGCCATTCCTCCCATCGATCTCTGAGTCGGTGTAGTGTGTTGGGAGTGTGGTTCATGAGGGAATGGTAGATGCGGGAAATCCTCCCTGTCCCCAGGTTGCCGGTCGTGATTTGGGCTTCGGGCGGGCTGTATTCTGGCAATGAGGTACCCTCCGAGATGTCGGAGCAGAGGGCGTGGCGCAGCTGCAAATAACGGTAAAACTGTGAGGGATGCAGGGAATACCTAGTTTTCAGGTCTTGAAAGGTGCGCATACGATCTCCTCCCCAGACGTACCCCAGCTGCGAGCCCCCGATGAGGCACCACCCTCTGAAGCCAGATAAATGAGCAACCTCATGGAGCCAGGTGCCCTGCCAAAGTAGGGTGTATTGAGTCAGTTTGCCCGACCATTTGGTGTGGCGCAGAGATGCCCGCCAGGCCAGCAGCACCCCACGCGTGACCTCGGGCAGGGTTCTGGGGATGGTGCCCCTGTAGAGCATCCCTTGGATACTGGACAAGCCCAGGACATACAGTTCCAGTCTGTATGCTGGGTCGGACCAGCCACCGTTGAACCAATCGTGTATAG
This sequence comes from Calotriton arnoldi, assembly GCA_963921515.1. Lineage (NCBI taxonomy): Eukaryota > Metazoa > Chordata > Amphibia > Caudata > Salamandridae > Calotriton > Calotriton arnoldi. The sequence goes on from CAWUFW010009995.1 coordinate 460,385, forward strand.
TGAGGAGCCGGGTTGCTAGGTAGTAAAGGTATAGGTTTGTCATCCCCAGACCGCCATCAAAGGGCGGGATCCGGCACTGGGTGAGGGCCAGCCGGGGCCTCCGGCCTCCCCAGAGGAACTTGGTCGCCAGACTATCTATCTCCCTGAACCATGCTCGCGAGAAGAGCAAGGGTACATTCTGTAGGACATATAAGAACCTGGGTAAGATCATCATTTTAAATAAGGCTATTCTGCCCATGGGGTTCAGCGGCAGCGCTTGCCATCTAAGGAGGTCAGTATGAACCTTTTTCATTAGGGGGGTTATATTGAGCGACCAGGCAAGGTCCGGGAGGAGAGCGACCCAGATCCCAAGATATTTGAAGGACTGACTCCGGAGAGGTATTGTGGACTGCCAGTCAAAGCACTCTCTCAAAAGATGAAGGGGGACCAGAACGGATTTAGCTGGGTTCAGTCGGAGGCCGGAGGTCTGCTCAAAGAGACTCAATGCTCAGAGGCACTGGGGTCCCGACTGCGCTGGCTCAGCCAGATAGAGCAGAACGTCATCTGCGTAGAGGGCAATTTTGTGTTCTCCCAGCCCGCACCATTTCCACCCGGTAATCTGCTCGTCCGACCGTATAAGGCAAGCGAAGGGCTCCATTTCCTGAGCAAAGAGGAGGGGCGAGAGGGGGCATCCCTGCCTCGTGCCTCTCCTAATGGAGAAGGGCTGTGAAAGTGCTCCATTGACCAACACACGGGCCCTCGGGTTACTGTATAGAGTCCTTACCAGATTGCAGAACCACTTCCCAAATCCCATGTCCACCAGGACCTCCTCAAGATAACGCCAGTCCACTGAATCAAATGCTTTCTCGAAGTCAACGAGAAGGAGTGACAGGTATGGGGTCAGTCGCTGGCGATTCTCCAGAGCGAGGTGGAGGCGCCTGAGACAGTGTCTGGTGCCCCGAGAGGGCATGAAGCCACACTGGTTGGGGTGGACCAGCTTGGTAAAATACGGTTGCATGCGGTTGTCTAAGACAGAGGCAAATATCTTGAGTTCCGAGTTAATGAGGGAGATGGGGTGGTAATCGGAGCAGTGGTTTGAGGGGGGTTGAGACTTGGGGATCACCACGATGGTGACAATATTGGTCTCTGAGCGGAACGAGCCCCTATCAGCCGCCTCAGTGTACACCTCCAGAAGATGAGGCATTAGCATATCTTGGTAGGCTGCATAAAACTCCTGCGGGAATCCATCCGGCCCCGGGGTCTTACCAGAGGCCATGCAAGAAATGGCTTCTCTGATCTCCTCTAGAGTGATCGGGAGGTCCAGTGCTGCCGCCTCGGGCTCGCTAAGGCGCGTAAGAGAGATTTGCTCCTGATGAAGCAGCTCCGGGAGCGAAAGAGTGGGAGGTTGGGCAGAATAGAGGGCGGCATAGTAATTGGTGAAACACTGTGCTACCTTCCCCGGGGAGTGGTGGATCAAGCCATCCGGAGCTATCACTTCCGGAATTATGTGGGTGGCCATTGGGTACGTGGCCAAGCGATGGAGAAGCTTCCCATTTTTGTCTCCCCATCCATAGACTCTCACTACAGAGGACCTCCACAACAACTTGGCGGCTTCCAAGGAAGTCTGCCTTATCTCATCTCTCAAGAAGGCCAGTCTTCTAACTTGGGCCTCAGATCTCCCCTCAGGCGGCTGACCCTCTATGAGGGTGGCTTGGGCTTCGAGTAACGTAAGCCAGGAGTCTTGCGCGATTCGCTGGAGTTTTAGCTGACCCTTAGCGAAGCCCCGAATGGTGACCTTACCAGCCTCCCATAGGGTACCAGGGGAGGAAACCGAGCCATGATTGGCGGTGAAGTATTGTTGGAGCTCGTCGCCCACCAACTTCCTAAAGTCCTTGTCCTGGAGAACCCAAGCATTCAGCCTCTACATCAGGCGCAAAGACTCCGGAAGGTCGCCCGTCTCCATCACTAAGGGCGAGTGGTCGGATTTGCCCCTGGGGAGGATGGTGACGTCCTTAATTACCCGACAGTCCATGGCCGGCATGAAAATGTAGTCCAGTCGTGCGTGCGTGTGGTGAGATGCCGATGTGTGTGTGTATTGTCGGGCCAGCGGATGCCAAAGCCTCCAGGTGTCGCAGATCCCTAGGGCGGCTGCCCAATTCGGAAAAAAAAGATTGGCGTGGGTGATTCTAGTGGCTGAGGTGGTTCCGGCGGAGTCAAAGGCAGGGTTCATGACTGCGTTAAAGTCCCCCCCGATAATGGTCATCCCCTGGGGAAAGGCGGCAACCAGAGCTGCTATGCGCTTAAGGGTGGAGGTCATCAGTGATGGCAGGGAGTATGTGGACAGCAAGTTCAGGGCCATGGTCCCCTCCAAGGCCACAAAGCAACCGAGGGGGTCAGTCGTGACCCTGCGTGGCACGAATGGGAGGGCACGGCGCACAAGAATAGCTACACCCCTCGACCCTCGATTAAAGCTGGAGTGCCAGACCCCGCCATAGCCATATCTCGCCAGAAAGGGGCAATTATTGCCTGCCAGGTGGGTTTCTTGGAGCAGCAGAATGTCGACCATGTGCCGTTGTGCATATTTCAGTCCCGCTGTTCGCTTGACTCTGTCCAGCATCCCGTTAACATTCCAGGACATTATGCGTAGCGTTCCCCTCCCATTATGGTTGTCAGTCATGGGGGATACCAGTGTGTGGTAGGGCTTGTGAAACGGGCATCAGACGTAGGAGGAGTGCTCTGTCTGTGTGAGTCAATGAGTGCATCGTGGTAGTGCGGGTTATGTGCGCGCTTGCCGTGTTGCTGGTTGAAATGCTGGCGTGGCGAACAAAATGTGCCAGCGAAAACTTGGGACAACGGTCCCTCCCCCTTCCCTCCCCCCTCCCCCCACCCTATACTTCAGGAACGGAAGCATCTGTCGACCCTAACAGAGAAGAACTAGAAGAGAACCAAACTGAAACACTTGGGAATGGGAATTCGTGGAGGACCCCTCCTCTTAGCAGGATGTTCTGCGGTAGTGTCCATCAAGGGAAATAGGTGGCGGCAAGCATGATTACTGTTCCATGGGCCGCGGAGCTGAAATCAGTCAGCGGACCACTGCGGGCTCAGGGTAGGACCCCGAGGAGGGCCGGACTTTGGGAGAGGTCAGTGTCCATGGGGTCAAGTAGCGACGAGCGGGGCGGAGTACCGCCCGGGTCTGAAAGGTTCGGGGAGCCAGTGCGCTGTGAAGTTAGCCGGTCACTTGGGGGTGCTGCAGATGTTGGGCGTCGACCAGAACCCACCGGTGAATCTGACCTGGCTTGCCGCGGGCCTCGTCTCCTGCGCGAGCGATTGCGTTTAGGTCGTGGTTCAGGTAGGCCCACTTGGGCCTCATCCGTACGGCTAGTGGGGGACTGGCTCGGGGTATTGAGTCGTAAAGGGCGTTCCTCCGTTAGCCATGTCCAGGCCTCCTCGGGGGATTCAAAGAAAAGAGTCTTGTTTTGGAACACCACTCGGAGGCGGGCCGGGAAGAGCAGTCTATACTGGATGTTCAAGGCACAGAGCTTTTGCTTAACGTCGCCGAAGTAGCGTCGCTGGCCCTGGACCTCCCGGGTGTAGTCGGGAAAGAGCATAATCACCTGGCCTTGACATTTGAGATGTTGCTGCTTGCGCGCTTCAGCCAGAATAGCGTCCCTGTCTCTGAAGTTAAGGATGCGCATTATTATTGGCCGGTGGGGTGCACCCGGTGGCGGCCTAGGGGAGAGAGATCGGTGGGCCCGCTCTATTGCAAACCATGGGGAGAGGGAGCTTTCGGGCATCCACGAGCGTAGCCAGCGCTCAATAAAGTCAGCTGTGCGGCCTTGTTCCGAGCCCTCCGGAAGTCCCACCAGACGGAGGTTGTTCTGCCTCGACCTGTTCTTGGCGTCCTCGGACTGTCTATGTAGTTCTTGGGTTTGAGCCTGCAGGCGGCCGACCTGGCTTTTGAGCTGTTGGACATCATCCTCGACCGTGGAGACGCGGGATTCCGTTTCCTTGATCCGGGCCGTAGCATTACGAAGGTCTTGACGGATTAAAGTCATGTCGACCCGGACTTCCTCGATCTTGCCCTCCACCGAGGATTGGGAGGTGTGAATGGCGTGGAGGATAGCTGTGAGATCCGTAGCGGTGGGGGCAGCTTTGTCTGTGGGCCCTCCCGTTGCCCTGGTTTTGGTGGTTGTGTATTGGTCCATCTTAGTCTGCGTGGCAGGAGGTTTCGGTCCCCCGTCTCTCCCCATGGCCTTCTTTGGTCCTTAACACTGGTTGATAAAGGCAGATTGCTGTGTGGTCTTGGTTATCTAACTCCCTTATTTTCATTAAGAAGGTGATCAGGAGCTGCACCATTATCTCTGCTCCTTCTGGAATGAGCTCCAAGTACAACGAAGTTAATCAGTGTTTGTGTTCTCTCTTCACTTCTACTTCTCTTTGTCCTCTGTACCCTGTGTATCTTCTGATTGGTAATGTCCCCATCTTTCAGAACTGTCCGAAACCCTGGGGGGAGATTGATAATTAACTCAGATTCTGCTGTCACCTCTAAAAGTATTAAACTGCATTTGAAGTGATCCTTTATCATGCCACAGGATTCTTCTGTATGTATGGAGAAATTTGGTTCTGGATTAAACCATTGTCATCAAAATGCGTTGTTCAGAATTGCTTGGGTATAGATCCTTAGAGAGTGATACACCACAGTCCCAAACGGAATAACAAGTGGAGCTTCACGATGGTTATGCTTTTCTGGGGCTCCACAGTTCCAAAAGCGATTTCATTTTTAGGTCGAGCTTTAGCGGCAGCGCGCATGCGCTGCTCGCTCTGCGAGGCATGCAGTAGTCCAGTATGGGGAGACAAGCTGCTCTCACTCTCCGCCCATATTTTTTATTGGCTTCTGTGTTTGTCCTTCGTCAATTCTGTCTTCTGGTTGATAATGAGGCTTGTTAAGTCCCGCCTTATTATGACATGTCATCATTTGTATCCTTCTGTGGCTACTGGCCCCTTTACTTCAAGTGTTACACTGTACGGACGTTTGCAATGCAATAGGTCTCGCGTAAATGCGAGTCCTATTGCATTGCAAATGCTTGTTGTATCGGCTGCTGGTTTTGGCCTAATATGTCGGGCACTTTGACTGTGTTTCCTTAAATAAAAGATCTGACACGGTCGACCATTTTGCTCAGGTAGTTTTGCAACCGAAATAACCTACATCGTTACCCAAATATAGCTGGCATTCCTCCTATAGCGACCCCAGATAGTTTGAGTAAATCTCGAACATTTTTGGGTGGCTCGGCGCGCGCTTATTTCGTGTTATAAACTGGCTTCCCCGATCTCGTTTTTATGTAGTCTCCCTCGATTGGTGTTGACAGTCTATGGTACGAACTATGCTGACCCCGTGATGAAACTTCCTTGCAGCTGCAGGGGGTCCTTACGAACTGTCCCTTAATCCAGCTAACCCAGAACTCGACAAAATCCTGAAAAGTGGGCCCCAGTGATGTTTCCCCTGCGCAGATGCACAGGCGCAGCCGTGCCTGCGATGAATCGGACAGGGAGAGAGGCTGTGTGAAGAGAGGGGCTGCCATTGTCCCGGTCCCGTGTGGCGTCCGGAGGGGCATCCAATGGGAAGTCGGCGCGCTGAGGTGATATCAGCCCCGCAGAAGGCAGCGGGGTTAATGTTATGCAACACCCTGAATGCGCAGGGAGAGGTTGGCCGCTGCAGCCGCTCCACTTGGTTTTTAAGAAGGTTTAAACTGATTAGATGGGGGAGGGGGTGTTTGCATTTGGTACTCTGTCGATCTGGTGCCTGTGCTTCCATGTTTTTGTACATCATCGCAAGATGGGCGAATGGATATGGTTGAGAGCAGAGCAGGTTTAGTGGAAACTTTTGGGTTGTCTAACTGGGGGCAGGACATAGTTGCTTTTGGTACTCTGCATCAGGAGGCCTGGGCTTCTTGCAGTCAGATTGGAGTAGCGCATCCATTGGGCATTTCTGGTGCGTGTGAGAAATGGGACCTCTGACTGATTCTGCGCTCTCCAGGAGTGGGTGGTCATGCAGTGGTACCGAGATGGTGGGAGTTGTGACGGGCATCAGGTTCGGTGCAGGGAGTGCTGACCTGACCCAATTGTGTCCTAGTGCGCGACCAGTTCTGCTTCAGTGCAGCTCCATTCACTGCGAAGCTACTCAGGCAGCAGATGGCACAGAAAGCAGCCGGGAGAGGCTCTTGAAAGAAATCACATTCAACTTTACTAATATTTTCACAGCTTTCCATTTTCCTGAGTTTCAGTACAGTGCTAGTGTCGCCTACGGGACTGACTTACTTTTTAGAGTACTGCACATCATTCTAAGCACTTTTTTCCCCTTATTTTTGAGGTAGTTTGGATGTGAACCGTATACTAGGTGGAATGTTCACGAGAGTTGTAAATGGCTTTTTAACATCTCACAAATATTTGAAGCTGTAAGGGGAGGATTTAAAAGGGTAAGCCAGAAGCTGGTCTCCTGCAGAGAAGGCAGTGAGGCAACAAAAAGCACCCTTATAAATGTTCTCAAACAAGTGGCAGAGCTACTCTCAAGTTGAGGCATTTTCCCTCCCAGCAGAGACGGCTGATGCATCGGGAAAGGTTGTCCTTTTCTCGCGCTTTATATAGAATTTATTTGCATTGTCTGATGGTTGTGCCCAGGAATTGCATCTATTTTGTAGTTAGAAAATATGTATGGAAATACTATTGGCTTCAAAGTAGTGAATTGGAGCAAAGTCTCTTTTCAGCTTAGTTGCCTTGCATACAGCACATTCACGCACAACCCTTTGTAACCTGTACACAAAATCTTAAAATTGGCATAGACAGTTGGTTCGGAAGGAAGCTAAAGTCAATATCCTGGACCTGTTCATTAAACAAACTCAACAGAAATTTGACCAGTGTCCCAAATAACAGCCTGTAGAGCCGGGGTCCTCACATATTAAAGTTATGCTATAACTTTTTTTTCTGAACTTTTGTGCTTCGTGCTTGGTTTGTATGGCATAACTTAAAATTCCATCTGGGAACCAAAGCCTGGCTAATGTCCTTGGTGCACAAGTGTGTAGTTTTTAGCCATCTTTAGTTTGTACCATAGATATTCTAGTACTTGCCTCCTTGTCTCCCTGACATAATTGTTTGTCACTACGGTCTAAGCTTTGCCTGAAACGGCTTCCATGTTTGGGTTGAATGCGTACATTGTGGACCAACAATGGGTATGTTGGTGCATGATGGGAGGTTTGTGGATGTATTGTGTTGCTTATGTTAACATATGATGATGGTGTCATGGCTTTCAATGTTGGTGTGTTGACATATAATGGATGTAACTTTAAGATTTTAGTTGTGTTGGCATGGGATGGTATATGCTGGTGTACTATCTTGGATGTGTGGACACATTTATATGGTTATATTAGCGTATGATGGTGTTGTTTTGGCATATGGGGTGTTAATGTATAATGTTTGTGTGAACTCATGACAACTTATCACACCACTGCTGTCCCTGTATCACTTTACAGCCCCTCTTGGCGCAGCCTTGGCCCTGGACCTGCAGTCTTTCTGCATGCCGGTTAGCCTTGCCTTTGCAGCCAATCTGTGAGTCACTCTGCTCCGGTACATCTTAAGGGTTTTGGGGGCCCTGGGCCAAACGTATTTTGGGGGCCCCTGTTCTGAACAAATTTTAATTTATTATCCTATTTCAACTCTTTCACGCCCTTTTTGATCAGGTCATTGAAAGTGTACAGGCACACTCGTCCAAATTTTAAAGTTGTTTAATCTTATATTCAGGGATAGTGACATGTGTTTTTAATATTGTAACACAGCAGCAGCTCACCAATATTACTGCAAATAATCTCTGTGACTCACTCCCATTTCTCAAATGTGAGGTCCTATTTTAATCTAAAAGAAACTTTTTTATGGCTGTTGCATGAAACACAAACACAACATTTCTCTGCAAAACGTCTGTAATAGACTCTCACACATCACTCACATTAAAATTAAATTTAAGGGAAACAGTATTTAACCAATCAGTTTAAGAATTATTCAAGGTCATCAGTGCAAGACTCTCTGCAGAAAAGGGCTGGCTCTATCAGGGGGCCTCCTGGAAGGCTGGGGCCCTGGGCCAGAGCCCACTATGCCCATGCCTTAAAACGTCTCTGACTCTGCTCTGACTCTGCTGGCACGCTATGTGCCCCAGACCAACCTGCTTTGTCCCTCCAGCCCATTTATATGCCCCTGCATGCCCTCTGTGTTCCCACCCCTGCAGGCCTTCTGTGACATCATCCTCCCATCCTGCTGGGCAAACTATGTGCCACTCTGCACACTACAGTACCTCTGCATGTCACCCACCTGTCCTGATGCTGCTCTGTGTGTCTCACCCACCCCCCCTTCAGCCCTTTCTGTTTTGCTTGCATCTCCAGCCTTTCTTTGCACCTCTACCACTTTGCAATAACTCTTTGTGCTTTACTTCATGCAGCCCCTGTGGGTTGCCCTTCCTCAACTTTCCTATCCAAAAGTGCGCATCCCTATCGTCCACGTCCCCCTGGAGTACTCCTACTGCATCGCTAAATACTTATAAGGTCCCAAAGGCGAGACCGATTACATTGCAAATGCTTGTTTGGAGTTGGAATTAGCCTGTTCAGGTGGGCAGCAGTTACTACCTAGTTGCACAACTGGTGTCTTAGTTGTTACACCGCATATTTATTTTTGGTTCTTCCAAATAGGAGGACCTCACGGGTAACAGTGAGTCACTGAACCAATTTTAACCTTTTTTACACTTTGACCTCTGGTTAGGGTGGGCCTTAGCGTGCCCATACAGCCGAGGTCCACACTTTGGTCCTGAAGAATGCCTGGCTATTAACACCATATAGGCAGAAACATGTTGACCATGCACTGTGGGATGTAGCTGATCAATTTACCCAGCATACACATCCTTCGTTCTGTTTTTATGTCAGATTGGCCACTTAATAAAAAGCATTGTTTTGGGACACAATCTAGACAGTTTTAACCCACTACACTTAGCACTTTCACCAATCACACAAACAACACAAAAAAACCTGCTCCGCAGTATTCCTGGCGTTGAAGCACACCAGGGGGGCATTCGGTCTTCCTGGTGGGGCCCGATGATGAAGCATGTCACCAACTAGGTTGGTGAGTGAGGGCTTTTTAAAGAATCCAGTGTGATTCTTTATGCTTTTCAAGGAATCCAGTTTGATTCTTCATGCTTGCTCTTCACTAAGATAAGGCACACTCTTTCGTTGTTATGATTGTCTTAGTTGTGAAGCCAAGTACTCTTCCTTACCCTTTATTTCGAAGATACATGTAAAATGCTCTTCAATATTTTTTAATACATCGGTTTCCTGAAAAGGGTCAGAAACATACCCTCTGGGACTAAGGGGATTGTACATATTTATCTTAATCATGGAATCTCTTAGCAGAGGTCTACGGACGCTATAGCACTCTTTGCTGCAGTGATCAGATTGCAATGCCGATTCCTCCTAAGCCAGCTGAGGTTTCTGCATATACAAAATAAAGTGCCAAAATAGCCCCCGAATAAACCTGCAAGGCTTATTGGTCACAATAAAGGCACATGAAAAGTGTGCACATCTCACAAGTGTTTTTTGGTTTGTGATCCAGTGGAAAAACAGGAAGATGAGATTCAAGTGGTGTTTAAAGGGATATTTGAGCAGCCATGTTTCACACTAAAACATCTTCATTATTAGCTGTTGATGAGCATCCCATTAATGCGTTCAGGCTTCCTGCTGAATAGGTATTTTTAGCCATGAGTGATGACAGGAAATCCCACAGGAAAAATTAGACCCTGACAGCATCTGGTTATGTTTTTCTCATACAGTCATGGTCATGTTGTGACCATGGGTCTTAACAATATATCTGTGCATTCCAAATCGACAGAATACATTTTCCGCACATAAGATTGGCATTTATGTTTATTTGAAATGGCGTTTCCAGTGTCTGTCAATGAGGCATCCACATTCGTGTGACACTGTCCAATTGGCAAAGCACAAACTACAGGATAGCAGAAAGCTATAGAAGGTCACCACCCGATTATAGACACAGAAATGCAACTGTTCATGAAAGTCATCCTGTTCCAGGAAATGAACAAGAGAAAACCATTCACTATACTGCAATAAAGTAAACCCCTTGACCGCACATTTAGAATTAACTCCTGACATGAGAAAACACTTGGGGGCATATTTACTAATCTTTCAATATTTTGCACTGTTGCCGCGTTTCATTAAATGATAGGGAGAGAGAAGAAATGCTCAATTTTTTCAAAGAATTGGAGCATTCCTACTCTCTCTTTCCACTGGCACACTGTATGCCATGTAGTGCCAATGCAGGCACCCTACACCAGGGGCACAACTAGACCCTGAACTTCGGGGGGCTAACACTCCGAGCCTGAGTTGGCTTTAGTGCTGGTGGCGCCGGTGCAATACTCTTTTTTGGCACCCCCTTCCCCATGACCTCTTTCTCCATGAACTCCTTCATTACCACCTCCAACAGTGCACCTTATCTCTCTATAGCCTCTCTCTGACAAATATTTTTTTTTATAGCGCTACTCATAGTTCACTCACACTCAGTTCTGTGCTCTGCATTGTACACATTCTTTGCAGCAGGCACATTGACCCACTGCGCTACTTTACGATGAGTCTAAACTGCCATTAGACAACATTTCAATCTCTCACCAGTAGCAACATTAATCACCAGAGTTATCTTGACATTTTTATTGTTGCCTGTAAACTGCTGGATGCTCAAGGAAGTTCGTGTGCTTTCAAACCAAAAATTATTTTTAAACACAGTGCTCCCCACCAAAGTCATTGGAAGGTGCAGCTGAACTCGTCGCACCACCCTAAAGCCAGGCCTGCTCCCAGCAATGGGGCGGGGCAAGCATTTCCAGAAATAAGGTTGGAGCTAACCTCATAGCCATTATATGAGGAAAAAGAAGTGACAAATTGTGTAGTTTAAAAATATTGAACAAACCCGATAGAATAACAAACATATAGTTTGTAGATTTGACACTGTTCCTAGGATTCAACTCATTGCAAGGCCAGAAAAATGCTCCTGACTCATTGCTGGCTGATGGTACAGTTTTAGTTTACCCAATGAGATGTTGTAAAATATTCATGGGTAAAGCTGCCCTTAAGTACAGGTATCAAAATATTAGACTTAATAGTACTGCTCAATTTAAGCCGGTTGTTGAAGGTGGAGCCCATTGGCATTCATTTTCAGGGATCCAAACACATTTTTCCTCATCAGACATTGTTACAGAACAAAAAGGAGAAAAAAACAAAAGTGAAACAGGAGAAAGAGGAAGATGGCAAAATTGTGACCAAGGAAGAAAGCAAAGATGAAAAATAACCTGCAAGAGTGAGAAAAGAGCAAAGGGAGTGCCAGGTGGTGGATGAAAGTGGCACACAGTAGAATCACATTTAGCCAGTCTCATTATTTGGCTCTCACGACATTTGAAATTGCCGGGTACAGGCTCCTAAGCAAGACATTGGGCCCCGTCATTTATTATTTTACAAATTAAGGACTGCTGAGTGGGTTATCACATGTTACGTTAGGGAGTGTGACTGGTAACTCACATATTCAATTCCAAAAATACAATTCATTCTTTCTGAGTTAATTGTGTGCAATAAGCTGGCAATATTGCTGCCTGTAAATACACTGACACACACCTGTGCTACACTAAATAAAACTCCAATAGCTATTGTTCCCATGCCACATTGAGCAGTTCCCTTATAGGTAGCATATTGAGTCACATCCGTGCAGGAATGCACCAGGCTGTTATTGACGAGCTGGCAAAAAAAGTTGGCAAGTAAGGAGTATTATGGGCTGAGGTGCCAGCCTCAATGGTAGAGGTCTAGCTAGAATACAGTTGTAAAGTTATTTGTTTAGGAAGATTGGTACAATTCCCAGTGGAGGTGAAAAGAATCAGAGGCATGGGAGTGTTCAAGGATAGGCAGTCTGGTTCTCCCTTTGAATCCATTGCAGTGTTTAAAACATCCAGTGTGGATGTCAGTGCTGCTTTTGGGCCACAGCCATACCAGAATCTGTTTTGGTGATCTGAGAGAATTACTTTCTTAGACAAATGTAGATATTTGTCTTGAAGCCGATCTTTCAATCTTTTTGTCAATAAACAATTGTTTTTTGACCAGAAGTGAGAAGGAGCCTTTGTTTGAAGGCCGCTTTGTTTTTAGGGAATTCTTTAGTAAATTGACTTCCAGCCACGGAGCTGTTGATATTTCGGGCTGGATTGGCGCAGAGTTATTAATAAGGATATTCTTGCATATATGAACAGGACATGGGTCTGCTGGTGATCGTGCAGGCCTAAAAGCCTTTGCAGCCTTGATGAAGTCCTATCTGGTCATGAGGCTAAAGGTGAGTAACTGTGGTTGTTTTTATGATGTGGTTTCTAGTAAACTGCACATGATTGAGCAACGAAGAGGGAAGCGGGGGGGGGGCTAAAATAGTTTGGCAAGCAAGGGCAAGTGGCGTGGCCTTCCAATATGCTGCCAAGGCATCAGGATTTCAAAAGGTACTGCCACTTCAGGTACTGTGGTTGCAGGACCGTTTTTCTTGTGAATTCTTCTAGCAGGCCTGTTTTGTTTTAACTTGAGGCCCATCATCAGCTCTCCCGGTACAGATCTGCTGTCTTATATTAAGGTCTCTTGACCACTGTCTACTCTTCAGGCCGCAGGTCAGCTTTCCAGGACATGGGGTAAATTACTCTGAAGCAAGGCAGGCATCAGGTGTCATGGTGTTCCTGGCTCCAGTCAGGTTTTCCTGCTACCTACTCCTGGGTTGTTCTTCAGAAGAAAATTAAACATCCATGCTGCTCACCATATAAAGATTGAACAGTGGCTGTTCCTGTAGGTGTTTGCTGTACAGACATGGACAATTATTTGAAAGGATATATATTTAGTTCACTGATTATACACTGTGGCAGAAATATTAATCCGTTTGATATCCATGCAATGACACATTTAATGGAGTCCACTGAACATTTACGAAGTGAACAAACCATAAGTGAACCAAAATTAATTTAAGAAAAATATAATGTTGGATGAATATGTTCTTCTAGAAAGGATACATATTCCAACAGGACACCTGTTCACTTCCTAGCTCTTTGTAGTCAGCCATCCACCTACTGAGGTTTCAATGAATCAAAGGCAGAATGGGTGCAGATAGGAACTGTGCAGGATTATTGGCAATAATTGGAAACAATGTGATTTTGAATAAAGCAGAGTGTAATAAAACCACTGCTCTGTTTCTGGATAATGACTAATACTCTGCAACCATTGACATAACTCCATGACTCAGTCTGGAAAAGTAAAGATACTTGTATAGTGTTGTGATGCGCTTTTATTTAAAAAAAAAAAAAAGCTCCTTAGTTAAAGGATGTGTTTCAGAATTTCTGAGATTTACTTTTTAGGTCTAGATGCACATTGCAGCAGTAACCTGACTGTATGTGATCAACAGAAAAAGAGCTTTAAGAAGCACACCTAAGAGAAGGGCTTTGTCTCCGTCCACATGTTGGTTAAATTGAACACAATGTTTGATTGGGCAGAAGGCGCAAGCTGCCTTTGAGAAACAGTGCTTGTTGTACTCCTTTTGGATCCTGAGGGGAGTTCAGTGACCTAACAAAAATGTAATGATGTGGCAGTCTGCAATGGGAAGAATTTTTTTTTATGTGGTATTTGTATTGGCTAATAATATTCCTGAATCATCATGACATGCTCACTGTGTGCATTAACTACAGTGTGGACCATGTTTTTATTGATAGGCTAATCCTATTGGTAAATAGAGGTTTTCATTAAGGATGTTCTCTCATTCAAAATGGCTGTGTCATCTACATTGATGCTGCAAAGACGTCTGTGCTGTTTTTTTTTCTCTTCTCCATTTAAGTCTGTGCTATAAAGAATAAGCAATTTGTTCTATCCTTCCATCCCAGTACTCCAACGGACATGCCTGTTGCTGCAGCCCCACATGCCTCATGCTGATCCTTCCTGCTGCGTCAATGCACTGTCTCAGTTTGCTCTCCCAACTGCAGCCGCCCACACACGTGCAGCTCCCTGAAGCCATGGCAGCCAGCTTCACTGTTATTGGGATAGCTGGACCACATGGCTCACCTTTGACTATAAATTGGGAAAAATTAAAGATAGATTAAGAAAGCGGCAGGCCTAGCTACTTTTCAAATGTAAGCAATTATATCCATTTTACGATTAGACAATGCTTTTATTTCATTACGAAATCTCTGTTCCTGTCCTTTCTGCAGAAACAGTGTGCACTAAACTCTTAAAATGTCCCCTCCACATCCTGCAAATTCTGCTCACTAGTGCAGACTAACATCTGTGTCAGTGGTTGGGTGTGATATTTTCCCCAAATTCCATCCAGCAAAACAAGCTAACACATTTCTTGTAGGTGGTTTAAGGGAGAGTGGGCTTCTCCCCTGAGAATTGTTTGAAACCTTTGGGGTCAAATTTGCTAAGACTCCCCAGACACTTATAGGGCATTCATGAAATATTCCAGTATTTTCATGGTGCACCAGGGAAGCCTGGCCTTTCCTAGGAGTAAATCCTGTTTGTTTCAAATTTAGAAATTACTTCCACTATACCAAGGTCAGCATTTTTTCATCAGTGAGTCCCTTATGCCAAGGAGTACATAGAAAATGACAGTACCAGAAATTTACCATGGATACTTCAGCCATAGACATTGGTACCTGTAAAAATTCCCTCCAGTATACAAGGGTCAACATTTTGCCATTGACACCCCCTATGAAATGAGTACAGGAAATCTTATCACAAGAATTACCTCAAATTTATTCTCCAACATTTTGTTATGGATCCACTCCATATGCTAAGAATTGCGTATATCATGTCAGGGTCTTCGGGCAGGTGGGATGTTTCTTGTTCTTTGTACCTGCCGCTGTGTATGACTGGCTAATGGCTTTCTCTTTTAGGCAATTCGATTCCCCACAGCCAATCATGGTGTCTTAATAGAAGCATGTCAGGGTCTGCAGTTTACCATAGGTAATACCTCTCATCAATATGCTATTAGTGTCCTTGTTCATAAGGAAGAATAAACTTCAATATGCCAGCCCAGAAGCACACTTGCACACTTAACACACATACAGTCACACACAAACACATACACACATTCTTTCTACATTTCTTGCACTGTTTCGTACATTTATACTCTGTCACACTCACTCACAGACACACTGCCACTCACGCTTCCATTAGTCAATCTACTTTCATTGTGCTAGAAAAACGTGCCCTGCTGCTTCTGCTATACCTGTCTTGCCTTTTAGTGAAACTTAATAAAAACAATTAAAAAAATATATATTTTGCCTTGTCAATATTTATTACAAGTATGTGAATGAAAAGTTCAATTCCTTTAAAATAGCTGTAGAGGGTTTATATTTGTTTTTCAATGTGGATCGATTAGTTACAGTACTTGAAATGAACGAATCCGCTTTCTAACATGTAATATCACTGCATTCAACCGCTCTTATGAAATGCTTGATTTCTTCAGTAGCCATCGATTTTATCCAGTAATACTTAACATTTTGGGATTTTCAGACCCAACTTACAATATAAAATAAACGATATGTCCCAGAATGAAGTATTGTGGTGAATGGAAAGTCAGGACTGGGTGAAGGCATCACACAATCCTCAATCCAGCACCATACCCCAAAACCTCAGCCCTATTCTCCCTCCTCGTGCCATCCCACATTCCCATTCCACTCTCCCCACTTGCACCAGCCCCATTTTTGCAGATGGAATTTAGTAGGCATCTAGTACTATGGAAAGAGCCGGTAATCTGTGGGTGCCTTTGTAGAAATATGATAATATTCATGAGAGTTGTGTACTTTTTATATGTGCAGACTAAGAGGTGTGCTCATGTAAGTGCTGGGTGATGGTAAATACTGTTAGTGAGTGCAGCGTGACTACTGTGAGTGTAGGGTGGAAAATGTGCTGATGTGAGTGTCGGGTGAGCTACATGAATGCAATGTGAGAGGAGGGCCCATGTGAGAATCAGGTGAGTGGAGCACGTGCAGAGTGAGTTCAGGGTGGTGTGAGCAGTGTAAATGCAGGGTGAGTGGTGTACCTGGGTGTGGGGCAGGGTGAGCGGCGAGAGTGACTGGTAACTACGTGGTGAGAGGAGTTAGTGCAGGGTGATGGTGTGTCCCTATGAATTCCAACAGATTATTGTCCCTGTGTACAGGCAGGGTGAACAGAGTCACTGTATGAATTCAGACTGAGAGGTTTGTCTGTGTGAGTGCAGGGTGAGAGGAGGGAGTGCAGGGTGAGTGGTGTGACTCCAGGGTAAGTGATTTGCTTGTTTGCGCGGTGAGTGCAGGGTGAGTGCTTTGTCCATGTGAGTGAAGGGTGAGCTGTGTGAGTGACAGGAGTTCCTAGGTGAGCCCACAGTGAGTGATACAGCAGTGTGAAAGTAGGGTGAGAGGAGTGACTGCAGGATGAGTGATGTGACCATACACGTTTGGGTGTGGATGAAAGTGCAGAGCGGGACGAGTGAATGCATGGTTAGTGATGGGCTTGTTTGAGTGAGATTGTAGAGTGAGCTGTGAGAGTGACAGGTGAGTGAAGTGTCACACGAGTGTAGGGTGATTAGTGTGCTACTGTGACTGCAGGGTGAGTACAGGGTGAACAGCGCAAGTGCACTGTGAGTGCAATGTGATCACTGTGTGTGAAAAGTGAGCAGTGTTCTCATGTGGACGCAGGGTAAGAGGAAGATGAATGGTGAGTGCAGGATAACAGCGTGAGTTCATGGTGAGCAATGTGAGTGCAGTGTGATTCCTGTGAGTGAAGGGTGAGCGCTCAAAGTGACAGGTGAGTGGAATGCTATGTGCATGCCGGGTGAGAGGTGATTGCAGGGTAAGTGGAGGGATAATGGTATGAGTTCATTGGGAGTGGCATGAGTGCAGTGTGGTCGCTGTGAGTGCAGGTTGAGCTGTTTGCTCATGTGAGTGCAGGGTAAGAGGACGACGAATGGTGTGAGTGCTAGGTAACAGCGTGAGTGCATGGTGAGTAGTATGAGTGCAGTGTGATTGCTGTGAGTGTAGGATGGGCGATGAAAGTGACAGGTGAGTGGAATGTCATGTGCATACAAGGTGAGTGGTGTGCTTGTGTGAGTGCAGGGTAGAAGGAGGGTCAATGGCATGAGTGCATGGTGATCAATGTGAGTGCATTGTGATCACTGTGAGTGCAGGGTGAGTAAGTGTGAGTGGTGGGAATGAGGAGTGAGTAGTCTGAATGCAGGATGTTTTCCCAGACACTTGGAGTAACTCAGAATGTTATTGATAGCTAGCATTGGGTTTCAGATAAACGTTAAACTATTATGGCATCAATCACGGATGGAGGGTGGAGGAAATAAATAATGTTCTGATCCTGACCAAACTTCCAGTCTTGTGATTAGAGTTGCCAGTTCAGTATTTTGATGTCCCAGTTGGTACAAAAAATAAGCAAAATCACCTAATGCAGGTATTTTTAGCACTTATCTGTGCATACTTCAGACAGCAAAGATACATAGAAAGTACTTTTAATTGTGTTCTAGGGCTGCATTAATGATCCATGACTAATAATTAAAGGAAACAAAGATAGAAAAGTCACATTGCAAATGAATACATACGATTTTATTTACAGACCTATTTGGTGTCAAGACGAGGCCTTTGCAGGCTCTTTAAACAAAAAATGGCCTGTATTTATCTTTTGGAAACGTGGCATTACTTGTGATATGCCTTTTCATGAAATGCATTCTCCCACTGTGTCAGTAAAAGTAAGGAATAGAAGAGTAGGGGCCCAGGGTGTACTGGAAACAGTAAAAAAATGAACCCAGTTCACAAAGGCATGTAAATGGTCTTTTAAAGACCTGAGAAAAACTTGGGTGTGGCTGAGATGACACTCCAGACACTGCCCAGCTGATGTAATGGCAGCTCAAGCTGCAGCTGCCCGGGCTGCGACACACAACGGGGGAGGTGGGTAAAGCCCTTTTAGCCCAATGGGCATTGTGCGCCTGCCTTGCACCGTAGTGCAAGGGTGTCAACTTTACAACAGAATTGTTTTTGTGCAGGAAAGGACATCTTCCTTTGTACCAGAATGCAGCACATGTGGAAATAATGAGGAGAAATAAAGATATTTCTCCTTGTCATGCCTCATTGGGGAAGGCGTAGCATTTTGATGCATTTACAGCATTACTAGCTCTAGCAAATCTGGAAATGCATCAAAATCCATAGGTGGATGCATGGAAATGTCCATGCTCTTCCCAAGGAACATCTTTCAAGTTGAAATGTAACATAACCCAGTGCAAGTAGCTGTTATGTTATGTTATGTTATGTTATGTTAAAAACATTTGTTAAGCGCACGTTCACCGGACGGTTTCTTGGCGCTGGGGTAGTGAGTAAGGTAGCAGCGGTGGGAAAGTAGCCTAGTTATCATACGCCTGGGAGAACAACCAGGTCTTCAGCTGTTTCCTGAATAGTGCGAAGGAGGTAATGGACCTCATCTCCACGGGGAGCAAGTTCCAGAACTGAGGGGCTAAGACCATAAATCTGGAACCTCCATGTTTCTTGCGTTTAAAAGTGGGAGTGACCAACAGATTCAGATGGGAGGATCGCAAGTTACGAGAGGGGGCATAGCGGAGAATCTTAGAGGAGATGAAGGCTGGACTGTTGCCGTGAAGAGCTTTGAAAATAGTACATCCCAGCTTAAATACACAACGCTTGACCACTGGGAGCCAATGAAACTTTTCATCAGTGGCTTAACGTGATGCCATTTAGGTCTGGCAGCTTGATTCTGGACCAGCTGAAGGCGTCTTAGTTGGTAAGCCGGGATGCCTACATAAAGTGAGTTGGCATAGTCCAATCGGGAGATGACCAATGCCAGAATAACTAGAGTCAGGGCTTCCCTGGACAAAAATCTGCTAATCTTCTTTATTCTCCGCAGTTGAAAAAAACCAGCAGAGACCACCGAGCCGATCTGAGCCTTCATGGACAGATCGTTGCTTATCCCTATGCCCAGGCTTTTGGCTGAACTGACCGGTAAAGGAGGGCTGCCCAGGAGAGAAGGACAAAAGTTGGAGTTCCATGGATTAGCAAGCCCGCCAGTGAGGATAAGCTCAGTTTTATCGGGGTTGAGCTTCAGTTGATTTTCATTCATCCATTCACTTATGAAGATCATGGTATCTTGAAAGTGAGACACAGAGGATGGTGAGAGATTGATGTTGAAAACCAATTGAAGATCATCAGCATAATTATATGTTCCAACTTTCCTTTCTCGCAAAGAGGAGATTAAAGGAAGTAGATACAGATTAAAAAGGAGCGGAGAAAGGGAGGAGCCCTGGGAACCCCGCAGGTCAATTCCATCTTGGTAGAGGAGAAGTTGGCAAGACGTACCGTTTGAAACCGGTTACTGAGGAAGGAGGAGAGCCACTTCAGAGCCAGACCCTGGATCCCGGCATTACTGACACGGTCGATCAGGATGTTATGATCGACCGTGTCGAATGCTGCTGACAGATCCAGGAGTACCAGGGCCTGGGTGAGGCCCCTATCTGCCCTCCCTCTAAGTTCATCCAAAACTGTCAAGATGACTGACTCTGTAGAATGGGCGGGTCGAAACCCAGCCTGATCGGAGTCCAAAACATGGGACTGTTCGACAAAGGAACTAAGTTGGGTCGACACATGGGCCTCTAGGACATTACCCAGGTAGGGCAGCAAGGAGATAGGGCGATAGTTAATAAGAATAGCTGCATTGCATTACAATTCTTTACAAAGACAAGCATGGCCATGCAAACCAGGCCTTGCATGGTTTTGTAAATGCCAAATAAGCCTTTGCGTTGCCCTGCGCCACCTTGGGCGTCATGATGATGATTCAAAGGCTTGCTAAATCTAGACCTTGGTATTTCATGATACCATGTGGAACCCTTCCTTAGCAGCAAGGTATTCAATATACTGACCTTCCAAACTATACGATAAAGACGCGGCATAAGAGCTCTCTTAGCAGACTCCAGAATCCATCATGCAGACTATAATTCATGATCAATTGCAAGCAATTTAGTGCTGAGGAATGATCCTGCTAATGCTCCACACCACCCCGTGTTCCGGACTGTTCCATGAACATTTTCCAGTGAAGCTATATGATGCAGAAGCAGTGTGTCAGAAATTCCAGAACAAGAATAAAGATGCTGGCCAGTATTCATACATTCAGCATTCCTAGCACCTAAGCACTGCCAGCATCATGTTGGAAGTAGTCTACATGAAAGGATCTCTCTTGTGTTATCAGCAATGTCACCCAGCAAACGCCATTGCACACGCTGTCATGCCCTGAAACTCTGCAAGCATCTGGGTACCATGTGCAGGTAAGGACATGGATCGGTGTTCTAATATGGCAGTTTTTTCATGGACTTCAAGTATGAAACTGTAATTTTTAAAGACTGCAACCCTCATGCAAACACGCCGAACCCAACTATGAGCCATTCGATAAAAAGAGGACAGAAACTATTTGCACTAGAACATTGAGATGGACATTAGTGAAACACGAACGAGATATTGTAGAGTGTCTGACACCATGATGGATTGTGAGCGTCATTTGCTGAGGAAACCTCAAAACTGTGCAGTCCTCTGCGACTCATGCCTATCTTTGTGTGTTCTTCCATATGATTGTGGGTATAGGTTTCTTGACCAGTTTGGTTATTAGTTGTGAGTCACTGCAAGCAGTTGCTCAGTGCTATTGCTATACTGTGGATGGAATTGGAGCCAATAGATAGTTTGCTCCTAGGCCTTTATCTTAACCCTCTACTCCAGCTGAATCAGCATTGTCAGCACTGGTTCTTGGTTGCCCAGGCCAACTGATTTTCTGCTAGGGTTATTCTGGCTGTACATGTTTTCTGAAACCCTTTGAAAATGTGTGCAAGGAACTGAAAGCAAAAGACAAACAATTGATGGACGGAATGCAGAACAAATCAAAACATTCACCCCCAGTCAAGAGATCTGGGTTAAATCCATCATTCTTTTGCTCACCATGCCACCCCAGTTTAGACCTGGCCATATGCAAATCAGTCTTGACCCTGTGCCTCATGGGAACAGTCCAGCCCGAACTGCTAAGCCAGGTCCTCCCTGGACCAGAAACAAGCATCCTAGGACCGGTTTCGGGGTTTCACCCCTCTTCAGCCAGGATAGCTTGAATCCAGTGGCACAGTGAGCCCGGGACCCACGTCTGGGCATACCCGGCGCACTTAGGGCGAGGAAGCAAAAGACCCACACTGAAAGCAAAACAGCTAAACATAAACATTCAAGTTTAAAAGAAATATTGGGAATAGACGGATAATGCATAGGGTGATCTTGTCCTCTGCCTGAATATTTTTGCCTACATTTTGAATTCACAAACATTCCCAGAAGTATGCCTAGAGAGCTGTATGAGGTGCAGGTTTACAAGCATGATGATAGCAGGGTACTCCACACTGGGGAAATAGGATCCCCTGTACAAATGCACCTGTTTTTATATTTTTTCTCCACAGGGGAAATATGTTTCCCCACAGAGAAAGCCCTTCCACTATGCCCCTAGTAATTCTAAGTGTGATTCATTGCCTTCCCAGTTTGAAAGGGATTTTTGCCAGCTCCTTGTTGGAGTAAACTTCTGAGCCATTCAAGGATAGAATGGGGGTGGATTGGAGTTTAGAAATGCCAAAAACGTATACGTCTGTGGGCCTGCCCAAACTTTCAAGGCAATCATGCCTTGAAATGCCCACTTTTCAATCCCTTAAGAAGGGGTGGACTGAGAATGCAAACCAGCTCTGGCAATTAAGTCGGACCGGCCCAATTGGGGGGGTTGCTGGTGGGAAACACTGCTTCTGCTTTTGTTACAGGAGGCGGATATTGCAGCACTGCTGCAAAACCGCCCCCAGTAACAAAAACATCCCTCCACTTGTCCAAAACTGACCCCCCCACCCACCGGGAAGACGCCCGGTGCCCGCTAAGGCCAGTCTGAACCTGCCCTTAAGTAGGATTTATGGCTGTGAGGATCTCCACGCTTGTGGCGGAGATCACAACACTGGTAAACGGGGTTAACCTTGCCAGGAATCCCTTTGTGAATATCCGGCAAGCGTTAACATGTAAATTCAGTTGTAGGCTCATGTGCATGACTGAAATTACCTTTAAGAATATGGCCCAATGTTTTAAGGATGTATGAGCCAGTATGTACATAGGGCACAGGGGCCATGCTATAGTGGAAATCTTGATCCTGCTGGAAATGTTGGTTTAAGCTTTGGCAGTGCCAATGAAGCCTTCCATTTAACTATCCTTCATGGTGTTGTTACAGATCCTGCTGTTTTCAGTCTGCACAGTAAACACACCAGTGTCAATGTTTCTTGCTATGTGGCTGACTGAGATGTGTGTGCTACTGGAGCCTGTAATGTGGATGATAGTGCCATGTTCTTGGCTGTGATGCTGCTATTGGCTTGGCCATGAGGTCAAAAGCTATGTTGCCTGTATTTATTACCGACTGTCTGCAGGGAACCAAAGATCTATTTAATAAGTGATCTTTGCAAGACAAACATTTTATTTTTCTGTGGCTTTTCTCTGAGGAAAAGGAAAGTTACCCACATCACATACCAACTGGTTGACCACAACCAGTTCTAAACAGGAGAAGATAGTCTGAGTTCAAGGTCCTAAGCCAACTGAAGCATTCTGTTGATAGTGGATGGGTGTAAGCATCTTCCTATTGTTTTGCCCAATAAAATTCTGTAAAAGTGTGGAATTCACAATCAGAAGGATTTAGGATTGTTTTCAATCCAGTAAAAGTAGCAAAAATGTTATTTCTAATGAATTTGACCATAATGCTACCACAAAAGGACCAGGCCTGCATCATATATCTCTTGCATTTAGATTTGCAAATATATATACATGTGTATATTCAGTAGTATTTCACCTATAAGGTCATGTTTTTAGGTTTGGCTTTTTTTAGGCAGCTTTAGCTTTCTGGCCAGACTTTTTTTTTTATGTCCCACCTTAATATACACACACAGTGGGGGTTTAAGCCATCAAGCCACTTCCATTGGTTTGTTAAATTGCAATCCACATTTTACTTCTGCCAACCATAGCATAAGATTCAGAGGTATTGGTTGTTAATGTGTGTGTGGGTAAGGAACCTGTACAGAACCAGAGCTACATATGTGGTTTATTTTATTTTATTGTAATGTTATGTCTTTGTATATGGACAATATACTGTGTCATCTAATTTATATGTTAATTTTTTTCTTCTTGTGATCTCAGTGTATGTTCAAATATCTAAAAAAAAATGGCGTATGTTGTAAAATAGAACAAAAAATTTTTTCTTAAAAAAGATTAAATTAAAAAACAAAAATTATCAAAAGTAAAGAGAATAAAAAAAATATGTTTTCAGATCAGAATGATTAGGTCATGTGATCTTTGTATGAAAGGTTGAATGAATGTTTATAAGTATTGGCATTTCTTGTGTTGATTTCTATTTTGTGACCCGGCCTTACTGATTGAGGGCCAAACCCTGTTGTGGTTAGCACTTAAGAGCAGGTGCCGACTCACAAGGTATTGCTTGTTTCACATTGAATAGGTGCTGGATTCTTGACAAATAGGGTCTTCAACGTAGTGCAGTCTTCTTTTGTTCATTTGACTTAGTAATAGGGATGACGGAACAGGATGCATTTTCATACACTGAGGATCACATTCAAAACTGATAAATACTCCAGCCCTTTTCTCCTCTGTCTCTCTAAGCACAAATGCAAAGCAACAGAATGAATCAAAAAAACTGATTAGGTTGAAAAAAAAACAAATCAGGACCGAACTTCACGAAAATTTCGTTTTAGAGCATCTAAAGGTAGGCACAATTCCTGCTGGATTACAGATACAAAATATACCAGTTATTTTTTACTGAGGATGCTACTTATAAGAAAGGGTACAGCTGTATAGGTACAAAATGCAGCAGAGTTTTGATTGTGCTCACAATAGCAACTTCACAATGGTTATCACAAGATCAACTGCGTGAATTTGCAGTATTGGAAGAGGAAGTAAAGGACAACCAATCTTTTTATATTTTAAGGCACTCTTGGCCAAAGTAGAGAAGGAAATATTGGAATTTAAAGATTTCACAATTAACCAAAAGAGCTCCAAATTTGAAAAAATAAAAATACTTTTGATTGGAAAGCGCATACCCTTACTTGCAACCAGATTTTTATTCACAACCGGAATCGAGAAAATTCCTACCAGATTATTTCGCGAGGTCAAGACGCAATTTCATTTCTTTTTCGGAAACCTCCTCTTCTTCAACAGGAGAATCAGACTCTGGAGAACCTAGTGGCAATCAAAATAGACAAGGACGTAACCAACAACAGCAGCAACAACCTTTTTTAGGAAGAGGCCAGCAGCGGGCCAGAGGACGAACACGATTTGTCAATCAGCCATGGGAAATGACGACGAGACGTCAATATTACAAGACATAGACGCCTTCCCATCTTCAATTTATCCAACAGACAATTATCCGAAATGGAAAATAAAGTCCTCAAGAAGGGACTTTCATTTGTGCCAACTAAAAATACAGACTTTGTCAGAATGAAAGCTGAGACAATTGAATTTTGTCATAAATTAAAACTTAAGGCCTACTTCTCTCAAAATGAATGTTCAGTAAGCTCAGAAATAACAGGACTAAGAAATAAATCGGATTTCTGTCCTCCAACTAATAAGACACCAAAGGAAATTCTTACATTTGAGCAAACTGTTTTGTCAGTGATAGGTGACATGGAAAAGAAAAACAACTTTGTGAAATACAACATGTCTAAAGGAGAAAGAAATGCCTTAAAAGATTTGCAAAATGACTCCTCAATAATAATAAAGCTTGCAGACAAAGGCGGGGCTATCGTCATTTGGTCACCGTTGAAATATCAAAAAGAGGCTTAAGACAGGTTCAAAACATGGAGCAATACAGGAAACCTCCGGGCGATCCAACAAGAGAAATCCAAGGTGAAATAGCCACACTTATTAAATTTGGGGTTGACTCTGGTTATGTTGGACCAAAAGAATTAAAATTCCTGACAAAACAATATCCTCGAATTCCTGTTTTGTATTTGTTACCTAAAATACATAAGGACGATAAACATCCTCCAGGCCGCCCTATAGTTTCGGGGTGCAATTCGGTTCTGGAACCAATTGCGAAATACGTGGATTTTTTCCTGAAGCCATTCTTGGAACAAGTTCCCTCTTATTTAAGAGACACCACGCATTTTATAAATGCAATCCAGGAGACTGAGTTTACCGAAACAACACAGAGACTCGTTACATTTGATGTGGTGTCTCTGTACACAGAAATTCCTCAAGAAGATGGACTAGAGGCAATAGAATCCTTCCTCTACTCAAGGACGAAACCGGAACAAGTGCCAACTCAATTTATTATCGATTTGGCAAAACTTTGTTTAAAGAGAAATTATTTCAAGTTTGGTAAAGATTTTTACTAACAAGTGAAAGGAACTGCGATGGGTTGCCCATTCACACCGGAATTTGCCGTATTGTACATAGCGAAATTCAAAGAAAGATTAGTCTTTAATAACAACCCATTTGCACACCACATTTCAGGGTGGGTAAGATACATAGACGATATATTATTTGTATGGACAGGCACAGAGGATATACTCATGAAGTTTCATAGCTGGCTCACTGAACGCACACCAGACATCAAATTTAGCGCCCATCACAATGACAGCCATATTACATTCTTGGATGTAGAAGTCTACGCATCGGAAGGAAGACTCAAAACAACACTGCACACAAAACCAACTGATAGAATTAAGGCCTTACACTATACTAGCCATGACCCTTGCAGTTTAAGAGATAATCTCCCATATGGGCAGTTTTTAAGGATTCGCAGACGTTGCACATAGAAAAATGAGTACCAGCTCCACGCTAACAACTTGATTTCAAAACTGAAAGACCGTGGCTACCCAAAACGACTTTTGAAAAGATCGATGAAAAGAGCTTGGTGGACACCACGGGAGGAATTACTAACTAAAAAAACAAAACCACAATTGGTTTGTGTATCTCTGTTCTGCACAAAATCCAATCAATTTTAAAAAATCATCAATCAAAACTGGCATATGATTACCAACTGGGACAATTCTTTTAAGAAACTTCTCTTCGCCTTCAAAAAAGAGAAAAGTGTGGGCAATCAAATAGTTTGTGCAGCACTTCCAAAGCCGTCACCCAAAATGAATATGTGCCAGTACTTGAACTTACCACCAATCCAAGGACATCACAAGTGTGGGACCTGTCTCTGCTGCAACCAGACAATAGAAGGCAATCTGTTTTCGTTTGAGTCAAAAATCTGGAAACACAATTCATTCACAAATTGCAAAATGAAAAATGTGGTGTATGGGATAATTTGCCCATGCAATAAACTTTATATTGGGAAAACCAACCAAGAAATATGACAACGAATCTCCCAACATAAATCGTGTATCAGCAAACAGATTGTTACAGCACCTCTGGTCACTCATTGGATGGAAAGCAACCACACAGAGGCTGAACTAAAATGGAAGTAATCTCATCCATCGAACCAAATGACAGAGGCGGCGACTTGGATTGCAAACTGTGTCAACGAGAGGCGTTCCTCATTGTAAAGTAAAACACCGCAATTAATGTCTTGAACGAACTTGCTGAATTACAAAACTTGTGATTACCACCCAACTCTATGCAGAGACACAACTTATTTGACTAGCCAAAAGCAATGCGGAGACCAAGCTTTATCATTTTTTTAGGAGTGGATTATTACCAGCAAAAAACAAAAATACCAACGACCCCAATGGCATCGACCACATAAAGGTTAACCTTGCACAACACGGTGAGTACAGCACAACTCTCATTGTGCGAGAGCTACAACTCCCATGCTCAATTTTCAGTCACCAATTTAAAAAGTTTGCAGGCCCAAATGCTGATAAACATCATCTACATCAACTATTATACATATGGTAAAAAAGTGCTGAGCATTCGTCCACATTTGAAACAACTGGAATTAACCATGATAAGGCGGTATGCTTTCAAGATTCATACAGTCGATTTAGCGTCTACTTCACATGCTTTTCAATATGCACATCCACAAACCGAGTGGAGCTGGCATCCATTGAATATTATTGTTACAAATTTTTGGAACCCCATAGAAAAATCAAAGTCAACTTTGAATAACATCATTTGGGGCAGTCCATGGCATCGGTCCTTTGTCAAAATACTCTAATCCTCTGCCGATCCAGTCACTATGATCGGATTTCTAAGATAAAAAGTAACTGCGGCAAGAATGTTCTAGCGTGGCAATAAAGCTTTGGTTCTTCAAAGCACATGCCGAAAGGTTTATTTGAATTGGTAATAGAAACGAGCAGGCAACTGCAATAAACATTGGAATGCAATAAAGTTGCCGTTTAAAAAAAATTATGACCCGGAAGTCGACCAGGATTTAAACGTCCCACCAGCACCAGACTTCACTCGCCATCTGGGAGATTCGGATGCCATACTTTCACAGACCAAGACAGACTGCTAAATCTGTCTCTGTTAAGGCTGTCTAAAATGTCTGATGGGCCTCCAGTTAGTTGTAAAAAATGTGGTTTGGAGAGAGCCTCTGATGTACATATGTTTAAGGAGTGCCTGGCCATAGCGGACTTTTGGGAAAGAGTAGGCAATACCACCGCAGATATACTAGGCCTTCCAATCCATATAAACCTTACCCTGATAATTTTTGGAATATCCAGTGAAGTTACGGGCCCTGCCAGATCTTTCCTCTTCCATGCTATACTGTTGGCCAGGAGGGAAATATGTAAAAGATGGGTAGAATGTGCACCCCCTCTGCACACTGAGTGGTTGTCCTCGTTGTTCGCGACATCTATGATGGATTTGGGTAGAACCCAGAGTAGGAAAAGAAAGCATTATGGGACTTTTTATTAAAATGGTCTAATGCTTAGTCTTTTGCGAGACTGGGTAGCCTTCTTTATTTAAAAGAAAAATGGGTCCTATGATTATGCCTCTTTGAAACTCTCCTGACTGTGTTGGGCATTCTCAGTTTCCTCTCACGGCCAACATCAACAGTCACCAGGGTCACCTGGACCGTATGTGAGAGTGACCGTGCCCCCTACCTTGGGGTCAGTGTCATCCTAGCCTGCTGTGGTACCGGTAGGCGGGGCGCTTCCTCCTGGTCCCTAACCAACAGCCTACGCTTCTCTAACATCGAGTAACGGTACGGGCGGCTTGTATGCCCACTGTGGTCTGAGGTGAATGAGGACAAAAAAAAGACAGACTGCTAAAGTAAGTTTCTGGTTCTGCGCACTTAATACCCTAAGACGCTTGCACCTTGAAATCGTACGCATAACGTTCTTCACGCGCATTCAAGCGTATAACTTGGATTTCTCTTTGGGGCACCAACACCTTAAAACTCTTAGCCGCTTTGACTGGGAAAACGAAAGCCGCCTTGGCTTCATACGCGCAATGTTAATCGCGCTGCTAAAAGCACATGCCTTTCAATCACCGGTATATTGCAACAAAGTTGCTTTGGTAGCAATTGTTCCTTGACCACAGCGTCACAATATTATTTGAAGAAAAAGGAACTTGAGTTTGCTCGCTCCTGCATGGAGATTGCCGCAATTAAGGACACGAGCATGACCCACTGCGCAGCAAAAACAATGGGCATTTCACATAATTTGATAATTTGTCCCTCCATTCCGTCTCAAAAAGCGGCTACACATAGCAGCACGTTTTCTACATAGATGCGCATGGTGTCTGCATGTTAATAAAAAGTAGCAAATATCCACGCATTGCCCTTTGCTAAAACAGGCACGTTTGGGCCAATAAATATGGGGCTCACACAGATGAGCCTTTTTGCCCCATAAAAAAGTTTGGTCTCAAAGCAAACAGTCTCATGACATAGGGAACATTTTAAAGACATATGGGGCACATATGAGCAACAAGCAGGATCAATTATGAAATACCCCTTCTTTGGTTTCCTCAATAGATCCTACACATTTGATGATCTATTTCACAACGAAGAAAGGCGAGTTAGAAGTCGTGAATTTCTAAACAAAAAGTAAGCTTTTCTACAATTCGCACTTTTAATTCTTTCACTCAAGACGATAAGAAGTACTAGCCTAAACAATTTTTTTCAGATATTTTTTAGATTTTATACTGGTGCCAAAGGCAGCAGTTGTCACTGTACTGTGAACAGTGAACTAAAAAAAGATATTGAAGCACTCATAACAGACAGAGGTAAATGAATTGGGCTGTGTTTTTGTTTTTGCATGAATGGAGAATAAGTGAATGTGATTAGTACTCAGTTTTTAAACTGGAGTATTCTTCTTTTTCAAATTCCCAGCTCTTCAAGTGTTCTGTGTCCTGAGGAGAACCATTCGAGAGACTTAAGTGGGTTTGAAACGCATCAACAGTTCCATTGACCAAATAGGTATTCAGGTGGATTCAATACCACTCGTGTTCACAAAACATCTTTGCTTCTTTTTTGTTCAATAAAACTGGAGTGAGCAGAGTAGGGTCACCATTTGGTAACTACCTCTAAAACTAGTTAAAACACAACCGAGTGAGATAGGGTTCAGAGGTATTGGTTGTTAATGTGACTGTGGGTAAAGAACCTGTACAGAACCAGAGCAACATATGTGGTTTATGTTATTTTATTGTAATGTGATGTATTTGTATATGGACAATATACTGTGTCATTTAATTTATGTGTTCATTTTTTTCTTGTTGTGATCTCAGTGTATGTTCAAATATCTAAAAAAAAATGGTGTATGTTGTAAAACAGAACAAAAACATTTTTTCTTAAAAAAGATTAAATTAAAAAACTAAAATTATCAAAATTAAAGAGAATAAAAAATATGTTTTCAGATCAGAATGATTAGGTCATGTGATTTTTGTATGAAAGGTTGAATGAATGTTTATCAGTATTGGCATTTCTTGTGTTGGTTTCCACCATAGCATACAGCATGGGGCAATGCAACTTCCACTTTTTTTCATTGGATCCTTTTAATTTGAGTGACTGCAGAAAGGCTGTGCACATTGTTCACATCCCCCAATAAAAGTTCATTTCTCTTCAGTAACAAAAGAGGTTCAAAGTGCATTTTTTATTTCATTTTTATATTAACTTTAAATACCAACTATTTGCATCGCCTGCACTTCGGGTGTTCACTTGAATGACAACTTATTTTGTGTCTCTTTTTTAAAGTTGTTGTTATAAAGCCATTGTAACATTTTAGCTGCCAGCTATTTGAATGCATGGTTAGGTGGTGACTTATTCTATTTACCTTCACCAATAATAAAATGCATTGTGCAACTGAAAGGCTTATAATTTATAAAGAAAATCATATATGTTGATCACTTAGGAACATTGGTGTTGAGGTGGATGGCCCAGCATCAAAGAGAGGGTTAGAAGAGTTGGGAATGAAAGCACATATGAAGGAAGCAGAAGAGAGCTATTGCAACCTTAGTCCATGCTGGGGTAAGGGGGAGCAAACAGGAAAGGACATAGTGTGGATTTATCCATGTTCAGTGTTTTTAAAATTATTTTTGAGCAATGTGTTTTTCAGGTTTTTTCTCAAGCTAATCACCTACATTAATGCTCAGCACACGCTGTTGCCCTCTGGGCTATGTCTGTTCTGTGACAAAATCTATACAGTGTTGTTAGAGTTAATGATATTTTGCATTTGTACAACCCACAATCTGTTAAAGCAGCACTAATCAAAAGTCTAGATGAGAATTTTCCAAATGGTTTTAGTTTTTCCATTACTGACTGCAGTTAGTTTTGATTGTTTCAATGTGTGGTTAGTAGGGTGAAGGAGACTATATTTAAAATAAACTCTTTGTGAGATACTCACCAAGAGAATTGAAATAGAGTATGTTCTCATAGAGATGGAAATGAGTAAAAGACTCTCATGACACATATCTCCCTGTGGCAGTAACTGAAGATCTGGTATCCTTGTTCCTAGAATCTAGATGTTTCTAATAAAATCTGCAATGTCATCCAAAAGGTATGTGTCTGCTGAAGATCACTTTAAATTCACCAGGTAAGTATTCAGGCTAAGCATAGGCAGTGATCAAAGCATCAAGAACACAGGGATATATAACAACAGGAAAATGGTCAATGGAAATTGAGGGCAAAGGGAACACTAGACTGTTAACTGCAGAATAATTAGTCACTCACTTACTGGGCTTATGGTAATTTCAGGGGTATTGGTGGCATATCCATATTTAAGGCCACATATAGACTAAACTTCGAAATGTGTCATTAGTAGCATTGGCTTTCTGCTTTCGTTCTAGTTAACACTTGTATTCTTCCCTCACTTTTGTTGATTTACTCCCTCTCTGTTCTTTTGGTTCATCAGTTGGTTCTATCCTCAGCTTTGTCCTATATTTTGTGTGCTGTTTTTCTTCCTTTAATTGTACCTCTGTTGATTGTGTCTGCAGCAGCATTCTTGGCCTCTCAAGTGGTGAACATAGCACATAGTCTGACCCTGGTTGCTCACCACCGCTAAAAAAAATAAAAGGCAACAGCAAGCCACCAACCAAACAGAAACTGCCCTTGGCTGCAAAGAAACCACCTCCCAGCAGTAGAATCAGTGGGCCAACGCTTAGGATTGGGGCGGCAAATGAGGTTGTATATGGCGGCATGGCACAGACGAAACTTCTAGAGTGCCTGGATAAATCCCTAAAAAGGCATCTAGATCCAGTATTGGTGGTCCTTAACAGTATTGACACATCTCTGAAGATTTTAATTGGCTCTAGTTTAAGTACCCTTTCGAGTAATTTTAAAAACCCAGCGGTAGCCACGCAAGACTCCCAGGCACCTACCGCAATCACCGTAAACTCAAACTGGGGGGGCATCATGATGGACTCCAACCAGACAACCCTAGGAAATACAGTCCTAAGCATACTGCCCAATTTAACCCAGCAGATGGTCTGCCCAGAACACGTACAGATTCTCTTAGGATGCATGGTAGTGGCTCCATTTTGCCAACAAATAAAGTGCCAGTCATCTCAGGCCAACAGGCAGAATGCTTCACTCCTAGTGCACTAAGAACCCTGCAACTTCCCCGAGAGGCAACACCCTTTGTAATTGTCTTGGAAAATGTGCCCCCCATCCCACAAATGAAGACTTTGGCCAAATAAAAAAGAAGGTCATCCACTGGCTTCAAAACTCCGCAGATTGTTTTAGCTGTGAGGAACTTTATGGGAGCATCAATAATGTACAATGAGTGTCCTGGGTTGGGCTTCAACCAAAGGAGGTAGTGGGTGACATACATTGTGGTCAACTTTAGAAACCAGCATATGGCAGGTCATCTCTTGGACAGAGTATACAGGTCTCCTCTACCGGGAGGAAGGATCCAGGCAGTTCCTCTGGGGTACCTTTATAGACCTTTTAAGCAAATCTTTCCAAAGCCACTGTTCTCTAAAGACGGTGCCTCGGAGTTATCTGCCATTTCAACTTATAACCGTTTCTCTCCCCTTGAGCAAATTGACTGATTACACAAACAGAGGCTAGTTCCTGCCCTACGCCATGTGAAAGAGCCTGGGAGGTTAATTCAACAGGCAACTAGGGTCCCCCTATTACCTCTACCTTCCACATGTAGGGACACAGTCACTGTAAATACAAGCAGCACAGAAATAACTAGCCAGGCTCCAATCAGCTGTGATTCAAGTGTTCCTCCCAGAGAGAGTGCGGCTATCACGCAAAAGGGTATTAGGGTCAGCTGCCTGTTCTGGAATGTAGCCGGACTCGCGTCCAGGCTTACAAATGATGACTGGCTTGACTTTATAAATGGCCACAATGTTATCTGCCTTCAAGAGACATGGGTTTGTGATAAGATTACATAGACGGCTTCATATCCATTGATACACCAGCTATCCGATCGCACAGAGTTCATGATCGTGGCGGCCTGCTCACATTAATATCAACAACCCTGGACAACTAAGTCTGCTCCTTTAACCTGGACTCCCCGCATTTTCAATTTATTAATGTCATATATCAGGTAAATGTCACACTTATTATTGTACATTTTTACCATAACAATTTTATTTCTGTTAATACTGAAATAGAGGCTAGTCTTGAAACTTCATTAGGCAAACACATCATGGAGCTGAATACTGATTACATAATATTATGGGGTGGGGATATTAACTGTAGACCCTGCACTTTGTCACAGGATTTTGCATGCACCTATATGGAAGAATCCCCCGACGCTCAATGTCATTTTGAACATACCCCCTGCAGTAACATCTTTAATGCTATTTTATCTAAATTTTCTCTTTTTGTGACCCTAGATCTGATTACAGGGGCAGGCCAGGAAGAGTTCACACACATTAGCAGTAGGAGGGGCAGTCTTATTGATTTAATCGCACTTTCTGACCACTTTAAACCCAAGTCAGTAGTTTTTTCAAATTTAAAAATATTCTTTAGTGATCATCTTCCTTTATTATCCCAGTTTGAAACACCTATCAGAAAAAGGAGTCCAGTAGTGCCCCCCTTATCCCACAATAGAAATAAGGGATTTATGTGTAAATGGGCGTCTATGAGCTGGTTTTGGAAAAATTATTGAATCTTAATAGACCAAAGTTCCTGATGTGTCTTGAAAGTGATCTAAATCCACAAAGCATGTTAGATTCCTTTACTGCCATTACCATGACATTAAATAAGATTTAAAAAACTGATAAAAGGCACGGTGCCTGTAAACGATTCAAATGGTTTAACAGTGATTGTTCAAGGTCCCACTCTATGCTATTGGAAACCTTAAAACAAATGCCTAGGGATCTTGAACTGTTTCAAGCCTGTAGACACCAGTACAAAAAGACCTTAGCGGAAAACAGGGAGACTATTAGAAAGGAGGCTTGGGAGAGGCTGTACGAAGCTAGTGGCACTAAAAACTCCAGTCTCTTCTGGAAGACCAGTAATGCCCCATTCTTCCAGGACAGTCATAACAACACCATTGATGTCACAATTCTCCCAAACGAATGGGTGGCCCATTTCTCCACGATTTATAGGAGTAGTGAGGCTTGTGATAATTATGTAGTAGTTGCTGCGACAAAGCTAGATCCTCCTCCTATCCAGGAAGTCACAAATGCACTCAGTCTGACCAAGAAAAACAAGGCAGCAGTCCCCGATGGCACACCTGCCGATCTCTTCCTGACAAAACCTGATCTATGGCTCCTCATTCTAACTAATATGTTAAGCTGTATTGCAGTCACAGGACCTCCAGAATCTTGGTCCACTGCAATAATTGTCCCTATCTTCAAAAAGGGAGACAGGTCGAACCCCAAATGTTATCGCCCTAAATCCTTTATTGACACTTAGGGGCCGATTCCGATCTCGGTCGGAGGCGCACCCAATACCATTCGGTCGGGAAAAAAGCCATGCGAATGCCTGTTTCCCGACCGATCCGTACAGCACACCGAACGAGTAAGTACGATGCGCACAACAGCACAGAATCCGGCCGAGCCGTACTCACCCAATCCAGGTCCTGTTCTCCGACCGAGGCGAATCCGGAAACGCAGAATCGAGTCGCACGGAAGGGAAAATGCAGCTCCGTCCGGCCGAACAAGTACGATGCGCTTCCCGTACGTGCCGAACCCGTCGCTACGCACGGCACGTCAAAGCATCCGGGAGAGGCGCACATAAGCTCCGATTCGCGCCACAACACAATCCACGGCTCACGAGACGAACACGCCAGCGACGAGGACGACGCGAAGCGGCGAGGACGACGCGAAGCAACGAGAAGGACGAACGACACGAACCAACCATGAATCCCTTCGTCCCGATCATACCAATATTCTACATTTACTACCGGAACAGGCACGGACGCGTACGGCGCAGAAGGTAAGTCAGACACCAACCACAAAACACATACAACACGTACACGACACATCACACATACACAGAGGGATGCATAATATACTTACACCAGCAACAGCAGCACCATAGGGGCGGGATGCCCATCACCAATGCCACATATGCACACAGGGGCCTGAATGCGCACCACCACCCCTACCCAGGGGGCCGGATGCCAACCACCACAACCACCCTTAGCCAGGGGGTGCCAGATGCCCACCACCACTACCACCCTTACCCAGGGGGGCTGGATGCCTACCACTACTACCACCCTTAGCCAGGGGGTGCCAGATGCCTACCACTACTACCACCCTTACCCAAGGGGGCTGGATGCCTACCACTACTACCACCCTCACCCAGGGGGGCTGGATGCCTACCACTACTACCACCCTTAGCCAGGGTGGTGCCAGATGCCCACCACCACTACCACCCTTAGCCATGGGGGCTGGATGCCTACCACTACTACCACCCTTACCCAGGGGGGGCTGGATGCCTACCACTACTACCACCCTTAGCCAGGTGGTGCCAGATGCCTACCACTACTACCACCCTCACCCAGGGGGGGCTGGATGCCTACCACTACTACCACCCTCACCCAGGGGGGGCTGGATGCCTACCACTACTACCACCCTTACCCAGGGGGGTGCCAGATGCCTACCACTACTACCACCCTTACCCAGTGGGGGCTGGATGCCTACCACTACTACCACCCTCACCCAGGGGGGCTGGATGCCTACCACTACTACCACCCTTAGCCAGGGTGGTACCAGATGCCCACCACCACTACCACCCTTAGCCATGGGGGTGCCAGATGCCTACCACTACTATCACCCTTAGCCAGGGGGGGCTGGATGCCTACCACTACTACCACCCTCACCCAGGGGGGGCTGGATGCCTACCACTACTACCACCCTCACCCAGGGGGGCTGGATGCCTACCACCACTACCACCCCCACTCATATAATGGACAATGCATGACACAACCAGCACACCACAACCTAGGGAATGCAAGAAAAAGACATCCCCCCAACACCATGACAAGCGTGTGTAGACTGTGTCAAATGCCTTCAACACTGAACATGACTTTGAACATACAATGTGACCCCGTAGCACATGTGCCACACATATATGTGTGTGGCCCCCACAATGCAAGCAGGCCATGACCATTGTGGCAATGGGGTCCAAACCCCCATCATCACAGTGACCAAAAGGTAAGTGTGGGGTCCATAGCTGAAGCACATTCTGAACATTGTGGCAATGGGGTCTAACGCCCCATCACCACAGTGACCAAAATGTAAGTGTGGGGTCCATAGCTGAAGCACATATTGAACATTGTGGCAATGGGGTCTAACGCCCCATCACCACAGTGACCAAAAGGTAAGTGTGGGGTCCATAGCTGAAGCACATTTTGAACATTGTGGCAATGGGGTCCAAACCCCCATCATCACAGTGACCAAAAGGTAAGTGTTGACAAAGAAAGAGCTGCAACTGCCAAACTGCATGGATGATTCCTGGTCACAGAACAAAAAACACATCAGTGGCAAAGTAGTGCATGTGTCCCATTGCAACATAAATTGGGGGAGCCAAATACTGCAGTGCAAATAAGACATACCTTTGGCCATGTGCAGACAAACAACACCCATGGGGGCTGACACTGTCAACATTCATCAATGACACAATGACAGAAGTGACCATCAGAATGCAGACCCACATATTTGCACCAATGGGCACACAAATGCAGATACCCTGTGGAGACTGTAGATGTGAGGTGAACAGATACCATACCATGGCAGCAATGGGACACACAAACCATGATCATTGTGCTGACCGATGACCTAGGAGTCCCAGGGACAGCAGGGAAACCCACCAAACTACATACAGCCAATGGCACACCCAAGATATGCCAATGCAGTGGTGCAGATGCACAAACACAAACAGGCAGACCCACACTGCACATCATACACAACAGGTGAGGGGGGTGCCAGTGTCCCCAGGCAACCACACAACACATGAGGAGACCTGAATACCAATCATACAGATGTGCATACAGTGCCACACAAAGGTAACTCATAGATCCAAATCCCCTATGTGGGCAAGCAGGCATTGTCAGATGAGAGGGAGCACAAATCACACATGTCACACAGGCACGTAGGAACAGCAACTGACACAGCAAGACACAGACACACCACAGCACTACCCCCAGGGCCCCCACAATGTGGTGACCCTGGGCTGCATTACAATCCCACTGTGATGACAAAGCTAAATGTCGTTCACACGTGAACCACAGTCATGTGTCCTGAGCAACAAACTACCATCACACCTACACAAGCACAAATCAATCAGCATGGCCAGAAAGCCAAGGCCAACATGGAGGCAGGGGCCTAGCCGGGCAACAACTCTCATCTGCACACACTCAACACCACACCCCTCGACCTCCAACAATGTGCAGCAGTGAAGCACACATGCACTGGTGACATTGCACATGCACCCATGACTATTCCAGGGTGGTGGGTGGGAACCAAGGTGCAGAAACACATCACACATGGCCACTCAACAAGACTCCTGAATGTCTGACACACTGCACACTACGCTGTACATGGACATGACGGCAATACCACACCAACCAATGGGATCCCAGCCACAGTCACACACCAATGAAGAAGCCAAGGTCACCCACAAAGAACACACATAGACAACAACCAACATTGCAGCCCGGACCCTGAGGAGTGCCAGCAGTCACACACACAACGTGTCACAATCACTGAAAGATAACACAAACTGGAAATCACATGACAGGGGCAAACAACAAGTGCCAAGGGGAAACCTGACTGTGACCCATCTGCGTCTGCACACAAACTCAGCCCTGACAGCAAACACACCTATGGGTGACACCCTGATGACCAGTAATGTGCCATGCACCCACATCACAGAGAACCCAGGGAGAAGACTTTGGGGGAACATAGGTCAACTCAGCAAGCATCACAAACAGGTACAACACTAGGGATCACAGCATGCACAGCTAAACGGAAGTGAACACACAGACATGCACATACAACACACACCTTGGGCGCAGGCAATGTCACAGGAGTACACACTGCCATGAGGGGACTCCACTCCTGTGTGAGGAAAGCTGTGCCATATGTTGCCTCAGTAGGGCCCCATCATGTCAGCTGAGCACTTGGTCACACAATCAACAATTAGCACCAAATGAGGGCTCCCGTCACATCAGCCTGGTCATGGAAGTGCCAACGTAATCATCAGCACAGATCCAACACACTTGTATAGCAATGTTGCACTGACAACACAGATGAGTCCTTCCCCATTGATGCCCAAACCTGCATGTCCAGTGGAGATGGCCACACGGTCAGGGAAGTAGACGAATTGAACAATGGCAGGCACAACAGATGTGCAGGGGTGGAAGCCACAGATGTGAAATAGCTAATCTAAGTAGGAAATCCCATTGCCAAATACTGAACACATGACACCCTCAGAGGCTGCTATGGATGACATGATACACCACAGGATAGGACACATTCCCCCTGGACCTCATGGGTTCCTGCACAGTAACACTTCATTATCATGAGACCAAATATCACCATCACTGCAGCAAGGGCATGGTTAGCATCATCAACAACATATACATCAGAAGCATAAGCACTAGAGAACAGAAAGTTGCTTTATTCAGCATATGTGTGTAATGAAAATAAAGTCCAGAAAAAACACAAAGGCCAATGGCCAGTCCATTGTCAAAGTCCAAACTGGGTGACAGTGGCAGATGTCACCCTACGCATGCCTGCACAAAACCAGGGACAATCCACTAGGAGGGGCAACCGGGGGGCAGGCCAGGCACCGCAGGGACAGGATCAGGGCTCACCAGGAGGAAGCAGGGAAGGGGTGGTGGGTGCTGGAGAGCCACTGACAACTGCAGTGGAGGTGTCTGACATGGTGTGTGCCGGCACAACTGGGGGGCATGACTCAGATGTTGTGGGTGCCGGCACGACTGCAGTGGACCCTGCAGATGGAGTGGACAGGTCCGCCACTGCAGTGCCCAAGTCAGACAGGGTGGTAGTGGACTCCACTGCAGTGCCTACCACCAGGGGAGGAGAATGGGGAACAGGCAAGGTGGGCTGGACAGAGGGGAGGACACCCTCACCACATCAGTGGCACAGACAAGCGCAGCGGGGGTGTGGTGCCGGGAGAGCAAGTGGCAGGGGGAGAAGGCCGGATCCTCTTGGGGATGGTATATCTGTGGGTGGAGGAACCTGGGGCAGGGTGTGGTGGGGGCACCTGTGGAGTGGGGGCCTGAGGGATGGAGGAAGGAGACCTGGTGCCTGAGCTGCAGGGCGGCGGCGGGGTCTTGCTCTTACGACTCCGGGGGGACTTGCGGGTGGGGGCCTCAGTCTGTCTGCGCCTGGGGGAGGGTGTCCGGGGGCGAGGGCACTCTGCTCCGTGTGGTTGGGCTTCCTCTTCCCCCTGAATGCTGTATCAGCTGGATCGGAGGGGAAGAGGCCGAGGTCACTGAGGAAGAGCCGCTGGGTCTTTGGGGTTGCAGGTGAGGCAAGGGAGGGTGTTTTGGAGGGAGAGGCAACTGAGGACTGCGCAGTGCTCGTGGATGCGTGTGTGTGTTCCAGGGCCCCATCCCCTGTGAGTCTGGTTTCAGTCCCCTGACTGTGCGTGCGTGTGCGTTTTGTTTGTGGCGTGTGTGTCTGTGTGCTGGATGTGTGTGTGCTGGTGTGTGCCTGTGCCGGTGTGTGTGTGCTTGGGACGGGTAAGGTGCTGGGGAGTGTGGATGGAGCAGAGGCAGGAGGGGTGAGGGACTGTCTGAGGAGGGAGACTGCTGCCGTCAGGGAGGAGTCCATGGACCTATTGCCCCTCTGTAGGTCAGACATGCCCGATGAGATGCCCTCCATGAACGACACCAGCTGAGTCAACAGAGCGGTGTGCGCATGGAGGACACTCAGCATGGCTGTCTGCCCTACATGGAGCTGGCGAAGGAGGTACACAGACTCCTCACTCAGGGCAGCAGGGGACACAGGGGCAGGGGGTGCGGTGCCTGGCCCAAAGGAGACACGCTCCCGAACATGGGAGCCTCCACGGACCTGGGGAATGGGAGCCGATGGGAGGGCGGTGGTGGTGCTGGTGGTGGCTGGGACAGCAACACTAGCTGGGGTGTGGTGGCTGCTGACACCCGCCTCCATAAGGGAGTCATCCTCCGAGTTGCTCTGGTCCTCAGCTGAGGTGGATGGTGCTGAGGACTCCTCGGTGTGG
This sequence comes from Calotriton arnoldi, assembly GCA_963921515.1. Taxonomy (NCBI): domain Eukaryota; kingdom Metazoa; phylum Chordata; class Amphibia; order Caudata; family Salamandridae; genus Calotriton; species Calotriton arnoldi. Next base: position 500,557 of record CAWUFW010009995.1, read on the forward strand.
CTCCCCTCGCCCTCCGTGCCACTGGGTCCCTCCGACCACTCCTCGGCTGCTGACCCAGTCTGGCTCTCCGGCTCCTCCTGGTCCGTGGAGCTGTCCCCTTCCATGGCCGTGGATGTATCTGCAAACAATGGGGAAACAGACAGACATCAGTCACCTGCACCAAACGCACACACCACTGTGAGCACAGCACATTACAGAGCAAGCCCTGGCATCATTAGTTGTACATTGCTAAAAGTGCCCTAACTGAACAGGAGAAGCCAATTGTCAGTCTGATGCCAACCATGGCACTCACATCCCACATGGCCTTGCACCCATCTGTCTGGTGTCTGTTGGATAGCAACACCCCAGTGTGGACACATGCACCAACTACACAGTAGTTGGACAGTGCAGAGGACACGGTGTAGCATGTGGACATGCACACATCACAACTCTTGCCACTGAGTCAGTACAGGTTTCCGGATGAAAGGGACGCCCAGAGTCAAATAGGATATGCATGTGATGCATACCAGCGACAGACACCATGATGCACCCATGTCCTGATAGCCATCGCCACAATGGTGTGCATGTAGCACATGTCACTCCCCTGCAGGATCACCAATAAGTAGACACATGCCATGGCGGAGGCATGACTGCTAAGTCATACATCACTGTCTCAGTGATGTATGACTTGGCAGCCAGACAACAACACTCTGCACTGTGTCACAATAGTAGGTCATGGGGAATGCAAGTCCTGGAGCTGCACAAGTGCACATGTACATCCCCCACACAACACATCATCTTAACCCTCATCTGTCCAGGTCATACCGATTGGACATATGGGAGACCTGTGACACTACCCTCTGAACCTGAGCCCCTCACAATCTGCTGTGAATGGGGAACAGCTGCCTGAACTTCACATTCTCATACCCCAGTCTGCACGGGCAGCTGATCAAACACCTATGTGACACACAAGTATCGTCTCCTATGGTCACATCTCCAGTGGCATGCTGAGCCCCTACCGAGAAACACCCCAGCAGTCCTGGCAACTAATCCACAGCACACTGACACAGAGGCAGACACCTGAGGGGTCAAATCACTGCGCACAATGTGTCAGCTGATACACAGGAGTGGGAGTACAGAGTGCATTGCATGGCCTGGAGTAGGCATGACTGTCCTGCCCCACATGAATGAGGGATGAGCCCTGGACAGTGGATAGCTGGCTATGTATGTGTGACACACGTAATCTGCACACTCCTGGGTCCCAAACATTGTTCCCACCCGCTGCATGGGCGTGTGCCACATACCCCAGGCACATGTGGTGGCTCAGCTCAGCAAGTGGACCGCATATCAAAGAAACACGCAGATTACATGTCTGAACACAGGCGTTTTGTGAACAATGGACCCACCCATGATGCCCACAACAGAGTTAGGGAAACAGATGCTGTCCCCCACCTTTAGTGAAGCAAACTGCAAGGACACAGTCCCAAGTGACACAATTCCCTGAATGTAAGGGCCACACCTGGGTATCAGATGAGGAGTGGGCAGTGCACAATAGAGGGACATGGCTCCTGGACAACATGACTGCTGTACTGTGGCAGTTGAACCAGGCCAGAGGAGGGCACAAAGCATTTAATACAGAGTTCACAGTGCAGTCTTTGACTCACCCCCTCCGTGCTGCTGTCTGGCCTTCAGCTGCCCATCCAGGTCTGGAAACACCACCGCCAGGATCTGGAGCATGTGGGGGGTCAGGGTCCGTGTTCCGCCCCTCCTGCGAGGAGGCGACAGCTTTAGCTGGACCCGTGCAATTCTCCGGGTCCAGCCCTGAAGGTCCTGCCACCTCTTCTGGCAGTTGCGGATCCGGCGCTTGTAGACCCCCACGAACCGGACAGCCCGGACGATGTCCTTCCAGATCTCCTGCTTCCGATGGGCATTAACCTGTGAGGATGACAAAGTGAAAAGGCCATTACTACACATGCAACATATCCGTGCATGACACAGTTGTATATACATGTCTCATTCACAGGGGCACATGATGTACACAGGCAGTGCAACGCTGCCCATGGACAGTTTGCCAGACATCACTACATGGTATCATTGCATGGGAAGTAAAACCTTGTTCAAATGCACTGTCACTGCACCATACCTGTCCAGTGCATGTCACTACACACTATGGGGGGTGACAACTACTCAGTGAGCCTGCTAGCCAGTGGCGTGCAGACTTTCAGCCTTGCTAGTCAGACAAAATGCACATTCAGAAAGGCAGTGCACAGAACACTCACCTGCTCCCCTGGTGTCCCATACAGCTTGCTGTACTGTGGAAGTAGGCTGTCCAGCAGGGCCTGGTTCTCCTCAAGGCTGAAGGCTGGGGCTCTCTCCACAGTACGTGCCATTGCAGGGTCCAGAGGGGCAGAGACAGCAGCAGTGCAGTGGCAGATGTCGTCCTGGAGCATGTAGTGCAGGCAAGTGAGCTCTCAGGGGAACAGCCAGCAATATATATGTGCTGGAGAGGCAGATACTGTCCCTTGTGTCCAAAGTGATAGGTCCAAGTCGTTTGCATCTTCTGAATCTGGCCAATCCATGGAATAGCAGCACCAATACATGCCCACGGCATCCTTCAAATCTTCAACTTCATGACATACATGATTTTGCAACATTGTTGTGGGTGACCAACTGAATTTCCAGCAACCGACTCGTTCGAATTTCGAAAACGCGTCCGTTGCCAGGCAAGGCCATTGTCAATGGGTGCGCACCGATCGGTCCATTGCGGTACAACGCGTACAGGGGTACAACGCGTACCCGCACACATTGAATGCAATGGGCCGGCCGGGGGCACCGATCGGTCCATTGCGGTACAACGCGTACAGGGGTACAACGCGTGCCCGCACACATTGAATGCAATGGGCCGGCCGGGGGCACCGATCGGTCCATTGCTGGTACAACGCGTACAGGGGTACAACGCGTACCCGCACACATTGAATGCAATGGGCCGGCCGGGGGCACCGATCGGTCCATTGCGGTACAACGCATACAGGGGTACAACGCGTACCCGCACACATTGAATGAAATGGGCCGGCCGGGTGCACCGATCGGTCCATTGCTGATCAACGCGTACAGGGGTACAACGCGTACCTGCACACATTGAATGCAATGGGCCGGCCGGGTGCACCGATCGGTCCATTGCTGTTCAACGCATCCCTGTACAAGTGACTGGCATATGTCACCATGCCTGTCTCAGATGGACATATGCCAGCCACAGATAGCTCCCAGGGAGTGAGGGGCACACCTACAACACGACAGCCTGTCCAAACTGTATGATAAGGCATGTAAGGCTGCATTTCCTATTGTGTGTATGTTGGTGTACATGTTGTCCTGTGGGTGTCACCTGGGGGCAGCCACCCCCAGGCTGTGCACGTGTTCATGGGGACAGGATCCTGGGTGTTACGTGTACATGACCACTGTGATGTTCAACTGTTCATATCTGTGCATGTGCCATGGTCACATTTCACTGTGGTGTATGTGTATGTCATGTCACATACCCCGTGAGTCCCATGTGGGACGGTATGTTTGAGCCAGGGTGTCCCAGTGGCACAATAGTGATGGTCCTCCACAGTCTGTGTGCATGTAGTGTTTACAAATTCTCTGATTTCATGTGCACAATGGGAGACAGTCTCCACATCCACGTTGTGTGTGCATGGACTTTGATGTTGTGCGTGTGTGTGTCACAGACGTCCATGTCTGTCCTGCAGTGGCAAGTGGGACCACTACCTGTGGGGGTCATAGTTGTTTTGCTGTGGTGTATACATGATACTCCATGTAATGCCAGTGTCCATGTGGCAATACAGGGTCCCTGGGAATGTACCTGTCGTTGAGCTGTGATGCCTGGGGCACATCTGTCCTCACATGTCACTGTGGGGGGTGATTGTGACACGGCAGCAGGAGATGGGAACTGTGACACGGCCTCATGATATCCAATGGGCCAACCTGGGACTTATTGATGCCACTTGTTGGACCGTGATGACAGATGTTGGCCATGTATGTACCATACATGTCCTTACGGAACTGCACACTTCATGTAGTTGTGCCTCATAATGATGTATGTTGGGATATTGAGTGTGTTCAATGCCGCATATGTGGGCTGACTGACAATCTTGCTTACTTCTCCTCTGCACTGCAGGGCTCCTGCTGTCCATCGACCATTCCCAGACCTGGCAACGATGGTGGAACGGGACAGCATCCGACGGTACCGCTTCACCAGGCAGCTGATTGAGGATTTGGCAGTGCAGTTGGCCCCACATTTGCAGCCTGGCCGGCCGTATCCTACAGCGCTGACCCCCAAGGTGAAGGTGATGGCAGCCCTACACTTCTTTGCCACCGGTACCTTCCAACATACTGTGGCGACTGCTGGTGGGATGTCACAGACCATGCTGAGCCGTGTGCTCCGCGATGTTTTGGCGGCAATGTTGCTATTCCTGAACCGGTACATCTATTTCCCTAGACTGCGACGACTCACTGACGTGAAGAGTGACTTCTATGCCCTGGGGAGGATGCCGCATGTCATTGGCTCCATTGATGGGACACATGTGGCTTTGGTACCACCACAGGCCCAGGAGCAGGCCTACAGGAACCGCAAGCACTACCACTCGGTCAATGCACTGGTGGTGTGTCTTGCAGATATGACCATCACACACGTGTGTGCCCGTTTCCCTGGTTCAGCACACGATGCCTTTGTGATGAGGAGTAGTCGCATCCCCAGGATGATGGCACAGATGCAGAACCAGCGTGCCTGGCTTGTCGGTGTGTACTGACTTTGTGCCATTGTGTGTGATCTGATCTGTAGTATTCCGCCCACTTTTCCAAGTCAGCTAATGTGCACTTGTCTGTCCGTAGGTGACTCGGGATACCCCAACATGCCGTGGTTGCTGACACCCCTCAGGAACCCTGTGACACAAGCCCAGATGCGCTACAATGAGGCACATGGTCGGACCAGGAGAGTGATTGAGCGGACATTTGGTCTCCTGAAGAGCCGCTTCCGCTGCCTGGACAAGACCGGAGGGTCCCTCCCATATGCCCCTGCGAAAGTGTGCAAGATTATCATCGTCTGCTGCATGCTCCACAACCTGGCAGTGCGGAAGGAGTTGCCTCTCATCCAGGATGACAATGACCAACATCCACCACCTGTGGAGGATCCTGGCCTGGACCACGATGCCAGTGATGATGATGATGATGATGAGGGTGATGTCCGCACACAGCTCATCACCAACTTCTTTAGCAGAATGTGAGTATCCTGAGGTGTCATGTCAATGATGTGAGTTGGCATGATATGTGTAGGTGGTGCTCTGGTGCTGTTGGAGTGTGTCCATGGGCTACTTGACTGGATGTGTGTTGCGATGTGTGCTTACAGGTGGGCTGTACTCCCCAACAGTGTTGACATGCTAACTTGGTTCTGGGTGGGTATCTTGTAACATGTATTGTGCATGAGTTTTGCTGTTCTGTCCTGTTCTCCATTGCTTTTGACTGTGTGTCATTTCTGTCCTTCACAGGGTACTTTCAGATTCGTTTGGTCAACTGTGTCCACCGACGACGTGATTGCACTTCCAGGGTGGTAGCTGTTGTGTCCCTACAGGTGATGTGCGCCACACCCATGGACTTCCTTCCGTCTACAGTTGTTGACTGTGTGCCCGCTGCCAGGTGGGATTACCTTGCATCTGTAGTGGTTACGACATGTTGCAACTGTGTAATAAACATGTGCTTCACTTTGTGATGTGCGTTGTCTGTGGTCACACATTTGACTGCCATTTGCTTACTGCACCTGTGGGCTACTTGACTACAACTGGGAATGGGTGTGGTGTCTGTGCATTGCAAAGTCTTCCCTGGCAACATCAGTGTAGGCAATGAGTCAGATGGCCTAGGTGTGTATGTGTTGTGTAGCCCTGGTGGTGTGTCTCCCTCATATGTGTCACGTTGCCTTTACTCACATGCCTGTGTTGTACTTGCTGTTGCAGTTCGCATACACAGTGTAATTTTGCAGTTCATCATCCCCATAACAGCACCCACGTTGGAATCACAACAGAGGCAAGTATGGTGTATTAGTGTGTTTATTGTGATACATTTGTGTGAATAGTGCATAGGATGGGTAGTGCTGTACATAAATCTTGCAATCAGAAGTTCCTAGGTGAATTGAAAGTCCTGGTAGACAAAATCCCCAGTATCGGGGCCACAGTTGTCTGAGACATTGGTCCAACTTGTACTCCCCATGCAATGTGTGGGAGTAGTGTTGCCGTCAACAGGGTGAACAGTCTGTGCACAAAGGTGAACATCCAGAACAGGTTCAGGCTTCCTGGGAGTTGCGCTTGGCCATCGGCCTCTCACTTGCCCCTCCTCGGATGACCCCTCTTCTTTGGGGGGGCCCCTCAAGTACAGGCTGCTGCGGTGCAGGGGACTCTCCGCCAGAGTCATCCTCCCTCCCTGTGGCAGTTGCAGTTTGTTCAGCACCAGATGTTGTTGGCACACAGGGAGGTGTGGACTGGTTGCTGTTCATCTGGCGGAGGCATTGTAAAATGTCCCTGTGCACCGCCGTCATCTCATGCAGTGCATCCCACTTGGACTCCACGCGGGACATGTGTGAGTCCACACGGGACATGTGTGACTCCACGTGGGACATGTGAGAGTCCAAGCGGGCATGATGGGCAGCCTGCTGCTGTTTCATGTCTCTGAGGAGCCCCACTACCTGGCTGAGATCTCCGGTGCTGGACTGGTACGCATCAGCTATGCGTACCAGTTGTGGGTCATCATGCACACCAGCAACCTCTGCAAGCAGCGACCTCGGTCTCCCACCCCTCCCACCACCCCTGCTGACATGTGCAGTGCGTGCAGTGGCACGCACAGATGACCCTGGTCCACCTTGGGGGTTGGTGGTGGTGGTGGTGTCCATGGCCCCAGGTTGGTCCAGGGTCCCTGTGCTGGTGTTGCTCCTTGTTCTGTCCATGTCGGCAGGGATGGTATTTGTGGTGACAGTCGTTGGAGGGGTGGGTGCAGGGGGTGCAGCTGGTGGTCCTGCTGCTGCTGCAGCTGGTGGTCCTGCTGGTGCTGCATGTAGACTTGCACCGGATGTGCCAGGTTGGTCTTCTTCGTCCGAGGAGGGCAGAGGCTGTACGACACCAGTGAGCTCCGCATCCTCTTGAGCCTGGATGGGACTCCTCAGCGTCTGCTGCTGTGTCCCCATCATCACCTATTTTTGGGAGACACACACAATGTATGTTATGTTTCTGCAGGCATCAATGGTTGACACACCTGACAGTTGTGACTGTGCCTCTGGGTGCGGGCCTGTACATTGCATTGTCCTAAGTCGTCACAGTCAGGGGTTGATATTGGTGTGGCACATTGTCCTGCATTATTTGGGCATTTCTATGTATTTGTTGGGGTGTGAACATGGTCTGCATTGGTTGTATTTGGTTGACAGCCGGCCCTCCTTCCCACCCAACCAGTCAGTTATCCCACCATGGACTGTGCTTGCATTGCAGGGAGTGGAAGTTGTCTCTCAGGATGTCAGTCAGTGGTGTCCTGCTGTTTGTTGGTGCACAGTTGCCAGCAGGGCCTTGTGCTCCCCACAGCAGTAGCCAGTGTCAGCCATCTTGTGAGTCCTTCTCCACTCCTTGTGATGTGAGCATGGTTCAGGGTGGTGTTGATGGGACAGTTGTGGGGGTGAGCTATGTCTGTGACTGTGACTCCCATCATGCTATTGCCTGCACCCCACTTCCCAGCATTCCCATACTTACTTGCTTTTGTGGGGAGTTCAGTGTGTGTGGGTGTGAGGGCAATGGCATGATGGCTGACAGTGGTGTCCTGCTGTTGGTTGGTGTGCAGTTCCCAGCATGCCCTTGTGCTCCCCACAGCAGTAGCCAGTGTCAGCCATCTTGTGTGTCCTTATCCACTCCCTGTGATGTGAGCATGGTTCAGGGTGGTGTTGATGGGCCAGTTGTGAGGCTGAGCAATATCTGTGACTACCACTCCCATCATGCTATTGCCTCCACCCCCTTCCCAGCATGCCCATGCTTCCTTCCTTTTGACTCTGCTTCCCTGTGGGGTGGGCTGGCTGTGCTGACAGGATGGCTGGGAGTGTTGTCCTGGCAGTTGTTTGGCTAAAAGTCCCAAGAGTGTCCCTGTGCTTCACACAACATAACCCAGGGTGGTGGTTCTTTGTGGGATCTTGAGTTAGGATGGGAGGCATTGCATTCTACCAGGTGGGTTCTGTGGAGTTTGTGTTGAGGGGGTGTGTGAGGGGAGGTGCTTGTGACTATGGTCAGTGCTGCAAGTCCTCCTTCCCACCCAGCCAGCCAGATATCCCACCATGGAACGTGCTTGCATTGCAGGGAGTGGAAGTTGTCTCTCAGGATGTCAGTCAGTGGTGTCCTGCTGTTTGTTGGTGCACAGTTGCCAGCAGGGCCTTGTGCTCCCCACAGCAGTAGCCAGTGTCAGCCATCTTGTGAGTCCTTCTCCACTCCCTGTGATGTGAGCATGGTTCAGGGTGGTGTTGATGGGACAGTTGTGGGGGTGAGCTATGTCTGTGACTGTGACTCCCATCATGCTATTGCCTCCACCCCACTTCCTAGCATTCCCATACTTACTTGCTTTTGTGGGGAGTTCAGTGTGTGTGGGTGTGAGGGCAAAGGCAAGATGGCTGACAGTGGTGTCCTGCTGTTGGTTGGTGTGCAGTTCCCAGCATGCCCTTGTGCTCCCCACAGCAGTAGCCAGTGTCAGCCATCTTGTGTGTCCTTATCCACTCCCTGTGATGTGAGCATGGTTCAGGGTGGTGTTGATGGGCCAGTTGTGAGGCTGAGCAATATCTGTGACTATCACTCCCATCATGCTATTGCCTCCATCCCCCTTCCCAGCATGCCCATGCTTCCTTCCTTTTGACTCTGCTTCCCTGTGGGGTGGGCTGGCTGTGCTGACAGGATGGCTGGGAGTGTTGTCCTGGCAGTTGTTTGGCTAAAAGTCCCAAGAGTGTCCCTGTGCTTCACACAACATAACCCAGGGTGGTGGTTCTTTGTGGGATCTTGAGTTAGGATGGGAGGCATTGCATTCTACCAGGTGGGTTCTGTGGAGTTTGTGTTGAGGGGGTGTGAGGGGAGGTGCTTGTGACTATGGTCAGTGCTGCAAGTCCTCCTTCCCACCCAGCCAGCCAGATATCCCACCATGGAACGTGCTTGCATTGCAGGGAGTGGAAGTTGTCTCTCAGGATGTCAGTCAGTGGTGTCCTGCTGTTTGTTGGTGCACAGTTGCCAGCAGGGCCTTGTGCTCCCCACAGCAGTAGCCAGTGTCAGGCATCTTGTGAGTCCTTCTCCACTCCCTGTGATGTGAGCATGGTTCAGGGTGGTGTTGATGGGACAGTTGTGGGGGTGAGCTATGTCTGTGACTGTGACTCCCATCATGCTATTGCCTCCACCCCACTTCCCAGCATTCCCATACTTACTTGCTTATGTGGGGAGTTCAGTGTGTGTGAGTGTGAGAGCAATGGCAAGATGGCTGGCAGTGGTGTCCTGCTGTTGGTTGTTGCACAGTTGCCAGCAGGGCCTTGTGCTCCCCACAGCAGTGCACAGTGTCAGCCATCTTGTCAGTTGTTTTCCACTCCCTGTGATGTGCGCATGGTTCAGGGTGGTGTTGATGGGACAGTTGTGGGGGTGACCAATATCTGTGACTACCACTCCCATCATGCTATTGCCTCCACCCCACTTCCCAGCATTCCCATACTTACTTGGTTTTGTGGGGAGTTCAGTGTGTGTGGGTGTGAGAGCAATGGCAAGATGGCTGACAGTGGTGTCCTGCTGTTGGTTGGTGTGCAGTTCCCAGCATGCCCTTGTGCTCCCCACGACACAGCAACAGTGTCAGACATCTTTGATGGGCCTTTCCACTCTCTGTGGGATGTGCATGCGTGAGTGTGAGCTTGCTGGGCCATGTGGTGGGGGATGTAGAGCTGTGACTACGACTCCCATCATGCTATTGCCTCCACCCCCCTTCCCAGCATGCCCATGCTTCCTTCCTTTGACTCTGCTTCCCTGTGGGGTGGGCTGCCTGTGCTGACAGGATGGCTGGGAGTGTTGTCCTGGCAGTTGTTTGGCTGAAAGTCCCATGAGTGTCCCTGTGCTTCACACGACATAACCCAGGGTGGAGGTTCTTTGTGGGATCTTGAGTTAGGATGTGTGGCATTGCATTCTCCCAGGTGGGTTATGTGGAGTATGTGTTGAGGGTGTGTGTGAGGGGAGGTGCTTGTGACTATGGTCAGTGGTGCGAGTCCTCCTTCCCACCCAGCCAGCCAGATATCCCACCATGGAACGTGCTTCCATTGCAGGGAGTGGAAGTTGTCTCTCCGGATGTCAGTCAGTGGTGTCCTGCTGTTTGTTGGTGCACAGTTGCCAGCAGGGCCTTGTGCTCCCCACAGCAGTAGCCCGTGTCAGCCATCTTGTGAGTCCTTCTCCACTCCCTGTGATGTGCGCATGGTTCATGGTGGTGTTGATGGGACAGTTGTGGGGGGGGGCAATATGTATGACTACGACTCCCATGATGCTATTGGCTACACTGACTTGGCCAGCATACACAGAATTCCTTCCTTTCAGTGGTCTTCACTGTGTGTTGGTGTTGTTGTGGTGGCTACATGTCTGGATGTGTTTGTTAGTTCTATTTGTGCCACTGCCTAGCTGTAGTTGTAGTTGTGTTTGTACATGTGATGGCACGGTTGAATGTAACTTTGAGATGGCATGTGTTGTGTTTCTCTGACTGACATACACATTTTGGGATGATTCTGTTCTGGTTGCTGTGTAATTGCTATGAGTGCATGGTTTGACTCTCCCCTTGACAGTGATGTGTGTGTGTATTGTGGCAGAATATTGTGTACATTTGTTGTGTACTCACCAGGCTCTGGGATGTTCTCTAGTCCATATACGCTCACTGGTGGAAGGATGGCCCGCACCTTCTCCTCCCAGGGCCTGAGGTATACTGGCTTGGCAGGAGGGCCACTGCCGGTGTATTGGCTCAGGAGGTAGTCTTTCTTGAGCAGGTCCCGTACCCTCCTGCGCACGTCATACCACCTGTTCTGGATGTCGGTCTTTGTGCGCAGACATGGTGATTGTGCGTTCACCCTGTTGATGATCCTCTCCCACATCTTGGTTTTCTGGGAGATGGGGGTCTGTTGGACCAGTGTGCCAAACAGCTGTGGCTCTACCCTGAGGATCTCGTCTACCATGACTTCCAACTCACAATCTAGGAACTTGTGATTCTTCTTGGGGGGCATGGTGATGGGTGGTGATGGTGAGTGATGTGTGTGTTGGTGTGCAGGTGAGGGTGTGTGAGTGTGTGTTTTGCTGGGTGTATGTGAGGTAGGTATTTGTTGGTGTGCTGATGGTGTGTGGCTTGTGTGAGGGATGAGCTGTGGGTGTGTGGTTGCTGTCTGTTGGGTGCTGGCAGTAGAATGGCATTTGCAAAGGATCATGGTTGGGATTTGTGTCCTTTATATGGGTGGAGTTGTGGGTGTGTCTTTGTTCTCTGTCCCCACCCCCACAGTATTTATTGGCTTTGTAATTGCTTGTTTGGCCTTTTTTTGTGTAATTTTTCCTTTGTACTGTCTGTGCATGTTGGAAACATTCTTGTGACCGAGTCGGACCCTGCATTTGTCTCGTACGGTGTTCTCCGTTTCGTTCACGCTGTGTTTGTGCAGTTTTCTATGCTGCGTACGCGTCGGTCGCGGTGTTTTGTGTTACTTCGGCTCGGTTTTGTATGCGTGTCGGTCGTACGGCTTGTCCTCCGTCCGACTCGGTCGTGGTTTTCGCGCCTTGCATCGTACTTTGCGGTTTGGAGTTTGCGTGTACGTTTCGGTCGGATTTGTTCCGGGTGCGTGTCGGTCGGTTCGATTCGCGTGTTTTTCCGGCCGGATTGCTGTTTTCCGTGCGGCTCGGTCGTTCGGCTTGGGTTCAGTACGTGTCGGTCGGATTTTGCACGCTTTGCATCGTACTTGGCGTGTCGGGCGCCACAGGTACGTGTCGGTCGGAATAAATTCCGGCTCCGAGTCGGTCGGTGCTTTTTCCGGCCCGAATCGGAATCGACCCCTAAATGTAAGTTGATGGGTAGGATTTTACTCGACCGCCTCGAATCATGGATAGCTAAAAAGGGGCATTTCTTGGAAGTCCAATATGGGTTTAGAAGAGGTTTGGGCACTGTGGAGCAAAGCCTAAACCTCCACCTGGTAATAAGCAAATATACCTTGGCAAAAAAAACAATTTACATTTGGGTTTCATGAACCTGACCTCCGCCTTTGATTGCGTGGTGAGAGGAAAATTATGGCAAAAGATGTTAGAAATGGGCATTGACGCACCCCAGGCTCTCTTCTTAGCGCAGACACCGCAATGTCACGGGCAGAGTGAGATATGGGGCGAACAGAGAACTGTCTTCTCCATTTAAGATGAATAGTGGCGTTCGCCAGGGGTCCGTGTTAGCCCCTTTTTTGTTTTGCCTGTACATAAACGATTTGGAGAGTTGCCTTAACGTAGGGGCGATTGATGTGCCAAGGGTGGGGCAGAGAAATCTTCCCTCTTTATTATATGCGGGTGACTGTGTTCTAATCTTGAGAACAGGTGTGGGGCTGAAATCTCTTGTCAATAGATTTAATGAATTTATGAGTGAGCAGGGCCTAAAGACCAACACAGCCAAGTCACATGTCATGGTGGTGGGGAATGTACATTGTAAAAAAAGAGCTTGTTTCATTAATAATAAAAGATTAGCCCAGGGCTCAAATTTCTCCTACCTAGGCATTGCTTTTCACCAAAAAGGCACATGGGCCCACCTCGTAGAAACTAGGAGACGGAGCTTTGAAAAAACACTTGTAGCCCTAGCAAGGTTCAGTAGGAAGCTTGGCTCTAACCTAACCAAGACCCTCCTTAATATTTACAATGCCCGGTGCTGTGCTGTGATTTTGTATGGGGCAGGGGTCTGGGTTTTTTCTAAGTCATCAACTTTACAAACCATGGAAAATGTCTTCCTTAGAAAACAATTGTCCACCCCACCCAGCATGCCCTCCATTATCTGTCATAAAGAATTGGGGTTAACTCCCCTGGCAGATCGAATACAAATCGCCCCTACTATGCTATGGCGTCGATTTGGGTAAATGAGGAACCGGCCCTTAATCAAGCAAAAATCCAGGATTGCATAATGTGTGACCATGCATACAAAATACCATGGCTTGGCCATGCCAAGGCGCAAATGGCCCTTGTGGGGAGGCAAGATTGTTTTACAGACCCTCATCTTATTACTTCTGTTTCGAAATCCCAAATAAAAAGAGATCTTTTAAATGTTTTAATGTTGCAAAGAGAACAGGGGGAGGCTAGAAAAAAGCTTGTAGCCGGCTATTTACCCTTGGTTACCAATGATGGAATTGAGCCATATCCTCTGTACCCTTTTAGTTACTCTAAAAACTTTTATCTTTTAAGATTCAGATTAGGCATTGCGCATCTTCTGGTGTCGTATCCCAGTAAAACATATTTCGACACCCATCTGGATCCCTGTCCCTGCAATCGCAGAACATGCTGCATTTTCATTTTTTTGCCAGCTATATGATAATCCGCGCTGGGAATTCATCTTACCACTCTTGAGATTGTTGAATATTAGAAAATGTAGGCCGGCCCTATTCCATCTTCGGCTACTCCAATCAGAATATATCTGTGAGATGATCTACAGATTTATTTCTGCTGCAATTCGTTTGAGGAGGCAAATCGGAAAATGATTGCTCTGTTTCCCCTGTAAGATTATGTTTTAAACTTGATCATCCACAATTTTGGAGACTTTTAAATCCCTCCTGGCACTTTCTACAGGCACGATGCACTTTGTATAACTATTTTTCTCTAAGGCTCCTGTTTGTGTTCTTTTTCGGCGTTAGTTAAAGGCACTATGCACTTTATAAAGAAAACTGAATGTTTATTGTTGAATTGTGTCTGATTTAGGACTTTGAATTTTAAATGATTTGTTCTGGACAGACTTTGATTTTATGTGTCCTTATGAATTTTAAATGTATTAAGATGTTTCCTTTAGAGCTTTATGGTTAAAAGCACTATGCACTTTATAAGGAAAAACAACATTGCTTGCTCACAGGGAGAGGCGCTATGTCTTGTAAAATCTTAACAAAATTGATGTTCTTAAATGTAACTGAATTGATGGTTATTATGGCTGATTGAGGTTTTTGAATTTTAAATGATTTGATTTGGAGGCCCTCGATGGGTCCCCATGGTTTTTTAAATCTGTCCACAATCTAATCAGTAGGACCAAAGATATGCAATTTCAACGATTTAAGTGAAAATAGTGCCTAGAAGTACAACGTGCCAACTTTGGTCATCCCACTGAACTTTATTTCTAACAGAGCCTGGAAAGTTGCACGAAGAAAATCTACTCAACAAAGAAGAATCAACTGACGAATGTCTGCTTTCATGAAGGGTTGATTTCTTAATGGAAGAATTCACAAGTGTTTAAAAAATGAAGAGAAATCTCCTTCAAATCGATTCTCCCTGAAAGATGGGGACCACCACTGTCAAGTTGGCTGTATACTACTACATTTAAAAATGATTGGGACATTCACACAGAAGGAAAATTGGGCGGACCATACTATTGGTTCTGCAGTACAATCAAGTATCCAGTTGTTCTGCGTTCTGAGGAGAACCCCCAAATTAATTAGGGTTCAAAATGTGTCGACAGTGTTGCACACCAGAGAGAGTGTTTCAAAGACATTATTGGTGCACAGGGAACATGAATAGGTTGAAAATATATAAAGAATAGATCCCTAGCACCATTCATTGAATTAAAGTTATTTTTGTCATGCTTCTGGGTTTGCCCAACTGATAGGAGCTGTGTGAATGATTAAATTATTGAGGCTCTCAGTGGGCTATTTAATTCAGAACCAGGATACAAGGTTATTTAGGTGTACACACAGATGTGAATAGGTTGTTGATGTTTTTCACATGTGTAAGTTATGATTTGTGTTAAATGTGTTGGCGGTTATCAATGCAATAGAAAAAAATGTGCTGTTATTGCTTTTTATGTATGGTTGGTCAACTGCCTATGAGTTTTTGATGCAAAAAGGATTTATGAATATTTCAGAATATGAAAAAAATGAATGGTGGTCACAGTAATTAATTTGCCCACCCACGAAACAAGTGAATGTATTAAAGGACCGTGAGCATTGGCAATTCAGTTGTTGTTCAACTTTCTAAAAGCAGTATTTTGTGACTTAAAATCCAGCTTTACTATTAAAGAGAGTTTTAACTTACAATTCTTTAGAAACCAAACTCGAAATTCCTACCTGTCCCAAATGAAAGTTCTCACTTATTAAATGTAATAAGTTAACTCAATGTTATCAATGTTGAGAGAGGTAGGCCTTACAGTAGTGAAAAACAATTTTAGATGTTTTTGACTACCAAGACATGTAAAACTTAAATGTAAATGACCAACATTTTAAATACACTACACCCTGTCCTCTGGGCTGTTTTAGGGCCTACCCTAGGGGTGACGCATATGCATTAAAAAGGGAGGTTTGGGCCTGGAAGGCGGTTTCTCTTACCATGCTAAAATGACAGTTTAAAACTGCACACAAAAGTTGCAATGGCAGACCTGAGACACGTTTAAAGGGCTACTTAAGTGAGTGGCACAATGAGTGCTGCAGGCCCACTAGTATCATTTATCATCATCATCATCAAAAAACTTTATTCGATTCACAGAATCATCAAAGCATAGTTAAAACACTAAAAACATTAGTAAATTAAACACATAAAATGCATTGATCCTCATAATATTTACAGTTAGCAGCAGCAAAACCATGTATCAATGTGCTACATTTTTATATTTGGAGATCTTTAGTTATTTTAGTCACAAAGGTTTTTGTTTAATTCACTATATATAGTATTTAGTGTTAGATTCTATAAAGTGTCAAGTGCAAGTTTGTTCGAGCTTATTAAAAACAGCTATTAAACATTTTTCATCATATTATTTACATTATATGCTGGCACGATTTTATAACATATACTACCTTTACACAGTTAAAAGACTTTGGTTAAGCTTGTAGTAAAGATTTTGGTCCCCATATACAATTTGATAGAATGTTTCGCAAAGTGCCAGAGTGCAAATTTGCGTATGCTACTTATTAATAAGTTCGCTATTAAAAATATTGGCAATACTTCAATAATACCAAGGAATTCATTATGATTAGGGCTCAATAAATATACATTCAACAATCCACAATTTAAAATAGACATCCTAATACCCAAAGTAGTGGTACCTAAGGAAACCCCTATTTAAAAAAAAAAATAGCATAAAATATCTTTATACATTTTAGCCCTTCTTTCCTTCTTATAAAGTTTGTAGTCAATAAAAATCTGCTAACGCCGAAGACAATGAGTTTTGAGGAATCAGTTTTTAGTATACGCAACATATCATTAAATTTTCTAATATTCAAGCTTCTGCCTATGGGTTTTATCCATTTTCTTCTGGGGTTTATGTATTTAGGACAGAAGAATAAAACATGGGCGATATCCTCCCTGGCACCCAAATGGCACAACGTGCACTTAGGATCTTTATCTCCATTCTGTTGTTGTCCCCATTTTGATGTAAAAGTTTTTATCTGCAACATACCATACCTGAATTTCAGGTATAAGATTTTAGCCAATTGGGGTTCAATGTCATCCAAAAATAGTTCAAAATAAGGATTTGTTTTGAACATCAGGAATTGAGTTGTGAGTGTTCCTGATGTACTATTTAAAGTGACTCTATGCCAAATGAAATTCCAATAAATGGTTTTAATTTCCCGCTTTGAGTCAGGTCTCAGCAGGCTTGGGCTTTCCCAAAATCTGCTCAGACTTAAGTTAAAGAACCACTTGCGGATGTGTGCCAACCATGGAAAAGTAATATGAGTGTCAAGTGCCAGTAACTCACTCAATGTTTGTCTATATGTTACTAATTCATCGGTAGTCCAGATTCTGATCCAGTATGACAAAGTCATCCAAATTGCCTTGTGTTCAAGCCGTTTTATACCCAGGTCATATATTAGTGGAATCAGAGGAGTGTTTTGAGAAAGTGCCACAAATCTTCTTAAAACCTTATTTTCCCCCACAGTTAGAGCGGAAAGATTTTCCCCACCCCACAGCTCTGAACCATACAGGGCTGCGGTTTGCGCTCTGGACTTGTAAACTTCCAGGGCTGGTGATATTGCCTTTGTCATAGTCGCATACTGTTTCTTTATAATTGGAGCAGAGTTTTGCAATAAAATTGATTTTGATTTCATTATCTGTGGGTTCCATGAAAGTTTTGAATCAATAGTTACCCCTAGATAAATGAAATTAGAGACACGCTCTATGGCCACTCCGTTCAATGCTATGTTGTTTTTAAAACATTTATGAGGTTTTATAGCCATATATTTTGTTTTAACGGGGTTGATTTCCAGACCTTTTAATATACAATATTCATTTAGTGAGTTTAAAAGGTTTTGCAGGCCCTTTGGGGTTTGGGATAACAGAATTGTATCATCTGCGAAAGTGAGTGCGCAAATGTGAGTCCCTCCCAGTTTTGGGGAATCATGTTGTGATTTTTGGAGAAACTGGACCATGTCGTTAACGTATAAAAGGAACAAGGTTGGCGCCAGGACACATCCTTGACGCACCCCTCTCTTGACTGGTATCTCCTCCGTGAGTTCCCCCCTTTTGCCCCAGCGGACTTTTGCAAAATTACCCTCATGGAGCCTAATCAATTGAATTAAAATCTCCTTAGGTACTCCCTGCTGTAACAAATTTGACCATAATAGGTCTCTAGGGATTGAATCAAATGCGGCCTTTAGGTCGACAAAGGCGACATATAGGTGGCCAGGTCTCAACTTTGTATATTTCCAGGCTATAGTTACAAATCTAAACACTTGGTCTATCGTGCTAGTTTTCTCTTCTAAAACCCGCCTGGCAAGATGAAAGAACATCATTGTCATTCATCCAGTCGTTCAGCTTGTCCAATATTTGCTTGGCGTTAGACTTTTTGTAATATATCTATCAGACTTATGGGTCTGTAATTAGCGGGATCGTCTCTGCTGCCCTTCTTATAAATCGGAACGATTTCCGCACCCTTCCAAGACTCTGGAATTGGTTGACCCCTGGCAATTGCGTTACATAGATTATTTATATATGGCGCCCACACCTCAGGTTCATGTTTAAAAAGATCCCCGGGTATCTTGTCGGGTCCTGGAGCTTTAGATGGCTTGATGGCCGCTATCGCTAGTGTGGTATCTTCTATACTAAAGTGTAATGGCGCAACATCCTTTAGGGTCAACAGTCCCTCGGCACTTCCTACGGGAGCTTTGTCTACCAATTTTGGAGGTGCATACAAATTAGCAAAGTGACTTTCCCATGTGGAGGGGTCTAAATGGTAGTCATGGGCCGGGTTGTTTGTTTTACTACCATGGGCTATAATCCGCCAAAACATGGCCTGATCACCAGCCTTTGCTGCTACTATCAGGTCCTCCCAGCTAGCATCTTCCCAATTTCTTCGAGCTACTTTCAGGGTTTTATTATATGCATTTCTTTCATATCTGATCACAGCTATCTCTTTAGATTGGATCGCCTTGATGAGGCGTTGTTTGGCCACTACACATTCTTTATTGAACCAAGTATTAGATGATCTAATTTCAACCTTACAATTAGTTTTCCCTGGTTGTGGTTTGGTTAAATAAGGTCTTATGTTTTCTATCAACTTTTGGTGAATCTGGGTTATAGTTAAATTTTCAGTGCTTGAATTTAAAAAAGAAACTAGAAGATCACTGAAAATATTATATATTTTAGTTAGGGGTTCAACTTGGTCAACTAAAGATGGCCATTTTACTGTCCTTCTATTATTACTTACTAAGGGCACTATGATCTCATCACTCATTTCGGTTTGTGGAGACGAGTGTGTCAGAAACCATTTTCCCACCAAGTCTAAACACAGTGGGAAATGGTCACTTTCTCTTCTGTCATCGACTTTGAAATCCTGTACATAAGCCCAGTGAGCTACACTTATCATGATGTAATCTATTCAGGACGCAGAGTTACCTCTTGAGAAAGTATTTGCACATTCGAGATCCGAAGGGGATCTGCCATTACAAGACCTTAGGCCTTTCTCTATGGTGAAGTGGAATATTTGCATTGCAGAGACAGAACACCCCACCATTTTTTCCACTCAAAGTGGCGGGATCCCCATTGTGAGATCTTCTTCCTCAAGGATGGTATCTAATCCTGATAACGGTTCGTAGCAACAATTAAAATCTCCCCCGACTATAATGGGCCCATTTAGTGCAATAGAATCGAGGATTTCTTCCAGTTGCTGGATTATCGACGATTCTTTCGAACGCTCCCTAGGTCTTATATATATATATATATCAAAAATGAACATCTGAGACCTGTTTGGAAAACTCAGTTTTAGACCCAGGATATCATTCGAATAAGTTGGTACAAATTCTATAATTGCATTTATATGATTTCTTACCCAAATTAGTAGCCCGCCTGACGGTCTGCCTTTGCCTAGCTGCTGAGCTTCTATGCTAAAAGTTCTATAGCCCACTTTGTATAATGGCTCCCTCGCCCATGTCTCCTGAAAGAGACAGAAGTCAAAGTTATCAATGTATTCCTGCGAATCAGGTTAAAAAAGTTTTTTTGAGAGTCCCGCTATATTCCATGAGACCATCTTCACACCTCTTGCTGTTGAATAGCTTGGCATGTAAGACGGGCAATTGATAGTAATAGTGTAATCCAACCCTTGTGACCCAGAGGTGTTAATTACTTTGCTTACATCATGATCTTTTCTTTCTTGGTGTGAATCCCGGATGGATTGCACATCCGGGTTTATTAAACGTTGGTCCCCATATGTCAAGATGGGAGTCCCCTCCTCTATAAAATTCGATCTTGCCTGCAGATTCAGTCAATCTACAGCTTCAAGATTTTTTGAGCCCTCCCTTGCTTTTATGGCAAAATTACGTCTATCTGAACTGGCTCTATTCTGCCTGAGACTAATATTAGAAGTAAATAAAGAATGGGTACGTAAATTCATGGTTATTAAGTTTTCGGCAATTATTTTTGAATGCAGCGTTACTTTTATATCATCCAAGTCCCCCTCCTCCTGGTGCAATCGCTCTGCATTATATATATCGGATCTTATAACAGAGAGACACTGCCGATCATTTCTGATCCAATGAATTGCATTATTTATAAGGGAGTCATTATCTTCCCTGGCACCCTGCTTTAATCTTGGGACATTAGTTAAAAAGACATTATGGCCGCTCGACTCCCCCCTATTTACACAATGGCTTATTGGATAAGGTTCCTGATTCCGTTGGAGGCCCCTATTCTTCTGCCCATAATTTAGATACAACTCAAAATTTCCTTGGGTGGCTTGTGATTGCCTCTTTGCTGGTTGGGCTTCTAGATATTCAATTTTATGTCGTGCATGTTGGTGCAATAAAGGCGATCCAGGATAATTGTGTGTATTAGTCATTTGAGGCCTTGGTCTAGGTGGAGAGTATGGTATACAAGTCAAGTGTTTGTTCTGGTTTATTTCTTGATTTGGTAAAAATTTCAAACCACCACAGGGTGGGATTCTATCTGAATTATTGTCTATCTGGATGTTTTGAGGATTTCTCTTTGTATGTTCTTCTACCTCCGGTACACTGACCTCAGCTACTCGATTTTTGTATAGATTCGTTGTTAGCACCTCAATCATACTTTTAATTACCTTGACCTCTTCCTGAACTGCTTTTAATTTTGCGCCAAGATCCAACACAAGCATATGAGTATCTAGTTGTTGCGTATGTGTTTCTACTACACTCTCATTGCCTATGGGATGTCCGTGGCCCTCTGTTTCTGTAGTTTGCTTTTCTTGTGTTTCCTCCAGGTTATGTGCTAATGGTGAATATCTATTAGAGCACTCTATACTTGGAATCTCCCTACAGATAGGGTTTCCCTGTGACCTGTGTTTATTACCCAATTCAGACAAAATTGGCTCACGGCAGCTAGATGTTATCTTCACTGAAGGTGTAGATAATAATTGTGGTGATGTCATATTTTGAGCTCTGTGAACCATAATAGAAGGAATACTTGTTTTTAAAGCGGTCGCTTTTTCCTTTTTGCTAAAGAAAGATGAAATTTTACTTTTACCCTTGGTACTAAGCTCCTTCCCACTGGCCAGCATAGTTTCCACTTCTTCTATTAGGTCATCTATAGCTGCTAAAGTGCAGTTGTCAGCTGCAGATTTAGCAGGTTTGTGGACCCTAGCTATCTTTTTCCTCCCCGACATCACCTCTGCTGCTTTCCTTTTCCCCATTATTATCCACACAATTTCAAGTAATCCCAATAACTTGGGTATTAGATCTATCCCTAGTGGGATTTGGGAAAAATGAGTGATTTTAAGCTTACAATCTTAGATAAGCCAATGGTAAAGAGTGAAAACAATATTCAAGCGATAGGCAACCTGTATTGAATACTATAAATAAATGCTAAAAATACAATATACAACAAGGGTCAGAGCTCCTGATGAGCATCCAGAGCGCAATAGATGTAATGAGCACAGACGTTTTATTATTGCATGGGTATTGTCCCTTAGCATTAAGGCTTACAACACTCCTTAGTCCACAATACCAGCAAATATGCAATAAGTCCAGGTTCCTTGATAGTCAGCTTACTGCAAGGGGAGATTGCTAGTAATTGTAGAGTCAGGTCAGAGGACACTTGGCAATTATACAATAAACATATGGGCCAAGCAGAGTCACTGAAAGTTATTTACAGATCTTACCGCAGCAACCTGCTCTCAACAGGGGGAGATCAGTGGACGGGCAAGGACGGGCCCGTCCCGCGCCACGGAGGGAGAGGCTGCGCTTTGAGTGCGATGGAAGCTCACGCGCCTCTCCCCTCACTCGCAGCACCTGCGGATTACTCGTTGCACCGTGGGAGATGTAGTCTCCAACCAGGGTGTAGCGGTAGCAGCGTGGCTTTCTGGGGGCCCTGGGACTCCTGTCCCACCAGGGTAAGATCAGCGGGATAGCGGACAACAATGCAGGCACAACAGGCTCCCCGCATCATTTAATGTACAGGCCCTGGGTACATGTAGTACAACTTTACTAGGGACTTACTAGTAAATTGAATCGGCCAATTGGTTGTAAGCCAAGTTACCATGTTTAGAGGAGTGAGCACAAGCACTTTAGCACTGTTTAGAAGTAGTAAAGTGCGCAGAGTCCAAAAGCCAGCAAAAGCGAAGTCAGAAAAAACATGTGGATGGAAGGCAGAAATTTGGAGGAAACCACACCAAGGATGTCAAGTCCAAAATCTGTCCACTCCAGATGAAAGCAGAGAGAAATACCCACCCTCATGGGAGTTCTTATCGCTAAGGCTGAAGAACCTGGAGAGACCATAAGTATGGGCATGGTCAATTCTGTGGCGATGCTCCACTGTAAGGTCCATTGCCTCAGCAGTTTGGAATTTTCATCCCTCAAATGCATTAGCCATCTGAGGGGTATGTGGTCTGTCTGAATCCGGAAGTGAGCCCCAAACAGCTATGGCCTCAACTTCTTTAGTGCCCAGACCACTGCTAATGCTTCCCTTTCTATTGCACTCCACCTCTGTTCCCTGGGGAGTGAAGGCTACTGGTTAATCTATGCCCTCTTCATTCAGCTGTGAGAGAACAACCCCTATGCCATGCTCTGAGCCATCTGTCTGCACGATGAACTCCTGTGAGAAATTCGGGGCTTTCTAGGTTTACATTACTAGGACATGTAAAACTTAAGAGTACATGTCCAACTTTTTAAATACACTGCACCCTGCCCTCGTGGTGGTTTTAGGGCCTACCCTCTTAGTGACTTATATGTGTTACAAATTGAGGTTTGGGCCTGACAAGTGGTTTATCTTGCTCGGTCCAAACTGCACACATAGGCTGCAATGGCAGACCTGAGACATGTTTAAAGAGCTACTTAAGAGGGTGGCACAATGAGTACTGCAAGCCCACTAGTAGCATTTAATTTACAGGCCCTGGATACATGTAGTACTACTTTACTAGGGACTTACAAGTAAATTAAATATGCCAATTGTGTAAAAGCAAATATTACCATGTTTAAATGAGAATGAGCACAATCACATTAGCACTGGTTAGCAGTCGTAAAGTGGCAAAGTCCTAAAGCCAGCAAAAATGAAGTCAGCAAAAAATGGATGAAGGCAAAGATTTCGAGGAAAACCATACCATGGTCGTCAGTTTCAACAAGCCCTTTGGACAATTTGGTAAAGCAGAAAATGGAAGCAGACTTCAGTTTTACTTCAAATGGAGCTTAAAACTCTCAGTGGGGATGTGAGTACATACGGGATGGCACAAGGTTTGAAGACAGTCAGGCACCCATTGTTCACAGAAAATCTTACCACACTTAGAGGCTGTATCTCAAAGGGGGAGACATGCTACATGTCAGCTGACACTTAACTAAACATTGAATGGGGTGTTAACATTCACTGCAAGGTAGCGAGGAAGTTCAGCCTGTGTGCTTCATTCGTTCTTCAACTGGCATGGAGAAAGTGAATCTGTGCCAATCTCATCAGGAGCTACCCTTGTCGCTGTAAGAGTATTAAATCAATGTAAAAATTTTGAGGAAGTAACCTTTTCCCTAGGGTGTTGACTAACAATATGTTTGTGAGGTGTAGAAAGGGTTGAAAACATAAGAATAATTTGCAATTCCACAGCAAGCAAAACCTGTTTTCTGAAGGTCACTGTTTCATTAAGGATAAACAAATGAGAAATGAATGATTGGAACTGCCTGGCAAGGACCCTCTACACATATGTAGCTCCTAGCAGTGCAGATCCAGGATTATGTCCTTAGCGGTTGTCCCATACATTTAGGAACAAAGTCCAAGACAGTGACATTTGTGGATTCTAGACAGCCTAGCTCCTAGCAGTAGAGATAATTAGAATTTAGGTTAAAGAAGGAATAATGTATTGTGGAATACAGCTGTCTATGTTATAGTACAATCACAAGAGGAGGTAAAAACCTTTCACTCTACACACACAATGTTATAATCCTGCTTCAAGTGCTAGAGATCGACCTTGAGAACATTAGCAAATTTCTAGAGCATTGCACTTGAAACTTGAGGTAGAGGTACTTCGACCCACACCACATCTCTGAAACCTTTCAATTAAATAACCTAGCTTTGAACAATGGCTTTTTAATATTTATTATTGTGAATGTTTATTGTCCTCTCCTATCTCAACTCTAATGTTAGACTTTTCGGAAACTATAATCTTCACTTCATAACTGCACGACCACAAAGTGAGGCCTTTAATTATATTCATTGCTCACATAGGTGTTCTGCCATACTCAATCAATCAATCATAGGTTTTTATAGCGCAGGCTACCCACCCGGAACGGGTCTCAAGGCGCTGAGGGAGGGAGGGAGGGTAGGGGTGGTTCCACCGAACCTGCAGGATCACTGCGTTCCATCGAAGAGCCAGGTCTTGAGGTCCTTTAGGAATTTGGGGAGCGATGTGGTTTGTCGGAGGTGGAGAGGGAGGGAGTTCCATGCCTTGGCCGCGAGGAGGAAGAAGGAGCACCCTCCTGTTCTGCTTTTCTTGATTCGAGGTACAGTTGCGAGGGAGAGTTGTGCCGAGCGGAGAGAGCGCTGGGGAGCGTGGAACACGAGGCGGTGGATCAGGTTGGCGGGCCCTGTGTTGTGGAGGGCCTTCTGTGCGTGGGTGAGAAGCTTAAAGGGGATTCTCCTCTCGACGGGAAGCCAGTGCAAGGTCCGTAGGTGTTGGCTGATGTGGCAGTAGCGTGGTAGGTTGAGGACTAGTCTGGTGGCGACGTTCTGGATGTTCTGGAGTTTGCGGGTGAGGTTCTAGATCCCGGCATAGAGTGCGTTGCCTTAGTCTAGTCTGCTGCTGATGATGGTGTGTGTGACTGTTTTCCTATGTCCGGGGGAGATCCACTTGAAGGTCTTGCAGAGTAGGCAGAGGGTGTGGTAGCAGGAGGAGGTGATGGAGTTGACCTGGCGGTCCATTTTGAGTTCGGAGTCCAGGATGATCCCTAGGTTGCGTGCGTGATCCGTGTGGGCGGGGGGTCCCCCAGGGAAGGGGGGCCACCAGGTGTGGTTCCAGGTGTCAGGGTGTGGCCCCATGATGAGTATCTCTGTTTTGTCCGTGTTGAGTTGAAGGCAGCTGCTCTTCATCCATCTGGCGACGGCTTCCATTCCGTCTTGAAAGTTGCGTTTGGTGATGTTGGGTTCGTTGGATAGGGAGAGGATGAGTTGGGTGCCGTCTGATGTGATGCTGAGTCCGTGGGATCTGCCGATGGCTGTGAGCGGGCCATGTAGATGTTGAACAGGGTCGGGCTGATGGAGGATCCTTGTAGGACTCCGCAGGTGGTTGGTGTTGGTTCTGAGCGGAATGGCGGGAGTCTGACTCGTTGTGTTCTGCCGGACAGGAAAGAGAGGATCCAGTCGAGGGCTTTGTTTTGGATACCCGCGTCGTGGAGTCTGCAGGCTAGGGTGCGGTGAGAGACGGTGTCGAAGGTCGCGGAGAGGTCAAGGAGGATGAGGGCGACAGTCTCTCCTTTGTCGAGGAGGGCGCGGATGTTGTCTGTTGCTACGAGGAGTGTGGTTTCTGTGCTGTGATTCTTCCTGAAGCCTGATTGGGAGGGGTCGAGGATGTTGTTCTCTTCGATGAAGGTGGCGAGTTGGCGGTTGATGGCTTTTTCCATGACTTTGGCCGGATAAGGGAGTAGGGAGATCGGTCTGAAATTCTTGAGGTCGGTGGGGTCCGCTGAAGGTTTTTTCAGGAGAGGGTTGATCTCGGCATGTTTCCAGTCGTCGGGGAAGGAGGCGGTCTCGAAGAAGCGGTTGATGATTCGTTGATGTTCGGGGCGATGATGTCTGCAGCTTTCCGGTAGATGTGGTGGGGGCAAGGGTCCGTGGTGGCCCCGGAGTGAGTGGTCTTCATTATCCTCAGAGTGTCTTCGATGCTGAGGGCGGTCCAGCTGTTGAGTGTCGGTTGCGTTCTGTTGGGAGCGGTGGGAGGGGATTCCTTGTGGGGGTCGTTGACGTCGAAGTTGTCATAGATGGTCTTGACTTTGTGGTGGAAGAAAGTGCTGAGTCTGTCACATAGGTCCTGGGAGGGGGTGATGTCTGTGGACTCGCTGTTGGGTTGGGCGAACTCTTTGATGATGCCGAATAGTTCCTCGCTGTTGTGGGCATTGGTGGAGATTCTGTCCTGAAGTGCTTCCTTCCTGGAGAGTCTGATGAGCTTGTGGTGGGCCGTGGTAGCTGTTTTGAAGTTGTCGAGGTCAGTCTGGGTTTTGGAGTTCCTCCACAATTTTTCAAGTCATCTGCAGGTGCGTCTGAAGTCCCGGTGTTCAGTGGAGAACCAGCTGGCTTTCTTGGCGTGGGGCTTGGAGGCTTTCTTGAGGGGGACGATGGTGTTGGCGCAGTCGGTGATCCAGTTGTGTAGGGTGCAGGTGGCAGTGGTGGGGTCATCGTCAGTGGTGGTGGGAGCGGACCTGCTGAGGGTGGTGGTGCGCTGGATGTCGGGGATATTGTTCCAATTCTTGCGTTGGAGCTGATGCGGGCGTCTGCGTGGGATGTTGGATTTGAAGGTGAAGTGGACACAGCGGTGGTCCGTCCATGGGAGTTTGGAGGTGTGGCTGAAGGTGATGGAGTTCCCTGCTGTGAAAATGGGATCGATGATGTGACCATCTGTGTGAGTTGGTTCCGGTACGATCTGCTTGAGTCCGATGGTGTGGAGGTTGTCCAGGAGGGCGGCGGAGTTGGGGTCCAAGCGGTTGTCGAGGTGGAAGTTGAGGTCTCCTAGTAGCGTGAAATCGGTGGAGGTGATGGCATGCGGTGTGATGATGTCGGTGATGGAGTCGGTGAAGGGAGCGCAGGGTCCGGGTGGTCTGTAGATGAGGGTGCCTCGGAGGGTGGAGGACGGGTTGGTCTGGATCTTGAAATGGAGGTGTTCCGTCAGGTCTGTCGGCCCATTGGAGTAGGTGCTCAGCCGGAGCTTAGTCTTGTGAGCAATGGCGATGCCTCCTCCGGGGCGATTGGGGCGATCCTTCCGGGTGAACTTGTATCCTTCAGGGATGGCGATCGCGATGTCTGGGCCTGCGGCGGCATTCGTCCAGGTTTCTGTGAGGAAGGCGATGTCCGGGCCAGTGCTGTCAAGGAGTTCCCAGATTTCCATGGCGTGTTTGTGGAGGGAGCAGACATTGAGGAGGATGCATCTCAGGGTTTGGGGTGCGGTGAAGTTGTTGCTGGAGGGAGGTGGGGGTCATGGGTCTTGGCGAAGGTGAAGGAATGGTGGCAGTGATGGTAGGTGAAAGGTCCGTGGGTGTCGAGAGGTGAGGAGAGTTTGCAGTTGAAGTTCTTGCCGGCGTTGAGATCGTGGAGAGCCGAGGAGCTGTAGCGTTGGGAGGCCGGAGGGCCAGGGGTTCTGGGGCTGGCCGCAGTCGTGTCGCGGACGAGCGCAGACGGTCTTGCCTTTGGCGCACCTTCTGTGCGCCAGCGGCACGCCCGCTGCGCGCGGCCGTACATCGGCCGCAATTAAATAGGGGAGGAGGGAGGGAGATGCAGCTGGGAGGTGGGGGGAGGTGCCACGGGGATGCAAAAAGCGGGAAAACAGGCAGAGGAAACGGGCAGGGGGACACCAACAAGGGCACAGGCAATAAGGAGCAGGAAATAAAAATAAAAAAGGAAATATAGGGCACAGGAGATAGAAGAAGGACAGTGGGGGAGAGCCACAAGCAGTCAGGCAGGGATGCGAGGTGGAGCGGGTGCCGGCCTCGAACCGGGGTCGGCACTGATCAGGAGGCAGAGGTACTACCGGTGGAGATGCTTGTTTCCGGTCCAGGGAAGACATGGCTTGGCAGTTCGGGCTGGACTGTTCCCATGAGGCACAGGGTCAGACTGATTTGCATATAGCCATGTCTGAACTGGGGTGGCGGAGTGAGCTAAAGAATGATGATGGATTAAACCCAGATCAGTTGACTGGGGGTGAGTGCTTGCAATGTTCAACACTCCGTCCATCATCCCCTTTGGTTTTGCTATGTTCGCCCTAGGTTGGCAGGGTATGCCCAGACGTGGGTCCCTTGCTCACTTTGCCACTGGATTCAAGATAGCCTGGCTGATGACGGCTGTAAGCCAGAAACCGGTCCCAGGATGCTTGTTTCCGGTCCAGGGAAGACATGGCTTGGCAGTTCGTGCTGGACTGTTCCCATGAGTCACAGGGTCAGACTGATTTGCATATGGCCATGTCTGAACTGGGGTGGTGGAGTGAGCTAAAGAATGATGATGGATTAAACCCAGATCAGTTGACTGGGGGTGAGTGTTTGATTTGCTCTAACGCTCCGTCCATCATCCCCTTTGGTATAACTTTCTAAAAGAGGCATTTTCAAAATTATAATGAAAAATCTGACCTTAACATTAAAGAGGGTTTGTCATTACTATTTCATAGGTACCAAACATGACATAGCTACCTGCTCCCAATTAAGAATTAGTTTATTAAATGCAATACGGTATCCCCAATGTTATCCTGTGGGAGGGGCAGGTAGTGAAAACAAATTTAGGAGTTTTTCACTACTAGGACATGTAAAACTTAAAAGCATATGTCCAGACTTTTAATTGCAAAGCACCCTGCCATATGGGCTACATCGGGCCTATCCTAGGGGTAAGGTAATTAAGGAGAAGTTTAAGGCTTGACAAGGGGGTTTAAATGCAAAGTCAACAGGGGAGTTTAGAACATCATTCAGGCTGCAATAGCAGACCTGGGAGATATTTTAAAGTGCTACTTAAGTGGACAGCACAATAAGTGCTGCAGGCGCACTGGCATTTAATTTACAGGCCCTGGGTATATGGTATACCACGCTATAAGGGACTTATAAGTAAATTAACGATACCAATTAGGTGTATGCCAGTCAAACCATGTTTAAGGGAGTGAGCACAAGTTCTTTAGAACTGGCTAGCAGTGGACAGAGTCCTAGAGCCAACAAAAGTCCATTTCAGCAAAATATTGGAGTTTGGGGAAAGACCGCCCTAAGGCTGACAGGTCTAACATCGGGATTAAAAAAAAAGAAAATAATTGCAAAATGTAATGCTCAAGTACGCTTTAAATAATAGTAATATTTTCAATGAAATACATCAAAAAATGATTAAAAAATAAACATTTAAAAAAAAAATTATACTAATTAGGAATGGGAAGTTAGGGTTATAGAGGATAAGGGTAGGGAGTGAATTATTTTTGTGGTCATTTTAAAAATTGAATGACATAATTTCATATCAAATTATTTTGTAAAGTAATAATAATGTTTACATCACATTTATTATAAAAACAAAATTAAAAAAATGAATTTTTGGAAAAAAATGGGAGCAAATTAATTTTGTATTAAGAATTACATTTAAATATAAATTATAAATTTAAAAAATCTAAAAATGAATTGAAATGGGTGTGTAATGTTAGAAACAAACATATAGCTAAAATTCTAGTTACATAATCTTTTAACAACAAAATTGAAAATAATAATTAAAGAAAGCAACAAAGTTTTAAAGTGCACTTCCTGCACATCCATGCACCATGTGCCAGGCGACATGTGGTGCCTGGCACACGGTGCATGTATGTGATTGGGGGCACTACATGTGCCCCAGGGCCACTTTACAGTGACACACAGGGGACGGGGCCCTGTTTTGGGTCCCAAAGTCTGTTTCTGACAGCCTTTTCAAGGCAGTCGGACCTCCGTGAAAAGGCTGTGGGAAAGAGACATCGTAATTCAGACGGCATTCAGGGATATGATTACGACTGCCGCCCGACGGGATGTTAGATCCTGTCAGAGGTTGTGGTCTGTCCCTTGACAGGTGGCGGTCTGACCACATGCATCATACTGCAGCAGTCGGACTGACGGTCTGTCCGCGGTGGGACCACCACTGACATCCTGTCGTGGCTGTCCTACCGCTATCGTAAGACCCCCAAAATTATTAATAAAACGTATATTTTACCATGACCTATTTAATAATACGATTTTAATAATGAATAAATACTTACATAAAACTTAGAAACACAGGGGGTCATTATGATAGCGGTGAATCCGCCACCAGCAGCCTGCCGGTGGTGGATTCACTGCCATCGTGCGGCCCTTCTCCGCCTGCCAGATAAGGATGGCGGGCAGATTGCGGGCAGACAGGAAGTCTGTCCGCCACGGGTCCGACACAGGCAATCATTACGATTGCCTGTTGGACCCACCCCGCATCCACAAAATGGTGGTGGTGCCTAGCAGGCACCGTCCTCCAGATTAGGATGCTGCATCCCGCCAGCCTGTGTATGGCAATTCAACCGCCATTCACAGGCTGGCAGGGATGTACTTTGGGTGCCCCTTTGCGGGCCCCCCTTAACCAGGGGCACTTCATTTCCCTGCACCATGTGGCAGGCACTGCGTGGTGCCTGCCACATAGTGCAGGGAAATGCAAAATTAGCATTTTTACCATTGCGCTGCCGCAATGGTAAACATGCACAATGTGCCCGCCACAGTGGCAGTCTCATTGTAATTGCACTTGCTGGACCGCCGCCATATAGGCGGCCGGTCCCAAACCCCGTGACGATGGCGGACGGACTTAATGACCCCCACAGTATTTAATTTTTGTGATCTTTTTATTATTTAAAAATAGTTTTTTTTTAAATTTAATATAAAAAACCTATACAAAGTTTACTTACACTCTTTTTTTAATGCATAAAACAATTTGTTACACATTTTTTAAAAGACCTTATTCACATATTTATGACACTTTCCCCTTTCTTATTATTGTTTTCTATGGGAGAAGTTGTCCTTTTTTTTATTTATTTTTTTGTAAAGCTTGTTTCAGCATCATTTTCGTTAGTCAGTGGAACTACCTTTTTCAAGGACGGAAGCATTCTCCTGAGTTGCGGGGGTAAGTACATGATTTATATATTATAGCACACAGTTAGTGGTCAATCTATTGGAAGGACAGAGTAAGTGAGGTTATGTAGTCTAATTTAATGTTAACTATGTTGTATTTGTGTGCTTTTTTGACTTTCCTATACATGCTACCAAACAAGATGCACACTGGCGGAATTCTTCATAGGGTGTTAATTTTTCATTTTCCCCTGTTGTTTATTTTCTTTGAAAAAAATAAATTAAAAATCATTCTGTTTGAATATAATTTTGTTTTCCAATCCTTATTCTTAAAATATTTTTTTTTTTAACATGTGCTCTTTTGTGGAGTTTGGGTGAGTTTTCTGTGAGGTTCAGTTATTTGTATGTAGGGAGGTGTGGGTTATGTTACGCAACTTAAATTCCCTCTCTATGTATTCCTATTTTGGTTTGTAGTGGGAATGTTATTTTTCAATATAAAAATTTAATATTTCCAGATTTTGTAGGGTTGAGCCTTGTGGTTTACTTATTGATATTTCCAAAGATGGTTGTTTACTAAGGCTGTAGGTGGGTTTGGAGATGAATACTCAATGTATTGCACCCACCTATGTACAGTTTTCTTTTCAAGCTATTTGAAAGGATATTGTTTCCAATTGAAAAAAATATTTTCAGGTTTTGCCTATTAACAATTTCTTGTGGATAATATTTGGATTGTTCGTGGATTACCTGTGAAAGTTGGCAAGAAGAATTTAAAATGTTTCGCACTCGAAAAACTGAAGAGATTTTCCGGTAGGATTAAAAAACATTATTGCACTTATGTTATACATATTGTTTTAAAAAAGGGACATATTTTAATGATATCTTATAACATTTATAAAAAATGATTAGGGATATTTTCAGAAAAAAAATAGGATTAAGACAGGAGATTTAAAAAGAATGCATTGTTAGTTGTATTAATCATGTTAAATGGTTAGTAATTTTCAAAGTATGCACTGTTTTGCAAATAGTCTATTTTCCAAAACAGCCCAAATTGTTACAATTAAAAAAGGAGTTGTTCATTCATCTGTTTAGTCCATGTTGTTCCTTTGGGCTGTAGAGTATTTGCAAAAGGGGCTTGTCTTATTTTCTGAAAACATTGCTCCTTTTCCAACATTTCTAGGAAATGGTAGAATGTGGGGTGAGCGTTTCCAATTGTACTAAAGAAAGAGTAGAATGCTTCTATAACATTATTTGTTTTTGCATCCTTTTTTGTACACATCGGGTAGCAGTTCCATCATTCAATTCAGGATCATTAAAGATAGATGGCTGCGTCCTGACCTGTCCCGATGGTCAATACATGTTTGTTCAAAATATTTTTTTTAGCTAATGTTTCTTCATTTTGGGAATAATATGGTAATTG
Source organism: Calotriton arnoldi (assembly GCA_963921515.1). Lineage (NCBI taxonomy): Eukaryota > Metazoa > Chordata > Amphibia > Caudata > Salamandridae > Calotriton > Calotriton arnoldi. The sequence continues at coordinate 532,866 of CAWUFW010009995.1, forward strand.
AATAATTGCTGTGTAGAAATCATCTACATGTTCAGGGAATACAAAGGCTAATGCCGTTAACTTTTTTAGCTAAAACTGGAGCTTACTGTCAGACATGTAATCTCCAACTAATAATGTTTTTTGTATTTTTATTCTATAAGGTATGAGAAAAATTGAAAAAATGGCCTTGTATTTGCATTCCAGCCTATAGTTTGTTTATTGGTGGAATCAACGCAATTTCAAAAACAATTAATATTTTCCCATGGCTTTTATTCATAGTTTTTAGTTGAAAATTGATAAGTCCCATTCCATCATCCAGGTTTCCCTATTTTCTAGGGTTAGCAGATTGTGAAGTGTAGAAAATATTTGTATGTTCTAGGGCTATGGTTGTCATATAGAAAAGATGGTTCATGATTGAATGTTTCAGTTAATATAGGTGGCATTAAGATATCACTGAAAGTTTGGGGTTGGATAGATATTGTTTTAGTCACCTGTCCTTTTCTGCTAATCATGTACTTTAAATTTGGGATGGTGGCTAGGTCTACAGAAACATGCATTAGAATGTTGCTTGCTTCCTCCCTTAACACTGTTCCTGAGGGCTTAATGCAGGTCTCAGCTAAAATTTTAATTTGCTGTACAGCATCTCTTATACTCGACTCTATTGTAGAGGCAGAGTGGTTATGTTCAGTTGTTCTCTCAATACTGTCGCCAACAGGAAACGCTCTACTTCTGCAAGCAGTTGAAAAATATTTCACAAATCTCAAGTCAGACTGGAGCTTAGTGTTCCTGTTTTTACAGTATATGTAAATGTGGTATTTTAATAATTGGTGTCCCATTTGGATTGAACAAAGTTGACTAGAGGCATGCTTTCCACTGTAAACCTGTTTTAAAAACTGAAATGTGTATCAATATTATGTGTAAACTAAATATCAACATATTGATGTATTCTTCAGTCTGCAGCTTATCAATCCAAATGATCTTATCCAAGACAAAAAGAAATGACTAATGTTTATTTTTAAATATTTGTCTTCTGATTTGTCCAATAAAATTTATCTAAGGGAAAATATTCACAGTCCTCTGCGAGAAGGATTGTTTGCATTTCTCCTCAAAAAGAATGTTTTGATTATTGGGCCCTGTTTTACTCTTGAGAAAATCATTTTCCAATGGGTTCACTTTAATATTATATAGTTGTCAGGAGTAACCCTGGGCAAAGCACTACGCTACGCTCGCGTAGTTTGCGAAGTTTGCGCTACTTCGCACAAAGCGAATTGCACGTAGCACAGTGCAAACACGCATAGCGTAGCGTAGTGCAGCGGTCATTTTTTGCTTGCTCGCGGTCCTCAACGTCAAGTTGGCGACTGCGAGCAAGCAAAATGACATCCCGGCGAGACTTTTTCCTCGTTCGCGATCAGCAACATCAAGTTGCCGATCGCGAGCATGGAAAATAAACCTCCCGGCGAGATTCTCAACGCGGGGAGGTCAGGTTTCTCATTGCGAGTGGTCGCGTATGCTCGCGACCGCTCGAAATAAGAAACTACCAGTCCGCGTTGAGAAAGCTGCCGCTCGAGTAAAAATCTACTCGAGCGGCAGTAAAAGACAGCTCGCACTGTGCAAGATGCCGTTTCAATGATTGCACAGTGCGGACAAGCATCCGGCACTGTGCAATCATCGCGAACAGCGCACTCACGCAGTTCGCGTAGTGCTACGCGTAGCTCACGTAGTGCGAACTGCACTTTGAGTAGCTTCGCGTAGCGCTACTTCGCGAACTACGCCCAGGGTTAGTCAGGAGTACAAATAATTAGAGTTGCTATATGTTAGCATAAAAATGTTGCTATTTACCTTATGCTTAATGGTACTGATGTTATTAATATCTGAAATGCTTCACAGTGTTCATGCAAATATTTTCTTTGTTGATGTTCTATTGATGTAAAAGAAAAAACAAAAAATTACTATTATAATTATATATTAATTACAACTGATTTCAAATGGCAATATATAATGTTTACTTCTTTAAACAAAATGTAAAGCATAATTACTTCACAACTTATTTTTTAACACAATGGTTTAGGAAAGAATGTTTTCCAGTTTTCAAAGGTCTCAAGAAAAAACATAGAATTTTGGATAGATCTTCAATAAGGTATGCAGACTATGCCTAACTGCAACAGGATTCACAATCTTGTCAAATGAATAAGGGCTAATGAAATTGTGTTCCAGATGTGCCACCAGGAAACAGGTCACAGAACAACCTGTATTTATGCAAACGTTTTCTCTGCTGATGTTCTGTTGATGTAAAAGAAAAAAACAAATATAGGAGTATTATAATTATATTTTAATTACAACTGATTGCAAATGGTAATATATAATGTTTACTTCTTTTATCAAACAATATAGAACATAATTACTTCACAACTCATGTTTGTTTTTTAATGAATTGATTTTCTCAGGAAAGTAGGTTTTTTCAAATTTCAAAGGTTCCAACAAAGTACATAGAAGATTTCTAGCTCTTCAATAACGTATGCAGACTATGGGGTCGATTCCGATGTCGGCCGGAAGCGCACCTAACAGTATTCGTCCAGAAAAAATACGAGCCGAACGCGTGTTTTCCGACCGACTCGAACACTCTACCGAACGAACAAGTACGACGCGTATAACAGCCCAGATTCCAAGCGAGCCGTACTTACCCATTCCAGCTCCTGTTCCCCGCCCGAGCCGGATCCATAAACGACGAATCGAGTCGCACGGAACCAAATACACAGCACCTTCTGGCAGGACTAGTACGATGCGTCTCCCGTACGCTCCGAACTCGTCACTACGTACGGCACGTTTGAGCATCCGGGAGAGCTGCACATAAGCTCCGATTCGCGCCACAAGACGATCCACGGCGACGAGACGAACAAGCCAGCGACGAGTACGAGTCGAAGACACGAGAAACCCGAACGAGACGAACCAACCATGAATCCCATCGCGCAGGTCCTACCAATACTCTACATCTATTACCGGGACCGGCATGGACGCGTACGGTGCAGACGGTAAGTCAAACACCCACAACACAAACAAACGACACGTACCAGAAATATGTCACACACACATAGGGATGCACAAATGACGTACACAAGCAACAGCAGAACCATAGGGGTGGGATGGCTAACACCAATGCCATACACACCCATAGGGGGATGGATGCCTACCACCAACACCACCCTACAACTACCCCTACTCATGGGTGGCTAGATGCCTGCCACCACCCCCCCACTCATGGGGGGCTGGATGCCTACCACTACTGCCATCCCCACCCATAGGGGGCTGGATGCCTACCACTACTACCATCCCCACTCATGGGGGGCTGGATGCCTACCACTACTGCCATCCCCACCCATAGGGGGCTGGAAGCCTACCACTACTACCATCCCCACTCATGGGTGGCTAGATGCCTGCCACCACCCCCCCCCCACTCATGGGGGGCTGGATGCCTGTCACTACTGCCATCCCCACTCATGGGGGGATGGATGGCTGCCACTACTACCATCCCCACTCATGGGGGGCTGGATGCCTACCACTACTGCCATCCCCACTCATGGGGGATGGATGGCTGCCACTACTACCATCCCCACTCATGGGGGCTGGATGCCTACCACTACTGCCATCCCCACCCATAGGGGCTGGATGCCTACCACTACTACCATCCCCACTCATGGGTGGCTAGATGCCTGCCACCACCCCCCCACTCATGGGGGACTGGATGCCTGTCACTACTGCCATCCCTACTCATGGGGGGATGGATGGCTGCCACTACTACCATCCCCACTCATGGGGGGCTGGATGCCTACCACTACTGCCATCCCCACCAATAGGGGGCTGGATGCCTACCACTACTACCATCCCCACTCATGGGTGGCTAGATGCCTGCCACCACCCCCCACTCATGGGGGCTGGATGCCTGTCACTACTGCCATCCCCACTCATGGGGGGATGGATGGCTGCCACTACTACCATCCCCACTCATGGGGGGCTGGATGCCTATCACTACTGCCATCCCCACCCATAGGGGGCTGGATGCCTGCCACTACTGCCATCCCCACCCATAAGGGGCTGGATGCCTACCACTACTACCATCCCCACTCATGGGGGGCTGGATGCCTACCACTACTGCCATCCCCACCCATAGGGGTTGGATGCCTACCACTACTACCATCCCCACTCATGGGTGGATAGATGCCTGCCACCCCCCCACTCATGGGGGCTGGATGCCTGTCACTACTGCCATCCCCACTCATGGGGGATGGATGGCTGCCACTACTACCATCCCCACTCATGGGGGCTGGATGCCTACCACTACTGCCAACCCCACCCATAGGGGGATGGATGCCTACCACTAACACAACCCCCACTCATGGGGGCTGGATGCCTGTCACTACTGCCATCCCCACTCATGGGGGATGGATACCTGCCACTACTGCCATCCCCACCCATAGGGGCTGGATGCCTACCACTACTACCATCCCCACTCATGGGGGCTGGATGCCTGCCACTACTGCCATGCCCACCCATAGGGGCTGGATGCCTACCACTACTGCCATCCCCACTCATGGGGGGATGGATGGCTGCCACTACTACCATCCCCACTCATGGGGGCTGGATGCCTACCACTACTGCCATCCCCACCCATAGGGGGCTGGATGCCTACCACTACTACCATCCCCACTCATGGGTGGCTAGATGCCTGCCACCACCCCCCCACTCATGGGGGACTGGATGCCTGTCACTACTGCCATCCCCACTCATGGGGGATGGATGGCTGCCACTACTACCATCCCCACTCATGGGGGCTGGATGCCTACCACTACTGCCATCCCCACCCATAGGGGGCTGGATGCCTACCACTACTACCATCCCCACTCATGGGTGGCTAGATGCCTGCCACCACCCCCCACTCATGGGGGCTGGATGCCTATCACTACTGCCATCCCCACCCATAGGGGGCTGGATGCCTACCACTACTGCCATCCCCACTCATGGGGGATGGATGGCTGCCACTACTACCATCCCCACTGATGGGGGGCTGGATGCCTACCACTAGTGCCATCCCCACTCATGGGTGGCTAGATGCCTGCCACCCCCCCACTCATGGGGGGCTGGATGCCTGTCACTACTGCCATCCCCACTCATGGGGGGATGGATGGCTGCCACTACTACCATCCCCACTCATGGGGGCTGGATGCCTACCACTACTGCCATCCCCACCCATAGGGGGCTGGATGCCTACCACTACTGCCATCCCCACTCATGGGTGGCTAGATGCCTGCCACCACCCCCCCCAATCATGGGGGGCTGGATGCCTGTCACTACTGCCATCCCCACTCATGGGGGGATGGATGGCTGCCACTACTACCATCCCCACTCATGGGGGGCTGGATGCCTACCACTACTGCCATCCCCACTCATGGGGGGATGGATGGCTGCCACTACTACCATCCCCACTCATGGGGGGCTGGATGCCTACCACTACTGCCATCCCCACCCATAGGGGGATGGATGCCTACCACTAACACCACCCCCACTCATGGGGGGCTGGATGCCTGTCACTACTGCCATCCCCACTCATGGGGGGATGGATGCCTGCCACTACTGCCATCCCCACCCATAGGGGGCCGGATGCTCTACCACTACTACCATCCCCACTCATGGGGGCTGGATGCCTGCCACTACTGCCATCCCCACCCATAGGGGCTGGATGCCTACCACTACTACCATCCCCACTCATGGGGGGCTGGATGCCTACCACTACTACCATCCCCACTCATGGGGGGCTGGATGCCTACCACTACTACCATCCCCACTCATGGGGGGCTGGATGCCTACCACTACTGCCATCCCCACCCATAGGGGGCTGGATGCCTACCACTACTAACATCCCCACTCATGGGGGGCTGGATGCCTACCACTACTGCCATCCCCACCCATAGGGGGCTGGAAGCCTACCACTACTACCATCCCCACTCATGGGTGGCTAGATGCCTGCCACCCCCCCACTCATGGGGGGCTGGATGCCTGTCACTACTGCCATCCCCACTCATGGGGGGATGGATGGCTGCCACTACTACCATCCCCACTCATGGGGGGCTGGATGCCTACCACTACTGCCATCCCTACCCATAGGGAGCTGGATGCCTACCACTACTACCATCCCCACTCATGGGTGGCTAGATGCCTGCCACCCCCCACTCATGGGGGCTGGATGCCTGTCACTACTGCCATCCCCACTCATGGGGGATGGATGGCTGCCACTACTACCATCCCCACTCATGGGGGCTGGATGCCTACCACTAGTGCCATCCCCACCCATAGGGGGATGGATGCTTACCACTAACACCACCCCCACTCATGGGGGGCTGGATGCCTGTCAATACTGCCATCCCCACTCATGGGGGGATGGATGCCTGCCACTACTGCCATCCCCACCCATAGGGGCTGGATGCTCTACCACTACTACCATCCCCACTCATGGGGGCTGGATGCCTGCCACTACTGCCATCCCCACCCATAGGAGGCTGGATGCCTACCACTACTGCCATCCCCACTCATGGGGGGATGGATGCCTACCACTACTGCCATCCCCACCCATAGGGGGCTGGATGCCTACCACTATTACCATCCCCACTCATGGGTGGCTAGGTGCCTGCCACCACCCCCCCACTCATGGGGGGCTGGATGCCTGTCACTACTGCCATCCCCACTCATGGAGTGATGGATGGCTGCCACTACTACCATCCCCACTCATGGGGGGCTGGATGCCTACCACTACTGCCATCCCCACCCATAGGGGGATGGATGCCTACCACTACTACCATCCCCACTCATGGGTGGCTAGATGCCTGCCACCACCCCCCCCACTCATGGGGGGCTGGATGCCTGTCACTACTGCCATCCCCACTCATGGGGGGATGGATGGCTGCCACTACTACCATCCCCACTCATGGGGGCTGGATGCCTACCACTACTGCCATCCCCACCCATAGGGGGCTGGATGCCTACCACTACTACCATCCCCACTCATGGGGGGCTGGATGCCTGCCACTACTGCCATCCCCACCCATAGGGGGCTGGATGCCTACCACTACTGCCATCCCCACTCATGGGGGGATGGATGGCTGCCACTACTACCATCCCCACTCATGGGGGGCCGGATGCCTACCACTACTGCCATCCCCACTCATGGGTGGCTAGATGCCTGCCACCACCCCCCACTCATGGGGGGCTGGATGCCTGTCACTACTGCCATCCCCACTCATGGGGGATGGATGGCTGCCACTACTACCGTCCCCACTCATGGGTGGCTGGATGCCTACCACTACTGTCATCCCCACCCATAGGGGCTGGATGCCTACCACTACTGCCATCCCCACTCATGGGGGATGGATGGCTGCCACTACTACCATCCCCACTCATGGGGGATGGATGCCTACCACTACTGCCATCCCCACCCATAGGGGATGGATGCCTACCACTAACACCACCCCCACTCATGGGGGGCTGGATGCCTGTCACTACTGCCATCCCCACTCATGGGGGGATGGATGCCTGCCACTACTGCCATCCCCACCCATAGGGGGCTGGATGCCTACCACTACTACCATCCCCACACATGGGGGGCTGGATGCCTGCCACTACTGCCATCCCCACCCATAGGGGGCTGGATGCCTACCACTACTACCATCCCCACTCATGGGGGGCTGGATGCCTACCACTACTACCATCCCCACTCATGGGGGGCTGGATGCCTACCACTACTACCATCCCCACTCATGGGGGCAGGATGCCTGTCACTACAACCACCCCTACTCATAGGACGGGTAATGCATGACACAACTAGCATACTCCCACATAAGGACTGTCTGTAAATTACATCCCACCCCCAACACCATGACAAGCATGTGTGGTCTGTGTCAAATGCATACAACACTGAACATGACATTGAACATACAATGTGACCCCTAACACATGTGTCACAAATAATTGTGTGTGTGGCCTACACAATGCAAGCAGACCATGACCACTGTGGCAATGTTGCCCAAAGCCCCATCACCACAGTGCCCAAAAGGTAAGTGTGTGCTCCATAGCTGAAGCACATTTGAACAGTGTGGCAATGGGGCCCAAAGCCCCATCACCACAGTGCCCAAAAGGCAAGTGTGTGCTCCAGAGCTGAAGCACATTTTGAACAGTGTGGCAATGGGGCCCTAAGCCCCATCACCACAGTGCCCAAAAGGTAAGTGTTGTCCTGGTAAAAGCTGCTAAACCAAAAATGCAGGGATTATTCCTGGCCACACAACACCAAACACTACAGTGGCATTGTAGTGCTTGTGTCCCATAGCAACATAGATTGTGTGAGGCAAGCAGTGCAGTGCCAATGACACATCGTTCTAGCCATGTGCACACAAACATCAGCCATGGGGGCCCACATTGTCTACATTCACAAATAACACAATGACAGAAGTGAGCATCATAATGCAGACCCACATATCTGCAGCAATGGACACACAAATGTAGATATCCTGTGGAGACTGTAGATGTCATGTGAACAAATACCATACCATGGCAGCAATGGGACATACTAACCATGATCAATGTGCTGACTGATGACAATAGCAGTCCCAGGGCCAGCAGGGGAAAGCCAACAAACAACATACAGCCAATGGCAAACTAAAGATATGCCAATGCAGTGGTGCAAATGCACAAACACAAACAGGCAGACTCACACTGCATATCATACACAACAGGTGAGGGGGGTTGTGTGCCAGTGTCCCCAGGCAAACACACAACACATGAGGAGGCCAGATTCACTAATACACAGATGTCAACACAGTCACATACAAAACTAACTCAGGGATTGGATTCCCTATGTGGGCAAACAGGCATTGTGAGATGAGAGGGAGCCCAGATTACACATGTCACACAAGCTTGTAGGAACAGCAACAAACACAGCAAGAGACAGAACCACCACAGCACTCCCCCAGGGACCCCACATTGTGGTGACACTAGCCTGCATGACAATCACACTGTGATGGCAAAGGTAGATGTCATCCACACTGTGAACCACAGCCATGTGTCCTGAGCAACAAACTACCATCACACCTATACAAGCACAAAACACTCAGCATGGCCTGCCAGCCAAGGACAACATGGAGGTAGTGCCCCAGCCATGCAACAACTCACATTTGCACACACTCAACGCCACACACCTTGAACTCCACCAATGTGCAGCAGTGAAGCTCACATGGACTGCTGACATTGCACATGCACCCATGAAAATCCCAGGGGTGGTGGGGGGAAATAAGGTGCAGAAACCCATCACACATGGCCAGTCAACAATACTTGTGAATGTCTGACACACTGCACAGTATGCCGTACATGGGCATGACGTGAAATCCACCCCAAACAATGGGATCCTGGCCATAGTCACACACCAATGAAGAAGCCAAGCTGACCCACAAAGGACACACATAGACAACTTCCAACATTGCAGCTCTGACCCTGAGGAGTGGCAGCAGTCACACACACAACGTGTCACAATCACTGAAAGCATACACAAACAGAAAATCACATTACTCGTGTAACCAACAAGTGCCAAGAGGAATCTTGACTATGTCCCATCTGCGTTTGCCCACATCCCCAGCCCTGACAACAAAGACAACTAGGGATGACAACCTCATTAACATTAGTTTGCCATGCACCCACATCCCGGAGAAACCAGGTCCAAGATGCTGGATGAACACAGAACAACTCAGCAAGCATCACAAACAGGAACATCCATAGGGACACAGCCTGTGTAGGAAAAGGAGAAGGGTACATGCACAGACATGCCTACACAACACGGGCACAGCCTATATCACGAAATCACGCACTGCCATGAGGGCACTATACTCCTGTGGAAGGTCAGCTGTGCCAAACCTTGTCTGTGCACGACTCAAACATGTCAGCAGAACACTCGGTCAGTGAATCAACAACTACAACACACTGAAGGCTCTGCTCATATCAGCCTGGGCACGGGAGTGTCATTTCAGTCATCTGCATACACCCAAGACACGTGTCAAGCAACTTGCACTGTGTACACAGATGAGTCCCCAAATTTGATGTGCTAAACTGCATGTCCATTGGAGACGGGCACACAGTCAGGGTACTAGGAACATTGGACAGTGGTAAGCCCACCAGATGTGCATCAGTGTAGGACAAAGATGGTAATCTACAAATGCTAAACGTACATCCCTGTGTCAAATGCTGAACATTACACCCTCAGACTGCAGCAAAGGATGCTATAGATCCAGACTAGATTAGGACACATATCCCATGGACCACATGGAGCCCATCAGAGCAAAACTTCATTTACCTGATCTGAACACTAATACAACAGCAAATGCATGATTCCACACATCTACATCATGTACCTCCAAAGATTAACCACAAGTAAACAAAAAGAGGCTTTATTCAGCAAGTGTGCAACTCAAATCAAAAGTCCAAAATAAACTAAGGCCAATGGCCAGTCCAAATATACAGTCCCAACAGGGTGATGTGTGACAACTTGTCAACAATTGCTTGCCTGCACAGGTACGGACAGGGGACATCCCAGGGACAGGATCAGGGGATGCCAGAAGGAGGCAGTGAAGGGGAGGTGGGTGCAGGAGTGTCACCGGCAACTGCAGTGGAGGTGTCTCACTCAGGGGGGGCTGGCACCACCGCAGGGCTCAAGTCAGATGGTGTTGGTGCTGCAACCACTGCAGTGGGCTGGTCAGATGGAGTGGACTGGGTCCCCATGCAGTGCCCGAGTCAGACAGGGTGGTTGTGGACTCCACCGCAGTGCATGACTCCAAGGTAGTGGAAGGGGGGCAGAAGAGCTGGGCAGGACAGAGGGGGGGACACGGTCTCCACACCAGTGGCACAAACAGGCAGAGCGTCTGGTTTGGGGGTGGAAGAGCAAGTGGCAGGGGGAGGGCCTAAGCAGTTTGGGGATGCGGTATCGGTGTGTGGGGGAACCTGGGGCAGGGTATGGCGGTGGAACCTGTGGAGTGGTGGCCTGGGGGATGGAGGTGAGAGACTGGGTGGTTGACTTGCAGGGCGGTGGCGGGGTCTTGCTCTTCCGGGACCGGGGGGCTTGCGGGTGGGGGGCTCACTCTGCCTGCGCCTGGGGGAGGGTGTCCGGGGGCGAGGGGCACTCCCCTCTGTGTGGGTGGACTTCCTCTTCCCCCGGTATGCTGGATCAGCGGGATTGGAGGAGAAGAGGCCGAGGTCACTGAGGAAGAGCTGCTGATCAGGTGGGGTTGCAGGTGAGGCAAGGGAAGGGGTCTTGGAGGGAGAGGATCTTGAGGATTGCGGAGTGACTGTGGTTGCCTGTGTGTGTGTGTGTGTGTCCCCATCCCCTGTGTCTGTGGTATCAGTCCCCTGAGGATGCTTGTGTGCACGTCTTGCCTTTCTCTTGGGTGTGTCTGTGCTGCTCGTGTCTGTGTGTTTGGGTGACTGTGCAGGTGTGCATGTGCTTTGGACAGGTAGGGGGGCAGGAAGTGTGGATGGGGCAGAGGTGGGAGGGGTGAGGGACTGTTGGAGGAGGGACACTGCTGCCGTCAGGGAGGAGTCCATGGACTTATTGCTCCTCTGTAGGGCAGACATACCCGTCGAGATGCCCTCCATGAACGACACCAGCTGTGTCAACAGAGTGGTGTGTGCATGGAGGACACTCAGCATTGCTGTCTGCCCTACATGGAGCTGCCGAAGGAGGTACACAGACTCCTCACTCAGGGCAGCAGGGGACACAGGGGCAGGGGGTGCGGTGCCTGGCACGAAGGAGACACGCTCCCGAGTACGGGAGCCTCCACGGACCTCAGGAATGGGAGCCAATGGGAGGGCGGTGGTGGTGGTGGTGGCGGGGCCAGACAGACTAGCTGGCCTTTGGTGGCTGCTGAGACCCGCCTCCACAAGGGAGTCATCCTCCGAGCTGCTGTGGTCCTCAGCTGAGGTGGATGGTGCTGAGGACTCCTCGGTGTGGCTCCCCTCGCCCTCCGTGCCACTGGGTCCCTCTGACCACTCGTCCGATGCTGACCCAGTCTGGCTCCGCTGCTCCTCCTGGTCCGTGGAGCTGTCCCCTCCTGTGGCCGTGGATGTATCTGCAAACAATTAGGGAAACAGACAAACATCAGTCACCTGCACTGACCGCACACACCACAGTAAGTACAGCACATTACAGAGCAAGCCCTGGCATCCTTAGTTGAACATTGCCTAAAGTCCCCACACAGATTCGGGGAAGCCAATTGTCAGTCTGATGGTCAACCATGGGACTCACACCCCTCCTGCCCTTGCACCCATCTGTCTGGTGCCTGTCTGATGGTAAGACCCCAGTGCGGACACATGCACCACCTACACAGTTGTTGGACATTGCAGGGAACACAGTGAAGTATGTGAACATGCACACATCACATCTCTTGCCACTGAGTCAGTGCAGGTGTCCGGATAAAGGGATGGCCAGAGTCTAAATAGAAATGCATGTGATGCATACCAGCACCAGACACCTTGATGCACCCATGTCCGGATAGTCAATGCCACAATGGGGTGCATGTTGCACATGTCACTCCCCTGCAGGATCAGTCTCAGGAAGTTTAATGCCATGACACAGGAATGCGTGCAAAGTCATACATTACTGTCTCAAGTCACATGGCCATGGCAGCCAGCCAACAACAGTCTGCACTGTGTCACAATCCGAGGGCATGGGGAATGCAAGTTATGTGACTGACAAGTGCACATGTCCATCCCCCAAATACCACATCATCTGTACTACTATTTGTCCACGTCATACCAACTGGACATATGGGGGACATGAAACACAACTCTCTGAACATGAGCACCTCACAGTGTGCTGTGAATGACAACACAGCTGCCTGAAAGTCACAGTCGCAAACACCTGTGTGCACAGTCAAGTGATCAGACACCTATAAGTCACAGAAGTATCGTCTATCATGGTGACATCTCAGATGGCATGCTGAGCCCTAACCCATAAACATACCAGTAGTCCTGACAACGAAGACACAGCACAATGAGACAGAGGCAGACACCTGAGGGTACATTTCACTGATCACAACATGCCAGATGATACACGGGAGTGGGAGTACAGAGTGTATTGCATGCCCTGGAGTAGGCATGACTGTCCAGCTCCACCTGTAAGAGGGATGAGTCCTGGACAGTAGGCAGGTGGCTAAGCATGTGTGACACACTGGATACACATACTCCTGAGGCCCAAACATTGTTCCCACCAGCAGCATGGGTGTGTGCCAAATTCCCCAGGGACATGTGGTGAGTCAGAGCAGCAAGCGGACCACATATCAAAGTTACACCCAGATCACATGTCAGAACTTAGGCATTGTGTAAGCAATTGAGCCACCCATTAATCGCACAACATAGTCACGGGAACAAATGCTGTCCCCCACCTTGAGCAAAGCAAAATGCAATGACACAGTCCCCAAATGACACAATTTCCCGACTATAAGGGCCACACATATGCGTATCAGAGGAGAAGTGGGCATGTCACAAATGAGGGACATGGGTCCTGGACCACATGACTGATGTACTGTGGAAGTTTAACCAGGCCAGAGGAGGGCACATAGCATGTCAGACAAAGTGCACAGTGCAGTCATGGACTCACCCCCTCCTTGCTGCTGTCTGTCCTTCAGCTGCCCATCCAGGTCAGGGAAGACCACCGCCAGGATCCGGAGCATGTGGGGGGTCAGGGTCCGGTGTCCGCCCCTCCTGCGAGGAGGCGACAGCTTCAGCTGGACCCTTGCGATCCTCCGGGTCCAGCCACGAAGGTCCTGCCACCTCTTCTGGCAGTTGCGGATCCTGCGCCTGTAGACCCCAACGGATCTTACTTTCCGGGCGATGGTCAGCCAAATTTCCTGCTTCTGGTGGGCATCAACCTGTGAGGATGACAAAGTGAAAAGGCCATTACTACACATGCAACATATACGTGCATCACACAGTTGGATATACATGTCTCAATCACAGGGGCATATGATGTACACAGGCAGTGCAACAATGGCTATGAACAGTTTGCCAGCAGTCACTACATGGTATCATTGCATGGGAAGTAAACCTAGTTGGAATGCACTGTTACTGCACTGTACCAGTTCAGTGCATGTAACTACACACTTTGGGGTGTGACAACTACTCAGTGGGCATGCTAGCCAGTGGTGTGCACACTGAAAGCCCTGCTAGTCAGACAACATGCACAATTAGTGAGGCAGTGGACAGCACACTCACCTGCTCCCCTGGTTTCCCATACAGCTTGCTGTACTGTGGAAGGAGGCTGTCCAGCAGGGCCTGGTTCTCCTCAAGGCTGAAGGCTGGGGCTCTCTCCACAGTACGTGCCATTGCAGGAGCCAGAGGATGCATAAACAGCAGCAGTGTTGGTGGCAGATGTCGTCCTGGAGCATGTAGTGCAGGCAAGTGAGCTCTCAGGGGAACAGCCAGCATTATATGTGTGCTGCAGAGGCAGATACTGTCCCATGTGTCCAAAGTGATAGGTCCAAGTCGTTTGCATCTTCTGAATTTGACCAATCCATGGAATAGCAGCACTAATACACGCCCACAGCATCCTTCAAATCTTCAACTTCATGACACCCATGATTTTGCAACATTGTTGTGGCTGGCCAACTGAATTCACTGCATCAGACTCGTTGGAGCTTCGAAAACGCGTCCGTTGCCATGCCAGGCCCCAGCCAATGTGTGCGCACCGTTCTGTCCATTGCTGTACAACGCGTACCAGGCATACAACGCGTACCCGCTCACATACAATGCAATGGGCCGGCCGGGCACACCGATCGGTCCATTGCTCTACAACGCGTACCCGCTCACATACAATGCAATGGGCCGGCCGGGCACACCGATCGGTCCATTGCTGTACAACGCGTACCAGGCATACAACGCGTACCCGCTCACATACAATGCAATGGGCCGACCGGGCACACCGATCGGTCCATTGCTCTACAACGCGTACCAGGCATACAACGCGTACCCGCTCACATACAATGCAATGGGCCGGCCGGGCACACCGATCGGTCCATTGCTCTACAACGCGTACCAGGCATACAACGCGTACCCGCTCACATACAATGCAATGGGCCGGCCGGGCACACCGATCGGTCCATTGCTCTACAACGCGTACCCGCTCACATACAATGCAATGGGCCGGCCGGGCACACCGATCGGTCCATTGCTGTACAACGCGTACCAGGCATACAACGCGTACCCGCTCACATACAATGCAATGGGCCGGCCGGGCACACCGATCGGTCCATTGCTCTACAACGCGTCCCTGGACAGGTCACACGCATATGTCACCATGCTGGTCACTGGTGAACCTATGCCAGCCACATTTACTTTCCAGGGACTCAGGGGCACACCTACAACACCACACCCAGTCCACACTGTATATAAGGCATGTGTGGCAGCATAACCTTATCTGTGTATGGGGGTGAACATGTGGATTTTGGGGTGGCACTTGGGGGCAGACACACCCAGGCTGTGCACGTGTTCATGGGGACAGGGTCCTTTGTGTGTTGTGCACCTGACCACTGTGGTGTGCAACTTTTCATTTCTGAGCATGTGTCATGGTCACATTTCCAGGTTGTGTATGTGTATGACATGTCACATACCCCCAGGCTCACATGTGGGAAGGCATGTACGTCACAGGGTGGCCCATTCCAACAATAGTGATGTCCCTCCACAGTCTGTGTGCATGTTGTGTATCACATGTCTCTGACTCCATGTGCACAATGGGAGACAGTCTCCACATCCACGTGGTTTGTGCATGAACTTTGATGGTGTGTGTGTGTGTGTCACAGACGTCCATGTCTGTCCTGCAGAGGCTACAGGGGCCACTACCTGTGGGTGTCATGTTTGTTTTTCTGACGTGTACATGATACGCCATGTCATGCCAGTGTCCATGTGGCAAGACAGGGTCCCTGGGAATCTACCTGTCAATGAGCTGTGATGCCTGTGGAGCATCTGTCCAGACATGTCACTGTGGTATGTGTGTGGAACGTGAGAGCAGTTAATGGGTACTGTGACACAGCCTAATGGTGTCCCATAGCACACCCTGGAACCTGTTGTCAACACTTGTTGAACAGAGATGTTAGATGATGTCCATGTAGGTGCCATATATGTCCAAACGGAACGACACACACATCAAGTACTTGTGTTTGTTAATGATGTATCATGTGAAATTGAGTATGGTGAACGGCACATAGGTGGGGTGACTGACAATCTTGCTTTCTTCACCTATGCACTGCAGGGCTCCTGCTGTCCATCGACCATTCCCAGACCTGGCAACGATGGTGGAACGTGACAGCATCCGACGGTACCGCTTCACCAGGCAGCTGATTGAGGATTTGGCAGTGCGGTTGGACCCACATTTGCAGCCTGGCCGGCCGTATCCTACAGCGCTGACCCCCAAGGTGAAGGTGATGGCAGCCCTACACTTCTTTGCCACCGGTACCTTTCAACACACTGTGGCAACTACTGGTGGGATGTCACAGACTATGTTCAGCCGTGTGCTACGCGATGTTTTGGGGGCAATGTTGAGATACCTGAACCAGTACATCTATTTCCCAACACGTCAACGACTCACTGACGTCAAGAGTGACTTCTATGCCCTGGGGAGGATGCCACATGTAATTGGCTCCATTGATGGGACACATGTGGCTTTGATACCACCACAGGCACATGAGCAGGCATACCGGAACCGTAAACATTACCATTCGATCAATGCTCTGGTGGTATGTCTTGCAGATATGACCATCTCACATGTGTGTGCCCGTTTCCCCGGTTCGGCACACGATGCCTACGTGATGAGGAGTAGTCGCATCCCGAGGATGATGTCACAGATGCAGAACCAGCGTGCCTGGCTTGTTGGTGTGTACTGACTTTGTACCATTGTGTGTGTTCTGCTATGTTGTTTTCCGCACACATTTTCAAATCGGCTAATGTGCAATTGTCTGTCTGTAGGTGACTCGGGATACCCCAACATGCCGTGGTTGCTGACACCCCTCAGGAACCCTGTGACACCAGCCCAGATGCGCTACAATGAGGCACATGGTCGGACGAGGAGGGTGATTGAGCGGACCTTTGGTCTCCTGAAGAGCCGCTTCCGCTGCCTGGACAAGACAGGAGGGGCCCTCCCATATGCCCCAGCAAAGGTGTGCAAGATTGTCATCGTCTGCTGCATGCTACACAACCTGGCAGTGCGGAAGGAGTTGCCTCTCATCCTGGATGACGATGACCAACGTCCCCCACCTGTGGAAGATCCTGGCCTGGGTCACGATGCCAGTGAAGATGATGATGATGATGATGGTGATGTCCGCACACAGCTCATCACCAACTTCTTCAGCTGAATGTGAGTCTCCAGAGGGTTGTAATGTCAATGATTTGAGTTTGCATGATATGTGTGTGTGGTGCTCTGGTGCTGTTTGAGTGTGGCCATGTGCTACTTGACTGGATGCGTGCAGCGATGTGTCCTTGCAGGTGGTCTGTACTGCCCAACAGTGTTGACATGCTAACTTGGTTTTGTGTAGTTATCTCGTGACATGTATTAGACATGAGTATTGCCGTTCTGTGCTGTTCTTCAGTGGTTTTGACTGTGTGTCATGTCTGTCCTTCACAGGGTGCTGCCGGAGTTGTCTGATCAACTTGGATCCCCCGAATCCATGATTCAACTTCCAAGGTGGAAGCAGTCGTTTCCCTACAGGTGATGTGCCACACACCCCTGGACTTTCTATCTTCTGCACTTTTTGACTTTGTGGCCACAGCCAGGTTGGATTAGCTTGCATTTGTAGTGGAAACAACATGTTGCAAATGTGTAATAAACCTGTGCTTCACTTTGGGATGTGCGTTGTCTGTAGTCACACATCTGACTGACATTTGCTTACTGCACCTGTAGTCTAGTTGACAGTGACTGTGAATAGGTGGCGTGTCTGTGCATTCCACTGTATTTCGTTGCAACATCAGTATAGGTGATGAGTCTGATGGCCCTGGTGTGTATGTGTTGTGTGGCCCTAGTGGTGTGTCTCCCTCATATGTGTCACGTCGCCATGACTGACATGACGGTGTTGGACTTGCTGTAGCAGTTAGCATGCACAGTGTCATTTAGCAGATCACCATCTACATGACAAAAACCACGTTGGAATCACAACAGAGGCAGATATGGTGTATTGGTGAGTTTATTTACATACAGGTGTGAGGATGGTGCACAGGATGGTGGGTGCTGTACATAGAAATTGGAATCCAAAGTTCCCATGTGAATTGGAAGTCTTGGTAGCTGAAATGTCCAGAGTAAAGTCCACAGTCATCTGATAAATTTGGCCAACTAGAGCTCCCCATGTCATGTGGGAGAGTTGGGTTGGCTTCGACAGGGCGTGCAGTTTGCACACAGAGGAAAAGTTCCAGAACAGGTGTTGGCTTCCTGGGGGATGTAGATGGCCATCGGCCTCTCAGTTTGGCCTCCTCGGACGGCCCCTCTTCTTGGGGGGGGACCCTCAGGTGCAGGCTGCGGCGGTGCAGGGGACTCTCTGCCAGAGTCCTCCTCCCTCCCTGTGGCATTTGCAGTTGTTTCAGCAGCAGTTGTTGTGGGCACACAGGGAGGTGAGGCCATGTTGGTGCTGATCTGGCGGAGGCATGTCAGTATGTCCCTATGCACCGCTGTCAGTTGTTCCAATGTGTCCCACTTGGACTCCATGCCAGACATGTGTGTCTCGACACGTGACATGTGTGTCTCGACATGTGACATGTGTGTCGACACGGGACATGTGGGAGTCCAAGCGGGCATGATGGGCAGCCTGCTGCTGTTGTATGTCCTTGAGGATCCCCACTACCTGGCTGACCTCTCCGGTGCTAGTCTGGTACGCATCCGCGATGCGTGCCAGTTGTGGGTCATCATGCAGTCCAGACCCCTCTGCAAAGAGCGACCTATGTCTACCACCCCTCCCACCACCCCTGGCGACACGTGCAGGACCTGCGGTGGCACGCACAGGTGACCGTGGGCCCACTTGGGTGTTGTTCCTGGGCTCGTTGTCACCAGCTCCAGTTTGGGCCTGGGTCCCTGCGCTGTTGTCATCTGTGGTCCTTGGTCTGTCCGTGTTGGCAGGGGTGGCCTGTGTGTTGGCAGTTGTTGGAGGGGTGGGTGCAGGGGGTGCAGATGTTGGTCCTGCTGGTGCTGCATGATGACTCACACCGGAGGGTCCAGCTGGTTCTTCGCCATCCGAGGAGTGCAGAGGCTGATCCACACCAGTGAGCTCAGTGTTCCCCGGAGCCTGGGACAGGGACTCCTCCTCGTCTGCTGCTGTGTCCCCATCATCACCTGTTTTGGGGAGAGACACAGATTGTATGTTATGTTTCTACTGGCATCAATTGTTCAAACACCTGACAGTTGTGACTGTACCTCTGGATGTGGGCCAGGACATTGCATTCTCCTAAATTGTGACAGTCAGAGAGTGATATTGGTGTAGCACATTGTCCTGCCAACCTGTGGCATGTCAATGTGAATGTTGAGGTGTGTGCATGACCAGCATTGGTGGTATTTGGTTGCCATCCAGGCCTCCTTCTCCCCCAGCCCAGTTATCCCACCATGAAGCGTGCTTCCATTGCAGGGAGTGCAAGTTGTCTTTCAGGATGTCAGTCAGTGGTGTCCTGCTGTTGGTTGTTGCACAGTTCCCAGCAGGGCCTTGTGCTCCCCCCAGCAGTACCCAGTGTCAGCCATCTTGTGAGTCCTTTTCCACTCCCTGTGATGTGAGCATGGTTGAGAGTGGTGTTGATGGGCCAATTGTGAGGGTGAGCAATATCTGTGCCTACAACTCCCATCATGCTATTGCCTCCACCCCCTTCCCAGCATGCCCATCCTTCCTTCCTTTTGACTCTGCTTCCCTGTGGGGTGGGGTGCCTGTGCTGACAGGATGGCTGGGAGTGTTGTCCTGGCAGTTGTTTGGCTACAAGTCCCAAGAGTGTCCCTGTGCTTCACACAGCATAACCCAGGGTGGTGGTTCTTTGTGGGATCTTCAGTTAGGATGTGAGGCATTGCATTCTCCCAGGTGGGTTATGTGGAGTTAGTGTTGAGGGGGTGTGTGAGGGGAGGTGCTTGTAACTATGGTCAGTGCTGTGAGTCCTCCTTCCCACCCAGCCAGATATCCCACCATGGAACGTGCTTCCATTGCAGGGAGTGCAAGTTGTCTTTCAGGATGTCAGTCAGTGGTGTCCTGCTGTTGGTTGTTGCACAGTTCCCAGCAGGGCCTTGTGCTCCCCCAGCAGTACCCAGTGTCAGCCATCTTGTGAGTCCTTTTCCACTCCCTGTGATGTGAGCATGGTTGAGAGTGGTGTTGATGGGCCAATTGTGAGGGTGAGCAATATCTGTGCCTACAACTCCCATCATGCTATTGCCTCCACCCCCTTCCCAGCATGCCCATCCTTCCTTCCTTTTGACTCTGCTTCCCTGTGGGGTGGGGTGCCTGTGCTGACAGGATGGCTGGGAGTGTTGTCCTGGCAGTTGTTTGGCTACAAGTCCCAAGAGTGTCCCTGTGCTTCACACAGCATAACCCAGGGTGGTGGTTCTTTGTGGGATCTTCAGTTAGGATGTGAGGCATTGCATTCTCCCAGGTGGGTTATGTGGAGTTAGTGTTGAGGGGGTGTGTGAGGGGAGGTGCTTGTAACTATGGTCAGTGCTGTGAGTCCTCCTTCCCACCCAGCCAGATATCCCACCATGGAACGTGCTTCCATTGCAGGGAGTGCAAGTTGTCTTTCAGGATGTCAGTCAGTGGTGTCCTGCTGTTGGTTGGTGCACAGTTCCCAGCAGGGCCTTGTGCTCCCCACAGCAGTACCCAGTGTCAGCCATCTTGTCAGTTGTTTTCCACTCCCTGTGATGTGAGCATGGTTCAGAGTGGTGTTGATGGGCCAATTGTGGGTGTGACCAATATCTGTGCCTACAACTCCCATCCTGCTATTGCCTACACCCCCTTCCCAGCATGCCCATACTTCCTTCCTTTTGAGTGGACTTCACTGTGTGTGAGTGTGACAGCAATGGCAAGATGGCTGACAGTGTGGTCCTGTTGTTTGTTGGTGCCCAGTTCCCAGCAGGGCCTTGTGCTCCCCACAGCTGTGGCCAGTGTCAGACATCTTTGAAGTGGCTTTTGACTCCCTGTGAGGTGTGCATGCTTCAGTGCTAACTTGCTGGGCCATGTGGGTGTGAGATGTTGATCTGTGACTACCACTCCCATCATGCTATTGCCTACACCCCCCTTCCCAGCATGCCCATCCTTCCTTCCTTTTGAGTGGACTTCAGTGTGTGTGAGTGTGACAGCAATGGCAAGATGGCTGACAGTGTGGTCCTGTTGTTTGTTGGTGCCCAGTTCCCAGCAGGGCCTTGTGCTCCCCACAGCAGTAGCCAGTGTCAGCCATCTTGTCAGTTGTTTTCCACTCCCTGTGATGTGAGCATGGTTCAGAGTGGTGTTGATGGGCCAATTGTGGGTGTGACCAATATCTGTGACTACCACTCCCATCATGCTATTGGCTACACTGACTTGACCAGCATACACAGAATTCCTTCCTTTCAGTGAGCTTCCCTGTGAGGTGGTGTTCTAGTGGTGGGTAAATATCTGGGAGTGTTTGTTGGTTCTATTTGTGCCACTGCCTTGCTGTATTTGTTGTTAGGTTTGTAGATGTCATGACACAGTTACATATCACTATGAGATGGCAGGTATTGTGTTTGTCTGACTAGCATTCACATCTTGGGATGGATATCTTTTGGTTGCTGTGTATTTGCTAAGTGTGCATGGTTTGCCTATCCCCTTGACTGTGATGTGTGTGTGTTGTCACACCATATTGTGTATATTAGTTGTGTACTCACCAGGCTCTGGGATGTCTGTTAGTCCGTATACGCTCACTGGTGGTAGGATGGCCCGCACCTTCTCCTCCCAGGGCCTGAGGTATACTGGTTTTGCAGGAGGGCCACTGCCGGTGTGCTGGCTGAGGAGGTAGTCCTTTTTGAGTAGGTCCCTGACCCTCCTGCGCACATCATACCACCTGTTCTGGATGTCTTCCTTTGTGCGCAAACATGGTGATTGTGCGTTGACCCTGTCGACAATCCTCGCCCACATCTTGGTTTTCTGCGACATGGGGGTCTGTTGTACCAATGTACCAAACAACTGTGGCTCTACCCTGAGGATCTCGTCTACCAGGACTTCCAATTCACAATCTAGGAACTTATGGTTCTTCTTTGGGGGCATGGTGATGGGTGGTGGTGGTGATTGATGTGTGTGTGTGTGCAAGTGGGGGGGTGTGAGTGTAGGTTTAGCTGGGTGTGTGTGAGGGTGCTATTTGTAGGTGTGGTAATGGTGTGTGGCTTGTGTGATGTATGAGCTGTGAGTGTGTCTGTGGTTGCTGTGTGATGGTGTTCTGTCTGGCAGGTCAGTGGAATTTGCAAGGGATCATGGTAGGGATTTGTGGCCTTTATGTAGGTGGAGTTGGAGGTGTGTCCTTGTTCCATTTTTTTTTCCTCCCTGTATTTATTGGCTTAGTGGTTGCTTGTTTGGCCCTTTTTTTCTAATTTTTCCTTGGTGTTTTTGGTGCATGTAGGAGTCGTTCTTGTGTCCGAGTAGGACGCTGCAGTTGTCTGGTGCGATCTTGTCCGACTCGTTCCCGCTGTGTGTCAGCTAGGTTTCATATGCGGCGTACGAGTCGGTCGCGTAGTATTGGGTTGCTTCGGCTGGGTTTTGTATGCGTGTCGGTCGTACGGCTTGTGCTCCGGGCGAGTCGGTCGTGTTTTGCACGCACAGCATCGTACTACGCGGGTCGGAGTTCGCGGGTACGTTTCGTTCGGGTTCAATCCGAGTGCGTGTCGGTCGGTTCGTTTCGCGTGATTTCCCGGCCGGATGGCTTGTTTCCGTCCGGCTCGGTCGGTCGTTTTGTATTCCGTCCGAGTCTGTCAGATTTCACATGCATTTCATCGTACTACCCGGGTCGTACGGCGCCGGTCCGAGTCGGTCGGACTAAATTCCCGTACCGAGTCGGTCGGTCTGTTTTCCGGCCCGAATCGGAATCGGCCCCTATGTCTAACTGCAACAGGATTCAGAATCTTGCTAAATGAATAAGGTCTAATGACATCGTGTTCCAAATGTGCAACCAGGAAACAGGTCACACAAAAACCTTATCTAAATTCCACACTAACACAATCACTCATCACAGGAAACTATTCTCTCCCTAGAAAAACTATACAATTGGTAATAGTCTCAGGTGCTCATAGTCCCCATATATCACTTCAAACTTCTGTGAAATGTTTCTCTTGGACAGTCTCTCTTGAGCTGTATTCTCACTTCCTCACAGAGAAAATGACAAAGAACGACCACCATACTACACCACTGATGTCATGATGTGAAAGAAGATACCATTGATAATGCATGCTTCCAATAGTGCTTGAGTTGCAGTTGAAGCAACAGTTTCCAGATGTGGCAAAACAACCTCTCTTCTTTAGGGAGTGTCGCAAACCACCAACCTCTTCTTTCCAGGCAAACATGAATATAGCAGCCACAGTTTGCTTGCTTACTTTAAACAGACTCGAAAACTATATAATTGTAGAGCCGAACTCCACAACACTTCATAGCTTAAAAACAATCATCTTTATGAAACAATGAGCAAAAACTGTTGACAAGCAATGCTTTCCTCTTGTGGAATCTTTTTATACTCATGGTCTAATTTGTCTTTTCTTCTTCAATGAATTTGACGTCATTTATTCTGAATCTAGTCATATTTTAACAACACCAATTTGTCCTGTACACATCCACCATATCTTTCCTTAACCATGAAACCTCCCACAAAGAGGCGCAGTTCTCATCCAAGCAATCATCAATAAATGTAAAGTAATTATGATTTCTAGCATTCCTGACAATTACAAATGCAGTCCATTCTCAAAGGTGTTTCCTACAGCTACTACTACTACTAGTATTACTAAACCACTACAAGCAGTAGAAATAAAGAATGGGTGTGAAACATGACTATTTTGCTACAAGTAGATGTGTCTTACTACAGGTCTAGGTGTGAGATACACCTGAATATCTAGGCCTGATTCACAGATCAAATTCTTTGAGTAAGTGTGTCTTATTCTAGGGTTAAGTTTACAATACTCATGAATTTCTAGAAGCAATGGACAAATATCTCCCCTCTCCCCCTAATAAAAGAATCACCTGTCATATTTTGAGACCCCAATTTATCCAATTTGTATGTTACTGCTTATACTCCATTTGATCGAGTTAAGGATGAATTTTAGGCAGAAGAGTTTACTGAGCCGATGCAATTCAT
The DNA here is from genome assembly GCA_963921515.1 of Calotriton arnoldi. Classification (NCBI taxonomy): domain Eukaryota; kingdom Metazoa; phylum Chordata; class Amphibia; order Caudata; family Salamandridae; genus Calotriton; species Calotriton arnoldi. The sequence goes on from CAWUFW010009995.1 coordinate 557,211, forward strand.
TTTTTTCTGAAATAAACTCCCAAAGCTGAAATTTGTTTGGGTAAAATGAAATATGAATCGCCCTGAAACAGGGAGTATTCACTCTTTGCTTCAGGGGCATTTTAAGCTTCCTGTGTGGGTCAAGGGAATCCAATGATGGTCATAGCTATCTAAGTAGGGCTATGAAAATTAGAGTAGGGGAATCCCGAAGTTGGCAGAACCAAGACCTAATACAGGAATATTTTTGATTTTATGAGGAAACCTATCTTATTCCTGAAATATTAATAGAAAATGCTTTGCAAACCTGGCTTGGGAATTTAGGTATAATTCCCACTTAAGCTTAAGCACAGGGTGAGATACATCTACTCATAGTAAACAATTTGTGAATTGGGCCACGTGTACGTCTATTTCTAAGATGTCTGACATTTATACTAGAGACATAGATCACTAATGTAGAAGGAAGAAAGTGTTACATAGAAATAATAGCTTTTGTCATATTGTTTTTTTCAATATTTGCTTGAGTGGAGTGGCAGCTGTAGAGATTTAAATAACTTATTTACCATTGCAACGAAACAGTATGCAAGGTACAGACGCAATAACTGAGGCATTATGCTGTAAATGAAATGATAAATCCTTCTGGGTACCTGCAAATGCAATTTACATACTTCGGTTTTGTATTTTTTCCAGATCTTGCTTTACAGTCTAATGAGTGATATTGAAGAATGTGCCACAAGAGGCCTGATTCACAATGACATTTTTGCATGTATGTTTAAGTAAAGTGCAAAATGCCTTAACTAGCAAGTTATAAACCTTGTTCCTGATCCACAGACTTCGGCTTTGAGAAGCTCAGAGTGGGTGAAGCTGCGACCATGGCTTTGTTGCTAGGGAGGAACGCCGGCGGGAAAGTCTGCCTGCTGCCCACATTTCTGCCCATACTTTATATACCTCTATTCTCTGCCCAGCTTGGAGCAGGTGAGCAGCGACTGTGACTGCAGTGCTGCAGGAGGTAGAAGTGTCCATGAGCATTTCTGCACATATTCTTTACACCTTTACGGTCTGATCAGCTTGGAGCAGCCTGGAGCGGGTGAGCAGTGGCCACGCTACCGCAGCAGACTAAAGTGGTCACGGCGGAGGGGGTGTGGGGGATATAAGCTAGTTGGCTTCCTGCATTTTTTCCCTCATTACTGCCCATATTTTTTTTACATTTTTGCACTCTTCCCAGCCCATTATGCTCACAGGAGGCTGTAGCTGAGCTATTTGCATAGCACAGTTAAAGTGGGCTATACAGCAGAGGTGGTTCCGTTGGATGAACCACTGAATGTTCCACTGGAGGTCTGCTAGAGGGTCACAAGAGGGTTGCTGAAGGACGTGGATGCCTAAACAGTCACCAAAGCTGAGAGGGTGTAAGTGCATAGGCACTAGGTGGCAACAGGTAGTGGCCGGAAGTGGGTGGCATTAGGCAGATATGGTTTGCTCACTCTTGGGCTGCATTAGAACCCTTACAATCCTCTTGCCTCTCCAGATTTTTCTTCAGTCTGTTAATCCGGCTTTAAGCCCTCCGGTACCACACTTTGGTGCTGCCCAGTGCCCTGTGCTTTACTCCTCCTGTTTTCTATAGTGGCTCCTTGTGCATGGGATGGTATTTTGCACTGCTCTGACATGGAATTGTAAAATCCTCTGCTTGTATTGTGAGACTACAACAGTGTTTCTAAGGGTGTTATTGAAAAGGCAATTTTTCAGTGGCACAATTAATTGCTAAGAACACTGGAGGAAAAACAGGGAGATAATAATTTACAAAGACAACGGTAATTTGTTGTATATATTTCGTCATATATTTAAGGTCAAGAAAAGCACTGTGTTACATTCAATGACATGTAACCTGTGGTTATACTGTGCACAAGTGTCACTTTGTAATTAATTGCATTTATCGTATGGGTAATTCTACGCACACATCTTGTATATAATTTGTTTTGCGCCCCCTTTTCCACTGTATATACTTCCTCATGTGTCACTGTGCCATTCAAGATTTCACGATCACTTGTGCACAGTATAAACACAGGTTACATGTCATTGAATGTAACACAGTGCCTTTCTTGACCTTAAATATATGGAGAAATATATACAACAAATTACCGTTGTTTTTGTAAATTATTATCTCCCTGTTTTTCCTCCAGTGTTCCTAGCAATTAATTGTGCCACTGAAAAATTGCCTTTTCAATAACACCCTTAGAGACACTGTTGTATGTTACACATGTTTGCCCCGGTCTCTTTAGGGTTTACGGCCTACCTCCTGTAGTCTGTTACTGTATTGTGAGAATGGCACCTAGAAGACTGTGGCCAATAGTAAGAATTCGCTCCACGCAATTAGTCGAGAGCTGGGAGTGTTGCAGCATTTGGGGCTGCAACAGCAGGGTGGAGCCCGGGTCCCGCAGAAACGGCCCATTTAGTTTTGGGTGCGGCCTGTGGGTCCCAGTGAGCTTCCGCTCCTTATGCTCCCATTTTTTGTTATCTTTGTAATCTCTTGTTCTTCTGCTCACTTACGTGCAAACTATGACCGTGAAAAAAATTAGATCAGGAAGAATACTCTCCTTCAGAAACTGTCAAAAAATAAAATCAAATCCCTTAAGAAACAAAGCACCCTACTTGGGAATTCTAAAAGGTAATGGGACAATTCCTGCATACTTCTTAAAATCATCTGAAGAAAATATCGCTCCCATATTAGCAATGCATACAGGTTTGAAAATGAACTCAAAGGTGGGGGATCTCCTTCAGGCTACATGGGGGAAAGAGCAACAACAGCACCAATTAACCCCTAAAAGTGGAAATAAAAAAGATCTTCCAGGGAGTTCAAATCTAGCTCCTGCCTCGCTGGCAATCGTGGGGAATCTAAAGAAGCGACACATGACCCACGGTCATCAACTATGTTGGACTACACCCTACTGGATATTTCACCTTTAAAATCTGTTTCTTTGGGCTCTAATATGGGCTCTGAGATAGTTTCATCTCCAATGTAAGCTGGTTAAAAATCCAAATAGAGATTTTACTCTTAATAAGATGAATAATAAATTACTGAGGTAGCAATGTATTTACTACTCAAAAGAACTTAGCAAGTTTATAAATCTCTTTAAAACAAAGGAGAGGTAAATGGTTGTTGGCACAAAACAAACCCAAGTAGATAGAATGTGGGTGGAAATTACGGAAGCCGTAAAACAAAAACACTTTAGATCCTCTGGAAGATTGTAGGGAAATGTAGTGGTAGCACTTGTAAGCCTAAAATTAATAACATCTCCAGTATTGAATGGTGCGACTACATTTCTACTTTGAATGCCCTGCACAATTTGGAGACTAATTTGACTGTTAGCTGTTTGGCTAACTTCAGGTCTGCCAATGCGGAAAGCACTACTCTCCTCTGCCCATCTAGGACACAAGAGAAAGATCTTCTTCTTAGTGCTAGGAATACGGGGGCTAAAGGTTATGAACAGCTGCCTGTTACTATTATAAAGTTAGAGGCCGATTTATGGGCTAACTATGTGCCAGCGTTATTTAGATACTGCTTTCTTACCATGGAGGTACCCGATTCTTGGAGGAGCAGTATCATACTCCCATTACATAAAAAGGTCCTATTAATGCCTGAGTACCTATAGGCAAATTGCGCTGCTAGGTGCCTCTGGGAAATGTTTTGCATACTCTAGCTACAGGATTGGGAAGAGAAAAGAAAACCTTGCCCCTGGAGCAGACGGGTTTTATATCTAACTGTTACACTTTAGACAATATATTGATGCCTCATCTAATTGTGGAAAAGTATGTCCAGAAGTGGGGTATGCCTATATATGTGGCCTATATTAATTTCTCCACCACCTTTGACTGCATGGAAAGGCATATCCAGTGGAGGAAGCTTAGTGCCCTGGGCATCCCAGAGGGTTTACTAAAATTGATCATAGCTTTGTGCACTTCCACATGGTGTCATGTAAGGCTCTGTGGTAATTGTGGCCTTTCTCCAAAAATTTAAACCAAAAATACTCTAAAACAAGGGTGCTTACTGGTGCCACTACTCTTTTCTTTGTACATTGCCGCTTTGCTGGAGTAGATGAGCTGTGTTGGTGGAGATGCTCCAAGGGTAGGGTCCATTCCCATGAGGACCCTACTTTATGCAGATGATATTGTCATACTAGATTTGACAGCAAAAGGACTGCAGACACGTCTCAACCTTTTACCAACAAATGCCGAGACCCATTATTTGAAAGCCAACATAAATAAAAGTAAGATTATGAAGTTTCGCACCAGGGCAGTCAGCCAACTGCAAAATATAGTTGGCATTTGGGCAGTGTGCCACTGGAAATTGGTATGTCTTATCCCTATTTAGAGAAAATCTTTTTTGCAAATGTAAAAGAGAGGTACCATATTGCACATTTGATGTATAAGGCTCTGATTCATGCTAATGCACTTAAAGCACTTTATGGCACACTGGGGCAAAGGCATTTTAACCATTTATTAAATGTATAAAGGATGAAAATCCCTCCGACGTTATACGGTGTATTATAAAAGTAGATCAATGGCACTTTATGCATAGATCAGAGGGGAAGGTCTTGTGTTCTCTTTAAAACGAATTTCGTTGCGCTCGCTGCATCGCATTTGGCAATGCAGCGCGCGCAATGAAATTTGTTTAATTTATTTATTTGTTTACTTACCTCTGTTCGGCCGTATGCCGTAGTTTACGACCCCCCACCCTGCTCCTCCCCCGCCCCACCCCCGCAGCATTCCCACCACGAGCCGCTACTGTCTTTAATATAAATCGTGAAATCTCTTGAAATGTTGAGTCTGATCAAATTGGCTCAAAGAGCTGGTTTTGTGAGCATTTCAGGATTGGTAGATGTGCAGGTGGTGGCAACAGACACACTGACAGGTTTGTGCATATTCACAAATTACTTGCTAATAGTTTTTCAACCTGAAAATGGCTGAAAGTATATTTCTGTGAAGGTCAGCAGTAAATTGATTTAAAAGTCATAAAGGGGGCTCCCTCAATTGTAGAAGAATGATCTATTCACATGGAAAAGTATTTCCTCATGAAAAAATTAATAGCTTAGCATGTCAGCATCTGATTCTACTTCATGAATTGGTAACCTCAGTGGTCTGATATACAAAGAAAAGATGATTAATGGAACATTTGTAAAAAATAGAGTAATATCCTTCCACCTTAAACTTTGGAGAGGCACAATTTTCCCAACATTGGTTTCACAAATGCTTGCGAGGGACCTGTTGCTTTAAGAAAGGGCTCGAGGGATGGTTTTATTCAAGGCCTGCTCCTCTAACCCTATTTCTACCTGCTTCCGAGTCCATGGTGGTACTGGACAAAACAAAATCAAGAAATACCCCTCACTTGTTGTGAGACAACTTCCAGGACATAGGGATGTTTGTCATATTGACTCGTCAGACAGACCCCTGCTTCAAAGTCTGTCTTCAGAAATGAGTGACAGAAGATTCACCATGCCACCCTGTCACAGTGAGCATTCTTTTACATATTTTCCCCCAATGCAGCCATGTATGTGAGAGTCGCTTTGGTCAAAAAATATTCTTCATCACAGCAGTTGACTGTAAATATGGGGGGCCAGCTTCACCGAGGGTGGTGGATAAAGTGTTTCTGTTGCATCAGCCATTGGGCAACAAACCCATCAACCTTAAATGAAGACCTACAACACTTTTAAGCCTCATTCACAAAGGTAAACTTACACATTTGTGTAAGTTTACATGTTTTTGGTATTCACAAACTACAAGGTAATCATAAGTTTATGACTGCAGAGTCTAAGCAGTCTGGGTGGAGAACTCCGCACATAAGAAGATAGGCTTGTCCTATCTTTTTATGTGTGAAGTTCTTCATCCCGACGAGGCAGAATCTGCACAGTCGTAAACTTACTATTAACTAAAAGTTTTTGAATGCCAAAATAACTCAAACTTATACAATAGTTAACCTTTACTTTTATGAGTAGCCGTGCGCCATAGAAATGCTTCATTCAAATGCTTAATTTTATGAATCAGGCCCTGGGTTGATGCTTTCCCTCAGAAAATACATTTTTTGGAGCCATACCCAGAAATTAATCAAGTCGAGCTGAGGGTTTTTACCTCTCATTGTAAAGATACATTTTGAGAATTCTCTTCCTGTCTCTCCCAGGGAACTCAAATCCATCTTAGCTTGTAGAAACAAGCATTTGCAATGCAATAGGTCTCGCATTTGTCAGAATTTGAGCTATTGCCAATAAAAATTACAATGTCTCTTAGTTATGTGTTTTGAACAAGCACTTTGCACGTATAGTCGTTCCTTACGAGAAGCAAGGCTGGCAGTAACTGCGCCTCTTATACTGCCAGCCTTGCTTCTCGTAAGCAATGACTCTAAGTACAAAGTGGATGTTGTTAAGCACCGCTTGCAGGCTTTCAAAACATATAAATAAAAGGCTTTGTTATTTGCAATATCAATAGCTCAAACTCTCGCAAATGTGAGACCTGTACATTGCAAATGCTTGTTATTCATTGCACCAGTGGAGACACCCTTAAATCTATTCTAATGTCTCTAGCATATGCATGGAAATGGATGCACACTAAACCCTCACATCTTCTTGTGGCACCACTGTGATACAACTCTAACTTGTAAGTTAGGAGGAAATCAATTACTTGTATGTGTGGCAGAGCAAAGTTATGCCCACAATTAGTGATGCTGCACCACATAATTAAATAATAATACCTTTTGACCCGACCAAGTTAAATATTTTGAAGCTAGATTCTTCCTCCAGTTGCATCTTTCTACTCAATTTCGAACAGAAACAGAATTCTTCTGTTGATAGTGTTCTGCATATTACCCCACCAGGCAATATTTAACGAGGCATGCACTTGATGAATTGGTTTTTAAGTAAGAAGTGATCATCGGGCTTGGGTGGTAGCAGTAGCGGCCCGTGGTGGGAGTACTGCCGGGCGCTGACGTGGGCGGGGGTGTAAACTACGGATTACGGCCGATTAGAGGTAAGTAAACATATAAATAAATAAAACGAATTTCGTGTGCGCGCTGCATCGCCAAATGCGATGCAGCGCGCTAACGAAATTCGTTTTATTTAGTTATATGTTTACTACTCTAATCGGCCGTAATCCGTAGTTTACTAGCCCCCACCCTGCCCCTCCCCCGCCCCACGTCAGCGCCAGGCAGCACTCCCACCACGGGCCGCTACTGGGTGGTAGTATTGTTGCTGAGGACCTACTCAGACAGTTTTTCTTTATACATATCTCACTTAAACCTGACAATTGAAGCCTACAACTTGTTCAGACACTAATTAGAGGATAGTGCAATGTGGCACAAAGTTCCCAGAGGTGGGTTCTTAGGATTTGTTCTACATATAGTTAATATTCAGAGAAAATGCAGATTTACTTTGTATTAAGGCATGTATCCTGATCTACATCAGTACAAGACATGCACTTTTAATAGAATTAATAACGTGTCATGTTTATTGCCATCTATTTGTCAGGAGAACATGTACTATGTATTTTTATTGATCTGATATGTCTGACTTGACTACAGTGCTGTGCAATAAGTCCCCTAAGGTGACGAAGGCAACGTTATCATCGAAGGCGCTTACATGATACTTTAAGATCTTTAGTGACATGACAAAAGGATGCCAACAAGGATGCCTCAGTTTGGGACACTTCCATGTACTAATGATATGTGGTTATCAAGTTATAGGAATATACTCATGTTTGTGAGGATGAAATAAAGTTGGTTAATAAAGTTGTGTCATCCATTTCATCCCTCCTAATCTGTGCAGCATTCACCATCCCATCACTTTCTTTAGCATTTATTTCAGAACTTTGGCCACTCTCCTCGGCAAAGTCAATTTCAAATTGCACATGTAAACCATCAATTTGCCAATCTAACTCTCCTACATGCATGACATAAAAGAATCCTTAGTGTTTCCTCAATATTCCCTTAACATTTCCGAATTTATGAAACGATAACAGTTCTACTGAGACACCAAAAAGTAACACTTATGTGATTCGGAAACCCATATCAACTTAATAAAAAACCAGTAAAGATACAGTCTATTTGCAAGAATTTGTGTGCATGTATAGAAAACATGCAGATTGCAAACAGCCAGTGGCGTAGCTAGGCACCGCCCCTCCGCCCCCTCCCCCTTGCTACGCCAGTGCAAACAGCACATTCTAAAGTTCAGCGCTATGACCGGTTGTTTTTCCTAGATACTCAGGGGCATATTAACAACGGCCAGCGATAATTATCGCTGGCCGTGCTTAGCGATAATTATATTATCGCAGGCTATCTCTGGCATTTATCGCCCTGGTAGCGCGTTATTAACAACGCGTTACTCCAGGGCGATAAAAATTCCAGAGATAGCGAGGTTATCGCCCTTTTGCAGGGAACATCGCTGGTTTTCCAGCGATGTTCCCTGCAAAAGGGCGATCTTCTTGCTGATACGACCCTGTGGTGCGTATCAGCAGAATCCACCTCCTATGCCTAACATAGGTAAGTCAGGATTATAGCAGACGTTAGATTTTGGCGAACGGCCGTTTCGCCAAAATCTAACGTCTGCTATCAATCCTGTGGGCTGCCTTGTAAATATCGCGATGTGAACATCGGCGATATTTGCAACGTAGCCCATCCGGGGTACGCCCAGTAATCGCCCACTTTGCATCTCATTAGAGATGCAAGGGAAAGCGCGATAGTGCAAGGATTCACGCGATAGCGTGACCTTGCTGATTAGGCGATAGAATTATCGCCGCTTTCCGTCCGAAAACGGACGCTAAAGCGGCGATAATTGCTTATCGCCTCGTTGTTAATATGCCCCCAAGTTGGGCATTTCGGTTATTTGTTCATATTTCAGCCAATGATTTGGCAGAGGCAAGATGCCTAATGATTTCTAACTGTACGGGGATATTAGGGGAATACTTAAGTTAAATATTCAAGCTGATTCTGCTATGCTTTCAATCATCCCCACTGAAATCTCTACACCATTGAGCAATTTCAGCTTCAATCACATCCTTACTACCATGATATTCCTTGATGTTGCAAGCAGAATTAATAAAGTTAAACAAGATAAGCAACACCACACTCCCTTTTCAACATAGATGATAGAACACTATGCAAGTCAACCCAGGTAAAAATGCAATTGTTGACTAGGTGTTGAGCAGCCTGAAGTACACACACCACTGCAGCAGGTTTGCACTATTTTTAATATGCAGTAGGTCCTAAAGTATGTCTGATGTGTGCACCCTTACAAAAGTTCCTCATAACTATTGATGGAGCAGGTCAATGCTGAAATAATAATCTGTCCTCTGTCCCTTATTACTGTTTGCACGTGTGCAAGCTGAGGGGCGCTCCTCATACAGGCATGGTGTCCCATGAGCCTCAGAATCCACCACTCAGTCAGACCCATGAACTCGAATAATAGCTCCTCTCCAATTAAAAGCAGCGCCTGTCTCTCATGCTGCTGCTATGCATGTTTGCACTGCCATAGTCCAGACTCCAGGCAAGCATCACGTGCAGGCCTGTATCAAAAGTTGTTAAAGGTGTGTGCTTGTGACACAGCAGACCACAGCTGTGAAATTCCTCCACTCTTGATTATAAAATATCACGAAGGCAAGTCTTCCCTCAGCAATGTAGAAAAATTCACCCTCTCCTTTACTATGAAGGAAGCAGGTTAGAACCTTAACTCCTTTACTGCATGACCAAACAGGAGGACTCCTCACCATGGGCACATTAAGAGGCACTCAGAAGTGACCGACTGTGGTGGTGGACAGGCATGTATTTTTCTCTGTAGGTAATGCGCACACGTAGCTTCTTTAACTTGTCTTAAAACTGTAATGATGATTGTGCCATCATCCTCAGAAAGCAGGCCGCAGGCAGACGCTCAGAAAGAGATATTCTTATTTACTTTACAGCACTACATAAGGAAAAGGACACCCATCAGGAGTGTGTTAACAGCTCAGTTTCTCAATGTGGTATGGCTACTTACCAGACATAATTAACTATGCAGACCGGGAAGGAAGATACTACGTGTCTGCAGTCTTATACAACGGACACTGTGAAGTCACTGAAATGCCACACCCTACACATATCTACAAAAAACTACAAGTTAAGGTCACCTACAATACAATCTATTAGCTCCAGAGGGTGAGGTATTTGGAAGTAATATATGCATCCCCTAATTTCAAAGTGAGTTCCAGTACATGACCCTATTCAAAATTCCCTTACTGCTTCGGTTACTGAAAGCATTCACCCAAACACATCTTCGAGCTCTGTCAAAGGAGATGACGTTATGTATTGTATTGTATTGTAATTGCATTTGTATAGCGCTTACTACCCCTGACGAGGCGTCGAAGCGCTTTTTCGGCGAGTAGCACGCTACTCCGGGACCCATAGAGGATTAGTGTTGAATTAGTATAGTGAAACATGCAAGTAAATTTTGAAGTGGTGGATATGTTAGTCAGTTATTTGGATTCGGAAGGATAGCAGAAGGATAGAAGAGGAAAGAAGGTTTGTATTTATATAGCGCTTCTAACCCTGATGGGGTGTTGAATCGCTTTTTTGGCGAGTAGCACGCTACTCCGGAAACCCATAAAGGATTAGTGGTGAATTAGTATCGTGAAATATGAAAGTAATTTGAGTGGTGGATATTAGTCAGTTATTTGGAGTGAGAAGAATAGCGGAGGGATAGAAGGGAAAGAAAGGTTTGCATTCATATAGCGCCTGTTACCCCTGATGGGGTGTTGAAGCGCTTTTGTGGCGAGTAGCAGGCTACTCCGGAACCCATAAAGGATTAGTGTTGAAAATTAGTATAGTGAAATATGAAGTAATTTGAGTGGTGGATATGTTAGTCAGTTATTTGGATTGAGAAGGGTTAGGGAGGGTAAAAAAGGAAAAAAGGTTTGCATTTATATAGCGCTTGTAACTCTGATGAGGTGTTGGAACGCTTTGTTGGCGAGTAGCACGCTACTCTGGAACCCATAAAGGATTAGTGGTGAATTAGTATAGTGGAATATGGAATTAGAGAAGTGAACATGCTAGTCTGTTATTTTGATTGAAAAGGATAGTGGAAGGATAGAAGAGTGAAGGATTTCTTTTTTTTAGGTCACAGCAGTAGGAGGAGGCTTTTGGATGAGTAAAAAGGGTTTTTGGAGGGGAAGAGTCAGAGGGAAGAGTTTAGAAAGGTTTGTTTTGGGGGATCGGTACAGTAAAGGAGGTGTCAGAAGATGCAAGGAGGGGTAGAGTAGGAGAGAGTCAAGAAAGGGTTATTTTGGGGAACATAGTAGTGGTATGGCGTTTGGGATAAATGAGAGAGTGGGTGTAGAGGATATAATGATAGATGTATAGGGTGAGATAGGGTAGTGAATTGGAAAGAGTAGTAGAAAGAAGTTTGAGATGAGTAAGAAAGTTGGGCTAGAAGATATATTGAGGGAAGTATAGGCTGAGAAATAGGGTAGTGCATTGGAAATGCTAAATTAGAAGAAAGTGATAAATATGTAGATCCATAAGTACATTGAAAGTATATAGATGCATAAAGGAGGTAAGTATATGCAGATTAAAGATATTGATAGAGGTAGCGGATGAGAAATAGGGTAGTGCATTGGATATGCTTTTTCAAGAGAAAAGTAACAGACACACAGATCCAACTACATGGAGGTACATAGATGCCCAATGGAAGCAAGTACATGTAGACCAAAGAAGATTTTTTTTTTTTTTGTTTGTTTTTATAACAACATAATTATTGTACATGTTTATACAAAGCAATACACGAAGATAGGCACATATCTATAGTGAAAATCAATGCTTATGTACGGAGGGACAAATACATAGGGTGGGTATTAATGAATGGGAAAATGGGCAGCATTCCTGGCCCTGGTCCCGACCAGTTTCGAACAGGCTCAAACAGGCAACTGCCCTTGTCCTCTCTGCCCTTAGCCTCGACGCCCGGGCTGAGACGCCCTAACCCTGGCCTTTTATAGCCCTAGTAATCAGGTGACCCCGTCAGCCAATGGGACCCCTAGCCCTAACACTATCCAATCACAACACTAGCCCTAAAAATCTAGAACCAATAGGAGACCAGGAGCTTACAGCCAATGTTAGCCCTAGTCCAAGCACCCAATCAGTTCAAAAACCCTGATCTCTACGTCCAATAGAGGCCCTAGCCCTACCAGTAGTCCCAACCCTAGTTCAAGCAACCAATGGGACAGGAAGCCCTAGTTCCTACTTCCAATAGAAAGCCTAACCCTACTCTTAGTCCCACACCTAGTCCAGCAACCAATCACACCAGAAGCCCTAATCGCTACTTCCAATTAAAGGCCTAACCCTAGCCCTAGTTCCACCCTAGTCCCAACAACAAATAACACAGGAAGCCCTAGTACCTACTTCCAATAGAAATCATAACCCTAGCCCTAGTCCCAACCCTACATTGATTGAATCACAGACCCAGAAACCAATCAGAACCCTCAAATACCCAACCAATGAGGACACTAACCCAATCCAATAGAAACATCAGATACAACCACCAATAAGTGTATACATGTACCAACCACTAGCAGACTATATAAGGTCCCAGCAACCTCAGACAAGGTTTGCTGGCCAGGGAGGTTGGAAGCTGCTTCTCCTGTTCAGAATCTCCTAGGAGACAGACAGGCTCAATCCACACTTTGGACTTCTGCAGGTGAAGGCCTCACAAACTTGAAATCTAACAATACTGTTTGAATCAAACTTTACTCCTCTCCTGGCCAAAAAACAAAGTGCACAATCCCTATTAAACACAGTTTAAACAGCTCACAGAAGCACCCTCTGATGTAGAATATCCCCTGTTGCTGGGGGGGGGGGGAGGCAGGTGGGGCTGGTTTCACTGGCTTGATAACACAACATGGTGGCTGGGGGTGCACTGTTTAACATGCATGTCTTAGCACAGAGCAAAGGAGAAATTTGGAGGGAAAACTGAATAGTCACCAGGAATGAGAGGGAAAAACTAGAGTTTGGACTGCAAATCCCACAATTCAACACGTTAAATGGAAGCAATCATGGGCAGGAAAACCACAAGTTTAATACACAAAACAGGTGATAAAATATGCAATCACAGGCAGGTTAAAACTACAATTTTAAACTGTAACAACCACAGGCAAAGACAGTAATCACAGAAAGGGAAAATCGTTTTTTAAAAACTTTTGGGGGAAGAGACAGCACTTGTCTGCCTCCTTACCACTTCCTGGACTCTGCTCACTGCAATATGGGGCACAGGTAGGCTGCAACTCACAAGATGGAGGAGAATGATTTGGGGTGTACCCAGCAAAGCCTTAAGGGGCCTGGGCAGGTGTGAGGGGAGGGCTCAGAGTTGCCTGGTAGCTGAATAGCCAATCCCCAGTCCCAGGCCTGCTGGCCTGGGGGTGGGGCCTGGGGAGCTGCTTCTCCTGTTCAGAATCTCCTAGGAGACAGACAGGCTCAATCCACACTTTGGACTTCTGCAGGTAAAGGCCTCACAAACTTGAAATCTAACAATACTGTTTGAATAAAACTTTACTCCCTCTCCTGGCCAAAAAACGAAGTGCACAGTCCCTATTAAACACAGTTTAAACAGCTCACAGAAGCACCCTCTGATGTAGAATATCCCTGTTGCTGGGGGGGGAGGCAGGGGGGGCTGGTTTCACTGGCTTGACATGTGGCTCGACACCAAACGGAGAATCCTCCTTCTAACCCATCAGGAAACAACATTTGCTAGGGTGAACAAATGATAGACGACAAAGTCGTCGGCAAAACAACTGCGTTTTTTCTCGGTGTACTAATGTGTGAATATGTTTTTGTTGTAGGTAACAAGTGGAGAGTGACAGCGATAAAGAAAGACAGTGAGAGAGAGGAAGGGGGGGGCACCTAAGAGGGGGCAGAAAGAAAACAAAGGTAGATGGGATGAGGGGTCAGCCTAGCGAGACAGTGATGGGGGGTCGGGGTTAGCATGGTCTGCATTAAGTGGCAAGTGCTGATGTTATTAATTATCCAACTTTCACTGTATTCTGAATATTTATGTATGATCTAATTTCCAATGTACTTAATAATGTTAAAATGTGGATGTAAGGGAGCACAGTGCTGCCCACATAACAACGATCAGTTAGTGTCTGCTGGCACCCCACAGGGAGGGTGCACGAGTGAAAGGGAACTGCGACACAATCGCACACTTTGTGGCCTCCAGGACCGGTGGGGGGAGTGGGTGGGTGCTGAAAGGGAAAGTACAAATTGTTGACTGTCTTGCAAATCTATAATCATGTCAGTCTAAATGCAGTGCCGGACTCTCTTGGACATAATACTCCTTAAATGTACTGTGTGTTGAGCATGTATCAATAAAAAGAGTTAAACAAAAAAAATCATGTTAAAATGTACTTAAAATGTGCGCCATTAAGTGAAGCATTAATGGTAACAGAGACATATCAATTTGTTGGCAAATAAACTGTGGTCATACAATGCCAGTAAAGCAAACACATGGAGATGATGGACAGAGCGCTGAAACTTTTCAGACACTCACCCCCAGTCACAGATCTGGGTTGAATCCATCATCGTTCTTTAGCTCACTTCGCCACCCCAGTTCAGACACAGCTATATGCAAATCAGTCTTGAACCTGTGCCTCATGGGAACAGTCCAGCCCGAACTGCCAAGCCATGTCTTCCCTGGACCGGAAACAAGCATCCTGTGACTGTAACCTAGCCCTTTGCTGGCGAGCGCAGCACCCAACCTCCACACGACCAACAATTGTTCTGTGAATATGTGCATGCCTCTCCTCTAGCCAGGCACGCCCAGGGAGCGCGCGATGGGGATCAGGTGCCACGCTCGCCAGGATAGGGCTAGATTTAATGGAGCTTGCTTTCTGTAAAAAATGTTAACAGGCAGCAAAAGCATGTGGCTGCCAAAGATAAAGCGCGGCAAAAGTCACTCTGATTTTAATTTAAAAAAAAAAAAAAACGCAAGCGCCATTTTTGCATGCAGCATCCTAAAAAAATAGTGCTTACAGACTAAAGAAGACATACCGTGTAACAGCTGTAGTAAAAGGGCCAGTCCTAATGGGAGGGTATAAATGAAGACAAGGCGGTACTAAGGAGGGACTAACAAGCCTAATAATGAATCAGAAGCGAGCATTTACGAAGGACAAAGACACAAGCCAATGACAAATATGGGTGGAGAGTGGGCGGGGCTTCAAGGACATACTCCAATACAGCATGGCTCGCAGAGCAGCGCATGCGCTGCCCAGGCTCGACCTAAAAAAAACGATGAAAGCGCTTTAATATTAGTGTTCTTCTCATGAAGCATGAAGCTCTCTAATGCCTTGGCTTGTTTAACGTTATGCAAGTTTCTGATGATGATGATAATGATAAGCGTGACATATCTACATACGTAATTGTCCAAATATAAATTTCTGAAAGTGACAGTAACATGATCCCAGGGTTACTCCCGAATTCCTTTGATAACTCCTAAAAATTGGAAATCCGGACAAAACCTTGTAGTAAGCCTCCGTTAGTAAATGTTGAACATTTTGAGAATATGGCTCCAAATGAGTAACCACTGTTTATAGCTGACCCATATAGGCATATTAAAATTTTTTAATTATGTCCCTTATTTTTTCCTATCACCCTCAATTTGCGACAATTAGTTCATCCTTTCTTTCCTGTACTACATTCCTGTCTGATAATACATTTCAAGATTACATAGACACGGTTGTGGCTCAATTACTTACATCTAGTCAGGAATGAAAACAGGTTAGAGACCAATATGTATTGTCATTGTCAATTCCAGTACAGCCACAGAAAAAATAGCTTCTATTGTATTAATATAGAATGGCAATTACTTATAAATATTGTTTTATATTTTCTAAAGTCTCTTCCTGGTATGCAGTGTAATGGTTGTGCACACTTTAAATGACTAGAATATTAGTCAGCTCTAGGCATAATAAACACGAGATAAAAGTATGGTGGAAAACATGCAGAATTAGAGCACACACTGGAAGCAATTAACAACACGGCAGGGAAATATATGCAGGGCTTGCTGTGCGTCTTATTGCCTTTTATTTATTTATGGCAATGTATAATTTAGTGGCTACTTTACCGTTTTGTAATACTTTTTTATGAGTCATAGATATTTATATTTTTTGTGCTTGAGAACAAACACAAACTTGCATACCAATAGTTGTTTTATCTATAATTCTTTTTGAAAGAGCAATAATGTAAACGATTCCTGCATATTGATTGTCCTTTTCAGGAATAAAGACAATAAAAAGATAATGAAAGAGAAATGTGCCAGTCTGTAACTGTGAATAAAGTATTCTTAACATAATGAGACCTAAGATGACACAACAGGGAATTTCATTTAAAGGTAGTTTAATGGCTACTAATCCTAACCAAGCAAACAATGACATATACAAAATGTTTAATAGAAAACTAAAATGCATCCATAAGACAGAGTCAGTTTCATTGATTTGTTGTAGAACAAAATGATGTCAAACGCACACCAATTCCAGGAGTTAAAGAAATAACTCATAGTTAGGAAATGATTGCTTACACATTTGCCAGCCCTGCACCTTGCATCAGATGTCCTTTGAAACCGTATAATATTCGCACAAATTAGGAAATGTACAGTGCCAAGACTGTATCCTTAGATGTTGCCCGAGACGTTTAGGACCTTATTCCAAACGCTCAAAGCTTAAATTGAGCTTGTCATGGAGAATGTGTTCGTCTACTTGCTCACCACCGAAACGAACAATGCGTTGAGACCTGATAATTCCTACTAATGCACCACCCATACCCTTAAAAAAAGAGCAGAGGTGCAAGTTCACAAAAAGTTCCTGTTAATTGGCATGATAACTATGACAGAAACTTGGACCAACAAAGTGTCGGAAGGCTTCTGAGCGGGAAAATAAAAACTTTACAAGTGCCTTATGCCCTCATCTGGCAGATAATAATTGCGCCTTTGTCCGGTCAAGATTTCTACAATCGGACTTAGGGCCCAATTTATATATTGGTGGATGCCTCTGGATTGTCGTCTACATCGCCTTTAAACCTCTCTATCTACAGAGAAATTGCTGAAAAGGAGCTGATGAAGGAATTTCAGACAGAACTCCAACCGCCACGATGTAATGACCCGAGTCCCGCGAGAGCGGAACTCAGGACCTGGCCCAGAAGGGCCTGCAAACATAGTATCACCCTCTGGCCAGGCGTGGCCAGAGGATATAAATAAAGGGGCGAAGATCGCTCGTGGTGCTCCGCCCGTATCCACTATATTGTCTGTGCCTCAGTCATTTCTCCTCCCGACTTTAGGCCATCCACTGACCACAGCGGACGCTGCAACACTGGCGACGTTACCTCTCACCCCGAAGGAGGCAAGCGCGGCTCTGATATCAGTGCAATTGCCGATACGCAAGTAAGCCTGCCGGAATCCCGCTGAGAGCACGGCGGTCGGCTGGCAGTTCCTGCCTCCACTGTGTAGCCTCACCCGCGGACCTACTCTCGGCACAGGGATCGCTGCGTGGTAGGCCTGCAAGCACTCACCTACGCTGCAGGACTCAGCAGCCACTCTTGCTCCTGCCGGTGGTGCTGCGACCGCCCCCTTCAGTCGCGGCCGCATAGAGGGACCGGTGCACCCCGGTGCTGCTGCAGGAGAATCCTGGAGATACAGCGGCCCCGCCCACACTAACACGCGGCCAGGCACGAGTGCACGCGCCCCTCCTGACAATGCCTGGAAGACTTCCTCAGCGCCCCACGTGACAGAGTATGCAGGAGCAGGGCATACCACAAAGGGGTAAGACTGTCAATCACTACAGCAGCAGCCCAATCCTACTGGATAGAACTCGTACCACACCCAAGGCCACAGCAAGCCTAACACAGAAAATGTGAAGGAAGCAGAGAAAAAAAACCAAACAAAGGCAAATTTAAATACAACGTAGAGGGAACACACAAAGAGGAAATCAGTGTGGGGAAAAGACAACTGCAATCATGACAGACGCTGCCGCACAAACAGGCCCACAACGATCCCCACAGCTGGCGAAACAAGCTGGCCGCCCACACATCCAACCAGCAACACAGCACACCCAGGTGAATGCGCTACCACCATTCAGCGAGCTCATGGATCCTGCCACCGCCTCCCCTAGGTGGAAAATATGGATTGGCTGCCTAGATAATTATTTCACTGTGACACGGGAGACAGATAACACCATCAAAAGGTCCCTACAACTGCACTTCACGGGAGAAGAGATATATAAACTCTTTGCACACTTGCGGAACACCGGAGGTGCAAATGACTATGATGCAGCAGTCAGGGCCCTAAACGCGCACTTCGACCCACAACTAAATCTGGACTATGAAGGATTCAAGCTCCAATTAGGGCGCCAAAGAGATGGAGAGTCGATGGACGCGTTTCATGCACGTGCACGGCTGATGATCAAAATAAGGAAATGAGAGCTCAGGTCATAAAAGGATGCCAAAACAAGACTCTTTGGACCCTCAGCCTCCACCAGCCCAGATCCCACTGGAAGACATCCTCATTATGGCACTGTCCTATGACTTGTCGGATGCGAGAGCAACAGAGATGGACATCGCCTCACCCAGAAACCGGAAAAACCCGTCACCGTAAAAACGGAACAAGCAGACGCACTTTGTGTGCAAGACAGAGGGAGCAGAGGAAGACTACCAGCGAAGACCACACCCGGGTCGCGGTGTGGATACTGTGGGCAAAAAGAACATTCCCTAGAGGAATGCCCAGTGCAAGGGTGGACATGTTCAAAATGCGGCACCCTCAACCACTTTGCCATCGCATGCAGAGGTGGGCCAAGGAAAAGAGGTGCACGAGGAAGGTGACCACTGTCAAAGTCTGTAAGACAACTGTCCCTCGAGGACCCAGAAAGCTCGAAGACAGCCAAAGCACAACTAAGACAATGACATTGCCTAGAAGATTCGTCTACTGAGGATGAAAACAAATGTTATCTCATCTAATTTGCCAGTGACTTGAAATGCAGGAGGTGCCCGCAAACCACGTGCATCATAGAAATTGCAGTATCCCGTGTCACGGCGCTAATTGACACCAGCGCATCCGTGAACGTAATGAGCAGCCAACAATGCAAGCAACTACAAACCCGGCCCCAGCTAGCCCCATCTCACGTCAAGATACTCACATACGGGAGCCAGACACCTCTACGAATATATGACATTAGTTCGCATGCGATACATTACATGCCATTACAATGCGTCATTACAACGACCGCGTTCTTACATCGTATACGAATACATCGCATGTCGTTACAACGTAGTCAATAGAGAAGCTGACATCCTAGTAGGAAGCCACAGTGCGTAAGACCTCGGCTTAGTCACTTTTGCCCGCACGGTCAAGGCCCTACAAATGGACGAGATACCTGAGCTATTCCCACACCTCTTCACTGGGCTAGGATGCATGAAAAGACCACCGGTCAAGCTACACATCGACAAGGCAATAAAACCGTTAGTGCTACGTCACAGGCGCATCCCGTTCCACCTGCGGCCACTGGTCGAGCAAGAGCTCCATGATCTAGAACAACATAGAGTAATCGAAAAGGTCACCGGCCCGACAACCCGGGTCTCGCCTATGGTAATAGCGGAGAAGCCCAAACAACCTGGGAAAATAAGATTGGGTATAGACATGCGCCTGCCAACTTGAACAGCTCTCGGTGGTTTTCTAAGCTGG
The DNA here is from genome assembly GCA_963921515.1 of Calotriton arnoldi. NCBI lineage: Eukaryota > Metazoa > Chordata > Amphibia > Caudata > Salamandridae > Calotriton > Calotriton arnoldi. Next base: position 576,902 of record CAWUFW010009995.1, read on the forward strand.
ACCTCAACGCAGGGTACCATCAGTTGAGGCTAGCAGAAGCGAGCTGGTACATAACAACCTTCTTGACTCACATAGGTCAGCGCAGGTACAAGCTGCTGAACTTTGGGATTTTGTCCGTCGCCGAAATATTCCAAGACACAGTTCGAGAAGTCCTGTCCGGCCTCTAAGGAGTACTAAATGTCAGCGATGACATTTTAATCCACTCATCAACAATCGAGGAGCACCACCATTACCTCCGAGCGACCTTGCGATGGCTATCATATCACGGCGTACCCTTGCACAAGGACAAGTGTTCGTTCTTTCAGAATTCAATTGAATTCTTTGGGTACGTCTTTAGTTAGGATGGAGTACAGGTGGATCCACGAAAATCACATGCCATACAACAAGCACCAGCACCAGCCACGGTATCGGAAGTACGAAGCTTCCTAGGGATGGCCAAGTACTGCGGGCGATTTATACCCAACCAAGCTATGATAGCCGAACCCCTGTGAGCCCTCACAAAGAAAGATGCTGCATGGAAATGGGGCAGAGAAGAGGATGAAGCATTCCGGAAAGTCGAAGAAGCACTGCTCTGTAAGACCACTATGGTGTACTTCGACACCACCCGAGCCACAGAACTATTGGTAGATGCCAGCCCAGTAGGTCTCGGGCGGTCATCATGCATGAAGTAGAACCAGGCAAGTGGGCGCCCCTTGCACTTGTGAGCAAAGCTCTCACACCCACCGAAGCACAATACTCCCAGATCGAACGAGAAGCGCTGGCTATTAAATTGGCGTGCAACCATTTTCATCTTTACATCAGCGGGCACCCGTTTCGGGTAGTGACTGATCATTAACCACTGGTCCTGCTATTCCGAGGCATGGCCCCGCACCCGCCGCCAATGATAGAACGATGGGCAATACAGCTGCAACACTACCAAATGAAGCTCGTGTATTGACCTGGATCAAAAAACCCTGCGGACTTCCTCTCCCGGCACCCACCAGACTCAAGAGAAGAAGACACCGACTGCAAGGCGAAGACAGAAGAATAAGTCGACATGGTCTCCCAATGGTCATGCCCCCGCACCCTCACCACCGAGGAGATCAAGTTAGCAACCAAAGACGACCCTGTCCTGGCCAAAGTGATGAACTCCCTACAGAAAGGATCATGGGAGAACATCCTGCATGATGCCAACAACTGGTGTGGACCAGACAAGGAACGTCTCGGGAAACTATGGAGGGTACGGGATGAATTAAGCTCGGCAGCTGAAGGTCTAGTGCTTAGAGGCTCCCGAATCATGATCCCGTTGAGTCTCCAAGAGAGATTGACAACCCTCGCCCACGAGGGTCACCAAGGAACGGTGCAGATGAAATCAAGCATGAGGGAGAAGGTGTGGTTCCCAGGGCTAGACGCAGCAGTAGACACCCTAGTACAGAACTGTCGCTCCTGCCAACTCACAGGTAGCCAAGAACCGCCGGCACCTGTAATAACAGAGGAACCCGCTCCTGTATGGTCTCGAGTTAGCCTCGATTTCTTAAGCTTCCCGGATGGGAGAGTGACCGCCGCACTCATCGACAGCTACTCCAAATATCCAATAGTCGAAGTATTAGACACCATGTCATTCACACGCATATTACCAGTACTAGAAAGAACATTCGCACCGTTCAGCCTGCCACACGAGCTGAAGACAGACAATGGTCCCCCATTCCAAGGAGGCGAGTTCAAGGACCTGCTCACATCACTGGGCGTACACCACCATCGGATCACCCCTCAATGGCTGCAAGCCAATGGCGAAGCAGAGCGCTTCAGGCATACACTGAACAAGATCGCACGCATCGCCGTGGCAGAACAAGCCAACCCAGAAACAGCGCTACAACGGTTCCTGCGCGAATACCACAGTACCCCTCATTGCACGACCCAAAGATCCCCCTGGTCCTTAATGCTTGCTGGACATATGAGCCAGCCAACACTCAAGCTCGACGGACCCAGAACAACGAGCGAGCCAGCCGACGGAGAGGAGCTAAACCTCGAATCATCGCGCCAGGGAGTTCGGTTCTAATTTGGAACCGCCATGCAGGAGAGAAGTTCAAGCCGACCTACAAGCCAGGGGCCTGGACTGTACTGCGAGCAAATGGAACCACTATCTCTGCCAAATGCGGAACCAAAGTGGTCACCAGGAATGTATCCTGGTTCCGAAAGGTCAAACAATCAGAGCAAGGGAGCATTAGTCCCGAAGACACCGAGATCGGAGATGCCTGGGCTGAAGAGACTAACGCTCCCCACCCAAGGGAGTCAAGCCTGGCAGATCCTCCCAGACCAGGCTGAAGAGAACGAGGAGTTGACTGTCCCATCCCTGCCAGGCCCTAGCACAGGTCATCGATCCAACCAACGGCGTTACAACCTGAGGCCAGACCCAACACCCAGTCAGAGACTTTGTTCGTTAATATTTTGTTAATGCACTTTTGGATACCGATTTGGTAAGAGATGTAATGACCCGAGTCCCGCGAGAGCGGAACCCGGGACCTGGCCCGGAAGGGCCTGCAAACAATGTATCACCCTCTGGCCAGGCGCAGCCAGATGATATAAATAAAGGGGCGAAGATCGCTCGTGGTCTTCCGCCCGTACCCACTATATGGCGTGTGCCTCAGTCATTTCCCCTCCTTACTTTAGGTCCTCCACTGACTGCAGCAGACGCTGCAACACACATTACGACTTTCTTTTCCATCATCATAGCCACTGTGGCTAAACCTCCACACCTGACCTGGTGATTTCATACCAATGTAAGAAGAAAACATAGCTCAGCTACCTTTCGACATCGATCAACATCATATATCAACATCATAAATCTGTTGCTGCATGGCTTTGCTTACCTGCTGTTCAATATGGACGGAGTGCAGCAATGTTGCCAACATAATCAAAGGTGTCAGAGTGTTTCAACTTTTTAAACATAAACTAGCAAATTCAGCAATGTAATGTTTTGATGTAATAATAATACAGCCATTTGTAGAGCGCGAACAGCTACCTCGAAAGAGGTGTCCCGGCGCTATAGCAACAGGTGACACGCGAGAGTCATGTAACGACCAAGGATCCCAGGAAATTATCTTAGGTTAAAAAGTCATGTTTTTGCTGCTTTCCTGAATTGCGTCTCGCAAGCAATCTGGCGCAAGGCATTAGGCAGGGAGTTCCATAACATGGACGCCCTGAACATGAAAAGATCTGCCACCCAACCGGACTTTCTTAACTCGTGGGGTGCAGAGCAGGTTCAGAGAATTTGACCTCAATGACCGAGTCTGCTTGTACACGCCTAGCCTCAGTTTCAAATAGCTGGGGCATGTTCCATGGATTGCCCGAAAAGGTAGGGTTAGGGCCTTAAATTTAATTCTATTGGCTACAGGTAGCCAATGTAGTTCCTTGATGTGCGGAGAGATATGCTGCCGAAATGGGACATGTCTGATTAATATCGCAGCTGCATTTTGAACCATTTGAAGTTTCTTAACTAGGTAAGCCGGTAGGCCCAGATAGAGGCCGTTCGCGTAGTCCAGGCGAGAAGTTACTGTGGTATGGACTACGACCCGACGACAGTTCTCTGGCAGTAGATGTATAAACTTTCGCAGGTTTCTCAAGCTGCTAAAACAGGTAGGTGTCACCTGCTGAATTTGGGCCGAAAAAGATAAATGGGCCTGCCACTTTACACCCAGATTTTTGGCACTACCAACCGGAGCGGGTGGGGAGCCCATTTCCACGGGCCACCAGAGGTCTGCAGCTGGGGGCTGATTTTTGCCAAAAAACATCACTTCCGTTTTGTCGGCATTCAGCTTAAGTTTGTTGTTGTTCATCCATTGGGCAATATCTTTTAGACAGCCCTTAAAGCTCTTGAAAGAGTCTTCCGACTGATGATTAAAGGGAAATACCAACTGGGTGTTGTCAGCGTAGGAAATCGCCTTCACGCCCCAGTTGGCTATCAGAGAGAAAAGAGGGGCCAAATTTATGTTGAACAGCAACGGGCTTAGGGCCGACCCCTGCGGCACCCCGCACCATAGGTGCTTATGAACAGACTGATGCGGTTGTAGAGCCACCCTTTGTGTGCGCTTATGGAGGAAGGACTTCAGCCAAGCCAGGGCTGTACCCTCAACCCCAATGTCCAAAAGACGTTGAACCAGTATTGAGTGGTCTACCGTGTCAAATGCCGCTGAGAGATCCAGGAGCACCAGCATAGCTGATGCCCCCGAATCCAGCGCCATCCTTACTGAATCTGCCACCTCTAATAGTGCTGTCTCTGTGCTAAAGCCAGCACGGAAACCAGATTGGGTGTCGTGCAGGATACTATGGCTCTCGATAAAATTGGCCAATTGTCGCTGCACTACCTTTTCTAGCATTTTTGCTGGTGCTGGCAGCAGGGAGATGGGTCTATAATTATTCAATTCCCCTGAATCAACATTGGGTTTCTTCTTAAGGGGGAGGAGAGTGGCGTGTTTCCATAAGTCAGGGAAGATGCCGGAGGTAAGGGAAGTGTTCCATATGTTAGACAACAAATAGATGAGAGAATGTGCCAACTCTTTCCACAATTTAGGAGGGCACGGGTCCTCCGGCGAGCCAGACTTACATCCCTGGATCACCGCCAGTGTCTCCTTCTGGGAGATAGGGGTAAATTCAGAAAAGAGAGGCACAGGTGCTTTCCTTACCATCACATCTGATTTAACCGTTTCAGTTACTGCTGAAAAGGAGTTGAACACCTTACGAATTTTGTTATCAAAAAAGTCTGAGATTCTCTCACACAATGCCACAGAGGGCTGGGCGTCAATCACCAATTCGCGAGGTTTGAGGAAGGAATTGACAACCTTAAAGATTCCTTTGTCAGGTTTATCGGTGTTATCAATACACTTAGCTATGTAATCTCTCCTAGCCACCTTCATCAATTTATGCATTTCTTTCAAGGATTTCCTGCATATCATTTGAGCAGTAGTATCATAGTCTACCGTCCACTGTCGCTCAAGGCGCTTGCACTTGCTTTTCATTGACCTAAGCGACTCTGAGAACTAAGGGGCTGAGGGCGACTTTCTCATAGATTTAGTGACTCTTGCTGGGGCAGTTGACTCTACTGCATCGACAATCCAATTATGTAAGGCCTGAGAGTCTGCATTCGGGTCCAAAGATAATAGAGGTTGGCTGGCCAGCAAGACTGGGCCTAAAAACTCAGCCGTCAGCTTCTTCCAGTTTCTCTTTACAAAGTATCGAGAACTTTTCGGCAGATTGGATTTTGCCAAACTAAAGGAAAAAGGAATTAAGCAGTGGTCAGACCAAGCCAACTGTCTCAGTGCTTCCGTTTTCAGAGACGGAATGTCGGAATGTAAAGTATAATTATGCATGTTTCTATGTTTTTAATAAACATAATATAATGTAGAGCAAATTTGCTGTTAATGTTTATCTATAGCCTTTTAAACTTAATTCCAAGTTAGAAATCCACCTTCTTTATTTTACTTATTTTCATGCATTAATATTTATTGTAAATTTGGTGACCGTCTCTGACAGAACCACACACCAAACAATGTATAGTACGTGTTTAAAGTACTAATCAAACAATAATTTATAACATCATCGTATAAAAATTCTGTCATACAGACACTTAAATGTGTATAGTATTAAGTTTTGAATATTGCAAAATTTCTGTTCTATGTCTCTGCTTATGAGAGCAGATCAGACATGAACTTATGTTGCATTTGAGTCTAACTGGATTTAATTTCTCTTTAAAGCATATCCCTTCTAACTTTTACCTTTACCTTCATTGTATTCTTTTATTTTGTACCTTCACCATTGTTTGTAGACATACTGAATCACTGACATAATATCGACAGACACTATATCGACCTACCAAAATATCGGGTCAAAAATATTGATTACACTAATATCGACAGACTATACTTACTTAAAAAAATACCAAAATATCGAGACCAGAATATCGTCATACAATTACATCGATATTAGTATTATCGAACACAAAAATATAGTTATAGGAAATATCGAAGATGTGTAAAAATATACATAGCGTCAATAATATCGATGACCACAATATAGACACTAATAATATCGTTAGAAAAATTATATCGACATGTTTAAAACATTTATAAACGTACAAAACTTACCCCAAATAATATATAATTATTAATAAACATACACAACATACAAAAGTAATCAATTAAAACATGTTTTAAAGACATTTAAAAATATTACCATTTAATATATTAAATACCCACAATTATTTACTATTTAAAATATTATACCAAATTAAAAAGCATATAACATTAAAAATCGAAAACAATATAATTCACACATAATATAATAAACCCCATTAAAATACAAAAATGCAATAACTGAAACTTAATTAGCGTTTTCCATATATGGAAACCCTACACTATATAAACACATGAAAATTAAGCATTATTTTACACTTCAAACAAAAAAGAAAGAAAAAGGAGAAACTCTGCCGGATTGCTACCAGAACACTGGACTACATTATAAAAAACTCTATTTCCTGATCCACGAAGTACAAAATAATTAATATATGTTTTTAAATTTATATCTCCTCTACAGATAATTCGAAAAAGATTCCAACACCTACAGAACACTGTGAAAAATCGAATTGCAAAGAAAGTAAGTATCAAACCGAAATAAATTAAAACTATTAGGTAAAATACCCAACAGAAGTCCAAGTTAATCTCACCCCCACCTTAATATACAGTTAAACAAAATTATTAAAATTACCTTTTTTCCAACAGAAATCCCAGCAAGAAAACCAAAGACAAACAGTAAAGAAAAGCCATCAGCATTGAAAAAGACTTCAAAATCAATGTTGTAAGTATAAAACTGACAATGTATATATTTTAGAAAATAAAACAGTACAGGAATATTTATAGTAATTGTTCTATACATTTTTCTTAGCATTAGAAACATTACAATGACAGGAGGCGCCCAATTCATAACATCACAAAAAGGAACATTTTTACTATGTTATATGGGGTATGTGTACACCCAAGAAAAGCAAACAGGAGACAAAGTCAACTGGAAATGTAGTAAATACTATTCTAACAAATGTTATGGGAGGGCTGCAACTAAGGAAACAACTGTACTATATGTTAGGGTGCATAACCACCCCCCTAACATTGCTGAAATAGAAGTTAGAAATGCTTTAGACGATATAAAAGAAGCTAGCACTAGATCTGAAAAGTCTACTACAGAAATACTTAAAGAAATGCTCCCCAAAGTCCCACAACATGCAACTGGCCAAATGCCCTCCATTTCGTCCCTAAAAAGAACAATAGCTAGAACTAAAAAAGCTACTACCACCACCACACCCGCCCCCTAAACTTTTGCAGAAGTTGAAATTCCCCCAGAATTCACAATTACTCATAATGAAGAACAATTTCTACTTTATAATAACAAATCAACAGACAAAAGAATAATATTATTTGGAACTGCTACTAATTTGCAAAAACTCCAACCCTGTGACACTTGGATGATGGACGGGACTTTTAAAATATGTCCCAAACCCTTTTATCAGTTATATACTATACATGCACTTTATCAAAACACAAACATCCCTTTTCTATATGCTTTAATACCAAATAAGCAAAACTCCACTTATATTAACACAAATTAAACAAGAAACCAATAATTATTTCCCCCCCAAAAAATCATTGACTTTGAACAGTCAATAATACAAGCAATACTAAAAACCTAATGGCATGTTGCGCATTTCACTGCACTACATGGCAGGCACCACACGGTGCCTACCACTTGGTGCAGTGAAATGTTGGGGGGTACCATGGGTACCCCCCCAGTGCACCCAAACCTCCCTCCAACACAAGGGGGGCCTCCACCAGCCTTTCAATGGCGGTTCACCCACCACGGAAAGGCTGGCTTCCGCCAGCATCGTAATTTGGCGGACGGTGCCTGCTAGGCACGCCACCATTTTAGGCATGCTGACCGCTGTGCCAGGCAATCGGAACGATTGCCTGTGGCGGTTCCGTGGTGGACGGTCTTTGCGACTGCCGCAGTCCGAAAGCGATTCCCACCGCCATCGTAGTTTGGCGGTGGGAAAATTGCTGTCAGATGGCGGAAGGATCGCCACCGCCGGGCTGGCGGTGGGGGTCCTTCCGCCATCGTAATCAGCCCCTAAGTATTGAATACGCAACAAATAGCTCCTTTGCATATCAAATTAAAAAACTTATAGCACTAGCATACGTCCCAGTTACTGACGTATCCGAACACTTCAATTTACTAATTGAAAGTGCATACTACCAACAAAATGAACAGAAACTAAGGCGCTGATTACGATTGCGGAAGGCCCGTCACCGCCAGCCATGCGTTGGCGGTCCTTCCGCAATCGTACCGCGATTTTCCCCCTGCCACATTACGATGGCGGAGGGAATCGCGCTCGGACCGTGGCGGACGCAAAGATCGTCCGTCACGGGTCCGCCAAAAGCAATCTAACAGATTGCCTGGTGGACGGATCCGATAGCCCTAAATGGTGGCGGTGCCTAGCAGACACCGTCCACCAAATTAGGATGCTTGGCATTGCAGGCCTTTCCATGGCGGCAATGCAGTCATGGAAAGGCTGGTGGGGATTACTGACGGGGGCCCATTGCGTGCCCCCCTTGTGTTGGGGGGAGGTGAGGGTGCACTTGGGGGGTACCCATGGTACCCCCCTACATTTCACAGTACTACATGGCAGGCACTGTGTGGTGCCTGCCATGTAGTGCTGTGTAATGCACAACATGGCATTTTAACATCACGGCGGGTGCTGCTGTCAGCAGCACCCGCCGCAATGTTAAAATGCAGGATCCGTCCGCCATGGTGGCAGTCGCATCCTGATCGGGTGTGCAGGACCGCCGCATGCATGGTGGACGGTCCCGGTTTACACCAGGATGGCGGATGGACTCCAGTCCGTCCGCCATCCTAATGAGCCCCTCAGTCCTATACTTGACTATTTTGAGGATACCTGGGTGGGAAGGCTACACAGATCTGGACACAGAAGGCAACCTAAATACCACATTCCATGGTGGAATGTATATAACAGTACCCTAAACAAAGAAGCTAAAACTAACAATGCTGTTGAAGGATGGCATAATGCCTTCCAAGCAACAACAGGGAGAACTCCACCAACTCTACATAAACTATTACTATCTATCCAAAAAGAACAGAGCTACCAACAACTAAGGGGCCGATTCCGATCTCGCTGGGAGAAGGCTCCGTCCGACTCGGATCCGGAGGGCTTTCCGACAGACTCGTGCTCCGGGGCTCCGAGCGCCCAAGTACGATGCGAACAAGCGCTGATGGACACTGGTCGCTCGGAGCCCCATTGAAGTCAATGGGAGCCTGTTGTACGACGCGTACATAGGCTCCCATTGACGAAAAAGGTACGTTGTGCACAAGTGGGGACACTTCTGTGCCACCCGCACCGCAAATGCATGTGTAGGGGGGACCCTTGGGTCCCCCCTGTGATAGACTCGTAAGGCTACAGGTGAAGGGGGGTCCGGCGCGGACCCCCGTAGTCCGCTTCCCGGAGCGTTTACTTGTTGGTGGCTCCGACTCGATCCAGCCATCCGAATCGTGCATCGTACTGGCTCGGTCGGAAATCGCCTCCATTGCACGGCACGGTTTGCCTACGGACGGGACGTACGTAGCGGGTTGGACCCGGAACCGATTCGGTCGGCGATTTCGCGTTTCTCGCATCGTACTTGCTCGCTCATACAGCTGGACGGTCGGTCAGAAAACACGCGTACGGCTCGTACTTTTTCCGGCTGGATCGCGTTCCGAGCCCTTCCGAGCGAGATCGGAATCGGCCCCTAAGAATGGAGCAGTCTGTAACACAAATAGGCCCAAAACTTACCAAACAAACTAGACAAATGTTTGAACATTTACAATACAAAGTAAGACTATATCCAACAACTAAAGGCCTAGAATACCTAGAATTAATAGCAAAATCCTTACTTTAACTAAAAAATACATCTAAATACCCTAAAACTCATTACCAAAATCGAAATAAACAAATAAATATAATTTTATATTTAATTTTTTTTAATTATTTTGTCAAATATATTAATTAATATACAAAAAAATATATTGACATAATAATTATATTTCATAAAATATAGATCACAATAACAATGTCTTTTTAAAAACATTTCCCACCCACAATAAATAATTTAAAATTACTTACTGTTTCCGCAGCTGTAGAAACAAAATCCAAACTGCCATAAATAAATCCATGTTTGTCATAATCCCAATAAGCATTAAAAATCCCCCAAAAAATGGAAAAATCCAACTGTTTAAAAAGTAATCCACCGGGAATAAATCCACAAACGATAAACCATAAAAATCCAATAAAACGTATTTAAAAAAAGAATCGCTCTATGAAAACTCGAAAAATTAAGGAAGTGTAAAATAATTATTAGTTTTCTAAAACTAATACACACTTCCTTAACTAAAAAAAACGCAATCTTCTCCCAAACGGAACTCCCAATCGACTAAAACCTGTAAAGAAACAAAACAATCCCACCCACACAAATATACACATAAATTATAACAAAATACTAATAAAGATATTACTAACAGAATAGTTTAAACACAATTTCACATATCTATATAATTCTAACATCGACTGATTAACAAACTAACAACATACCGCTAACACATAACTAAACCATACAACTCACCAAAACTTTAAAAGCCTAACACTACACACACTCCCTAGTACTTAACTACCTTCAAATTAAAGTAAAATTAAACTTTAAATAAAGAAAATTAAACTTACCTGACCCAATACGACGCAGCTTCCAACCGCGAGCTTCTCCCCTCACAAATGACCCACAACAAACTCGAGCTGTTACAAAATACAATTCAGAAACAAATATGGTTCCTTTAACATTAAAGATTTATCTTTAATAAAGTGATAGAACATTATAAATACATTGCTGTATATTTTTGTAAAAATACTACAAATTAATACTTATGTATTAAAAATATTTTCTTATTTTTTTGTAATGTAAAATTATAATAATAAATATTATTAAACATTTAATAATTATTATTATAATTCTATAAATATACATTTCCTATCCAATGTATATTAAAAAGCTGTACTATTTGAAATGAATGTTAAAAAAATGTATTAATGTAATAAAAAATGTTTCTATTAAAAAATTACATAAAATAATTGATATTATTTATATTTCAAATATAAATAATATTACTTAAAATATAACAATATGGGCCCGATTCCGATCTCGCTAAAAATGCCTTCCCAATGCCATTCGTAGGCTTACCTTACGACCGACTCGTATCTGGAGCTTCCATCTACAAACGAGCAAGTACGATGCGTATTACAGGCAAATTTCCGACCTATTCGTCCGCTCCGATTTGTGCTCTATTTCACGACCGAACAGGCTCAGGAAACACGGAAATCGAGTTGTACGGAGGCTTTTCCCAACCAGTTTCCGGACACGCAAGTACGATGCGTCTTCACTACGCGTCGTACAGGGCGCCACTTCCAGCACGTCACAGCATTCGGACGAGGCGTATTGAAGCTCCGATTCGCGCCAGAACACGATCAACGGGGACGAGACGGAGCAGACATGTATCCAATCGCGCATGTCTTCCCTATACCGTAAGCCTACCGTTACCGACGCGCACGACGCAGAAGGTAAGTCAGACACCTACCACACACCAAAATGACACGAAAGGAAACACCACCATAGGGGGGTGGATGCCTATCACTCCCAGCATTGTCCACCCTATAGGGGTGTGGATGCCTATCCCATCATAGTCCACCCCATAGGGGGGTGGATGCCTATCCCAGCATTGTCCACCCCATAGGGGAGTGGATGCCTATCCCAGCATTGTCCACCCTATAGGGGGTGGATGCCTATCACACCCAGCAGAGTCCCCCCCATAGGGGGGTGGATGCCTATCCCAGCATTGTCCACCCCATAGGGGGGTGGATGCCTCTCACTACCAGCAGAGTCCACCCCATAGGGGGGTGGATGCCTATCACTCCCAGCAGAGTCTACCCCATAGGGGGGTGGATGCCTATCCCAGCATTGTCCACCCCATAGGGGTGTGGATGCCTATCCCAGCATTGTCCACCCCATAGGGGGGTGGATGCCTATCACTACCAGCAGAGTCCACCCCATAGGAGTCTGGATGCCTATCACTCCCAGCAGAGTCCAGCCCATAGGGGGGTGGATGCCTATCCCAGCATTGTCCACCCCATAGGGGGGTGGATGCCTATCACTACCAGCAGAGTCCACCCCATAGGAGTCTGCATGCCCATCACTATTACCATCCCCACTCATAGGGGGTACAATGCCCATCACCACCAGTACCCCCTACTCATAGGGGGCTGTATGCCCATCACCACCAGTACCGCCAACCATAGGAGGCTGGATGCCCATCACTATTACCATCCCCACTCATAGGGGGCTGGATGCCTAGCACTACCAGGATTCACACACATAGGATGAGTAAGCAAACCATCTTTGCAAGATTTAATGTATGTGTGTGTAAAATGCTCACAACACAGATCCTGACAGTGAACATACAATGTGACTCCCAACACATGTGTGCCCAAAAGGTGATAGTGTGGATCAAAAATCCAGCATCTCTGGAGCAATGTGGTAATGTGGTCTAAACCCCCATCACCACAGTGACCAAAAGGTGTCAGTGGTGTTCAAAAATCCAGCATCTCTGGAGCAATGTGTTTATGTGGTCTAAACCCCCATCACCACAGTGACCACAAGGTGTTAGTGGGGTTCAAAACTCCAGCATCTCAGGACCAATGTGGTAATGGGGTCTAAACCCCCCATCACTACAGTGACCAAAAGGTGATAGTGGGGTTAAAAAATCCAGCATCTTAGGACCAATGTGGTAATGGGGTCTAAACCCCCATCACTACAGTGACCAAAAGGTGATAGTGGGGTTAAAAATCCAGCATCTTAGGACCAATGTGGTAATGTGTCCTAACGCCCCTATTACTACAGTGACCATAAGGTGAGTGTGGACATGAAAATAGCAGCATCTCCAAACCAAAATGCATGATTCCTGGTCCCCACACCAAAAGCAATATTGTGGTAATGTAGTGGTTGTGTCACATACAAACATAGATTTGGTGAGGCAAAGATTGCTGTGTATCACAGGAACACCCTCTGCCATGTGCAGACAAGCTATGGCCATGATCCCTGACAATTACTCCAATGTACAATTAGACAATGCGACAAGTGAGAACCATGATGCATGCACACAAATCTATACAAACAGACACACAAACTAAGGAATCCTGTAGAGACTGTAGATGTCAGGTGACCAAGTCCATACCATGGCAGCAATGGAACACACCAAACATGATGAATGTGCAGACTGATGAGCCAGGAAATGCAGGGACACTAGGGAAAAACCTCCAAACAATAATGGACCGCAAAAGCCAAACCAATGCAGTGGAGCAGATGCACAAACACAGACAGGCAGCCCCACACTGCATATCATACACAACATGTGTGTGTGTCTCAGTGTCCCCAGGCAAGTACACAACACATGACAGTGGGCAGAACTCCAATGACACAGATGTGTACACAGTGCCATACAAAAGTAACTCATGAACTGGGCATCCCTTGGTGGGCAAGCAGGCATTGTCAGGTGAGTGGAATCCCAAATCATTCATGTGACACAAGCTGGGTGGCACAGCAAACAACACAGCAAGAGACAGCCCAACACAGCACTACCCTCAGGGACCGTACATTGGGGTGACAGTAGGCTGTACAATCCCACTGTGATGACAAAGGTAGATGTTGCCCATACTGTGGAGTACAGTCACCTGCGTGCACTCGGGCATGCGTCCTGACCAACAAACTTCCATCACACCTACACAAACAAATCACTGGCCAGGACCTGTCATCAATGAACACAAAGTAGGTAGGGGCCTAGCCATGAGACAACTCACATTTGGCCATCCTCAACACAACACACCTTGATCTGGAACAATGTGCATCAGCTAAGCACACATGGACTGGTGAAATTGCTCATGCACCCATGACAATCCCAGGGGTGGTGGGGAGATCTAAGGTTCCCAAAAATACACACACATGGCCAGTCAACAACCCTTGTGAATGTCCGCCACACTGCACAGTATGCGGTATCTGGGCATGACGTGAAATCTACCAGAATCATTGGGATCACTGCCACACTCCCACAACAATGATGAACCAAAGCAGAGCCACAAAGAACACATGTCGACACCTTCCAACATTGCAACTATGACCCTGATGAGTGGGAGTAGTCACACACACATACAAGTGACCCACTCACTGACAGATACCACATAGGGAAAACTACATCATGTTGGCAACACAGAAGTGCCAAGGGGAATCCTGAATGTGTCCCACGTGTGTCTGACAACATCCCCGGGCTTTACAAATAAAACACCTAGGGATGACACCCTAATGACCAGTAGTGTGCCATGCACCTACATCCCAGGAAACCCAGGACAAAGATGTTGGATGAACACAGGACAACTCAGCAAGGGCCACGAACAGGAACATCTGTAGGGAACACAGGCTGTGTAGAAAAAGTGAATGGAACACACACAGACATGTTCACACTACACACACCATGGGCTCAGGCAATGTCACAGTATGACACACTGCCATGAGGGGACTCCACTCCTGGGGAAGTTTAGCTGTGCCAAACGTTGTCTGTGCAGTGCTCTGTCATGTCAGCATAACACTTGCTCAGTGAGCCAACAATTACAACACAATGAAAGCTCTGGTCACATCAGCCTGTGTACGGGAGTGTCCCTTCAGTCAATTGCACATACGTAATACACATGTAGAGCTAGTTGCACTGATGACACAGATGACTTGTGTACCATTGATGCACAAACCTGCCTGTCCAGTGGAGAGATGGGCCCAGTCAGGGAATCTTACAATGTGCCGAAATATAAGCCCAACATATGTGCAACAGTGCATGGCAAAGATGTGAAGTAGCAAACAGAAGGAGTAATACCTGGTCCACAAATTCTGCATACATAACACCCTGAAATAGCAGCAAATTATGTCATGAATACATACCAGGAAAGTACACATATCCCATGGACCACATGGAGTCCATCACATCAACAAATCAGTCTCTTATACCTTTAAAACACCATTACAACTGCAAGTTCATGATACACATCATCAACATCATATACATTAGATGCAACACCACTGGATAACAACAAATTGCTTTATTCAGCAATGATATCCATGTAACTGTGAACTCAACAATGTCAAAAGGCCAATGGCCAGTCCTTCCAGGAGTCCCAACAGGGTGACATGTGGAAACTTGACACCCATTGCTTGCCTGCACTGCTACGGCCAAGGGACATCTCCCCTTGGAGGGGCATACATAGGGGCAGGCCAGCCTCCGCAGGGACAGGATCAGGGGACAGCAGAATGGGGCAGGGGTGTGGTGGTGGGTGCAGGAGTGTTGCTGGCAACTGCAGTGGAGGTGTCTGACACAGTGGGTGGCGTCACCACTGCTGGGCCCAAGTCAGATGTGGTGGGTGCTGTCACTACTGCAGGGCTCAAGTCTGATGAGGTGGTTGCCGGCACCACTGCAGTGGGCAAGTCAGATGGTGTGGACGGGGTCGCAACTGCAATGCCCAAGTCAGACGGGGTGGATATGCTCCCCACTGCAGTGCCAATCTCAAGAGGAGTGAAATGGGGTTCTGATGAAGTGGGCAGGACAGAGGGGGGACACAGACTCCACACCAGTGGCAGGAACAGGCTGAGCATGTGATGTGGGGGTGGAAGTGCATGTGGAAGGGGGAGGGCCTAAGCATTTTGGGGATGTGGTATCGGTGTGTGGGTGAACCTGGGGCAGGGAATGGCGGTGGGACCTGTGGAGTGGTGGCCTGGGGGCTGCAGGACGGAGACTGTGATGTGGAAGTGTGTGCTTTTGGTGGGGTCTTGCCCTTCCTGGTCCGGGGGGATTTGCGTGTGGGGGCCTCAGTGTTTGTGCGCCTGGGGGAGGGTGTCCATGTGGCAGGGGAACTCCCCTCTGCGAGTGGTGACTTCCTCTTCCCCTTGTAAGTTGGATCAGATGGATCGGTGGGGAAGAGGCCAAGGTCACAGAGGAAGAGCTTCTGGGAAGGGGGGGTTTTAGGTGAGGCAAGGGAAGGGGTTTTGGAGGGAGAGGCATCTGAGGATTGCGGAGTGCTCGTGGATGGCTGTTTGTGTGTCTGTAACCCATCCCCTGTGTGTGTGCCATCAGTCCCCGGAGTGTGCGTGCTTGTGCGTCTGGATTTTGTCTTGCGTGGCTGTGTGCTGCTTGTGTCTATTGTGGTGCGTGCTTGTGCCGGTGTGTGTGTGCCTTGGACAGGTAGGGTAGTGGGGATTGTGGATGGGGCAGAGGTAGGAGGAGTGAGGGACTGTTGGAGGAGGGACACTGTTGCCATCTGTGAGGAGGCCATGGACTGAATGGTCTGCTGTAGGGCAGACATATTTGATGAAATGCCCTCCATGAAGGACACCAGTTGTGTCAACAGACTGGTGTGAGAATGGAGGACACTCAGCATCGCTGTCTGCCCTACATGGATCTGCTTAAGTAAGTCCACAGCCTCCACACTCAGGGCAGCAGGGGAGACAGAGGCAGGGGGTGCAGTGCCTGGCACGAAGGAGACATGCTCCCTTACACAGGAGCCTCCACGGACATCTGGGATGGGAGCAGATGGGAGGGTGGAGATGGTGGTGGTGGCGGGGACAGACTCACTAGGTGTTGTCTGGGGTCTGCTGACACCCGCCTCCACAAGGGAGTCATCACTCAAGCTGCTGTGTTCCTCAGCCGAGGTGGTTATAGCTGAGGTCTCCTCAGTGTGGCTCCCCTCACCCTCCGTAACACTGGGTCCCTCCGACTCCTCTGCAGCGGACCCAGTCTGGCTCTGCGGCTCCTCTTGGTCCATGGAGCTGTCTCCTCCAGTAGCCGTAGATGTATCTGCAAACAAACAGGATAAACAGATGCACATCAGCCACCTGTATTGACCTGACACATCACAGTCAGTACTGCACATTACAGAGCACGCCTTGGCATCATTTGCAAAATATTGCAAAAAGAGCTGAAACATATTTGAACAAGACACTTGTCAGTCTGCCAGTCAACCATGCCCCTCATATCCTTCCCGTCCATGGACCCATCCGTCTCGTGCATGTAGTATGCCACTACTCATATGTGCATACATGCACCACATAGACAGTTGTCTGAACTGCAGGATTTGTGATTGAAATGTGTCAGTATACACATATCCCATCTCCTGCCACTGACTCAGTGCAGGTGTCAGGATAAGGGATGGCCAAAGTCATTGTCAGCAATATGGATATGCTTCCTTCACCAGACACCATGATGTGCTCATGTATTGATGGTCAATGCCACAATTGAGTTCATGCAGGACAACTGACATTAATGCAGGATACACATTTGCAAGTGGTATACCATGCTACAGGCCAGTCTGGCTAATCAGTCATTACTGGCTTCAGTCACAGGGGCAATGCATCCAAAAACAAACAGTCTGCACTGTGTCACAATCATGTTTTTGTGGGGAATGTAAGCTCTGCAGCTGTCAAGTGCACATGTCCACCCACTGCTACCCACATCTTAAGGCATCTGATGATCCCACGTAATACAAATGCTACAGTTGAGTGACTGCAAGCACAAATCTGTAAACATGATCACATCACAGTCTGATGAGAATGAATTAAAGCTGCCTGCACTTTAATGTAGAATACACCATTAGGCACAGTCAAGTGATAACACACCTATGTTTCACCCCATTGTGCTGATCCAACAGCCACATCTCAGCTGGCTGCCCACCCCAAACTGTATAACACCCCAGGAGTCTAAAAAGCTAGGCCACTCCACAATGACACAGAGGCAGACACCTGAGTGCACATTTCACAATGCACAAAATGTAGGCTGGCACACAGGAGTAGGAGAACAGAGTGTACTTTCATGTCCGGAGTAGGCATACCTGTCCTGGTCCATGTGCAACATGGGATAACCCTGAACACTAGGCATGTGTCTATGCATGTGTGACACACATGATGCACATTCTTCTGAGGCCCCAACATTGTCTCACCTGCTGCATGGGTATGTGGTAAATACCCCAGACACATATGGTGAGCCAGAGCAGCAATTAGTACACATATTAATGGCCCACACAGAGTACATGTCAGCTTTCTGGCAATGTGCAGACACATGTCAATCAATTGCCTCACTCATGAAGCCCAAAACAATGCAGCGGTAGCAGATGCTGTTTCAAACCTTATCCTTGGACAACAGCAGGGACACACAACCCAAGTGACACAAGTCACAGACTGAAAGGGCCACACCTGTGTATCAGATGAGGATGGGCCATCACCTAATTTAGGCACATGACTCTTGTTCAAGCAGACAGACGAACTGTGGGAGTGTAACCAGGCTGAAGGAGTTCAAATAGCATGTGAGACATAGTTCACAGAAAAGGCATGCACTTACCCCCTCCTTGCTGCTGTCTGGCCTTTAACTGCCCATCCAGGTCAGGGAAGACCACCGTCAGAATCCGGAGCATGTGGGGGGTCAGGGTCCGTCGTCCGCCCCTTCTGCAAGGAGGCGACAGATTCAGCTGGACTCTTGCGATGCGACGGGTCCAGCCACGTAGGTCCTGCCACCTCTTCTGGCAGTTGCGGATGCAGCGCTTGTAGACCCCCACAGATCGAACTGCCCGGACGATGGTCTTCCAGATCTCCTGTTTCTGATGGGCATCAACCTGTGAGGATGACAAAGTTAAAAGACCATTACTACACATGCAACATGTTTGTGCATCACACAGTTGGATATACATGTCGTTATCACAAGGGCATATGATGTACACAGGTAGTGCAACTATGGTAATGGACAGTTGTCCTGCATTAACAACATGGAAACATTGCCTGGGTCTTATGACCGTGTAAAAATGCACGTTTTCAGCACAGTACCTGTTCCCTACAGGTACCTACACACTTTGGGGGTTACAACTACTCAGTGAGCATGCTAGCCACTGGTGTACACAATGCCATTAGTGCTAGACAGACAACATGCACAATGAGAAAGGACGTGGACTGCACACTCACCTGCTCCCCTGGTTTCCCATACAGCTTGCTGTACTGTGGAAGGAGGCTGTCCAGCAGGGCCTGGTTCTCCTCCTCTGTGAAGGCTGGGGCCCTCTCCACAGTATGTGCCATTCTTGAAGCCAGAGGATGCAGAGACAGCAGCAGTGGTAGCAGAGATGTCAATCTGGAGCATGTAGTGCAGGCAAGTGAGCTCTCAGGGGAACAGACAGCCTTATATCTGTGCTGCAGAGGCAGATTATGAACCATGCGTCCAAAGCGATAGGTCCGACACGTTTGCATCCTATGAATCTGGCCAATCCATCGCATTGCACGCCTCGTACACGCCTTCCGCATCGTTTAAAAAGTTCAACTTCATGACACCAATGAGTTTGATACATTGTTGTAGGGAGCCAACGGATTTTTCAGCACACGAATTGTACAAGTATCAAATCCGCGTCAGTCTCCATGGCAGTCAATAGCCAATGCGTGCGCACGCCTTGGTCCCTAGGTGTCCGACGCGTCTTTTGAAAACCCACCCACGTATGTCACCATTACATTCAGGGTCCAAGGCGTGCGCACACCTTGGTCCCTAGGTGTCCGACGCATCTTTTGAAAACCCACCCGCGTATGTCACCATTACATTCAGGGTCCAAGGCGTGCGCACGCCTTGGTCCCTAGGTGTCCAACGCGTCTTTTGAAAACCCACCCGCGTATGTCACCATTACATTCAGGGTCCAAGGCGTGCGCATGCCTTGGTCCCTAGCTGTCCGACGCGTCTTTTGAAAACTCACCCGCGTCGAACAGCATTTAATCAAGCTTGCAATCTGTGCGTCCGGATCGGTCAGGATGTGGCAGACGCGTATTTTGAGAACTCACCCGCGTCGAACAGCATTGTCTTAAGCATGCAATCTGTCAGTCCGGCTCGGCCAGGAGTTGGCTCACGCGTCCATGCAATGCTCACTCATCATGTCAGACAGTATATGTAAGATTCATGTCATGCTGTATGCCCTGTGTGTATGGAGTGAAGCACATGTCAAATGAGACACAGACATATACAAGACTACTCCCATGATGTTCCTAGCTTACAGTGCAAAAATTGCATTGTTTGTGAGGAACAGGACAAGTGTGAGTGACCACTTCACAGATCATCCTCCTGTGCTACACATCATCAATTTTTTGTGTATGTGATAGGACATGTAGGTCTGACATCACATCATGACAATGTCCACACCATGACAGTGGTGTGCATGGTGACAAGCTGTCTGTATTTAGTGTTGTTGCTAGGTTGCAATACATGATCCATGTCTGTGTACCTTTAGAACATGTGCTAGTTGACCTTGACATCTATGTCCGATACTTAATTAGGTGTGTGTCGTGTATGTTACGATTGATCACATGGAGAGTGACAGACAACAGTGAATAGTCACAGTACAACACTGTATCACTTGAATATCCATGACAAAATTGAGTGTATGTTCAGGATCACATAGCTGTCAGTTGTGTATTAGCTCAACCTCACACCTCTGACTTCACTGTGTCTTAATTGAAAGTGTAATGCGATATGTTGAATCTAGATTACGTGATTTTTATTAGTACTAGTAATATGTGTGCATACTTTGTCATATGTTACGCAGGGGACCAAATGTCCACAGACCCTTCCCTGACCTTGCGACCATGGTGGAACGTGAGTGCATGAGGAAATACAGGTTCACGAGGCAATTAATTTCTGAATTGACAGACCAGTTGTCACCACACTTGCAACCTGGACGCACATATCCCTTTGCCCTGACCCCCAAGGTGAAGGTGATGGCGGCACTACATTTATTTTGCGACAGGATCGTTCCAGTTTTACTGTGGCTGATGCTGGTGGGATGTCGCAGACGATGTTTAGTTGAGTGCTCCGGGATGTGTGTGAGGCCATGTTGAGGTTCCTCAACCTGTACATACAGTTTCCTACACCACCACAGTTCCGTGCCATTAAAGATGACTTTTGTGCCCTGGGACACATGCCACATGTGATTGGATCGATTGATGGGACACATGTGGGTTTGGTCGCACCACGAGCCCATGAACAGGTTTACAGAAATCGTAAACACTTCCATTCGATCAATGCCCTTGTGGTATGTCTGGCGGACCAGATCATCTCCCATGTATGTGTGCGTTTCCCGGGATCTGCCCACGACGCATACATAATGAGGATGAGTCGGATACCCCAGCTGATGTCCCAGCTCAGGAATGAGCGTGCCTGGCTTGTTGGTGAGTCATGGTGTCAGTATCAGTTGTGTGTTCATTGTCTGTCATGTTGTACCCTGTTTTTGCTCAAATGATCTTTTATATTTGATAAATGTAGGAGACTCTGGATACCCCAACATGCCCTGGTTGCTGACACCACTCAGGAACCCGGTCACCCCAGCTGATGTCCGTTACAACGAAGCACATGGGCGGACCAGGCGAGTGATAGAGCGCACATTTGGGCTGCTGAAAACCAGATTTTGCTGCCTGGACCGGACAGGAGGTGCCCTTCAATATTCCCCGGCTAAGGTGTGCAAGATCATAATCGTGTGCTGCATGCTTCACAACTTGGCTGTGAGGAATGAGCTCCCGCTCATCCAGGATGACAGGGACCAACGGCCTCCATCAAGGGAGGATCCAGGCCTCGGGCACGTTGCCAGTGACGAGGAGGAGGAGGAGGAGGTGGATGTCAGGAGACAGCTCATTAACAACTTTTTACATGAGTGTAAGTATGCAAAGATGTTTGATAATGCCTTTCCTAAGCGGGATGTGTTTATGTAGAACTATATGTTGTGATACGTGTGTGTGTATGCTAATTTACAGGGTCATTGTTGTTGTACAGTGTATGTTAAGTTATGATGGTCACCACTACATTGTTGAACTTACTCCTAGCTTGGGTTCAGAAGTTACAATGGACAATAGTGAGTCAATTATTGGATATGTCATCATAGCAAGTTGTATTTAAGACTGTACTATGTCTCTCCTTCACAGGCTCCTTTGGCTGTTGTGTGGGTACACACAATGCTGTTCCATAATGGAATTTCAATTTGGAACAGTACTCTCTGACAGACAATGTTTTCGGTCAGATTTTTCATTTCTTTAGTTTATTTGAATACTTGGAACTGTAATCAGTTTGCTTTTGTGTTGAGCAGAGCTTGTGCCTGTGTAATAAACCTGTTACACACATTGATGTTTGCCTTGTCTGTTTCCACACATGCTACAATCGTTTATATCCTGTATTTATGCCATGGTGTTCATTTCATTAGACAATGGTCATTGTTTGTGCGGTTCAATGGTCTAATTTGACAACAGTGTGTGCAATGTTTTAATGTTGCATGTGCTATGTGTGTTGTGGTGACCTTGCGTGTCTATCTCTGGTATGTGTCATGTGACATTTATTCACAAGACGGTAGATGATTTGTCAGCTGGTCCCTAGGATCATGCTGGATTATGCTAAGTTACCCTGATCCAAGCTTACATTTTAGCTTTGTGTCTTAGATTTTTGCGCACATTCTTTCTCTGCTTGTTGTACAAGATGCCTTTGAGTCCACATGAGATCATTTTGGTACTGTTCAAGCGCTGCGCCACACGGTTGAAATTCAAGACTCTTTGTAATGGACGATCTAGTCAGCACGTATTGTTTATCCATGAAATGGTACACTTTTTGACACAAATGAGAAATACTAGCATTACATTGACGCACAGGTGATTCATCTACACAGATGGAAGATTACCTTCTATGAACACGAGCTTTGCTGTGCATATGCTGTAACCAGTACTCATGGTTTCTAAGGTGAGCGGTTCACCCGATTTGGCACAGAGATCTTCATTAGTATGATAAATATGTCACCATCACAGGGAGGGTGGTGATTTCCACACTGTTCATAGATACACATTTCACCTTTTGTCTTCTATGGAAATGTGGAGATGAATATTGTTTGATTATCATGTATTCTGCTGCTGGTGCGAGCTCGTATACTGCAGTGTAAGACAATGGATAGAGATTGTTCTTTCTTAAACGTGACAATTTAGACTTTACTTAGACTATGCATTATATTTTTGTGGACAAGCATGGGTGAGTGAGCGAGAAGGTGTGCATTGCTTCCACGACTCTGAGAGGTTGATAGTACTGTGTTCTGGGTGGTAGAATCATTGTGTATCTTCTGTATGTCTTGTTGAGCTAATGGGACACTAGAGGTAGTGGCTCTTTGGATTGTGGGTTCTGATGTGCAAGGAATGTCCAATCATCTTTCAATAACAGCCTATTTTATTGTGCATGGTTCTGTATGTGCAGAATCCCTACCACAGAACTCATGCACATCATTTGGAGACAGTGCCAGGTTGTGCTGATCATAATTTCAATTGTGGGTACAGTGTATAATTCACAGATGACACAGGGATTGTGTGAATATGATTTTATTAATGTGCATATGATGAATCTAACAGTTAAGGGTAATTGCATTCCAAAGTTTTAAATCCAAAGTTCATGGAGGAGTTGGAAGTGTTGTTAGATGAAAATCTTCCAAGCAAAGTCCACAGTAATTTTAGCAAGTAGTCCAACTTAAACACTCCATCCCATGTGAGAGAGTCCAGGGACTGTCAACAAAGTGAATTCTTTGCACACAATGGAGGATATCCTGAGCATTTATTTACTTCCGGGGGGGATGCATGGCCATCAGTCTCTCACTTGCCAGTCTTCCTTGGACGGCCCCTCCTCTTCGGAGGGGGGACCCTCAGTATCAGGCTGCTGCGGTGGAGGGGACTCTACGCCAGACTCCTCATCCCTCACTGTGGCAGTTGCAGATGTTGAGTCAACAGGTGTGGAGTGCACACGGGGAGGTGGGGTAATGTTGGTAGTTATCTGGCGTAGGCATGTGAGTATGTCCCTATGCACCGCTGTGAGATCGTATATTTTCGACCAGTTGGACTCCATACGGTCCATGTGTTGGTCCATACGGTTCCCAACAACCTGGGCAAAGTCTCCGGTGCATTCGCAATATACATCATATATGCGTTGCAACTCGGGGTCAGCTTGATCTCCGACACCAGCTGTGGGACGTGTCCTCCCACCACGCACCCTCACACCACTCCTAACCCTACCCGCACGGACATTGCCTGGCGTTGCACGCACTGACAGCTCCTGTCCTCCTTCATTGTTGACAGGGCTGGTGTTTCCTGCCAACTCCAGAGTGGCCTGTGTTGCTGTGCTCCCAGTGTTTTGTTGTCTGGGTGTGTCCGTGGGGATCCTGGGCGTCTGGATGTTCACAGATGTTGCTGGAGTGGTCGCTGGGGCTGGTGATCGTACTGGTGCCGCATGCTGACCCACACCGGAGGTGCCAGGTTGGTCCACATCGCCCGAGGAGGTGTGAGAGTCATCCCCACTGGAGGTCTCATTGTCCGACATAGTGCTGGAGGTGCTGGTGGACTCAGAATCGTGTCCAGATGCTGACCTCAGTTCAGGAGTGCCTGTGGGTAGAAGAGGGACACAATGTTAGTTGTGTATTTTCACATGTTATGGTGTCATACACAGACAAATGTGAAGATGTTGTGGATAATGTAGCGTTTCCTTCAAATTTATACTCATCAATCGTCACAGACACTGGGATATTTGTTCATGGGACATTGGGATTTAGTAAAGATGTGCTTTACTGTGCATGTCCAGCTCTGTGCATCAATGTGCATGTCTTTTTATCCTTGACTGTACGAAGAAATTGATTGTCAAGTGACACACTGTGCATGGCCCAGGTGTGTTGTTATTTCACACATCAGTGTTTTCACTATGACTTACATACTGTAACAATTCTGATGTTTAGCAAGATTTGTGCATCTGTGCTTGCCTTTGTGCATGTTTGTAACTGTCACATTGCTGAGGTGATATACATACTCACTATCCTGAATCTGTGTCAGCATTTACTAATTTAGCTTGGATGAATGTGTTGATGTGAACCATCAATGACATCACATGTGTGACATCGAATGCAATAGCAACGCGTTTGTTATGACAAATGCATTGTTACATGGCAGTCCATTGAAACACAAGTCATTACATTGACATGCAGTAGGGGATTCGCTAACATGAGTGGTTGTATAATCAGATATTTGTATGATCTGACATTCCCTACTGTTGCACACACTGGACTTGTAATGGTAAATTGTATCAGTTCGTAATCCTGCGCAGTACCTACAGCAAGTTTGTGTGATATTTTGCGTTGTGATGTTCTGCAATGTAACAACACGGTCGTTGTTATGCCTGTGTTGTTTTTGCAGGGTTTGTAAACGTATGCAATGTGGGAAGACATATTTGTGTTGATATTTCTCATCACACATGTGAATATCTTTCTGTAGTACATTTTGTTGCAGCTTACTTTTGCGCATGATCACTTCATGTACAATCTACTTGTTCTCCATGGACAGAGGAGTTTCCCAAGGATGATCAGTTGCCTTTTCATGGTCAGGGATGTGAGGTACAGTGTGTTTAGTGCTTGAGTTAGGCTGCGTTGACTTCTACCCCTCTTCCCAATGGCAAACAGACCAGCTTACTCAGCATTGACAGAGGATCAATGACAGTGAGGGTAGTGTAGTTCAAGGATGCTGACACCGCTGACTGATGTTGAAGTACAATGCAAAACACAACAATGCCTTGTGCACATGATACAACCCAAGAGTGTCAGCCATCTTGCATTGCACCTCACATCTACTGTCAGATGGGCATTGTCCCTGATGTGTGTGTGGTTTGTGTTATGTGGTGTGACTGCTAACTAGACTGTGGCCTGTCCTCCACGCACATTTGTGGCATGCACAGTGAGGGCACATGTGACTAATCTTTACCTGTCAGTGTGTGGAATGTACAGTTAAGGTTATGGTCTGTAGTTGTGTGAGTAGGCCAAGAACTGGCTGTCAGTTTTTCCTAATTCGTACATGATGCCCCTGTGTAGCCATCTTGACAGGGCATTTGCATTCACTCTCAGGGACAGCATAGTGACAGGTGTGTTATTGTGGGAGTGGGGGTTGGGTGTGTGACGAGTGGGTGCTGGTGGCAGTAGTCATAGCTTCCACTCCTCCTCCCACCCAGACCAAATGTGCCAGCATGTACCATGGTTCCATGACAGTGAGTACAAAGTTACATTCAAGATGTCTGGCTGTGATGTCTGTGGCTGTGTATTTGAGGTAATTTTAGACTATTTGGACATGTACTCACCAGGTTCCGGTATCCAGCTAATCCAGTTATGGCCTCCGGTGGTAGGAGGTCCCGCACCTTCACCTCCCAGGTGGTGAAACGCACCAGTTTATGACGGCCACCGCCAGTCTTGTTGCTCAGGGCATATTCTCTGGCAATCAGCTTCTTAACCCTCCTGCGTACATCATAGTACCGGTTCTGGATATCCTCCTTTATGCGCAAGGTAGGTGAATGGGAATTCACCTTGTTGACAATCCTCTCCCACAACTTGGTTCTCTGGGACTGGGAGGTCTGTTGGGCCAAGGTGCCAAATAACTGTGGCTCAACTCGGATGATTTCATCTATCATGACTTCCAACTCAGCATCTAAGAACTTTGGATTCTTCTTTGGGGGCATGGTGATGGGTGGTGGTGGAGGTGTATGTGTGTGTGAAGGTGAGGGTGAGTGAGTGTGAGTGGAGGTGTGTTTCAGTGGTGCTAGTTGTGTGGAGGTTGTGTGGTGGATGAGTTGTGTGTGTTTGTAGTGGGTAGATGAGTTGTCTGTGTAGTAGTGTGGTCTGCTTGCATGTCTGTCGAAGTAGCAAATGGTGTTGGGAAGTTTTTACTCCCTTTATATAGGTTGAGTTGTGGGTGTGTCTCAATATTTAAATTTAGTTTTTTTTGTAGATGACAATGCATTTTTTGGTAGTCTTTTTTCTGTTTCTATTGTATTATTTTTTCAGGATTATGTAAGTCGTTTTGACGGCACATGATGCTTGTTCTTGTGTTATTTGTTTTGTCCAAGTCTGTTCCATTCATACTAGGTTATGTGGCATCGTTCGCGTACGAGTCTGTCGTGTCGTGTATGTGCTTGGCTGTGTAGAATCGTTCGCATACGTGTCTATTGGGTTGTGTTGATGCTGGACTATGTGGCATCGTTCGTGTCCGAGTCTGTCGTGTCGTGTTAATGCTTGGCTACATGGAGTCGTTCGCGTACGTGTCTGTTGCGTCGGGTTGACGCTTGGCTATCTCGAATCTTGCGCGTACGAGTCTATTGCGTCAGGCTCCTTTCCTTCCAACTCGGCCGTAAAAAAAAATTCCTGCCGAGCCGGTTGTAAATTTCAAGCATCGCATCGTACACAGCCATTTGGAAGGCGTGTGTACGGTTCGGTCGGGAAATATGACGGGTCCGTGTCGGGAACAACGTTTTCCAGCCGAAATCGGAATTGACCCCTATACGTTTAAAAAATGTAAAACATGTCAAAAAAGTGTTTGTAATAAAAACATGTAAAAACATACATATTAATAAAAAATTACACTATGGGGCCGAATCCGATTCGGGCTGGAAAAAATACCGACCGACTCGGTACGGGATCATAGTCCGACCGACACGTACCGGCGTTGCCCGATCTGGGAAGTACGATGAAATGCATGTGAATCACGACCGACTTGTAAGGAACTCAAGGCGAACGACCGACCCGGACAGAAACAAGCTATCCGGCCGGGAAACCACGTGAATCGAACCGACCGACACGCACCAGGAATCAACCCGAACGAAACGTACCCGCAAACTCCGACCCGCGCAGTACGATGCAATGGGTGCAAAAGCAGACCGATTCGCACGGAGCCCAAGCCGTACGACCGACACGCATACAAAACCCAGCCGAACAAACACAATACTCCGCGACCGACGCGTACGCCGCATATGAAACTGAGCTGAAACACAGCGGGAACGACTCGGAGAGGCGCGCACGAGATAACTGCAACGTCCTACTCGGTCAGAAGAACGACTCCTACATGCACAATAATCACAAATGAAAAAATACAAAAAAAGAGGGCCAAACAAGCAATGACAAAGCCAATAAATACAGGGGGGAAATGGAACAAGAACACACCCCCAACTCCACCTACATAAAGGCCACAAATCCCTACCATGATCCTTTGCAAATTCCACTGACCTGCCAGCACAGAACACCAGCAGACAGCAGACACACACACAGCTCATCCAACACAAAAGCCACACACCATTAGCACCTCAACAAATAGCACCCTCACACACACACAGCAAAACCTACACACACACACCCTCACCTGCATACACACACACACACACATCAATCACCACCACCACCCATCACCATGCCCCTAAAGAAGAATCCAAAGTTCCTAGATAGTGAATTGGAAGTCATGGTAGACGAGATCCTGAGGGTAGAGCCACAGTTGTTTGGCACATTGGTCCAACAGACCCCCATGGCACAGAAAACCAAGATGTGGGTGAGGATCATCGACAGGGTGAACGCACAATCACCATGTTTGTGCACAAAGGAAGACATCCAGAACAGGTGGTATGATGTGCGCAGGAGGGTCAGGGACCTACTGAAGAAGGATTACCTCCTGAGCCAGCACACCGGCAGTGGCCCTCCTGCCAAACCAGTATACCTCAGGCCCTGGGAGGAGAAGGTGCGGGCCATCCTACCACCAGTGAGCGTATATGGACTAACAAACATCCCAGAGCCTGGTGAGTACACAACTAATATACACAATATTGTGTGCCAATACACACACATCACTGTCAAGGGGCTAGTCAAACCATGCACCCCTAGCAAATCAACAGCAACCAAAAGATAATCATCCCAAGAAGTGTTGTCAGTCAGATAAACACAATACATGCCATGTCATAGTGATATGTAACTGTGTCATGACATGTACAAACCCAATACCAAATAGAGCTAGGCAGTGGCACAAATCTAACTAACAAACACTGTCAGATATTTAGCCACCACTAGAACACCACCTCGCAGGGAAGCTCACAGAAAGGAAGGAATCCTGTGTATGCTGGTGAAGTCAGTGTAGCCAAGAGCATGATGGGACTCGTAGTAACAGATAATGGGCAGCCTCACATTTGGACCATCAACACCACTCTGAACCATGCTCACAACACAGGGAGTGGAAAAGGACTGACAATATGGCTGACACTGGGTACTGCTGTGGGGAGCACAAGGCCCTGCTGGGAACTGTGCACCAACAAACAACAGGACCACACTGTCAGCCATCTTGCCATTGCTGTCACACTCACACACAGTGAAGTCCACTCAAAAGGAAGGAAGTATGGGCATGCTGGGAAGGGGGTGTAGGCAATAGCATGATGGGAGTTGTAGTCACAGATATTGCTCACCCACACAATTGGCCCATCAACACCACTCTGAACCATGCTCACATCACAGGGAGTGGATAAGGACTGACAAGATGGCTGACACTGGGTACTGCTGTGGGGAGCACAAGGCCCTGCTGGGAACTGTGCACCAACAAACAGCAGAACACCACTGCCTGACATCCTGAAAGCCAACTTGCACTCCCTGCAATGCAAGCACGTTGCATGGTGGGATATCTGGCTGGGTGGGAAGCAGGACTGACAGCACTGACCATAGTTACAAGCAGCTCTCCTCACACACCCCCTCAACACAAACTCCACATAACCCACCTGGGAGAATGCAATGCCTCACACACCAAATGAAGATCCCACAAAGAACCACAACCCTGGGTAATGCTGTGTGAAGCACAGGGACACTCTTGGGACTTGTAGCCAAACAAACGCAAGGACAACACTGTCAGCCTTCCTGTCAGCACAGGCACACTACCCCACAGGGAAGCAGAATCAAAAGGAAGGAAGTACAGGCATGCTGGGAAGGGGGGTGTAGGCAATAGCATGATGGGAGTTGTAGTCACAGATATTGCTCACCCTCACAATTGGCCCATCAACACCACTCTGAACCATGCTCACATCACAGGGAGTGGAAAACAACTGACAAGATGGCTGACACTGGGTACTGCTGTGGGGAGCACAAGGCCCTGCTGGGAACTGTGCACCAACAAACAGCAGAACACCACTGCCTGACATCCTGAGAGTCAACCTGAACCCACTGCAAGGGTGGCATGCTTCATGGTGGGATAACTGGGCTAGGTGGAGAAGGATGGCCGGATGTCCACCAAATACAACCAATGCTGGCCATGCACACACCTCAACATTCACATTGAAATGCCCCAGGTATGCAGGACAATGTGCTACACCAATATCAACCTCTTACTGTGACAACTTAGGACAATGCAATGTACATGCCCGCATCCAGAGGTACAGTCACAACTGTCAGGTGTGTGAACCATTGATGCCTGTAGAAACATAACATACAATGTGTGTCTCATCCAAATACAGGTGATGATGATGGGGACACAGCAGCAGGCGAGGAGGAGTCCCTGTCCCAGGCTCCGGGGGACACTGAGCTCACTGGTGTGGAACAGCCTCTGCCCTCCTCGGATGGAGAAGACCTACCTGGCACCTCCGGTGTGAGTCATCATGCAGCACCAGCAGGAACAACATCTGCACCCCCTGCACCCACCCCTCCAACAACTGCCAACACACAGACCACCCCCGCCGACACGGACAGACCAAGGACCACCGATGATAACAGCACAGGGCCCCAGGCACACCGTGGAGCAACGGACAACAACACCACTAACAACCCCCAAGGGGGCCTTGGGTCACCTGTGCGTGCCACTGCAGGTCCTGCACGTGTCGCCAGGGGTGGTGGGAGGGGTGGTAGACATAGGTCGCTGCTTGCAGAGGGGTCTGGACTGCATGATGACCCACAACTGGCACGCATCGCTGATGCGTACCAGGATAGCACCGGAGAGGTCACACAGGTAGTGGGGATCTTCAAGGACATTCAACAGCAGCAGGCTGCCCATCATGCCCGCTTGGACTCCCACATGTCCCGTGTGGAGACACACATGTCTCGCATGGAGTCCAAGTGGGACACATTGCAAGAACTCACAGCGGTGCATAGGGACATATTGACATGCCTCCGCCAGATTAGCACCAACATGGCCACACCTCCCTGTGTGCCCACAACATCTGGTGCTGCAACAACTGACACCGCCACAGGGAGGGAGGAGGACTCTGGCGGAGACTCCCCTGCACCGCAGCAGCCTGCACGTGAGGGTCCCCCCAAAGAAGAGGGGTCGTCCGAGGAAGGAAAACTGAGAGGTTGATGGCCACGTACATCCCCCAGGAAGCCAACACCTGTTCCGGAAAATCTCCTTTGTGTGCAAACTTTTCACCCTGTCGAATGCAACACAACTCTCCCACATGACATGGGGAGTTCAAGTTGGACTAATGTATCATATGACTGTGGACTACACTCAGGACATTTCTGCTACCAAGACTTCCAACTCATCTGGGAACTTTGGATCACAATCCCAATGTACAGCACCCACCATCCTGTGCACTGTACACACACACATTTCTGTAAATAAAATCACTAGTACACCATACTTGCCTCTGTTGTTATTCAAATGTGGATACTGTTATGGTGATGATGATCTGCTAAATTACACTGTGTATGCTAACTGCTACAGCAAGTACAATACCGTCATGTGAGTCATGGTGACGTGACACATATGAGGGAGACACACCACTAGGGCTACACAACACAGAGACACCAGGGCCATCGGACTCATCGCCTACAGTGATGTTGCCAGGAAATAGTGTGGAATGCACAGACACCACACCTATTCAGAGTCTGTGTCAACTAGCCCACAGGTGCAGTAAGCAAATGTCAGTCAGATGTGTGACCACAGACAACGCACATCCCAAAGTGAAGCACAGGTTTATTACACATTTGCAACATGTTGTTTCCACTACAAATGCAAGGTAATCCCACGTGGCAGCGGCCACACAGTCAACAAGTGCAGAAGATATGAAGTCCAGGGGTGTGTGGCACATCACCTGTAGGGAAACTACTGCTGCCACCCTGAAAGCTGAATCATGGTGTCGGGGGATCCAAGTTGACCAAAGTACTCAGTAAGCACCCTGTGAAGGACAGACATGACACACAGTTAAAACCACTGAAGAACAGGACAGAACTGCAATACTCATGCCCAATACATGTCACAAGACAAGTACACAAAACCAAGTTAGCATGTCAAAACTGTTGGGGAGTACATACTACCTGTAAGGACACATTGCTGCACGCATCCAGTCAAGTAGCACATGGCCACACTCAAACAGCACCAGAGCACCACCCACACATATCATGCAAACTCACATCATTCACATTACATCTCCCTGGATACTCACATTCAGCTGAAGAAGTTGGTGATGAGGTGTGTGCGGACATCACCATCATCATCATCATCATCACTGGCATCGTGGTCCAGGCCAGGATCCTCCACAGGTGGTGGACGTTGGTCATCGTCATCCAGGATGAGAGGCAACTCCTTCCGCACTGCCAGGTTGTGTAGCATGCAGCAGACGATGACAATCTTGCACACCTTTGCTGGGTCATATGGGAGGGCACCTCCTGTCTTGTCCAGGCAGCGGAAGCGGCTCTTCAGGAGACCAAAGTTCTGCTCAATCACTCTCCTGGTCCGACCATGTGCCTCATTGTAGCGCATCTGGGCTGGTGTCACAGGGTTCCTAAGGGGTGTCAGCAACCACGGCATGTTGGGGTATCCGGAGTCACCTACGGACAGACAAGTGCACATTAGCTGAGTTGGAAAAGTGGGCGGTATACTACAGAGCAGAACACACACAATGGTACAAAGTCAGTACACACCGACAAGCCAGGCACGCTGGTTCTGCATCTGTGCCATCATCCTCGGGATGCGACTACTCCTCATCACGTAGGCATCGTGTGCTGAACCAGGGAAACGGGCACACACATGTGTGATGGTCATATCTGCAAGACATACCACCAGAGCATTGATCGAATGGTAATGTTTCCGGTTCCGGTATGCCTGCTCATGTGCCTGTGGTGGTACCAAAGCCACCTGTGTCCCATCAATGGAGCCAATGACATGTGGCATCCTCCCCAGGGCATAGAAGTCACTCTTGATGTCAGTGAGTTGTTGACGTGTAGGGAAATAGATGTACTGGTTCAGGCATCTCAACATTGCCTCCAAAACATCGCGTAGCACACGGCTGAACATAGTCTGTGACATCCCACCGGCAGTCGCCACAGTGTGTTGAAAGGTACCGGTGGCAAAGAAGTGTAGGGCTGCCATTACCTTCCCCTTGGGGGTCAGCGCCGTAGGGTACGGCCGGCCAGGTTGCAAATGTGGTGCCAAGCGCACTGCCAAATCCTCAATCAGCTACCTGGTGAAGCGGTACCGTCGGATGCTGTCACGTTCCACCATCGTTGCCAGGTCAGGGTATGGTCTATGGACAGCTGGAGCCCTGCAGTGCATAGGTTGAGGAAAGAAAGATTGTCAGTCACCCCACATATGTGCCATTCACCATACTCAATTTCACATGATACATCATTACGAGACACAAGTACTTGATGTGTGTGCCGTTCTGTTCGCACATAACTCGCACCTACATGGCCATCATCTAACTTCTCAGTACAACATGTGTGGACAACAGGTTCCAGGTTGTGCTATGGGAAACCATTAGGCTGTGTCACAGTACCCATTTACTGCTGTCAAGTTCCACACACACACCACAGTGACATGTCTGGACAGATGCGCCACAGGCATCACAGCTCATTGACAGGTAGATTCCCAGTGACCCTGTCTTGCCACATGGACACTGGCATTACATGGCGTATCATGTACACGTCAGAAAAACAAACATGACTCCCACAGGTAGTGGCCCCTGTCGCCTACGCAGGACAGACATGGACGCCAGTGACGCACAACATCAAAGTCCATGCACAAACAACGTTGATGTGGAGACTGTCTCCCATCATGCACATGGAATCAGAGACATCGGAAACACAACATGCACACAGACTGTGGAGGGACATCACTATTGTGGCAATGGGTCACCCTGTGACGTACATGCCTTCCCCCATGGGACCCAGGGGGTATGTGACATGTCACACACATACACAACCTGGAAATGTGACCATGTCACATGCTCCGAAATGAACTGTTGCACATCACAGTGGTCATGTGCACAACACACAAAGGACCCTGTCCCCATTAACACATGCACAGCCTGGGTGTGGCTGCCCACAAGTGCCACAACAGAAACCACATGTTAACCCCCATACACAGAAAAGGTAATGCAGCCTTACATGCCTTAGGAAACAGTGTGGACTGGGTGTGGTGTTGTAGGTGTGCCCCTGGGTCTCTGGCAGGTATATGTGGCTGGCATACGTTCACCAGTGACAAGCATGGTGACATATGCGACTGACCTGTACAGGTACGCGTTGTACAGCAATGGACCGATCGGTGTGCCCGGCCGGCCCATTGCATCTGTTGTGAGCGGGTACGCGTTGTATCCCGTAATACGCGTTGTACAGCAATGGACCAATCGGTGTGCCCGGCCGGCCCATTGCATCTGTTGTGAGCGGGTACGCATTGTATCCCGAAATACGCGTTGTACAGCAATGGACCGATCGGTGTGCCCTGCCAGCCCATTGCATCTGTTGTGAGCGGGTACGCGTTGTACAGCAATTAACCCTGGGCATAATATTTCGCTACGCTCACGGAGCATGCAAAGTTTGTGCTACTACGCACTACGCAAATTGCACGTAGCAGAGTGAAAAACTGTGCTAATTGATGTAGCGTAGCAGCAGTATAATAAACACCTACAAATGCTTTGATAAAGCAATTTTCTATGCTAAAATGCATATAACCAATTCACAAAAATGAACTTTGACAATGAAATATCAAGCAATGAGAGAGGTGAGGATTTTGGGGTCCCCTAACCTAGGGGAGGACCAAGCAGATGCCTTGAACACAAAAAGCATATCATGTGAACGATTCAGTGGTGGTCCTTCCTCCTAGGACCACCCCAAGCACAGTTATGGGCAAAAATACAATCCCAACCAAAGGCCCTGCAAAGCATTATGGGACGAGATTAGCAGTGGGCAGTGAATATTATAGTGTCCAATATCAAAATAATTCTACAAAGAGCTGCAGTTCAACTAGTCGTTACTAGATGTCCCTCACAAGTCAAATGCAAAAGCATTGAAATTATTAATACATCAAGCTGCAGTTCCACTAGTCGTTACTAGATGTCCCTCACGAGTCAAATGCAAAAGCATTGAAACCCTTTCATGAAGCTTTTGCATTTGACTCGTGAGGGACATCTAGTAACGACTAGTGGAACTGCAGCTCTTTGTAGAATTATTTTGATATTGGATACTATAATATTCACTGCCCACTGCTAATCTCGTCCCATAATGCTTTGCAGGGCCTTTGGTTGGGATTGTATTTTTGCCAATAACTGTGCTTGGGGTGGTCCTAAGAGGATGGGACCACCACTGAATCGTTCAAAAGATGTGCTTTTTGTTTTCTAGGCATCTGCTTGGTTCTCTCCCTAGGTTAGGGAGGATCCCAAAATCATCACCTCTCTCACTGCTTGTTAATTTATTGTTTTCACTTTTGTGAAATGACTATATGCATTTTTAGCATATAAAGACAGAGATATTTATTTTATCTTAACTTGCACTGTGCAAGATGCCTTTGGCAATTATTGTACAGTGCAGTCAAGTACACAGCTACGCAATTTGCATAGCTACGTGTAGTTCAAAATGTACTTCATGTAGCTACGTGGAGTGCTACTACGCAAACTACGCCCAGGCTTAACAGCAATGTACCGATCGGTGTGCCCGGCCGGCCCATTGCATCTGTTGTGAGCGGGTACGCGTTGTATTCCGTAATACGCGTTGTACAGCAATGGACCGATCGGTGTGCCCGGCCGGCCGGCCCATTGCATCTGTTGTGAGCGGGTACGCGTTGTATCCCGAAATACGCGTTGTACAGCAATGGACCGATCGGTGTGCCCGACCGGCCCATTGCATCTGTTGTGAGCGGGTACGCGTTGTACAGCAATGGGCCGATCGGTGTGCCCGGCCGGCCCATTGCATCTGTTGTGAGCGGGTACGCGTTGTACAGCAATGGACCGATCGGTGTGCCCGGACGGCCCATTGCATCTGTTGTGAGCGGGTACGCGTTGTATCCCGAAATATGCGATGTACAGCAATGGATCGAACAGTGCGCACGCGTTGGCTGGGGCCTGGCATGGCAACGGACGCGTATTCGAAGCTTCAACGAGTCTGATGCAGAGAATTCAGTTGGCCAGCCACAACAATGTTGCAAAATCATGGGTGTCATGAACTTGGATTTTTGAAGGATGCTGTGGGCATGTATTAGTGCTGCTATTCCATGGATTGGTCAGATTCAGAAGATGCAAACGACTTGGACCTATCACTTTGGACACATGGGACAGTATCTGCCTCTGCAGCACACATATAATGCTGGCTGTTCCCCTGAGAGCTCACTTGCCTGCACTACATGCTCCAGGACGACATCTGCCACCAACACTGCTGCTGTCTCTGCATCCTCTGGCTACTGCAATAGCACGTACTGTGGAGAGAGCCACAACCTTCAGCTTTGAGGAGAACCAGGCCCTGCTGGACAGCCTCCTTCCACAGTACAGCAAGCTGTATGGGACACCAGGGGAGCAGGTGAGTGTGCTGTCCACTGCCTTTCTAATTTTGTATGTTGTCTGACTAGCAGGACTTACAGTGTGCACACCACTGGCTAGCATGCTCACTGAGTAGTTCTGAGCCCCCAAAGTGTGTAGTTACATGCACTGAACAGGTACAGTGCAGTACAGTGCATTCCAACAAGGTTTACTTTCCATGCAATGATACCATGTAGTAACTGCTGGCAAACTGTTCATAGCCATCGTTGCACTGCCTGTGTACATCATGTGCCCCAGTGATTGAGACATGTATATCCAACTGAGTGATGCACGGATACGTTGCATGTGTAGTAATGGCATTTTCACTTTGTCATCCTCACAGGTTGATGACCACCAGAAGCAGAAAATCTGGCTGACCATCGCCCGGGCAGTAAGATCTGTGGGGGACTACAAGCGCCGGATCCGCAACTGCCAGAAGAGGTGGCAGGACCTTCGAGGCTGGACCCGGAGGATCGCAAGGGTCCAGCTGAAACTGTCGCCTCCTCGCAGGAGGGGCGGACACCGGACCCTGACCCCCCACATGCTCAGGATCCTGGCGGTGGTCTTCCCTGACCTGGATGGGCAGCTGAAGGCCAGACAGCAGCAAGGAGGGGGTGAGTCCATGACAGCACTGTGCACCTTGTCTGACATGCTATGTGCCCTCCTCTGGCCTGGTTAAACTTCCACAGTACATCAGTCTTGTGGTCCAGGACCCATGTCCCTCTATTGTGACATGCCCACTCCTCATCTGATACTCATATGTGTGGCCCTTACAGTCAGGAAATTGTGTCACTTGGGGACTGTGTCATTGCATTTTGCTTTGCTCAAGGTGGGGGACAGCATTTGTTCCGGTGACTATGTTGTGGGATTCATGGGTGGGTCAATTGCTCACACAATGCCAAAGTCCTGACATGTAATCTGGGTGTAACTTTGGTATGTGCTCCACTTGCTGATCTGATTCACCACATGTCCCTGGGGTATTTGGCACACCCCCATGCTGTGGGTGGGAACAATGTTTGGGCCTCAGGAG
This sequence comes from Calotriton arnoldi, assembly GCA_963921515.1. Classification (NCBI taxonomy): domain Eukaryota; kingdom Metazoa; phylum Chordata; class Amphibia; order Caudata; family Salamandridae; genus Calotriton; species Calotriton arnoldi. Next base: position 614,703 of record CAWUFW010009995.1, read on the forward strand.
TATGTATATCAAGTGTGTCACACATGCTTAGACACCTGCCTACTGTCCAGGACTCATCCCTCTTACAGGTGGAGCTGGACAGTCATGCCTTCTCCAGGGCATACAATAGACTCTGTACTCCCACTCCAGTGGATCATCTGACATGTTGTGATCAGTGACATGTTCCCTCAGGTGTCTGCCTCTGTGTCAGTGTGCTGTGGCTTCGTTGTCAGGACTACTGGTATGTTTGTCGGTTAGGGTTCAGCATGCCATCTGAGATGTGACCATATGAGACGATACTTCTGTGACTTATAGATGTTTGATCACTTGACTGTGCACACAGGTGTATGCGACTGTGACTTTCAGGCAGCTGTTATTCATTCACAGCACACTGTGAGGTGCTCAGGTTCTAGGAGTTGTGTTTCATGTCCCCCATATGTCCAATTGGCATGACGTGGACAAATACTAGTTCAGATGATGTGGTGTGTGGGGGATGGACATGTGCACTTGTCATTCCCCATGTCCTAGGATTGTGACACAGTGCAGACTGTTGTTGGCAGGCTGCCATGGCCATGTGACTGGAGACAGTGATGTATGACTTTGCAGGCATGCCTGTGTCATGGCATTAAACTTCCTAAGAGTGATCCTGCAGGGGAGTGACATGTGCAACATGCACCCCATTGTGGCATGGACTATCCGGACATGGGTGCATCATGGTGTCTGGTGCTGGTATGCATCACATGCATTTCTATTTAGACTCTGGCCATCCCTTTCTCTGGACACCTGCACTGACTCAGTGGCAAGAGATGTGATGTGTGCATGTTCACATACTTCACTGTGTTCCCTGCAATGTCCAACAACTGTGTAGGTGGTGCATGTGTCCACACTGGGGTCTTACCATCAGACAGGCACCAGACAGATGGGTGCAAGGGCAGGAGGGGTGTGAGTCCCATGGTTGACCATCAGACTGACAATTGGCTTCTCCAAATCTGTGTGAGGAGTTTTGGCAATGTTCTACTAAGGATGCAGGGGCTGGCTCTGTAAGTGCTGTACTTACTGTGGTGTGTGCGGTCAGTGCAGGTGACTGATGTTTGTCTGTTTCCATAATTGTTTGCAGATACATCCACGGCCACAGGAGGGGACAGCTCCACGGACCAGGAGGAGCAGCGGAGCCAGACTGGGTCAGCATCCGACGAGTGGTCAGAGGGACCCAGTGGCACGGAGGGCGAGGGGAGCCACACCGAGGAGTCCTCAGCACCATCCACCTCAGATGAGGACCACAGCAGCTCGGAAGATGACTCACTTGTGGAGGCGGGTGTCAGCAGCCACCACACCCCCGCTAGTCTGTCTGGCCCCGCCACCACCACCACCAGCACCGCCCTCCCATTGGCTCCAATTCCAGACGTCCATGGAGGCTCCCGTATTCGGGAGCGTGTCTCCTTCGTGCCAGGCACCGCACCCCCTGCCCCTGTGTCCCCTGCTGCCCTGAGTGAGGAGTCTGTGTACCTACTTCGGCAGCTCCATGTAGGGCAGACAGCAATGCTGAGTGTCCTCCATGCACACACCACTCTGTTGACACAGCTGGTGTCGTTCATGGAGGGCATCTCGACGGGTATGTCTGCCCTACAGAGGAGCAATAAGTCCATGGACTCCTCCCTGACGGCAGCAGTGTCCCTCCTCCAGCAGTCCCTCCCACCTCCTTCCTCTGCCCCATCCACACTTCCTGGCACCCTACCTGTCCAAAGCACATGCACACCTGCACATTCACCCAAGCACACAGACACGAGCAGCACAGACACACCCAAAAGAAAGGCAAGACGTGCACACAAGCATCCTCAGGGGACAGATACCACACACACAGGGGATGGGGAACAGACACACACACAGGCATCCACAGTCACTCCGCAGTCCTCCAAATCCTCTCCCTCCAAGACCCCTTCCCTTGCCTCACCTGCAACCCCACCTACATAGCAGGTCTTCCTGTGTGACCTCGGCCTCTTCCCCTCCGATCCTGCAGATCCGGCATACCGGGGGAAGAGGAAGTCCACCCACACAGAGGGGAGTGCCCCTCACCCCCGGACACCCTCCCCCATTCAGAAGTCCCCCCGGACCAGGAAGGGCAAGACCCCACCACCACCACCACGCAGCTCCACCACCCAGTCTCTCTCCTCCATCCCCCAGGCCACCACTCCACAGGTTCCACTGCCACACCCTGCCCCAGGTTCCCCCACACACCGATACCGCATCCCCAAACTGCTTAGGCCCTCCCCCTGCCACTTCTTCCACCCCCAACCCAGACGCTCAGCCTGTTTGTGCCACTGGTGTGGAGACCGGGTCCCCCCTCTGTCCTGCCCACCTCATCTGCCCCCCTTCCACTCCCTTGGAGGCATGCACTGCAGTGGAGTCCACAACCACCCCGTCTGACTCGGGCACTGCAGTGGTGCCATCCCCCCCTGAGTCAGACACCTCCACTGCAGTTGCTGGTGACACTCCTGCACCCACCACCCCTTCACTGCCTCACTCTGGCATCCCCTGATCCTGTCCCTGCGGTGCCTGGCCTGCCCCTTGTATGCCCCTCCCAGGGGATGTCCCCTGTCCCTACCAGTGCAGGCAAGCAATGGGTGACAAGTTGTCACATGTCACCCTGTTGGGACTGTGTATTTGGACTGGCCATTGGCCTTAGTTTAATTTGGACTTCTGATTTTTTGTTGACATTTGCTGAATAAAGCCTATTTTTGTTTACTTGTGGTTTTTCTTTTGATGTACATGATGTACATGGTTATCATCATGCATTTGCAGTTGTAATAGTGTTCAGATTAGGGAAATAAAGTGTTGCAGTGATGGACTCCAGGTGGTCCATGGGATGTGTGTCCTGTTGTAGTCTGGATCTATGGCATCCTCTGCTGCAGTCTGAGGGTGTGATGTTCAGCATATGACACAGGGATGTACGTTTTGCATTTGTAAATTAACATCTTTGTCTTACAGTGATGCACATCTGGTGGGCTTACCACTGTTCAATGTTCCTATTTCTCTGACTGTGTGCCCATCTCCACTGGACATGCAGTTTAGCACACCAATGTTGAAGGACTCATCAGTGTATACAGTGCACCTTGCTTGACACGTGTTTTGGGTGTATGCAGATGACTGATGTGACACTCCCGTACCCAGGCTGATGTGAGCAGAGCCTTCAGTGTGTTGTAGTTGTTGACTCACTGACCGAGTGTTCTGCCGACATGTTTGAGTCGTGCACAGACAAGGCTTGGCACAGCGGACCTTCCACAGCAGTGGAGTGCCCTCATGGCAGTGTGTAATCCCGTGACATTGCCTGGGCCCGTGTTTTGTGCTGTGTAAGCATGTCTGTGCGTGTACCCTTCCCTTTTCCTACACAGGCTGTGTCCCTACGGATGATCCTGTTTCTGATGCTTGCTGAGTTGTTCTGTGTTCATCAAGCATCTTGGACCTGGTTACTCCGGGATGTGGGTGCATGGCTAACTAAGGTTCATCAGGTTGTCATCCCAGGTTGTCTTTGTTGTCAGGGCTGGGGATGTGGGCAAACGCAGATGGGACACATTCAGGATTCCCCTTGGCACTTGTTGGTTAAACATGTCATGTAATTTACAGTCTATGGTAGCTTTCAGTGATTGTGACACGTTGTGTGTGTGACTGCTGCCACTCCTCAGGGTCAGAGCTGCAATGTTGGAAGTTGTGTACGTGTGTTCTTTGTGTGTCACCTTGTCTTCTTCATTGGTGTGTGACTATGGCCAGGATCCCATTGATTGTGGTGGATTTCACGTCATGCCCATGTACCGCGTAGTGTGCAGTGTGTCAGACATTCACGATTCTTGTTGACTGGCCATGTGTGATGGGTTTCTGCACCTTAGTTCCCCCACCACCCCTGGGATTGTCATGGGTGCATGTGCAATGTCACCAGTCCATGTGAGCTTCACTGCTGCACATTGGTGGAGATCAAGGTGTGTGGTGCTGAGTGTGTGCAAATGTGAGTTGTTGCACGGCTAGACCCCTACCTCCATATTGGCCATGGCTGGCAGGCCGTGCTGTTTGATTTGTGCTTGTGTAGGTGTGATGGTAGTTTGTTGCTCAGGACACATGGCTGTGGTTCACAGTGTGAATGACATCTACCTTTGTCATCACAGTGGGATTATCATGCAGGGTAGTGTCACCACAATGTGGGGTCCCTGGGGGTTGTGCTGTGGTGGGTCTGTCTCTTGCTGTGTTAGTTGCTGTTCCTAGTAGCTTGTGTGACATGTGTAATTTGGGCTCCCTCTCATCTAACAATGCCTGTTTGCCCACATAGGGGAATCCGATCCATGAGTTACTTTTGTGTGGCACTGTATTGACATCTGTGTAATAGGGATTCAGGCCTCCTCATGTGTTGTGTGGTTGCCTGGCGACACTGGCACACCCCCCCATCACCTGTTGTGTTTGATATGCAGTGTGAGTCTGCCTGTTTGTGTGTGTGCATTTGCACCACTGCATTGGCATTTCTTTAGTGTGCCATTGGCTGTATGTTGTTTGGTGGCTTTCCCCTGCTGTCCCTGGGACTCCTAGGTCCTCAGTCAGCACAATGATCATGGTTTGTATGTCCTATTGCTGCCATGGAATGGTATTTGTTCACCTGACATCTACAGTCTCCACAGGATATCTACATTTGTGTGTCCATTGGTGCTGATTTGTGGGTCTGCATTATGATGGTCACTTCTGTCATTGTGTTATTTGTGAATGTTGACAATGTGAGCCCCCATGGGTGATGTTTGTATGCACATGGCCAAAGGTATGTTTTATTTGCACTGCACTGTTTGCCTCACCCAATCTATGTTCTATGGGACACAAGCACTACTATGCCACTGATGTGTTTGTTGTTGTCTGACCAGGAATCATCCATGCAGTTTGGCTTTGGCAACTTTTACCCAGACTACACTTCCCTTTTGATCACTGTGGTGATGGGGCTTTGGGCCCCATTGCCACACTGTTCAAAAGGTGCATCAGCTATGGACCCCACACTTCCCTTTTGGTCACTGTGGTGATGGGGCTTTGGGCCCCATTGCCACACTGTTCAAAAGGTGCATCAGCTATGGACCCCACACTTCCCTTTTGGTCACTGTGGTGATGGGGCTTTGGGCCCCATTGCCACACTGTTCAAAAGGTGCATCAGCTATGGACCCCACACTTCCCTTTTGGTCACTGTGGTGATGGGGCTTTGGGCCCCATTGCCACACTGTTCAAAAGGTGCATCAGCTATGGACCCCACACCTACCTTTTGGTCGCTGTGGTGATGGGGTGTTCAACCCCATTGCCACAGTGGCCATGGTCGGCTTGCATTATGGAGGCCACACACATTTATGTGTGACACATGTGCTAGGGGGTCACATTGTATGTTCAATGTCATGTTCAGTGTTGTAGGCATTTGTCACAGACTACACACGCTTGTCATGGTGTTGGGGGGGGATGTAATTTTCAGACATTCCTTATGTGGGAGTATGCTGGTTGTGTCATGCATTACCCGTCCTATGAGTAGGGGTGGAGGTAGTGGCAGGCATCCAGCCCCCCTGAGTAGGGGTGGTGGTAGTGGTAGGCATCCAGCCCCCTGAGGGTGGGGATGGTAGTGGTGACAGGCATCCAGCCCCCTGAGGGTGGGGATGGTAGTAGTGACAGGCATCCAGGCACCCCTGAGTAGGGGTGGTGGTAGTGGTAGGCATCCAGCCCCCTGAGTAGGGGTGGTGGTAGTGGTGGCCATCCATCCCCTAAGGGTGGGGATGGTAGTAGTGACAGGCATCCAGCCACCCCTGAGGGGTGGTGGTAGTGGCAGGCATCCAGCCCCCCAAGGGTGGGGATGGTAGTAGTGATGGGCATCCAGCCACCCCTGAGTAGGGGTGGTGGTAGTGGCAGGCATCCAGCCCCCCCTGAGTAGGGGTGGTGGTGGTGGCAGGCATCCAGCCCCCTGAGGGTGGGGATGGTAAAAGTGACAGGCATCCAGGCCCCCCTGAGTAGGGGTGGTGGTAGTGGTAGGCATCCAGCCCCCTGAGGGTGGGGATGGTAGTAGTGACAGGCATCCAGGCACCCCTGAGTAGGGGTGGTGGTAGTGGCAGGCATCCAGCCCCCCCTGAGTAGGGGTGGTGGTAGTGGTAGGCATCCAGCCCCCTGAGGGTGGGGATGGTAGTAGTGACAGGCATCCAGCCCCCCCTGAGTAGGGGTGGTGGTAGTGGTAGGCAACCAGGCCCCCCTGAGTAGGGGTGGTGGTAGTAGTAGGCATCCAGGCCCCCCTGAGTAGGGGTGGTGGTAGTGGTAAGCATCCATCCCCCTAAGGGTGGGGATGGTAGTAGTGACAGGCATCGAGCCCCCCCTGAGTGGGGTGGTGGTAGTGGCAGGCATCCAGCCCCCCCTGAGTAGGGGTGGTGGTAGTGGTAGGCATCCAGCCCCCTGAGGGTGGGGATGGTAGTAGTGACAGGCATCCAGGCACCCCTGAGTAGGGGTGGGGGTAGTGGCAGTTATCCAGCCCCCCCTGAGTAGGGGTGGTGGTAGTGGTAGGCATCCAGCCCCCTGAGGGTGGGGAAGGTAGTAGTGACAGGCATCCAGCCCTCCCTGAGTAGGGGTGGTGGTAGTAGTAGGCATCCAGGCCCCCCTGAGTAGGGGTGGTGGTAGTAGTAGGCATCCAGGCCCCCTGAGTAGGGGTGGTGGTAGTGGTAGGCATCCATCCCCTAAGGGTGGGGATGGTAGTAGTGACAGGCATCCAGGCCCCCTGAGTAGGGGTGGTGGTAGTGGTAGGCATCCAGCCCCTGAGGGTGGGGATGGTAGTAGTGACAGGCATCCAGGCACCCCTGAGTAGGGGTGGTGGTAGTGGCAGGCATCCAGCCCCCTGAGTAGGGGTGGTGGTAGTGGTAGGCATCCAGGCCCCCTGAGTAGGGGTGGTGGTGGTGGCAGGCATCCAGCCCCCTGAGGGTGGGGATGGTAGTAGTGACAGGCATCCAGGCCCCCCTGAGTAGGGGTGGTGGTAGTGGTAGGCATCCAGCCCCCTGAGGGTGGGGATGGTAGTAGTGACAGGCATCCAGGCACCCCAGAGTAGGGGTGGTGGTAGTGGCAGGCATCCAGCCCCCCCTGAGTAGGGGTGGTGGTAGTGGCAGGCATCCAGCCCCCCCTGAGTAGGGGTGGTGGTAGTGGTGGCCATCCATCCCCCTAAGGGTGGGGATGGTAGTAGTGACAGGCATCCAGCCACCCCTGAGTGGGGTGGTGGTAGTGGCAGGCATCCAGCCCCCTAAGGGTGGGGATGGTAGTAGTGATGGGCATCCAGCCCCCCTCAGTAGGGGTGGTGGTAGTGGCAGGCATCCAGCTCACCCTGAGTAGGGGTGGTGGTAGTGGTAGGCATCCAGGCCCCTCTGAGTAGGGGTGGTGGTGGTGGCAGGCATCCAGCCCCCTGAGGGTGGGGATGGTAGTAGTGACAGGCATCCAGGCCCCCTGAGTAGGGGTGGTGGTAGTGGCAGGCATCCAGCCCCCCCTGAGTGGGGTGGTGGTAGTGGCAGGCATCCAGCCCCCCCTGAGTAGGGGTGGTGGTAGTGGTAGGCATCCAGCCCCCTGAGGGTGGGGATGGTAGTAGTGACAGGCATCCAGGCCCCCCTGAGTAGGGGTGGTGGTAGTGGTAGGCATCCAGCCCCCTGAGGGTGGGGATGGTAGTAGTGACAGGCATCCAGGCACCCCTGGGTAGGGGTGGTGGTAGTGGCAGGCATCCAGCCCCCCCTGAGTAGGGGTGGTGGTAGTGGTAGGCATCCAGACCCCCCTGAGTAGGGGTGGTGGTGGTGGCAGGAATCCAGCCCCGTGGGGATGGTAGTAGTGACAGGCATCCAGGCCCCCCTGAGTAGGGGGCATCCAGCCCCCTGAGGGTGGGGATGGTAGTAGTGACAGGCATCCAGGCACCCCTCAGTAGGGGTGGTGGTTGTGGCAGGCATCCAGCCCCCCCTGAGTAGGGGTGGTGGTAGTGGTAGGCATCCAGGCCCCCCTGAGTAGGGGTGGTGGTGGTGGCAGGCATCCATCCCCCTAAGGGTGGGGATGGTAGTAGTGACAGACATCCTGCCCCCCTGAGTGGGTTGGTGGTAGTGCAGGCATCCAGCCCCCTATGGGTGTGTATGGCATTGGTGATGGCCATCCCACCCCTATGGTTCTGCTGTTGCTAGTGTACGTCATTTGTGCATCCCTATGTGTGTGTGACATATTTTGGGTACGTGTCGTTTGTTTGTATTGTTGGTGTTTGACTTACCGTCTGCGCCGTACGCGTCCGTGCCGGTCCCGGTAATAGATGTAGAGTATAGGTAGTACCTGCGCAATGGGATTCATACTTGGATCGTCTCGTTCGGGTTTCTAGTGTCTTCGACTCGTACTCGTAGCAGGCTTGTTCGTCTCGTAGCCGTGGATCGTCTTGTGGCGCCAAACGGACCTTATGTACGGCTCGCCCGGATGCTCAAACGTCCCGGACGTAGTGACGGGTTCGGCGCGTACAGAGTGCGCATCGTACTCGTCCGGCCGGAAGGTGCTGTGTATTTGCTTCCGTACGACTCGATTCGGCATTTACGGATCCGGCTCGGGCGGGGAACAGGAGCTGAATTGGGTAAGTACGGCTCGCTCGGAAACTGGGTTGTTATACATATCGTACTTGTTCGTCCGGACGAATGTTCGAATCGGTCGGGAAACACGCAATCTGCTGGGTTTTTTTACGGACGAATACTGTTAGGTGCACTTCCGGCCGGGATCGGAATCGACCCCTATATGTAAGAATGTAATAAATATTTACAATACATATTAATAATGCATAACTGTTATTAAAAATGATTTTCTTTCTAAAAAATGTTTATACAGCAATGTAAAACTACATCATTTTATGTTAAAAAATTTACATAACTGTTATAAAAAGTTTACTAATGTTTAAAACTGTTCACAAAAATATTATATATGAAAGCATACATATGTACAAAATATATAATATCTGAAAAATAAAGATTGTATTTTTTCTCTCTATGTCTAACAATATATAGTAATTATACTTTTAATAAAATAAAATGTTATTTATTTTCATTAATAAATGTTTGAAAATAAAGAAGGATACCAATAAAAAAATAACGTTTCATCATTTATTTATTTTTACTTTGTATATGTAATAAAATAAGGATATTACATCAATATACTTTATAAAATATTTTTTCTATAAATATTTATAATAATATTTTTTATTAATACAAGCTCTAATATTATTTTTAAACATTCCCACTGTAGACGACATTAATTCTAACAAGTTACAAAATGGGAAACATATATATTTTACTTTTCCGAATCCAATTTATATTCAGTCAGGGAAGGTGCTGGACACTAAACATATATAATTTACTATTCCCACTCCAAACTTAGGGGTCGATTACGATGTCGGGCAGATGGCCACCGCCCGCATGGCGGTGGCGATCCGCCCGCCATAATCGCCCGTCCGCCAACAAATTCCCCCGCCATATTACCATGACGGAGGGGAGCCCGGCAGATGGTAAGACCGTCCGCATGTTTTCCGCCCGGCCAAACAGTCGACTGGGCGGAAAAGGGTTTAATATGGTGGCGGTGTCTGCAAGACACCGCCATCCATATTATGATGCCGGCGGAGATGAGCCTTTCCATGGTGGCGTCGCTGCCATGGAAAGGCTCGTGGTCTTTGCTGTTGGGGGCCCCCAGGGTGTTGGGGATTGGGGGCTGCACATGGGGGGTACCTATGGTACCCCCCTGCATCTGCATGCACAAGGTGGCAGGCACCGCGCGGTGCCTGTCACGTAGTGCATGCAGATGCACAACATGCATTTCCAGCACTGTGGCGGGCGGTGTTGTGAGCACCGCCCGCCACAATGCTGGAAATGGGGGATGCCACCGCCACCGTGGCGGTGGCATCCTAATCACATGTGCGGGACCGCCGCACACATAGCGGGCGGTCCCATTTACCGGGGCGATGGCGGGTGGACAAAGTCCGCCGGCCATCATAATCGGCCCCTATATTAACTCTGGGAAGGTGCTGGACACTAAACATATATAATTTACTACTCCCACTCCAAACTATATTAAGTCTGGGAAGGTGCTGGACACTAAACATATATCATTTTCTATTCCCACTCCAAACTACATTAACTCTGGGAAGGTGCTGGACACTAAACATATATAATTTACTATTCCCACTCCAAACTATATTAACTCTGGGAAAGTGCTGGACACTAAACATATATAATTTACTATTCCCACTCTAATTATTATTAAATCAGGGAAAGTGCTGGACACTAAACATATATATTTTTATATTCCCACTCAAATTTATATAACATCATAAAATATTGTGGTCACTAAACATATATAATTTAATATATCTAAAATTCTTAAATGTTATTACTCAGTATCAAATTTATAAATCATGTCGTGGTAAACCACTGGTTGTACCGCTCTCCGCTAGATCCCGCCTATATGCTGGAAAGGTACCAAATGGGGCAGGAAGGGTATTTAGGTGCCCTATACACGAAGGTCCGGAAAGGGAGGTTTGTGGGCCCCACAGCATGCATGGTACAACTCAGGCACCAGGTGACTAAACGCTTGGGCTGGACTGATGTACTGACTCATTCCACTCTGTTGTGGTACACCCAGAAGTTAGGACTCCTGTGCTATCAACCAGGGTTTGACAAATGGGACGCGATCGGACTCTCCAATATAGGTCATCTCGTGAAAAAGGGTAGAATCCTATCGTTCCCGGAACTGCAGGAGAAATACGAAATGGCCCAGGGGAGGCGTTTCGATACCTGCAGATTCGTCATGCCCTAACAACCGCTCTCCCAGACATGGGCAGCCTCCCGGAATCGTCTCCACTTGAAGATCGACTACTTTCTGAATCACTCCCTGACAAAGCCATTTCCCTAACGTACCGCAAGCTGTGTAATAATCTACCTGACCCTTTCCTATTTCCCCGCAGCCGGTGGCAAGCCGACATAGGTGACATCGACGATGAAGATTGGCAAACTGTGCTGATGTCACCGAGAGAGGCAGCCATTTCACTCCGCCTCCGGCTGATCCAATTAAAAGTTCTGCATAGAACTTACCTCACCGGGGTTACACTGGCTAGAATTGGGACGAGACAGGACGCATCTTGTCTGGGGGGGTGTCACCAAGATGCAACTTTCTACCATACTATATGGGACTGTCCTTTCCTGCGTCACATGTGGGAGGGGGCAACCACGCACCTGCAAGACGCACTAGGCAAAAAGATCAGCCTCACTCCATCATTGGGGCTCCTCAACATTTGGGAACCAACCGACCTTACTGAAGTGGAACAACAACTGGTTACTTTGGGTTATGTGTTGGTTAAGAGAGCCATTGCAATGAAGTGGGGGGTGGCGGGGCAACCTTCAATAAATGTTTGGGCGGCTGAGCTGGACAAATGCATGGTTGCAGAAAAAGAAGTATTCAAATTCAGAGGATGCCCCAAGAAATGGGACAGAAAGTGGAGTGGGTGGAATGCATATCGTGGAAACCTATGTATATCTCCGACTGTAGAATTGGAAATGGCTAAGAAAAATCATTTCACAATTGGCATGATTGAATGAATGTATATCTATGTTCAGTAATCTGTACCTGATGTTCTAAGATTGAACTGTCCGCAAAGTATACCTGTGATGATTGGAAATTTGTTACTAATAAAAAAACTATTTAAAAAAAAAATTATAAATCATATTCGTTAATTAAAAGAAATCATATATTTTAAATTTAAAATACTAAACAAAACTTTTTGAGCATATTTCCATATATACAATATATTTATTAATTGTAAATTATAAAACATATTTTTATTAATATATCATTATCATAAAAAATATTATTTTTTAAAACAACATTTATAATATATATATATATTTTAATATTATTAACACATTTTGATACATAATTCATTAGATTTAATTAATATCTCTAATTTTTTTATAAAAATTCAACTTAAAAAAAAATTATATTTTAACTTTTTTAAAATATGAAACAAATGTTTCCCCTATTAAAACATTACATTAATAAATAAATAAAAAAATGTAAAAATGTATTAAAATTTTTTTTTTAATAGAAAAAAAAATTTAAAATAAAAACTACTTTCCCACCCTTACTCCCTATAAGCTCAACATACAGCTCCTGAAAAACAATTTTAATGAAATTTTTTAAATTAATTTTTTTCTATATTTTGTATCAAAATATTTAAAACACTCCCCACCCTTATCCCATATAAACCCAACATCCCGTTCTTGAAAAACAATTTTAAATTAATTTTCAAAAATTTAAAATGTTTTTATATTTTTAATCAAATTTTTAAAAACAGTCCCTACCCTTATCCCCTATAAACTCAACATCCCACTCCTAAAAAACAATTTTAAAATAATTTTACAATTTTTTATTTTTTTTTACATTTTTTATCAAAATATTTAAAACACTCCCCACCCTTATCCCCTATAAACCCAACATCCGGCTCCTAAAAAACAATTTTAAATTAATTATGCAAATTTTTATTTTTTTAAATAATTTTTAACAAATATTTTAAAACACTCCCCACCCTTTTCCCCTATAAACCCAACATCCTGCTCCTAAAAATTATATTACTATTCAAAAATGTTATAACATTAATTAACTATTATTATAGCATTAACAAACATATAACAATAAAAAAAATTACTACAACGATATTTTTGCATAACGATATTTTAACAAACGACATTTATTGCAATGATATTTCTTACAACACACTAAATCGATATTTTATACTTCGATATATTTAAAATCGATATTTAATACTTTCGATATTATCAACTCGATATTATGACACATCGATATTAAAATTTCGATATTATGTCCACTTACCAGACATACTATCATATGTAAATGTATTTAAAAGGAGATGCACATAAGTATCATGCTGGCTCAACTTGATAATGGTAGGTGTGCTGCATAGAACTATAATTAAAAATAACACACCTTTTTACGTACTGTATGCAACAAATATGTGTTTAAAAATGTAAACAAAATTTATTTTCGGAGATTCTTTCTCATATTTAAAATAAAACAGTTAAAATCATAGTAAAAAAGTTAATTCAGGGAGGCGTGTCCTGGCCGCCTAAGATGGCGGTTGTAAGATAACTCGGCTCCGTGCCACCTGCCCTTTAGTCTTCTACATCCTGCCTACCTGTGCCGCTAACTGACTCCTGCAGCCCCCCCCCCAGGAGGAGAGAAGATCCAGTGGCTGTACCTGAGGCCTGGTGGTGGCCTGCACTGGGGTCTGCAGTACCAGGAGCGCAAGACCTGGTGTCTGCCCACGCTAGGGTTTCTGCCGCAAGGTTTGGACAGTCACGTGTGCCTGGCTGCCACTTGAGGGTGCGGCCCTGAGTGGAGTTCAAGGCTGCCGTTCTTGAGCAGGGAACACGAGCGGCCATGCGTGATTATGCTGGAGGGCTGGGGATGCCAGATCCTTGGACATCTGGACTGCTCATGGGTGTGGCCAGACTGCAGGCTGGGGCATGGATGGGACCTGACTGGATTACGGTGTCGTGGCACTTCAGGAAAAATCGAGGCACTGATTCACGTTGGCCTCTAGGGGCCTGACCAGGTGGTGCAGGAGTCAGCCAGGATGCTAATATTTTCACCGTACAGACCACAGGTGAGGTGTTCTGTGCTGCCATAAGATCTACCAGCCCTGTGAGGGCCCAGGCTTGGCAACCCCCTCCTGTTGGCTGTTTACCCAATAGACACTACTCTTGGTGCCCAGACAGTGGAGACTGGGGGTCTCCCATCTGCACTTCCCGCTTGGGGCCTTTGCAAGACTTGCCCGTCTGCTCATTGATCTTGAGTGCTGGAAGGCTCCATCTCACTCAGACAAAAGAAGACTGAGACCTACCCCACACTTGTCATGGCCTGTCTGCAGAGATACATGATCTGGATTCCTTGAGGCCTCCCCAGTCATGATGATACCGTTCTCAACATAAAAGCACAGGCTAGACATGTATACACCGTAGAGAAGTGGCAGGATGGCATGCAAGCAATATCTTGACAGCACGCTCTTCCTCAGTGTAGGGATCATGCAGTTCTTGCACAGCCAAAGTCACTGCACTGGAACGCAGCCATTGACACAGGTTTTGCTGGGAGGGGATACATTGGAGCATGATATTGGCAGTGCCCCATGGTGTTGTGGCAGATGCTTTGTTGTTCTGAAGTATCGGGAAGGAAGGGGGAATGTTTTTGGTTAATGTTGAAGTTTCTAGTTCTGTTTATGGAGTAATAAACACTCTTGGCGATCATTACTGCACCCACCTTCCCCACAAACTCACCCATTCTTGATGACCACTAGCGAGAGTTCAGCCTTAGACATCCAGATATGTCTTAGCTCCTGGAATGTTAATACACTTTTGGAAATGATTAAAAGAGCTGCAGTTCTCCATGCAGCTAAGAGAATGCGGGGCAGACATCTTTTATTCCAGGAGATGCATATACGGGGGATCAAAGCTCCCTTCCCAGTTAGTTACGGCTACAGGCAGGTTTTTCACTCTGAGTTTGTTAAAGGCTGTAGAGGGGTAGCAATACTACTGATGGGCCAGATCCGATAAAATGTAACAAAATCCTGTGTTCTGACCCACAGGGAAGATACGTGGCACTCACTGGTCTCCTTCACGGCAACCCATTGTCGCTGATAATCATCTATGCCCCATCCGATAAAAACATCCTTTTTAGAAATTAGGCCAAAACAAGTAGGTGAACTCCAGTTGGGGTCTTTGATACTGGGAGGGGATTGGAATAGTGTAGTATGATGAGATAGACAGACTTTGGACCCACCGAGGAGTGGGTGGCAGTTGCTCCTTACTGCAGTCATTCTTGGAGGCATGGGACCTCTCAGATTCTTTGTGTCTGTTACACCAACAAGAGAGAGGATACACCATTCATTCCGGGGCACACTGTACATCATCCCACCTTGTCCACTATTTTGTTCCTAAAACAGAAATGCATAAAGTGCTTGACACACAAATCCGACCTTGGAGGCTCTCGGATTTCTCCCCATCACACTTAACCTACTAGTAGGTCAGCACAGGGCCCCTCAACTATGGCGACTGTCATTTTGGTCCCCCTGCAACACTGAGCTCACCGAACACAAAGGAGACACGATAGATCAGCACTTCACACACAACCGCAGCATAGTAGAGTCCCCGGATACCCTGTGGGAAGTCCTATTAGTAACCCTTGGGGGGAGATTACTAGTTACTTGACTGCAAGAAGCGCAGGAAGAAGCAGGCAATATGGGAATTGGAAATGTAAACTTAGCAACTGAAACAACAGTATGTAGGCAACCCCCACAAAAGGCTGCTGCAACATTGATCTAACCCAAGTGCAACTTCACAGCACTCTACTTGACGAAGCCAAAATCGTCTGGCGGGCATCACAATCACGTATCTACCAATAGGGAGACAAGGCCAGCAAAATGTTATGCTATCTCTGTTCTAATGTTACTCATCATGGCCCCAACCCATATCTTATTACCACAAATGGCCATAGAATCACTGGAGACGCAGCCATTGTCAGCCAATTTGCACTATATTATAAGGGAATATGTACGCCCAGAGGCACTTTACCCGTAACATTAGTTCATAGCTCCCTAACTGATTTACCTCTTCGGACACTTTCTGACTCAGAAAGACAATCACTGGAAGAAGACCTGATGGGTGGAGAACTCGCTGCAGCCTTGAGAGGACTTCATTTCGGTAAGACGCCAGGTCCCAAAGGATTCCCTAGTGAATTTTATAAGTCATTCACACAAACATTGAATGAACCTTTGGCGGATGTCATCAATGATGCAACTAAACATAGTAAACTTCCCCCCAACTTCCATAGGGCTGAGATTGTGGTGATACCCAAGACAGAAAACCCCCAGATATATGATCGTCCTATTGCCCCATCTCCCTTCTGAATACAGAATTTAAGATCATAGCTAAGGCACTGGTGGATCGATTAGTTAAAAGGGTCTCCTCATTGAACCACCTTGACCAAGCAGGATTTATGCTCAAATGAGTCACTTATCATGCCATAGCCTTAGCAGACAGGTTAAACTGAAACTGACCTACAGCACTACTGTTGACCGACATTGTGAAAGCATTTGACTTGGACAGCTGGGCATACATATTCCTCCTCCGGCAACACCTCAACTTTGGTCCCAAATTCCTTACTTATGTTAAGCTCTTATACACAGATCTGACAGCACATATTAAAGTGGGTACTGCGATGTCCAAATAATTTCCTGTGGTGAGGGGCACAAGACAGGGGTGCCCATTCATTATTGCCACTGTTGTTCGCCATTGCAATAGAACTATTAGCTGAATGGCTTAGGATTGACATGCAGGAGACGGGGTTCGAATGGGGACCCGGGCTCTCTGATAGAATTGCTCTTTATGCAGATGACGATTTGATCTTTTTAGCAGACCCTGAGAAAGCTAGACCCAAATCACTCCAGATTCTTTGGATATTTGGAGAAACATCTGGCCTAGTCATCTTCCCTGTCTCTCCACGCACACAGACTTACAATTGGCATCCAATATACCAATAGTCTTTCAAGGTTTTAAATACCTAGAAGTATATATTGCACCTAACACTACGGTCCTACGCTCACCTGTGCAAAAACATTCAAACACTACTAGACAGACTAGCAGCAGATATTAAAGCCTTGTCCACACTCCTGTTGTCTCTCGTGGGGAATCAGCCATTTTTAAAATGGTGTGACCCCCACTTTCTGTATCAGTTACAGAACTATCCCCACTGCATGCCTAAATCGTTCTTCCTGAAAGTTCATTCCATGCTCAGGTGCTTCTTATGGAATCAGGGCTCCCCTAGCATAGCCCTGGCCAAATCTTTTAAGTCCACGTACGAAGGGGGCATAGCAGTTGCAGCCATCGAAACATATTACAGAGCCTTTCACCTGGTGGTTGTTAACAAATGGTGTTAAGACACTCAGGGAGATCCAGCTTAAGCTTCTGAGAAATGGGCCCTCCATGACAAATCAATACAGCACTTACTTTATGGAGGGAAAGCTCCACTGATGCTCCCGCCTGCAACAATTATACGTCTCAAAACTTAGAGAGCTGTCTTAAAAACCATAGGCTGGGACAAAAGTCTCATGGACCAGACGTAACTGCGGGTGGGAACTGCCCTTCTTCAAGTGTCAGCTCTAGAAATGTCTCATAAATGGGACATCACTGGGATCACCACTTTGGGGGATCTAACAGACGGCATAACACTCAAATCATATCCAACTTTACAAGACAAATATGCACTACATTGTGAGACACCATACATCTCAGAATTAGAGGATATCCCTTAATTCAACACCTTAGAGGCCAAGCCGCTCCTTGGGGAACTAGGTGACCATAAGATATCCCAAATTTATCACTCTCTGATATGCAACACACCGGACACTTTTGCAGTGTAGTGTGGTGCATGGGAGTGAGATTTAGGCACCCTGGATGACGAAGACTGGTCAGAAGCTAGGGCATCCCTGTGACACAGAGCGATAGCAACGCACTTTTATCTTATACAGTTAAAATACACACATAGGACCTAACTCACAAAACATTGGCTCAAACACATCCACCCACGGCCTCCAATGTAAAACACAAGTGGGGGACTTTCTACATACTACAGGGAGATGCACAAAACTGTGCCCATCCTGGGAGTGAGTTTTATCCTATCTAGACCATGTACTGGGTCAACTGACACCGCACAACCCAAAAACTGACCCTCCTCCACATAACCTCTGATTTTGACATGAATCATTACAGACTGGCACTGCTCTGGATGGGCCTCACAGTGAGAAACCAAGACATTGCGCACCATTGGAAGGTGGAGATCCCACTTTCCCTCCTGGAGTTGAAAAGGGGCATGCATTGGGGCATGACCAGAGATAAACTGGTCAAGAAGCAAAGGGGGAGCTCAGAAACACACAAAAATATAGGGTGCATGGGCAGCATATAGAGGCATCAACATCGCAAAGACACATTCTAACTTCACGTGCTTCGATGCTGAAATCCAGACATACATGGGACTGGGGCCCCAATCTAAACAAGCTGCACTTAGTTGCACATAAAAACAGGGAAGAGGGAGCTACAGGAGGGCCGAGGGCATAGCACTTAAAATGTGTTGTTCAGATGTTATATGTTTTCCATCTTATGTAAAACTTAGTAAAATGTGTTTTTAAAAAATAAATTAAAAAATTCAAATAGGAACACTATTGACAGTGCGATTTAAGCTTGCATCTTATGGGCGTGATCCACAAAGGTAAACTTGCACTTTTATGTAAGATTATGATTGTTTGATATAGACAAAGGTACTTTAATAGAAGTATTTCTATGACTGCAGAGTCTCTGCACATAAAAAGATTGGACAGTCATATCTTTTTATTAACACAGACTCCGCAGTCGTAAAGGTACTACTAGTAGAAATACCTTTGTGACTAGCAAATGATCATAAACTTACACAGAAGTGTATGTTTGCCTTTGTGAATCAGGAGCCTATATGTCTTTGTACAAACTATTCCTCCTCCTAAAGGGGTTATTCTCACATCACAAGCTGATGGAACTCAGGCACATTAAATAATTAATGGGGGGCTTGAGGGGTTTGGGAGTAGGAGTAGGTGTCTTTGAGGGAGGTATAAGGAGAGATTGAGTGGATGCAGTAGGGGTTTCAGAAGTACAATGTGCTGGAAGGGGTGTTGTGATTTATGATGGTTTTCTGTGTTATTTGAGGGTAAGAATGTGTGTGTGGTGCTGGCATCAGGTGTGGATGTGTATGGGATGCTTCTTTTGGTGTGGGTGATGCTGTGGTTTTGGGTGGATGTTTTTGGTGTTGGTGAAGGTATGGGTTTGGGTGAGGAAGAGGGTGTTTTTTAGGTGTTTTTAGGTGTTTACTTGGGTGAGGGTGTGGGTTTGGGTAAGATGATTTTTGGGTGTTTGGGTGTTTGGGTGAGGGTATGCAGTTGGGTGCAGGTGTTTTTGGGGTGTGTGCTTGGATGAGGCAGTGGTTTCAGCGGGCTGCTTCTTAAAGGG
This sequence comes from Calotriton arnoldi, assembly GCA_963921515.1. Taxonomy (NCBI): domain Eukaryota; kingdom Metazoa; phylum Chordata; class Amphibia; order Caudata; family Salamandridae; genus Calotriton; species Calotriton arnoldi. The sequence goes on from CAWUFW010009995.1 coordinate 633,803, forward strand.
TGAGGTGCTGGTGTATATGGGTATTAGGATGTGTGCATCTATATGTTGCTGGTGTCTGTAGTGGGGTTTGTGACAGTGGTGATTTCTGGTGTGTGTATGGGTGTATGTGAGTCTGTCTGTTTTGGATGTGTCTGAGGTGGTTGTGGTCCTATATGTTGTGTCGGTGTGTTTGGTTTTGTGTTTATGTGTTTGTATGTGTTTAATTGAATGTGTTAGTGATGCTGTGAGTGATTGTGTTTGCTTTTATGCTTGTGTGTGGGTGTTTGTGTAGTGCAGAAGATTGGGGTCATTAGCGGAGAGATTGTTGATGGTAGAATAGTGGTAGGAGGAAAAAAATTAGAAGAAGAAGGGGCAGGTCTGGAGTATATGGGAGACAGTGCTGTCTAAGGGGGCTCAGCTCCAGCCCAAGCCTCTCTGTACTGTAGACACAGCACAGTGCATGCAATCCAGGAATGCCACTAACTGGGCTATATGTTAGCCTATTCCCTGGATGGCACACAACAGTGCAGTCTGCCCGACAAAAAGACTCTGTAACACATCCAGAGCCTCCTCAGAGATCATGGGTTGCTAGGGGCAGAAGCTGAGGTACCTGGTCAGTCGAAGGAGATCCCAGCGTTTTAGGGGGCTGGTTGTTGACCTACACTGGAGGAAGCAGGAGGGAGGGTGAGGATGGATCTGATGGTGGGGGACAAGTTTTTAAGTCCTCCAGATGGTCTGTAGTCCTCCATCACTTGGGGATGGTCCAACCTGGAGCCTCATGTTCTGACGATGATGTGGTCTCCAAGCTAGACCCATCACCCTCCTTGAGACTGGATCCATCTGACTTGGTAGTGGCCCCTTCAGGCTCCCAGCAAACATAATTTGTCCCACCTTCTTGGCCAAAGTCTCCTTCTGCAGCTTGGGAAGATGCTTACAAGAGAACGAGAATCACGTTACAATAATGTATAACTTTTTTAAATTATGTACTATTTCATTTTTACTTTGACTACAATTGTTTTTGTAATCAAGTTAATCTTTCAGCAAGGTAACAAGTGAAAGATCTCTTGTAAGTCAGACTAAAACACCTTTCTAACAATTTTCTATGTGTTCCATAAAAATTTAGTTGCCTGCCTTCAACTATCCTGCTGGACATGTGGTGATGTGGTGTGAGCTCCTATCAGCCTTGAAAGTATATTTGTAGTAGACCATGCAGAACAGTTGATTGGTGTTGAGAGAAGTTGAATATGCGCCAAGTATGGGTATTGTGGATCAGGTACCTACCTCATTTGCCTTAAAAATGGCAGTCAACAATGCTTGCTCAAGGTAATCTGGCACCAGGCCCTCCTTCAGGAAGGTCTCACTACCCAGGCAGAACACACATCTAGGAAGGTTAAGGAAAATGTTAAATAAATTAACCTGTGGTCAAAGGTGCTACTTATCCACACACATGCTGGCAATGGGTATATACATGGCATGCTAAAACTGTGAAATTACAGATGTAGTGTTCCTTTCAAGAGCATAAGGAGTAGAGACATGGTGTCTGGATATTAAAAAGAAGATGGGAGCTGATTGACTTCACTCCAGAATCCCTGCATTAAATTCACCTGATTTATCTCATGTGTGACCCAAAGGGAAATGATATTATTCATATGGCAGTTAATACTGGACTAAATAGGCCTCTGACATGCAAGGTAACTTTACATACATTAAGGATGCTCTACAGCAAGGCCAGTTGACCTGAAAAAAGTGGGCACACACTGAAGTCTCCTCTGTCAACTATGCATTATTCCATCCACACCTCTTCTGAAGGTCCTGGACACTAGTTGATAGCCTAAAGTATACTTTTTCAAGAAAACAAAAAAACGTGTAGTGACATTTGTTGATGTTCACATTTTACCAATAAAACTACAAGAGAGTGAGTTAGGCCTGCTAATTTTTCTTTTTGACCTGCCACTATTGGCAGGGTCAAACCCTGCTTTTTTCCCGTTTGATTCTGACATCATTTTAGTATGCATTTTAAGTCTACACACTTTACCACTCTGAACCAGTGCCAAATAGCTCTTCCTAAAATGTAGTAAAATAACCATTTATCTGAGTAGCACATTTAAAATAATTGTAGATCTCTATTATATGATAGTATTTTTATCCAGGCCTTGTGAAATAAATGCCAATAGTTTACCAGCAGCACTCATTGTGCCACCCAATAAAGTGGCACTTTAAAACAAGTTTCAGGGTTAATGCTAATGTGAATGAATTTGTAAAGTGTGCTTATACCAAAATAGGCGTCTTGGCGCTATTGTAACGAACAATAAGCATTGTCAATAATGAAATACAAAAGCAATCCAGACTTTAGGAGTACAGGCCCGTAGGTCTAAAGAAAAGAGACAGGTTTTTAAATACTTCCTACATTTCAAGAGGTTTAGTTGAGTTCGTAGATGTTTTAGTAGTAAATTCCACCATTTTGCTGGCGTGTAGGTAAAGCTTCTCCCATCCCAGTGGGCTTTTCTTATTCTGGGTACTTGGACTATGTTGGCAGTGCTAGATCATAAGGTACGGGGCAGGGGGTAGCACCAGTTAAAGATTTCCTGCAAGAAAAATGGACCATCTTTATGTAGTCCCTTGTGAACCCAACAAAGTGCTTTGAATTGAATATGCTCCCTGATTGAGAGCCAGTGAAGTTCCCTAATGGAATTGGAGACTGAGCAGAGTTGTGATAGATTCAACAGAACTTTCGCTGCCATGTTTTGCAGAGTCTGAAGTAATCCATTGTTGATATTACCAAGGCAATGATTACTTTTTTCCTGTGCTCTCGTGGTAAAAATGGTAAAATCTTGTTTACGGTTTTCAACATAAAGAAGCAGGAGGAGGTCACCTGATTTGAATGTTCAATGAAGGTTAATCTGTTGTCAAAAATTACACCCAGATTCCTTGCGTTCTGTACTGGAATTGGTAGCGAAACAAGGTTAAATGACCACCAGGTAGTGTTCCAGAAGGTATTTTTGTTACCAAACATTAGCACCTCTGTTTTATCGGAGTTAAGCTTAAGAGAGTTCAGTTGCATCCACTGCACAATACTGCTCATGCATGTGCTGAACTGCAAACTACTCTTTATGAATTCAATGAGAATGCCACCACCAACTATGTATCATCTGCATATGAACAGACTGAAAAACCATATGCTCTGATCTACTGAATGAGCGGGGTGATGTATGCATTAAAAAGAGTTCGACCTAAAGAGGACACTTGCGGGACAACACAGGGAAGTTTAAAAGGATTGGAGGTATATCCTTTGATTATCACTGCTTGCTCTCTATTGTATGAAAAGATGGGATCAGTTTGAGGGCCACTCCTTTTATGCCTATTTTCTCTAGGCGAATAATGAGTTCAAGGCGGTCCACCGTGTCAAATGTGGCTGATAGGTCTAATAAGACTATCGCCGCACTCTAAGATACGATCTTCTCTGTAACTGCCAAAAGCGCTGACTCTGTGCTATGTCTTGGCCTAAAACCATGTTGTGTGTAATCAAAAAGTTTATTACAGTCCTGAAAAGAAATAACCTCTTTATTCATCGCTTTCTCCAATATTTTTGGCAGTAAAAGTAGGAGGGAGATGGGCCTATACATTTTTGGGAGAAATCCAATGATGATTTTTTATGATGCTGGAAAGGTGGACAGTGATTATATTTGAGACAGGATAGAGTACTTCTGGAGAACACGGATTAGTCGGAGATCCTTACTTGATTGTTTTTAAAAGGGAAGCAGTTTGTTCTACTGTAAGATAAGAAAATGAGGATAAAACGGAGAAGAAACAAAGTGTTATATTTCATAAAGGTACCCCGATGTAGGTCTAGGTAACATCATAACCCTTCACCTACATTCTCTCCTATACTATATACATAACGGAGTTGAAGGACTGACCTTTTACCCAGTTACAATACTACACACAAGTACGTAGGGTTTTTCCCTGGATACTAGCCTCATAAATTATGCATGAGGATTCTTAGTTTCTTGGAATCAAAGCAGGACCATCATCTCCTGCATAATAACTGTGTATAAAGTTCATTTCCAATGTCATCCTAAGTCCAACACTGGCACAGCAAGGTAGAACCCATGGGGATACCTTAGGGTATATAAACACCACATCTAGCTGAGATAGGCAGAGGAGAGCACGACTTCCATGCCGACACACTGACGCGAGACGCTGAGGTTTCTGCATGCAGATACTCCAGCTCACAGTGGTCTGACATCCCTCAAGGTGTGTTCAGCTCGAGACCAGAACAGGGTCCCGCAGTCTCACATCAGGTAATGGGGCTGGCTTTATCCTAGAGGGATTCTTGGCTTTATACCTACTCACATGCTAGGTACACTTAGGTACATCTAGTTAGGGTGCATCGTAGGAGTACGCATTTTATTGCCATATATTTGATATACTCGCCCATATTTATGATTTTAGCAAAATGGTAGAAACCTACCATCTGTTTACTTTCTTAGTGCTGCTACTCATTTATATATGTTACTGTCTACTGGTGATTTCAGTGCACTTATTTTACGCTAGAATAACGACTGTTCAATAAATACTTATTGAAAACGTCCCAACCGTTTATTCTGTGTATCTCTCTGAGAACAAGTGAGCACGAGTGACTGAGCGAAAAGTAAGTTACTGTTTCCACGGTCCTGAGGGATCAGGGTTGTCATGTTCGATAGTTGCCAAGAACTATTCTCTCCTTGGTAAGAGGAGGTTATAGTGGCATTACGAGCTAGCTGGCACACAGGCCAACATACCCGGTGGGGTGTCTGGAATCAGTCTGGACACCAGTCCCTCAGTGTATGTTGTCTAAACGTGCAAATCCTATATAGGTCTTATAGGAACTACATGACATGGCGCCGCCAACGTTGGTATTGGCACTTATTTAACAGTCAAATCTGAGTAGTTCAGTCGTGCTATTCTCAGAGACCCCTACTCACATTTCCCCAGAGACGTCTGGAGTGGGAGGGAACAAATCCGCCGCAGCTGAGTAGGAAAATTCCTATGTATTGGCTGTTGGCTTAATCAAGCTTGAAGGATACAGTGTTCCTAATTGTGCATAACACCTTATCTCAGTTCCCTTGAAACACTCTCCTTTCTAAAAATAATGACCGAACAGGGAGACGTAGGTGAAGGGAATGCACTAAACTTCTCAGCCGAAGAAGACGATGCAGATGCAATATACATTGCAGACAATGTTAGAAATGCTGTCACCCTAAAACTAGTAGCATATGGTGTTACAATTAGGGGTGGGCAAGTGACTTTCGTGATTGAGGCACAAAAATCATGTAGAACAGAGGTATTCGATTCATGGATTAAATTCCCGCAGGCAAATGCACAAACGAAAACATTTCACTACTATGTAGAAGATAAAATACCAGATGAATATAGTCCATATGAGGACATTGAAATTCCACTCACTTACGAAGAACACCTCTACTGGTTTAAAGGCGCCCTCCCCCATACAAGAAATAGAGTAAGACTCAGTCCGCTCGGAAGAGACGGAGCAACATGGCCAGGTTTAGCGGCATACACACCACATCCTGACATTGACACAATGCCAGGAGGAGACTTTCTTGTACAGCATAAAGAATTAATAAGACTTTACAGAAACATGACACAGTTTGTGTTGAGAACAATCACACTTCAGCCCACACCCGCTAAACAACCAGGACCAGTCCAAACTCTTACAACAAAAATTGCACCACAGACACTGCACGCAGTGATGGGTAAAATGCCCACAAAACGTAAACAAATGCCCTTCTGTATAGCACAAAAAATTGCACAGCTGGAGGCGGTGTTTCTACACACTGGTCCTTAGAAAAAGCATAGACTACTTACTATTTGCTTGCCAATGGGGATAGCTCCCTCAATAGAGGATTGCACTTCTTGGGGTACAGTCTTCACTGCAATATATACCAAGACTCATGGTATCCCTTCTTTACCGGATGTATTGAGACAAATACAGAACGAGTATGGAGCAGAGCCTGCTCTAAACTTAGGGATGAAGTTGTTAAACAACTTTGCCCAGGTATCTGCGATAATATTGGGGAATATTAAAGGGGAAGCAGCATCAGTGGCAATACGCCAACGCCTGAGAGAATTCACTCCATTTCAACAGAAGACAGATCTACCTAAAATAATTGAAACTGCTTATGCAGAGTTAGGTAGAGACAGTCTGGGAGCTAGACCTGTAAAACCCCAACTAATGGGGAGTTCAGATAAAGAACAGGCAAAGCAAACACCAGTTTCTTCAAAGAAGAAATGGGACAATAATAAACAACAAAAGAACAGATCTCACCCCAGGGGGAGGTCTCCTCAGCAGGAGCCCCCAGAAAGGAGATATAATCTTAGAAATAGAGATAACATTAAAAAACCTGACAGGTATCAGGATACTGATACTCGTTCCTCTCATTCCTTTCAGGGTTCATCAAAAAACTCCGAGAGGGAAGGACGGTCAGAACAAAGACAAGAAGGGCGTACAAAGTCCAGAGACAAGCAACGCACTTCAGACTACGCTTCAAAGAAAGAAGAAAAACCTAAAGCAAAACCTCAATTTAAAAAGAAGAAGGTAGCAGGTCTCAAAGTTAGACATGCCCAGAATTCTGAGGACTCAGTAACTGAACGGGGAATGGACTCTGACGATGCTAGACAGTGCGGCAGAGGTAACAATAGCTCGCCGGAACCTGATGGAATTTCTGGTGACAGCGGAGTTAAGTGAGTATACCACGGTGGAAACACCTGATACTAGGGTGAGTGTCCCACACAAGTTATATGAAATAGCACTCCAAATGGAGGGGGACAAGCCGAGACAAGTTAAGGTTCTCTTTTGGGAGAACCTGACTTCGGGCTATGACATCCTATTAGCGGAAAAAGATTGGCCACCTACTATTGTTATGGAATGCCCAAAGGGAGAAACTGTAATTCATCCAGCTTTCTCCGACCTAGTCCCCGCACACCTAAGACATACATATGCACAGGAGAGGGCAGTAGCCCTTGCTCCAGCGTTATACCGCAACCATGTTGGGTGGGATGAGAGTCTCTCCACCACGTTATTCCAATAAAAACAAACCCAACTCCACAAAGACAGTATCCCATAAAACAGGAAGCTAAAAAACAGGCCAGGGAGATCTTAGATCAACTTGAATACCAAGGTGTAATTGAACCATGTACCTCATCAATGAATAATCCTTTGTTTCCCGTAATGAAACCCGACAATTCATATCATCTAGTTTTAGACTACAGACACTTAAACTCATGCACAAAAACATTTGCAGTTCAGAATGCACATAGTGCCACATTAATGATTAACATTGTGCGGAAAAAGTACAAAACAACATTAGGTATCTCAAATGGATTTTTCTGCCAAAACATAGCGCCTGAAAGCAGATATTTGACAGCCTTCTCAGCGCTAGGGTCCCAGCGTCAATTTTGTCTACTCCCCCAAGGGTATAAGAATAGCCCGGGGTTATTCTCAAGGAGGGTAACAGAGTTACTACAGAATTTGGATGAAGAAGCATTATCCTATGTAGATTATATTTATCTGACGGATGATGACGTAGAGGAACACTTGACCAGGGTAAGCACCATAATTTTGGGTTTCACCTCTGAGGGCTACAAATTTAATTTAAAAAAATCGAAAATAGCCCACCTCAATGTCCTATTTTTGGGATATGAGCTTTCAAGTGAAGGCAAAAGCCTGGTAGCCCACTTTTTAGAAAAGTGCGCATTGCTACAACCTCCAAAATCATTAAAAAAATATTACAGTCCATACTGGGATTTTGAATTTTGGCAGAACATACATTTTGGATTATGCAGAGAGAGTAAAACCTTTCTACGACCTAATAAGACCTGACTTTTCAGTTAGACAATGGACACAGGAACACACAAATATACTTTGTTCCCTACAAGCTGATATGATATCATCAAAACATTTACAAACACGCGTAAACGTACGCAGCCTGGTGATCCGCGTAGTTGCAGGTCAATCTGGGTACACTTACTTAACCTTTAATGAAGGTGAAACAGTACCAATTGCATATAAATAGCATTTGTACACTAACGCTGAAATGCGTTTTGCTCCTACAGAAAAAATTCTGACAGCAGTACAGACTGCTGTAGTGAGAGAAAGAGCACTAGCTCAAGGGAAACAAATAATTGTTGTGACCCCGGTACCGGCCTTAATGGCTGCCACAAAAGCAAGCGTCCCAAATGCAAAAGCGTTACATCCAAGATGGATACAATGGGCTAATTCTCTCACTGCAACAGATGTAGAATACAGATATGACCCTAGTTTAAAAATACAAGCATTCCTGCAATATGAACAAGAATATCCTCTACCAAATGAAATAATGCCTCTAGATCAGTATGAATACATTATTTACACTGATGGATCTGCTCAACCGGCCATAGGGAGTAAGCAACAATACAGTGCAGTATGCGCTATTGTAAAAGGTAGGATACAGGACGGCAAGTTCCGTCCAAGCTGTACAAAAACGCAGTCTCTAGGAAACTGCACGGCTCAGTTGGCAGAATTAAAAGCACCATTACTGGCACTGATAAATACGGATCGAGAATTCCCCACACTGATAGTGTGTGATTCCTTTTACTGTGTCCAGTCATACAACGAATATCTCCACTATTGGGGACAAAATGGGTTCAGAGATTCAAAAGGTGGCACAATTAAACATAGAAAACTATGGGAACAGGTAGCAGAGTTGAAGAACGAACTACCAAGGGCTCACGTGATACACACACTGAGTCATCAACGTGATGGTGTTCACGTTGAAGGAATTCATTGGCTGATGAAGCCGCGAAGGGGGCAGTACGCACTGCGTCCGTAGCTGCAATCACCCGTTCAAAAACAAGAGTAAACGGTAGCACAATGGCAGCTGTGATTGCTTCACACAACAACAGCAAAGCACTACCTAAAGGTTTTCCACTCAATTACTCCTACAAGTTAGATGCAAACAACGTTCCATTTGCTCAGATTCCTGGAGTGGGGGATAGAGTAATACCAAAAATGGATTGTAGGTTAGGTTTAATCTTGGCTGCACACGAGGGTCTGGGTTCTGAGCATGCAGGAGTTATGGCAACAGTTTCTTTACTGAAACAACGCTTTTGGTGGCCAGGGTTAACAAAGCAGACCAAAGACTTCGTCTTAAAGTGCGATATCTGTCAACAGATAAAAGGGTCCGCCGCAGCTCGCCCAGCGCAGACACCATTGTTAATATCAGACAGACCGCTCGCGTGCATTTACCTGGCCCACTGCGGCCCCTTACAATCTGACGGGGCTTACAAGTATATCATGGTTGCAGTGGATTCCTGTTCAAGATTCTTATGGGTATGTCCTCAGCGCTCGGCTGACGCCCGAACTGTTATAAAAGTTTTGTGAGTCTTTATAGGGACATACGCAGTTGGCACAGTACATTCTGACCGTGGCCCCGCGTTCAGCTCTAGGGCTTACAAGGAAGCCATGGGAGGTTTGGGTGTAGCATTGCGGTACTCCTCTCCATACCATCCCGAGGGAAATTCGGTTGTGGAGAGGAAAAACCGGGACTTCAAGCAATCTTTAACAGCTAGGGTATTAGGCTCGGGTGGTAGTTGGGTCCAGCAGGCCCTTAATAACCAGCCAAGAAGCTCTCTGGGAGGTGCAACTCCTTACGAGGTCCTGTTTGGGACAAGAATGTGGGTACCTGATCTCGATTGTGAAGGCACAGTGGCGGATGAAAAACCGTTTGACATCAATAAACGTTTGGCTGTTTTACAGGATCTGAATGAATCCAGAGCCTCCTTAAGTAACGTCGAGTCAAAGAAAAGTGCCACTGGAGAAGTCAAGTCAGCCACGGCAAGACCTGCCTGGATCCCTAAAGTTGGGGATCTGGTCAGAGAAAAGATTGTGGACAAGAAAGAATTCGGGCCATCCTATCGAAAGCCTGTACCTGTCCTGGCCATTGAAGGATCAAGAACTGTACTTCTACCACCTCTTGCCGGAAAAGAAAAGAGATTTGTCTCAATTGATCTGATCAAACCACACTATGTGGCCGATACTAAATAGTAGGCCTCGTGGGCTCCTGAGTAGCTGACGTCCTCCTCTCACTACCATACAGGAAGTTCAAACTGAAAGACTCATAACATTTGAAGAGTCACCTTTACAAAGCAACGGAATCAATAACAATGCAATGGAACTAGTTCCCCTTGACACAAACTCTCAAAATCAAAGTGAAAGACAAATTTCAATTCAAGCAAATAAAGATGTCTACGTCAACATGCCTCAACAAGAGCAATCCACAAGTTCAACAGCTGAACTACCAAAGCTAGATAGAACTGCATCTGGCTATTTCATCGACTTCGATACCTTTTCATTGGATCCAAGTGAACCTAAAACGATGCCAGCCCAAATTTCTAGCAAACAACGGATCAAAGACTTTTTTAACTTTCTTAGTATCACCTCGGCTAGAACTTTGGATAATCACCGGTATTTTATTTTGTTTTTTCTGGTTAGGATTAGTAATAACTTTCCACTTGCTCATCAATGGAACTTATCTTCAACAGAGCTCTGCAACATCAAAAGTAAACTTAATTTTGAAACCTCATTTTTCATCTCATCATGAACAAAGAGATTTGTCCTTCGTGAACACTTCAGCAGTTACTATACCAGATGGTATAGTGTGGGACAAAGTACATTTTGATATATTTGGACCAACCGAGCTTTTAAAAATTCCAAATTTGTTTAAAATTTCATTGAACGATATCATTACCTCCAGTACATTTTATGATGATTGGGATTTTGAAACTGTTAATAACTTATTGTCTGACTTAGAACAATATGCTGTATTTTCTAGCACTGAAATGTTAGAGGATAGATCAGATTTTGACAAAATGTATTGTTACCAACATTCTGGTCATCATTTTTTGCATAAATCTAGCAAACCCAGAAATGTTTTCACATACCACCAGTGGGAACATTGCCCTACACCACCGAAAAGTAGTTAAAAAACATTTGCACAGAAATTCTCATATTTTTCAGGGTTTAACACTTCTGACCCAATCTCGTACTACTATAAGGTTGCACCAATATCTGCACAGAAAAATATGTTAACAAACACCAAACAGATTTACTCTGCTTCCTTTATCACCCAGCTGTCTGAACAGGGTTTTGACTTATGGATGGACACTGTAGACTTGAAATCCATCTGGAGTTCTAGGGACTGGCAAGTCCAGGGGACAGAAGCACTCTTTAGAGCATGCCTCATTCCACAGCAGATGATTTTTCTGAATGACACTGTGCAACAGACTTCCTTTCTTGGAATAGCCAAGAATAAGGACTTGAACACACCTCAAATTCCAACACCTTTTAACACTGAGGGGAATTTTACATCAGAAAGAGGGGCTAAGTTGGATAACATACTGCAATACAATAGATCAGACCACAATTGGAGGGGATGGTTTGTTTGGCCTACTGACACAAACAGATGTCAGGAAAGATTCAGGGGTACCACCAAAGGGTTTAGTATCCACAGACCAGACCCGCGTTATGTACAACAAGATTGTCACAGTAAGGTAGAACCCTTGGGGATACCTTAGGGTATATAAACACCACATCTTGCTGAGGTAGGCAGAGGAGATCACGATTTCCATGCCGACACACTGACGCAAGACGCTGAGGATCCTGCATGCAGATACTCCAGCTCGCAGTGGTCTGACATCCCTCACGGGGTGTTCAGCTCGAGACCAGAACGGGGTCCCGCAGTCTCACATCAGGTAATGGGGTTGGCTTTATCCTAGAGGGATTCTTGGCTTTACATCTACTCACATTCTAGGTACACTTAGGTACATCTAGTTTGGGTGCGTCATAGGAGTACGCATTTTATTGCCATGTATTTTATATACTCGCCCATATTTATGATTTTAGCAAAATGGTAGAAACCTACCATCTGTTTACTTTCTTAGTGCTGCTACTCATTTATATATGTTACTGTCTACTGGTGAATGCAGTGCACTTACTTTACGCTAGAATAACGACTGTTCAATAAATACTTATTGAAAACGTCCCAACCGTTTATTCTGTGTATCTCTCTGAGAACACGTGAGTACGAGTGACTGAGCGAAAAGTAAGTTACTGTTTCCACGGTCCTGAGGGATCAGGGTTGTCATGTTCGATAGTTGCCAAGAACTATTCTCTCCTTGGTAAGAGGAGGTTATAGTGGCATTACAAGCTAGCTGGCACACAGGCCAACATACCCGGTGGGGGTGTCTGGAATCAGTCTGGACACCAGTCCCTCAGGGTACGTCCCAACCGTTTATTCTGTGTATCTCTCTGAGAACTGAAGGAAGTGACCAATTTAGGGCCACCCGGGTAACTCTAGACCTCCGCTAGCCTTCTGTCCAATGAAGAGTCGATGACGCAGTAGAGAATGCATATAGACTAGTTTATTCAAAAGATACATTGCAGTAGAGTCCAGTCTGACCAGCCTCCTGTGATGGCTGACGAGGGACTGACTCTAGCAAGCATAAAGTTACATTATGTATGTTGCGGAGTCCTCTAAGACCCGCCTATTATGGAAAAACACTGGTAGCTGTCGTAATACAATGGAGGTACAGAACATGAGTTTCGATTCCACAGCCTGGCACAAGCTATCTACTGCCCAAGGTCATCTAGCTCATCCTCCCATAAGACATGTGGGAGAAGGCCTTGATGAAACAGCAGAAGAATGCAATAATGAATGAGTTTTCGACATTGGAGAAACAAAACTTATCAAAGCCCATTTCTCGTAAATGAATAAGTAACGGTTTCGATTGTAATAGAAAATGGTATCTAAGAAAGGCAAAATAGCAGCAGGGATGTCAACCTAACAAATATAATACCTACATCCTCTGCCCGCGTATACACACGATACAATAATACTGCATTAGCTATATCAATGCTAACCTTCAATGGAGTAATATGCGAGTAATACAACAGTTTTGCGAGTCAATTCTAACAGAATAAGTGAGCACAAGTGACTGAGCGAAAATTAAGTTACTGTTTCCACGGTCCTGAGGGATCAGGGTTGTCATGTTCGATAGTTGCCAAGAACTATTCTCTCCTTGGTAAGAAGAGGTTATAGTGGCATTGCGAGCTAGCTGGCACACAGGCCAACATACCCGGTGGGGGTGTCTGGAATCAGTCTGGACACCAGTCCCGCAGTATATGTTGTCTAAATGCGCAGATCCTATATAGGTCTTATAGGAACTACACGACAAAAGCAATTTTTGTCTGAAATTTCATTATCCAGGATAGTAACTGGAATGTGAATTTGACTGGTGGGTTGACATTGGAAGTCTTGAAAAATGGTATTGACTATACTAAAGAAGAAGCTAGCTACTTGGTCACAAACTTCTTGGCTAGATGTGACCTTGTTTCTATCTCCAAAGGTTGAGAGGACTCTCACCGTTCTAAAAAGAGGAATTGCTAGCTGCTTTTATTTTATCTTTAAAGATTCTTTTTTTTTATATACTTTAATCAGCTTTTTGTATTCCTTTATAAGATTTTAATATTTTAATCTATCCTCTTACTTATACTGCGTTCTCCATATATGTTCTTGGTGCCAGCATTTTTTCTTAAGTTTCTTAAGGTCTTGTGAGAGTCATGGGGCAGCGGGTGTTTTCTGGTAAGTTATTCTACTTTTCCGAGGGGCTAGCTGAGACACTGCGTCGTTGATCCATGAATCATGGATGATTGAGGTTTGTACTAAATCATCATTAGCTGCTGGTAGGGTTTTAAAAAAATTCATTATCAAATTTAAATGGGTCCATTTTTTTCCATGCCCTATTATTACTCGCCACTTGGGGTTTGGCTTGGTCAGTTGGGTAAGTAGGGATGTTAAGTTTGAACAGAATAACCTTATGATCTGTCCAAATCAAAGGTAGCAGTTTATCAATTCTAATGTTTGAGTGATTGAAAAAAATACTGTCCAGTATGTGGCCAGCAGAGTGAGTTGGTTGTTGAACTAATTGTTTAAAGTCAAAATTCATGATATTATCTACTAGCAAGTCTGTTTTTTTGTCCTCTAAACATTCTAAGAGAAAATTAAAATCACCCAGAATGGTAAAGGTGGGATAGGGTACATGCTTCCATAAAGCCCAGTCAAGCTTGTAGAAAATGTGGCCCCGGGGGTTGACACTGCAACCTGCAATGCCCCTTTAAACTGCCAATCTTTGCAGCCAAAAACTACATTTAGGCTGGTATTAACCTTCCTTTTAATAAACGAAAAGTCACCCCTAGGGTAGCGCCTGACAGATCATGGGACATGCTGCATTGTAGTTAAACAGTAGGACATGTGTACTTAATTTCTACATGTCCTGCCGGAGAAACTCCCAGGGCCTGATTCACAAAGGTAAACTTGCACTTCTGTGCAAGTTTACTATTTTTTTCTATTCACAAACAATGAGTTAACAGCAAGCTTACAACTGTGGAGACTTCACAGTCGGGCATAGAACTTCGCACATTTATATGTATGCATAAATAAATATATATATATATATACACATATATAAATATATCTATAATGAATTAGTAAAAAGTATGTATATATATATATATATATATATATATTCTGCTCCAAAGGTTGTCCACCAGGTGAGTAGCACTCGATCAGCAGCTTTGTTGATGATAGGCAGGGACGAGGATCTGCTTGTAGAAGCTGCTCCATAATGGAATTGCCTGACGCGTTTCGAAGCTCCATATGCTTCTCTTCCGAGGCTTGAACGGAGACAGTGTGTGCGAACGCTGAACCCACTTCGCCATTTTCATATTGCACACCCACCAATGGGAAGCTGTTGATCGAGTGCTACTCACCAGGTGACAACCTTTGGAGCAGAATGTAATACGCGGCCGTCCTGCAGCGGAGTGTGCACCACCCCGTAATGTTATGGGGGCCACCCGACATGGTAACTATCATGTCGGCTATGTGGGCCAGCAGCCGTAAACAGGATTGAGGACGAGTCTACTTGCAGGGTCCATACAGGACAAGATTTGTGTGCTATCTGGACCACATTTCCCACAATGCACAGTCTTATTCGAGCTTCCCATTGGTGGGTGTGCAATATGAAAATGGCGAAGTGGGTTCAGCGTTTGCACACACTGTCTCCGTTCAAGCCTCTGAAGAGAAGCATATGGAGCTTCGAAAGGCGTCAGGCATTTCCATTACGGAGCAGCTTCTACAAGCGGATCCTCGTCCCTGCCTATCATAAACAAAGCTGTTGATTGAGTGCTACTCACCAGGTGGACAACCTTTGGAGCAGAATGTATTACGCGGCTGTCCTGCCGTGGAGTGTGCACCACCCCGTAATGTTATGGGGGCCACCCGACATGGTAACTATCATGTCGGCTATGTGGGCCAGCAGCCATAAACAGGATTGAGGACGAGTCCACTTGCAGGGTCCATACAGGACAAGATTTGTATGCTATCCGGACCATATTTACCACAATGCACAGTCTCATTCGAGCTTCCCATTGGTGGGTGTGCAATATGAAAATGGCGAAGTGGGTTCAGCGTTTGCACACACTGTCTCCGTTCAAGCCTCTGAAGAGAAGCATATGGAGCTTCGAAACGCGTCAGGCATTTCCATTACGGAGCAGTTTCTACAAGCGGATCCTCATCCCTGCCTATCATAAACAAAGCTGTTGATCGAGTGCTACTCACCAGGTGGACAACCTTTGGAGCAGAATGTAATACGCGGCCGTCCTGCAGCGGAGTGTGCACCACCCCGTAATGTTATGAGGGCCACCCGACATGGTAACTATCATGTCGGCTATGTGGGCCAGCAGCCGTAAACAGATTGAGGACGAGTCCACTTGCAGGGTCCATACAGGACAAGATTTGTGTGCTATCCGGACCACATTTCCCACAATGCACAGTCTCATTCGAGCTTCCCATTGGTGGGTGTGCAATATGAAAATGGCGAAGTGGGTTCAGCGTTTGCACACACTGTCTCCGTTCAAGCCTCTGAAGAGAAGCATATGGAGCTTCGAAACGCGTCAGGCATTTCCATTACGGAGCAGCTTCTACAAGCGGATCCTCGTCCCTGCCTATCATAAACAAAGCTGTTGATCGAGTGTTACTCACCAGGTGGACAACCTTTGGAGCAGAATGTAATACGCGGCCGTCCTGCCGCGGAGTGTGCACCACCCCGTAATGTTATGGGGGCCACCCGACATGGTAACTATCATGTCGGCTATTTGGCCAGCAGCCGCAAACAGGATTGAGGACGAGTCCACTTGCAGGGTCCATACAGGACAAGATTTGTGTGCTATCCGGACCACATTTCCCACAATGCACAGTCTCATTCGAGCTACCCATTGGTGGGTGTGCAATATGAAAATGGCGGAGTGGGTTCAGCGTTTGCACACACAGTCTCCGTTCAAGCCTCTGAAGAGAAGCATATGGAGCTTCGAAACGCGTCAGGCATTTCCATTACGGAGCAGCTTCTACAAGCGGATCCTCGTCCCTGCCTATCATAAACAAAGCTGTTGATCGAGCACTACTCACCAGGTGGACAACCTTTGGAGCAGAATATATATGCCACAGAAATCTCCCAATAAGAGAGAGAACAAGCACTCGGAAACGGGAGAAGGTTAACCTGTTTATCGGATCAGGCAACTCCGAACACAGAGACGAGTTTCGGCTGATCAACCATCTTTGTTAATCTGAAAAGCCATCATTTTGTACGACTGTTTATACTGCACGATGAACACAATTCAAAAATACTGTGAAGTTTCTCATTTGCAGCAATTGCATGCAATATTAAACATTTTATAAAACAGTTCATAAGATAAATTTGGTACTATTAACAAGTACAAAACATGGGCCCCAATTAGAAACAATGGGCCTCAATTACAAAGCCTTTTGTGCCGCCGCTGCGTCACTTTTTTAGACGCATCGGGGCGCAGGGTGCCTGCCTATATTTACAAGGCCACGTAAAATTACCTTCCGTGACTTTTCATGGCCTTGCAAATATGCGCACCTTTTATGCATTACCCTGCATAATAGGGGTGCTCCATGGGTGTTGTTGTGGGTGTTCCCAAGCATCATCCATGGAACCTGACACATTCCCAGATGTACAAAGTTTTGTAAAGCTGGGAATCCGTCAGAATCCTACGCCTACCCAGGGGAGGCCTAGGAGTGGCGCAACGAGAAGAAACACTTATTTCTCCTCGTTTTTTCCTCTTTTTATGTGTGCTGCATTCTGCAGCATGCAAAGAAAGAGGAAAATTTCATCAATGATTGTTTTTGTGCAGGATGGTCTTCCTTCCTGCGCAAAAACAATGTTCCCAGCAACGCAGGCACCCTTGCAACATGACGCAAGAGTGCTTGCTGGCGCATGGCAGCCAATTGTGCGTCAGCACAAGGGAAAGCACACAGATGTGTCTTATTGTTGTTCATGTGATGCATCCTTCTGCTTTTAAAATGACACAGCAAAATGGCTTGCGGTACCGGGCTGCATAATTGTTTTGTAAATGAGGCCCAATGTTTCCTCAAAACTTTCCTGAATCCAGCAGCGTTATTTTCGCACTCCTCATTTTCGTACTATGGTAACAGTATATGTTTTAGTACACTGCTGTAACAGGTGTTTCACCTCTGTTTCTCAGTAAACACATTTCGTTAGCAAATAGAGCAGCACATATTATTTACTGATTCAAAAATTATGAAGACCGATTGGTCAAAAATGGGAAAATCTCCTGTCCCCACCACTCAGCAAATGTCTGTGCGGTGCCCAGCTCCAAACAACGGTCGTAATCCTTAAAATAGGGAGCAGGCATACCACATGGAAATAAAAGCCCCCGCCAAGAGGTCCATATGACTCTCAGCGTCGAACCCTTGCTCCTACCTCGGTCGCCACCTCATCTCCAGCAATCCAATCCATGTTCGAAGGCACCCCATCCTCAATACTTCCTCCAAAGAACTGCGGTTTGGCGGCCTGCACCTGATCGCTGGTGGTGCATGGAAAGGCGTTACCGCTAGCACCGTAATATGCCACAGAAACCTCCCAATTGCTCATCTCATTTAGCATTGCCCATATGTGCGGTAATGTTAAATGAGATGAATTGTATCATCTTGTATCATGTTTTTATACTCTTTAATAGTACTACATTTATCTTATGAAATGTTTTATAAAATGTTTAATTTTATATGAAATTGCTGCAAATGAGAAGGTTCATAGTATTTTGTTTGTGTTCATCATGCAGTGTAAATAGTGGTACAAAATGGCACCATATTATACTGACAAAAGCTGTTGATCAGCAGAATTGAATCTCTATGTTTGCTGTTGCCCGATCCAATGAACAGGTTAATCTTCTCCCATCTCTTGTTGAGAGGTTTCTGTGGCATTTTCTGCCTTTCCATGCACCACCAGCGATCAGGTGCAGGCCGGCAAACATCAGTTCTTTGGAGGATATATTAGATATATATGTACATATTTTATATAGCTATAGCAATATAGCTGCATACTTATAACTATATTTTAGCTATCATTAGTTTAGATATCATTACATATTCAATTATTAAAAGCATCAAAAGAATATAGGTGTATTTTGTTTCATGCTGTAATACCTATGATAGAATTTATGCTCATTTTCCTAACAGTCGTTTCACACTATGAGCTTCATTACGATGGTGGGTGGACCGCCACCTTCAGGCCATCGGTGGCAGTCCGTCCGACATCCAGGCCATTGGCCCAACCGCTGGATTACAATACAGATGGTCGGAGTGCAGAGGTCATGGGAGAGACCGCCTCCTCTGACAGGATAGGAGATCCCGTTCGGGCGGCAGTCGGAATCCTGTCCCTACAATGGAGGCAGTGCCTGCACTGGCACCACCGGGATTAGGATGTCCCTTTCTGACTGCCTTTTTATGGTTGTCCTACCACCATGAAAAGGCAGGCAGAAATGGACTTTGGGGGCCCTAAGCAGGGCCCCTGTCCCCTGACCCCCGTGGGCCACTTCTAAGTGGCCTGGGGGCACATGTAGTGCCCCCCCAGACATCCATGCAACGTGTGCCAGGGCATGATTGTGCACAAAGTGCTTTTTACCACTGCGGCTTGCTCTGGCAGGCCTTATCCCAATTGGGTGGATGGGACCGGTGACTCATTGTCGGACGGTCTCTTGCCCAATGCGATGGTGGTCAGTGGTCTGACCAACTGCCATCATAATCAGTCTCTTTGTGAATAATGACAAAAAACACCTATTAAAAAATTGCTATTTTTTATAAGATATTTCAAAACATAAAGGATACAAATGTATTTGACAGAAAATGTCTCTCTTTTTAGTGGCATCTAATAATACAACTCACTTAAACTTCCGCTATAGCATGTTCAGCCACTTCTCACAGAAATATGTATAGCTTAAATAAAGAACACTTATAAACTAAATACTATATAAACAAATACATGATTTCTTGGTTTAAAATCTCACTGTGTAGTCTGATCTACCGAAGCACTGAATCTAAATGTTTTATTTGCTATCAATGTCAGTAAATGTTACCACATATAATTTTTTAGACCTGTTTAAGGTACAATTATCATATTTCCTATAAAAATAAAAGGTAAATGACAGCATAACTAGTGTCTTACTTACCTGATGATCTGCCGAGCAATACAGGCGGCTATAGTGAGACAAGGCCTCATTAGTCAGCATCAGAAGCTGCTCTTGTGTGAAGTTTGGGGGCCTGCCTCCTGACCTCTCAGCCATTGTTGCTCACAGAGCTCGATGAGCAGCAATGTTGGAGCAGGTGTTCGTTGTACAAAGATTAGGGGGCAAGTGAGGAATGCTTCCAAATACATGTACGCCAAACTGACATACACATACGTCAATGGGCCCATACATCAAGCACTGATTTTGCTAAAGTCATTATCACAATGTTAACTTATGGATTTGTACTCTGTCATGTAGTTCCTATAAAAAGTATACAGGATCTGCGCGTTTAGACAACATGCACTGTAGGATTGGTGTCAGACTGACTCTGATTACCCCTACCGGGTATGTTGGCCCTTTTGTACCAACTAGCTTACAGTGCCACTAGAATCTCCTCTTACCAAGGAGAGAATAGTTCCTGGCAACCATCAAACATGACAACCCTGATCCCTCAGGACCATGGAAACAATATACTACCTTTCGCTCAGTCACTCGTGCTTACTTAGTCTGTCTCAGAGAGATACACCGAATAAATAGGCTGGGCGTTTTTCAATAAGCATTTATTGAACAGTTGTTATTCTGGTGTAAAATAAATGAGCTGCAACAACCGTTAGACAATATAAATGATTAGCAGTACTATAAAGGTGAATGGATGGTATAGCGTTACCATCTTGCAATAATCATAAATACATTAGAGTATATAAAACACATGATAAAAAGATGCGTACTCCTACGATGCCTCCCTAACTAGATGTACCTAAGTGTACCTAGCATGTATGTAGGTGTTAAGCCAAGAATCCCTCTAGGATTTAGTCAACCCCATAACCTGAAGTGAGAGACTGTGGGACCCCATCCTGGTCTTGAGTTGGACACCCTGCGAGGGATGTTAGACCACTGCGAGCTGGAGTGTCTGCATGCAGGAACCTCAGCGTCTCTGGTCAGTGTGTCGGCCGGGAAGTCTCGGTCTCCTCTTCCTTATCTTAGCAAGATGTGATATATATATACCCATGGGTCCTGCCTTGCTGTGCTACTGTGTCGGCCTAAGGATGACGTTGGCCATGAACTTTGTACATAGATTTTATACAGGAGATGGTAGTCCTGCTGTGCTTCCTAGAATCCTCATGCATAACGCATGAGATTTAGATCCAGGGAAAAACCCGCGTTCTGAATGCAGTGTAGTATCTAGGTAAAAGGTCAGTCCCTGTAAACCGTGACAAGTGTAATGTAGGGAAGAATATAGGTGAAGGGCAATGAAGTGACCGAGGCCTATATTATGGTACCTATATGGAATATAACAACTCCATTGAGGAACTGAAGTTCCAGTTGATGTACTATGTCTGTTTTGCATGACGGTCAATTGAGGCATCCATCATTTTAGGTGAACTACATGTAGGGCTTTAGAAAATTCGATGGAGATACATAAAGTGGTGGATTTGGTTTACTAAAACAGTGTAATTGTAGTACATCTGTCATGGATACTTACCAAACAGTATAAGAGATATGACCTAAGATTGGTTAAAAAGTAAATCCTACGCAGTGTAAAATAAACCTCTGATGACGGAAATCAAATTTTAAATATATAAATATATATAAATATTCACTGAAAAAAACCAAAGGTTTCAGGGACATTGTAGTTAGGAAATAGAATTTAAAAAACCCTAGAAATTCACTGAAAAAAACAAAGGTTACAGGGACGTTACAGTTAGGCTCACATTTTACTCGTCCGAAACCATAGAAATTCAGCAGTTATAGTTACTTGAGGTAACTAAACGCCCCTTCAATGCACTGATTATGAATTCACATATTACATCACTCATGACATGGTCAGTGATATCACTGATGACATCTCAAATGACATCACTGATGATATCATCCACAGAACTGCTAATTTTCTGCCTTTTTCTGCTCATATTTAACCCTATTTTGCCTCTTTCAGCTCAAGGCTGATCTTTATTTTTCCTCTTTCTGCTAGTCCTGGAAGGAGCTTGTGGAGTTTCACTATGCAGAATTATGCGGAGTTACCGAAAAACTCCACCAAATTCCACAAAGTTCCATAAGCGGGCAGAGTATTGTTCCGCAACCCCTCATTAAGTCACTTTGGATGCTTACAGTAGTTAGGGGCCCCTCCTGTTCCCACCAGTCAGTCCCCCACAGCGGGATTGCTGAGACCTCGTCGGAGACCCCTGCCCCTTTTTTCAACCACTCTACAAACGTGCCTCCTGCAGCACTACTGTTTGGGGGATGAAGTCCCCTTGGCTGCTGAGGGTCCTTGGGGGCCATGAACCCCCATTGTGTGCCACCAGTAAGTCCCCCACAGCGGGATTGTTAAAACCTCTTCGGAGGCACCGCCCCTTTCTGAACCACCCTGCAAATGCACCTTCTGGCGCACTACTGGTATGGGGATGAAGTCCCCTTAGCTGCTGAGGGTCCTTGGGGGCCAAGAATCCCCATTGTTGCCACCACTAAGTTCCCAACAGCGGGATTGCTGAGACCACATCGAAGGCCCGCCCCCTTTCTCAACCACCCTTCAAATGTACCTCCTGCGCACTTCTGGTTGAAGGATGAAATCTGCTTCGTTGCTGAGGGTAGTGGGGGCCTCTTTCTGCTCATTTCTGACCTATTTTGCCTCTTTCTGCTAATTTCTGACCTTTATTTTGCCTCTTCTCATTTCTGATCTCCATGTTGCCTCTTTCTGCTCATTTCTGCCCTCTATTTTGCCTCTTTCAGCTTGTTTCTGACCTGTATTTTGCATCTTACTGCTCATTTCTGTCCTTTATTTTGCCTCTTGCTGCTCGTTTCTGACCACTATTCTGCCTCTTTCTGCTCGTTTCTGACCCCCATTCTGCCTCTTTGTGCTCGTTTCTCATCTTTATCATGCCTCTGTCTGTTCGTTCCTGGTCTGCATTCTGCCTCTTTCTTCTCGTTTCTCACCCTCATTTTGCCTTTTTCTGCTAATTTCTGACCTCTATTTTGCCTGTTTATGCTTGTTTCATGCCTTTATTTTGCCTCTTTCTGTTTGTTGCTGACCTTTATTCTGCATGTTTCTGCTTGTTTCTGATCTTTATTTTGCCTCTTTCTGTTCGCTTCTCACCTTTATTTTGCCTTTTTCTGCTGGTTGCTGGACCTTTATTCTGCCTCTTTCTGTTAGTTTCTGACCTTTATTCTGCCTTTTTCTGCTCGTTTCTCACCTTTATTTTTCCTCTTTCTGCTCATTCCGGACCTTTATTCTGTCTCTTTCTCCTCATTTTTGACCTTTATTGTGCCTCTTTCTGCTCGTTTCTCACCTTTATTCTGCCTCTTTCTGCTCGTTTTTCACCTTTATTTTGGCTCTTTCTGCTTGTTGTTAGCCTTTATTCGGCCTCTTTTTGCTTGTTTCTGACCTTTCTTCTGCCTCTTTCTGCCCCTTTTTTTTACCTCTATTCTGCCTCTTTTGGCTCGTTTCTGACCTTTATTTTGCCTCTTTCTGCTTGTTGCTGTCCTTCATTCTGCCTTTTTCTGCTTGATGTTGACCTATATTCTGCCTCTTTCTCCTCATTTCTGACCTTTATTTTGCGTCGTACTCCTCTTTTCTCCCCGGTACCATGGGGGAGCATCAACGCCCCTGTGGTCCCAGCCGGCTCCCCTCCTCCTGTGGAAGACAGCATTCCTCTCACAGAGAGGACGCTGCTAAGCTAGCTAAGCTCCCTGACTGTGAGAGCATTCCTTTCATCTGTTTCCCTGCTCGCTTGACAGACAAAAGCTATGCTGTCCCCCGGAACATAACAGTAGCCAGCATGGGGGGTGTCAGTCCCCAGGGCCATTATTGGCTTCAGGAGGGGTGGCCAAGAAGCCCCAATACTTTGATCTGCACGGGTCAGCCCAGGGAAGGTGGTGGTGCCCGGGGTCGTATACAGCAGGGAGAGGAGCCATGCAGCCCCCTCCCAGTTTTTTATGTGATTTGGCCTAGGGAGGTAGTGGTCCACAGGGCCCATGGGGGTCCATATCCTCCCAGTTCCTTTTACATTTAGCCCTAGGGAGGTGGTGGTCCCCAGGGCTTCCACAAAGCCCAGAAGGGGGGTCCACGCAGCCCCCCCACTTATAAAGATAAAAACCCAGGGAGGTGGTGGTCCCCGGGGCTCAAAGAGCCCAGTTCGGCCCTCCTTTTTAAAAAAAAATGCCCCAGGGACCTGGCCCACCCCGATGCTCATTTCAAAACAAGCACAGGAGACCATGCTTGTTTTTTTTTCAATTTTGCCACAGATCCACACAAGAATTTGTGGCAAACTTGAAAAAAAAAGTTTTTAATCCCCAACGGAGTCCCTCTGGGACCCCATCACCACAATTAGGGGGTGAGGGTATTCCTACCCTGCCCCCTTTTCCTTATTTAAAATGTTTTTTGTGGAACTCGACTCAAGCTGAGTCCCAAGAAGTGTGCCAACACTTCCTGGTTGAAGTGTTGGCAGCCAATCAGATTACCACAAGGGGAGGATCCGCGTCCCTATACATCTATATTTTTTTTTACCTTTAATATGTCTAAAACTAATGAATAGATTCACACCAAATGACAAAAAGTGTGATCTCTGGAACAAAATCTATATTTCTGCCAAATTTGGTGTAATTCCGTTCAGCAGCAGTGCTGTGGTCATGTTCAAAAACCCCTATGGAAAAAGGCATAGGGAAACGTGTTTTTGGACCCCCCCCTTTTTGTCGGCACGTGGTTGACGGATCACCCTGAAACCTTCAGCACAGCAGCTGAACCAACTAAAGTATAAGTCTTTAAAAGTTCCTGAATTTCGTCAAGCGGAGCCAAAGTTATTGGCAAATGAAAATAAACACCTTTCCTATGGAAACTAGGTCCTAACTATAACTACCTACTGGATATCGCCAGTAGGTTTTATATATATATATATTCACTGAAAAACCCATAGGTTTCAGGCACGTTATAGTTAGAAATTAGCATTTAAAAAACCTTACAAATTCACTGAAAAAACCATAGGTTTTAGGAACAGTTATAGTTAGTTGGACATTGCACTCGTACAAAACCCGTGAAATTCCCCCGTTATAGTTAGTTCAGCTAACTATAACTCGCGCCCCCGCAATGCACTGCTGATGACGTCACATATTACATCACTCATGACATGGTCAGTGACATCACTGATGACATCACTGATGACATCTCAAATGACATCACTGATGACATCATCCAGTGACTGTGTGTTTCTGTAAAGTTTAAATATTTTTAATATATATAGGGAAAGGCGTATTGAAGAATGAGTGGGTGTATAAGTGTCTGTATAGATGATTTAGTAGGTGCGTGACTAACTCTATAAGTGAGTGATTAAACGTATCTTACTGAATGCATGGGTTAGTGACTAAACTGGGTGAATGTCTGTATCCGTCTGTCTATTGCTGTGTAAGTGGCTGCATGGGTTTGTGAATAGCTACATGAGTGTCTATATGAGTTATTGATTGGTTGTCTGAGTATCTGTATGGGTGCCTGAGTGTTTGTGTGGGTGGGGTGTGTCGACTCTGTGCATAGATGTGTGAGTGGGTGATTCACTGGGTGGATGGTTTCAAGAGTGCATCTGTGATAGACTGTATGGGTGGGTAAGTGTGTGTAAGAGTGTGTTAGTGAGTGAATGTATGTCCCAGTGGTACATGTGTGAGTAACTACATATGTGAAAGGCAGTATATATGTGTGTTGGAGTATATAAATAGCTATAAGCGAGAGTGTGTGATTGTGAGAGTGACTGTATGGATGAGTGTGTGCTTGTATCAGTGATTGTATAAGAGCATAAGAATGTGCTAGTATTTGTATGAGTAAGTGAGCTGGTGTGTGTATAACTGTATAGGTGAGTAAATGGCAGTGTGTTTAATTATTTGCATGACTGACTAGGTGTGTGAGTACCTCTATGGATGAGTGGCGGTGTTTGAGTGTCTATATAGGAGTATGAGTGCATATGATAGTCCTGTACTGAGTGACCGTAAGTATGAGTGACTGTACGGGTGAGTGAGTGGATGTGTGTGTGTAGACCTAAGAATCAGTGAGTGGGTATGTAGTTATTGGTGTTGGAGTGTCTATGGTTTTGCGAAAAGCAGTCTGTAATTTAGAGTGAGTGTATCAAAGGTTATATTAGGGTGTGAGGAGGTGCATCAGATTATCACGTGGATGATGTCATCAGTGATATCATCAGTGATGTCATTTGAGATGTCATCAGTGATGTCATCAGTGATGTCACTGACCATGTCATGAGTGATGTAATATGTGACGTCATCAGCAGTGCATTGTGGGGGCACGAGTTATAGTTTGCTGAACTAACTATAACGGGGGAATTTCACGGGTTTTGTATGAGTGCAATGTCCAACTAACTTTAACTGTCCCTAAAACCTATGGTTTTTTCAGTGAATTTGTAAGGTTTTTTAAATGCTAATTTCTAACTATAACGTGCCTGAAACCTATGGTTTTTTCCAGTGAATTTCAAAGGTTTTTTAAATGCTAATTCCTAACTATAACATGTCTGAAACCTATGGTTTTTCTCAGTGAATTTCAAAGGTTTTGTAAATGACAATTTTTAAATGTATTAATTGTTATATTTATTTTTTTGATACTGATTTACTACATTTTTTTAAACTATTTATTTTTACATATTTTATTTTTTAAATTACATTGTAATTACATTATACATTACATTACAAAATATACTTTCTCAGAATGAATTACTTTAGTTTAAATACTTTGCAAATAGGCAATAGACTTTTAAGTACAGTAGTTACAGTTGTTGCAATGGGCAACACAATTTCAAACACAATGCAACATTGAGCTCAATGTGAATTTCTAGTTAAATGCAATTAGTTACTTTATGGATTACTTTTCTAACCACAGGACTGGATCCTAGATTCAGTCCTGGGACATCTCCTGTAAACAGTTGAGTAAAAGCGTTTTGGTTACAGTAGTGATTTTTAAGGAATATTATTGTATTTTAAAAGTTGACACTTAGAAACTTTTTCACATAGAATCACCAATGTTATCCTATGGGAGGAAATTCACTTAGAAGGTAAGTAGTGTTATTGTTACTTTTTCTTACTCAGTGGTGGATCCTGGATCCAGCACTGGTGCATCTCCTGTAAACAGTTGAAAGAATGCGTTTAAGTCAAACAGGCGATTTTTAAGGAATATTTGTAGTTTGTGCAAATCGACATTTTGAAACTTTTCTGCTGAAAACCAGACAATGGATTCCAATGGAAGGAAATACAAGTTACTGGTAAGTACGGTTAGAATTACTTTTCAGGGTCAGTGCTGGGCTAAAAGATGCAGCACTGGGTTCTCTCCTGATAACAGGTGAGTAAATCGGAATTCGTAGTTCGGCTGATTTTAGAGGAATATTATAAAGTTCCAAAACTCCACACTTAGAAGAATTACCAAGTGAAAACAGTCAATGTTAGCCTATGGAAGGAAATTCAAGTTACTGGTAAGTACGGTTAAAATTACTTTTCAGGATCAGTACTGGGCTCAAAGATGCAGCACTGAGGTCTCTCCTGATAACCGGTGAGTAAATCGGAATTCGTATTTCGGCTGATTTTAGAGGAATATTTGTATGCTTCAAAAATCGACACTTAGAAACTTTTTCAGCAAAAAGCAGGCAATGATATCCTATGGAAGGAAATTCAAGTTACTGGTAAGTACGGTTAAAATTACTTTTCAGGAACAGTACTGGGCTCAAAGATGCAGCACTGAGTCTCTCCTGATAACAGGTGAGTAAATCGGAATTCGTAGTTCAGCTGATTTTAGAGAAATATTATAAAGTTCCAAAACTCCACACTTAGAAGAATTTCCAAGTGAAACCAGTCAATGTTAGCCTATGGAAGGAAATTCAAGTTACTGGTAAGTACGGTTAAAATTACTTTTCAGGATCAGTACTGGGCTCAAAGATGCAGCACTGAGGTCTCTCCTGATAACCGGTGAGTAAATCGGAATTCGTAGTTCGGCTGATTTTAGAGGAATATTATAAAGTTCCAAAACTCCACACTTAGAAGAATTTCCAAGTGAAACCAGTCAATGTTAGCCTATGGAAGGAAATTCAAGTTACTGGTAAGTACGGTTAAAATTACTTTTCAGGATCAGTACTGGGCTCAAAGATGCAGCACTGAGGTCTCTCCTGATAACCGGTGAGTAAATCGGAATTCGAAGTTCGGCTGATTTTAGAGGAATATTTGTATGCTTCAAAAATTGACACTTAGAAGAATTTCTAAGTGGAACCAGTCAATGTTAGCCTATGGAAGGAAATTCAAGTTACTGGTAAGTACGGTTAAAATTACTTTTCAGGATCAGTACTGGGCTCAAAGATGCAGCACTGAGGTCTCTCCTGATAACCGGTGAGTAAATCGGAATTCGTAGTTCGGCTGATTTTAGAGGAATGTTATAAAGTTCCAAAACTCCACACTTAGAAGAATTTCCAAGTGAAACCAGTCAATGTTAGCCTATGGAAGGAAATTCAAGTTACTGGTAAGTACGGTTAAAATTACTTTTCAGGATCAGTACTGGGCTCAAAGATGCAGCACTGAGGTCTCTCCTGATAACCGGTGAGTAAATCGGAATTTGAAGTTCGGCTGATTTTAGAGGAATATTTGTATGTTTCAAAAATTGACACTTAGAAGAATTTCTAAGTGAAACCAGTCAATGTTAGCCTATGGAAGGAAATTCAAGTTACTGGTAAGTACGGTTAAAATTACTTTTCAGGATCAGTACTGGGCTCAAAGATGCAGCACTGAGGTCTCTCCTGATAACAGGTGAGTAAATCGGAATTCGTAGTTCGGCTGATTTTAGAGGAATATTTGCACAATGGTGAAGGAAGGGGTGGGGCCTGAAGTGACATGTCTGCAAACACGCCCTGTGGCGCGTTTTAAGTTGGAGAATTAATTCCTCCTCAATCCTGAGGGTCCCTAGGGGCCAACTGGCCCACCAGATACCTCCAGTATGCGCCAAAGAGCTTCGTTGCAGAGATGTGTTCAGAGGCCATGCCCCTTTTTACAACACTCTGCAACGCAGCTCTGTGGCGCTTACTGGAGGTACCTGGTGGGCTAGTTGGCCCCCAGGGACCCTCAGGATTGAAGAGGATTTAATTCCCCATCTTAAAACGCGCCACGGGGCCTGTTTGCACACATGTCACCTGAAGCCACGCCCCCTCCCTTCACCACTGTGCAAACGCGCCCCGTGGAGGCGTTTTAAGTTGGAGGATTAAGTCCCCTTGAATACTGAGGGTCCCTGGAGTCCAACTAGCACACCATGTACCTCCAAAAAGCGCCACAGAGCTGCGTTGCAGAGAGGTGTAAAAAGGGGCGTGGCCTCTGTACACCTCTCTGCAACGCAGCCCCTGGCGCATACTGGAGGTTCCTGGTGGGCTAGTTGGCCCCCATGGACCCCCAGTATTCAAGGGGAATTACTTCTCCTTCTTAAAACGCGCCAGGCGGCGCGTTTGCAGACTGCTGCAGGGAGGGGGTGGGGCCTCCGGCACGATGCCAGTCTTTTTTTTTTTTTTTTGTTTTTCTGCCCAGGGGTCCTTGTGGGACCCCTGAGCAGACCTAGGGGGTCAGGTGTTTCTACCCTGCCCCCTTTGTGCGTTTTGCGCACTTGTTTCTTGTGTTTTTTTTTTAATCGGCAGGATCCGCGCACCCTAAGCGCATCATGCCGATTTAAAAAAAAAATGCTTTTTTCTGCCCAGGGGGTCAGGGTGTTTCTACCCTGCCCCCTTTTGCATTTTGCGCAGCTGTTTTACTGGTTTCTTGTTCCTCGGTTCTACCGAGGAACAAGATGGCTGCCAACACTTCCTGGTTTGGAGTGTTGACAGCCAATTAGCATGCAGCTCGTGATCAGGAGGGTGCGCGGATCCACCGCAGCCATAGATATCGAAACTTTTATTTTGGATTTTCTCAGCAACTACTGAACGGATTTACACCATTTTTAAAAAGGGTGCTTTCTGAACCAAGCACTACCTTTTTGCCAAATTTGGTGTAATTCCGTTCAGCAGTTTTTGCTGTAGCCTTGCATAAATTTTCCTATGGGAAATTGATTTTTTCACTCTTATTTTTTTAATTTCTCCGCAACTACTGAACGGATTTACACCATTTAAAAAAAGGTCGCTTTCTGAACCAAGCGCTACCTTTTTGCAAAATTTGGTGTAATTCCGTTCAGCAGTTCGGGCTGTAGCCGTGGCTAAAATTTCCTATGGGAATTAACATGGAGAAAACGCGTTTTGGGACCCCCTTTTTTCTCGGCCGCCGCTTGATGAATCACCCCGAAACTTTCAAGACCGGAGCGGACCGGAGCGCCCCACTAGTTTTGAAAATTTCGCGATGATTCGTCAAACTACGCCAAACTTATTGGGAATAGAATGTTGCGGATTTCCTATGGATAAAGGTCCTAACTATAACTATCTACTGGCGACCGCCAGTAGATAATATATATATATATATATATATATATATATATATATATATATATGTGTGAAATAATATTTTCTAATTTGCAAAATGTGTCATCACACGCACTTTATTTTCAGAGAAAAATTTTGTTTTAATAGTATTTTTTGCCTTTTTCTAGGCAAATACTGCAGCCACCACAGATGACCCATTGGCAGAGTCAGAAAACACCAGCCTGTTTTTCCCTTTCTAGACCTTACCACCATGCAAGAGAGGGAGTAGCTTAAGAAATATAGACTCAACCGATAGACCCGTTGGGATGTGGCATATGAACTGTCCCCAGAACTGGTGCCTCTGAATCAAAATGACAGGGCTAATATATTACTTCTAAAACCAAAGGCAGCACTGTTTTTTTCAACAACTGGATTATTTCACTACACTGTTGGGGATTGCAATGGAAAGTCCCAAGCATCTTTTCATTCTGCTCTACAACAGTTCCTCAAAGTTGTGATCAATCTACATTCAGTTACCTAAGGATGTAGAAACCCTGAATAAATGCAGACTTTTTTGCATTGGGTTTAATACCACATTTTGTTGGTACCATTGACAGAACACATGCTGCTTTGCTTCCACCCCATGACAGAGAACAAGTTTACTGGAGCAGGAAAGATTTCCATTCAATTAGTATGTAGGTAGTCTGCATTCTGGATCTGTACATCACAAGTGTATGTGTCAGATTTCCAGGATCTGCCTGTGATTCCTTTGTGCTAAGCAATAGCAGCATACAACAATAAAATGGCACAATTTGAAAATGTGAGGGCCTGGCTTATTGGTAAGTGCTATGTTGAAGCATTGTAAAGCATAACATAAAATAGTGGCCTCAACTTCATATATATATATATATATATATATATATATATATATATATATATATATATATTATCTACTGGCGGTCGCCAGTAGATAGTTATAGTTAGGACCTACTTTCCATAGGAAATCCGCAACATTCTATTTGAAATAACGTTGGCGCCGGTTGACGAATCTTCGCGAAAGTTTCCAACTTGTTGGGGCGCTCCGGTCCGCTCCTATCCTGAAAGTCTCGGGTGATTCGTCATGCGGGGGCCGAGAAAAAGGGGGTCCCAAAACGTGTTTTCCCCATTCATTTTTCCATAGGAACCTTTAGTCGCAGCTACAGCCCGAACTGCTGAACGGAATTACACCAAATTTGGCAAAGAGGTAGCCCTTGGTTCAGTGTCGTGCCTTTTGCTTAAATGGTGTAAATCCGTTCAGTAGTTCCTGAGAAAATCAAAAGTAAAATCACATATATATCTGGGCGGAGCCTAACCACACATGTCATTATGAGATCTGATTGGCTGTCAGCACTTCATCCTGGAATTGCTGGCAGCCATCTTGAGACCAATATACATGATAGTACCCCATTGAAATGCATTGTAGTGAATCAAAGATTTTGAGGGTTACCAAAAGGAGAACTATAAAGGGTGATAACAGACTTTAGTTACATTAGAATTCATTTGTTGATGGTACCATACTAATTTCAGGAATTGTGGTGTGTTCTAAGGTGATTTTACCCTGTGAAAAACCTTCTGCTGGGATATCATGAATCATGTTTGAGAGAAAACTATTTTCACATGCTTGTCCCATAGAGTTTTGGAAGGTGCTCCAGAAGCTAAAATGAGAGCATATTTTCTGTAAATTCACATTATCTTTCTCAGTCATGTGAGAATGAAGTCTGACATTCTCAGTAAAACATGTACATCCAACAAGGGCAGAGACTGTCAGTTGATTCCTTTGTGTTCTACTGCAGCTTCCCAGAGTGTTCTAAAGAACAACTAGAGTGCTAACAGCCTTACTTATGACAAAAGTATGGCACACCTGAAGCCATCTTGATTGGAATAAACTGGTAACACTTAAAACATTTAATTTAAAAAGGAACAAAATGATGGGGTTCATTTTGTCATAGAAATTATGGTTAGTGCTGTAGAAAGAAAAATTAGGATATGTTTCAAGTGTGATCTCAAATATCTTCCTGTTATATTTCAACAGGAGCAGCCTGCCAGTTGATGCCTTTGTGTTCTACTGCAGCGTCCCAGAGTGTTCTAAAGAACAACTAGAGCGCTAACAGCCTTACTTATGACAAAAGTATGGCACACCTGAAGCCATCTTGATTGGAATAACCCGGTAACACTTAAAACATTTAATTTATAAAGGAACAAAATGAGGGGGTTCTTTTTGAAATAGAAATTATGATTAGTGCTGCAGAAAGAAAAATTAGGGCATGTTTTAAGTGAGATCTCAAATCCTCTTCTATTTCATTAGAAAATTCTGACATGCAGACTGAAACAATCACTTTCAATACAAGCAGCAGACTTCCAGTTAACTCCCTGGTGAGCAGTAGCTTTACTACAGTGATCTAATGAGCAACTAGAGTGCTAACATTCTGAATTTATGGCAAATGTGAGACACATCTGAATGCCTTCTTGATGGAATCAAAGTAAAAAACTGAAAGCATTTCCTACTGAGGAGACTGCAGTAAATGAGGAAATTAGGAAACTTCATAACAAAGAAGTCTTCCAAGATGGCCACCAGTGAAAAAAGAGCCCAAATGTAGCACAAATATTACTAAGATGTAGCCCACATATAGCCCAATGACAAAAGTGTGCAAAACACTTTTTATTTTTAGTTTTTTTGCAGTTTTATGTAGTGCAGACTGGTCAGGTATTGGAGCGTTGCATCTTAAAACATGACCCCCCTACACTTCAAAAACACCACTGCACTACCCTAAACCCTAAAACACTACCCACAGCACGACCCCCTACACTACACAAGCACCACTGCACTATCCTAAACCCTAAAACACTACCCCCAGCATGACCCCCTACACTACACAAACACCACTGCACTACCCTAAAACACTACCCCCAGCACGACCCCCTACACTACCCAAACACCACTGCACTAACCTAAATCCTAAAACACTACCCCCAGCACGACCCCCTACACCACCCAAACACCACTGCACTACCCTAAAACATGACCCCCTACACTACACAAACACCAGTGCACTACCCTAAACCCTAAAACACTACCCCCAGCACGACCCCCTACACTACACAAGCACCACTGCACTACCCTAAACCCTAAAACACTACCCCCAGCATGACCCCCTACACTACACAAATACCACTGCACTACCCTAAACCCTAAAACACTACCCCCAGCACGACCCCCTACACTACCCAAACACCACTGCACTAACCTAAATCCTAAAACACTACCCCCAGCACAACCCCCTACACTACCCAAACACCACTGCACTACCCTAAAACATGACCCCCTACACTACACAAACACCACTGCACTACCCTAAACCCTAAAACACTACCCCCAGCACGACCCCCTACACTACACAAGCACCACTGCACTACCCTAAACCCTAAAACACTACCCCCAGTACGACCCCCTACACTGCCCGAACACCACTGCACTGCCCTAAACCCTGAAACACCAGCCCCTGCACGACCCCCTACACTGCCCGAACACCACTGCACTGCCCTAAACCCTGAAACACCACCCATAGCACGACCCCCTACACTGCCCGAACACCACTGCACTGCCCTAAACCCTGAAACACCACCCCTTCACGACCCCCTAAACTGCCCGAACACCACTGCACTGCCCTAAACCCTGAAACACCACCCCCAGCACGACCCCCTACACTGCCCGAACACCACTGCACTGCCCTAAACCCTGAAACACTACCCCCAGCAAGACCCCCTACACTGCCCGAACACCACTGCACTGCCCTAAACCCTGAAACATCACCCCCAGCAAGACACCCTACACTGCTCAAACACCACTGCCCTAAACCCTGAAACTCCACCCACAGCACGACCCCCTACACTGCCCGAACACCACTGCACTGCCCTAAACCCTGAAACACAACCTCCAGCACGACCCCCTACACTGCCCGAACACCACTGCACTACCCTAAACCCTGAAACACCACCCCCAGCACGACCCCCTACACTGCCCGAGCACCACTGCACTGCCCTAAACCCTGAAACACCAGCCCCAGCACGACGCCCTACACTTCCCGAACACCACTGCACTGCCCTAAACCCTGAAACACCAGCCCTAGCACGACCCCCTACACTGCCCGAACACCACTCCACTTCCCTAAACCCTGAAACACCAGCCCCAGCACGACCCCCTACACTGCCCGAACACCACTGCACTGTCCTAACCCGTGAAACACCAGCCTCAGCACGACCCCCTACACTGCCTGAACACCACTGCACTGCCCTGAACCCTGAAACACCAGCCCCAGCACGACCCCCTACACTGCCCGAACACCACTGCACTGCCCTAAACCCTGAAACACCACCCTGTGCACGACCCCCTACACTGCCCGAACACCACTGCACTGCCCTAAACCCTGAAACACCACCCCCAGCACGACCCCCTACACTGCCTGAACACCACTGCACTGCCCTAAACCCTGACACACCACCCCCTGCATGACCCCCTACACTGCCCGAACACTACTGCACTGCCCTAAACCCTGAAACACCATCCCCAGCACGACCCCCTACACTGCATGAACACCACTGCACTGCCCTAAACCCTGAAACACTACCCCCAGCAAGACCCCCTACACTGCCCGAACACCACTGCACTACCCTAAACCCTGTAACATCACCCCCAGCAAGACCCCTACACTGCCCGAACACCACTGCCCTAAACCCTGAAACACCACCCCAGCAATACCCCCTACACTGCCCAAACACCACTGCACTGCCCTAAAC
Source organism: Calotriton arnoldi (assembly GCA_963921515.1). Lineage (NCBI taxonomy): Eukaryota > Metazoa > Chordata > Amphibia > Caudata > Salamandridae > Calotriton > Calotriton arnoldi. The sequence goes on from CAWUFW010009995.1 coordinate 668,699, forward strand.
CCTGAAACACCAGCCCCAGCACGACCCCCTACACTGCCCGAACACCACTGCACTGCCCTAAACCCTGAAACCCCACCCCCTGCACGACCCCCTACACTGTCCGAACACCACTGCACTGCCCTAAACCCTGAAACACCACCCCCAGCACGACCCCCTACACTGCCCGAACACCACTGCACTGCCCTAAACCCTGAAACACCACCCCATGCATGACCCCCTACACTGGCCGAACACTACTGCACTGCCCTAAACCCTGAAACACTACCCCAGCAAGACCCCCTACACTGCCTGAACACCACTGCACTGCCCTAAACCCTGAAACATCACCCCCAGCAACACCCCCTACACTGCCCGAACAACACTGCCCTAAACCCTGAAACACCACCCCCAGCAAGACCCCCTACACTGCCCGAACACCACTGCACTACCCTAAACCCTGAAACACCACCCCCAGCACGACCCCCTATACTGCCCGAACACCACTGCTCTGCCCAAAACCCTGAAACACCAGCCCCAGCACGACCCCCTACACTGCCCGAACACCACTGCACTGCCCTAAACCCTGAAACACCAGCCCCAGCACAACCCAGTACACTGCCCGAACACCACTGCACTGCCCTAAACCCTGAAACACCAGCCCCAGCACGACCCCCTACACTGCCCGAACACCACTGCAATGCCCTAAACCCTGAAACACCAGCCCCAGCAAGACCCCCTACACTGCCCGAACACCACTGCACTGCCCTAAACCCTGAAACACCACCCCCAGCAAGACCCCCTACACTGCCCGAACACCACTGCACTAAACCCTGAAACACCACCCCCAGCAAGACCACCTACACTGGCCGAACACCACTGCACTGCCATAAACCCTGAAACACCACCCCCTGCACGACCCCCTACACTGCCGAAACACCACTGCACTGCCCTACACCCTGAAACACCACCCCCTGCACGACCCCCTACACTGCCCGAACACCACTGCACTGCCCTAAACCCTGAAACACCACCCCTCAGCACGACACCCTACACTGCCCGAACACCACTGCACTGCCCTAAACCCTGAAGCACCACCCCCAGCACGACCCCCTACACTGCCCAAACACCACTGCACTGCCCGAAACCCTGAAACACCACCCCCTGCACCACCCCCTACACTGCCGGAACACCACTGCACTGCCCTAAACCCTGAAACACCATCCCCAGCACGACCCCCTACACTGCCCGAACACCACTGCACTGCCCTAAACCCTGAAACATCACCCCCAGCAAGACCCCCTACACTGCCTGAACACCACTGCCCTAAACCCTGAAACACCACCCCCAGCAAGACCCCCTACACTGCCCGAACACCACTGCACTGCCCTAAACCCTGAAACACCACCTCCAGCACAACCCCCTACACTGCCTGAACACCATTGCTCTGCCCTAAACCCTGAAACACTAGCCCCAGCACGACCCCTACACTGCCCGAACACCACTGCACTGCCCTAAACCCTGAAACACCACCCCCAACACGACCCCCTACACTGCCCGAACACCACTGCACTGCCCTAAACCCTGAAACACCAGCCCCAGCAAGACCCCCTACACTGCCCGAACACCACTGCACTGCCCTAGACTCTGAAACACCAGCCCCAGCAAGACCCCCTACACTGCCCGAACACCACTGCACTGCCCTAAACCCTGAAACACCAGCCCCAGCACGACCCCATACACTGCCCGAACACCACTGCACTGCCATAAACCCTGAAACACCAACCCCAGCATGACCACCTACACTGCTCTAACACCACTGCTCTGCCCTAAACACTGAAACACCAGCCCCAGCACGACCCCCTACACTGCCCGAACACCACTGCACTGCCCTAAACCCTGAAACACCAGCCCCAGCACGACCCCCTACACTGCCCGAACACCACTGTACTGCCCTAAACCCTGAAACACCAGCCCCAGCACGACCCCCTACACTGCCCAAACACCACTGCACTGCCCTAAACCCTGAAACACCACCCCCCAGCACGACCCCCTACACTGCCCGAACAACACTGCCCTAAACCCTGAAACACCACCCCCTGCACGACCCCCTACACTGCCCGAACACCACTGCACTGCCCTAAACCCTGAAACACCACCCCCAGCACGACCCCTACACTGCCCGAACACCACTGCACTGCCCTAAACCCTGAAACACCACCCCCAGCACAACCCCCTACACTGCCCGAACACCACTGCACTACCCTAAACCCTAAATCTACCCCCAGCATCACCCCCTACACTACACAAACACCACTGCACTACCCTAAACCCTAAAACACTACCCCCAGCACGACCCTCTTCACTACCTAAACACAACTGCGCAATTTGTTACAGGCGTTGCAACGCAGGCCTGTGGTGCTTACTGGAAGTACCTGGTGGGCTAGTTGGGCCCCAGGGACCCTCAGGATTCAAGGTGACCTAATCCCCCAACTTAAAACGCGCCACGGGGCGCGTTTGCACAGTGGTGAAGGGAGGGGTGGGGCCTCAGGTGACATGTGCGCAAACACGCCCTGTGGTGCGTTTTAAGTTGGGGAATTAATTCCTTTGAATCCTGAGGGACCCTGGGGCCAACTAGCCCACCAGGTACCTTCAGTAAGCACAATAGAGTTGCGTTGCAGAGAGGTGAAAAAAGGTGCGTGGCCTCGGAACGCCTCTCTGCAACTCAGCTCTGTGGTCCTAACTGTAGGTACCTGGGGGGCTAGTTGGGCCCCAGGGACCCTCAGGATTCAAGGGGACTTAATCCCGCAACTTAAAACGTGCCACGGGTCGCGTTTGCACACATGTCACCTCAGGCCCCCCCTCCCTTCACCACTGTGCAAACGCGCCCTGTAGCGCGTTTTAAGAGGTAGTTTTAATCCCCCTGCCCTATTATGTACTAGGGACTTGCAGAGGAGGTCATGCTAATCACAGGGGTACCCCAACGCATAGTGTTCCCTAGTGTATGTAGGTGTTTTCACTGTATTCTAAGTGTCTTTTAGCATAGCACTGGCTCAGGTTAGTCAGAGTCAGTTACCACTAGTACCCGTCTGAAAAAGTTGTGGGCACAGGATGATTTTGCAACAAGGCCTCTTTCTGCTCCTCTGTTGGTTCTTTCTGCACATCGTTTGCTTCTTTCTGTGCGTTTTTTCTTCTTTCTTCACATGTTCTACCTCTGTAGGCATAGTTAGAAACTAGCATTTAAAAAACCTTTGAAATTCACTTAAAAAATCATAGGTTTCAGGCACGTTATAGTTAGAAATTAGCATTTAAAAAACCTTTGAAATTCACTGAAAAAACCTTAGGTTTCAGACAAGTTATAGTTAGAAATTAGCATTTAAAAAACCTTTGAAATTCACTGAAAAAACCATAGGTTTTAGGGACAGTTATAGTTAGTTGGACATTTCACTCGTACAAAACCATAGAAATTCCCCGTTATAGTTAGTTCAGCTAACTATAACTCGCGCCCCGCAATGCACTGCTGATGACGTCACATATTACATCACTCATGACATGGTCAGTGACATCACTGATGACATCACTGATGACATCTCAAATGACATCACTGATGACATCATCCATGTGATAATTTCATGCATCTTCTCACACCCTAATATAACTTTTGATACACCCACTCTAAATTACAGACTGCCATTCTCAAAACCATAGACACTCCAACACCAAAAACTACATACCCACTCACTGATTCTTAGGTCTACACACACATCCACTCACTCACCCGTACAGTCACTCATACTTACAGTCACTCAGTACAGGACTATCATATGCACTCATACACCTATATAAACACTCACACACCGCCACTCATCCATAGAGATACTCACACACCTAGTCAGTCATGCAAAAAATTAATCACACACCCATTTACTCACCTATACAGTTATACACACACCAGCTCACTTACTCATACAAATACTAGCACATTCTTACGCTCTTATACAATAACTCATACAAGCACACACGCATCCATACAGCCACTCTCACAATCACACACTCTCACTTATAGCCATTTAAATACTCTAACACACATATATACTGCCTTTTACATATGTAGTTACTCGCACATGTACCACTGAGATGTACATTCACTCACTAACACCCATACACACACTCACCCACCCAAGCAGTCCATCACAGATGCACTCTTGAAATCATGCACCCAGTAAATCACCCACTCACACATCTATGTACAGAGTCACACACACCCCACCCACACAAACACTCAGGCAGCCATACAGATACTCAGAGAACCAATCAATAACCCATATAGACACTCATGTAGCTATTCGCAAAGCCATGCATCCACTTACACACCAACAAACAGACGGATACAGACATTCACACAGTTTAGTCACTAACCCATGCATTCAGTAAGATACGTTTAATCACTCACTTGTAGAGTCAGTCACTCACGTACTAAATCATCCATTCAGACACTTATACACCCACTCATTCTTCAATACGCCTTTCCCTATTTATATAAAACATATTTAAACTTTACAGAAACACACAGTCACTGGATGATGTCATCAGTGATGTCATCAGTGATGTCATTTGATATGTCATCAGTGATGTCATCAGTGATGTCACTGACCATGTCATGAGTGATGTAATATGTGACGTCATCAGCAGTGCATTATGGGCGCGAGTTATAGTTAGCTGAACTAACTATAACGGGGGAATTTCTATGGTTTTGTACGAGTGAAATGTCCAACTAACTATAACTGTCCCTAAAACCTATGGTTTTTTCAGTGAATATATATATATATATATTACCTACTGGCGGTCACCAGTAGGAAGTTATAGTTAGAACCTATTTTCCATAGGAAAAGTGTTTTTTGATTTGCCAATATCTTTGGCACCATTTGACGAATCTTCTTGAAATTTTCAAAACTAATGAGGCGCTCCGGTCAGCTCCTGTCTTGAAAGTTTCGGGGTGATTCGTCAAGCGGGGGCCAAGAAAAAAGGGGGGTCCCAAAATGCGTTTTCCCCATGTTAGTTCCATAGGAAGCTTTAGACAAAGCTACAGCCCAAACTGCTGAACGGAATTATACCAAATTTGGCAAAAAGGTAGCTCTTGGTTCAGAAAGCGCCCTTTTTTTTAAAATGGTGTAAATCCATTCTGTAGTTCCTGAGAAATTAAAAAAAGAAAACTTTTGATATCTGACTACCGAGGTGGGTTTGCGAACCCTCCTGGGCATGAGCTTGTTTCTGATTGGCTGCCAACACTCCAAACCAGGAAGTGTTGGCAGGCATCTTGTGACTCGGTAACCGAGTCACAAGAAAAGAGTAAAAAAAAGGTGAAAAACAAGAAAAGGGGGCAGGGTACAAACACCCTGACCCCCTAGGCCTGCTCAGGGCCAAAAAAAGCATTAAAAAAAAAAAATCAGCTGAATATCGCGCTGGGTGCGTGAACCCGGAGGACAAAAAGAAAAAATTTGAAGCGCGGGCTCCCGGGGGCAATGCGTGACTAATTTTCGGGGGCCTGAGGTGGCCCCAGCAGCCCCGGGGACCGCCACCTCCCCGGGGCTTATTTAATTGTATGCGGGGGGCACATGGCCCCCCACAGCCCCGGGGACCGCCACCTTCCCAGGGCTTTAAAAATAAATGTGTTGGGGGTCCCAAACCCCCCACACTGCCTCGGGGGCCACTACCTCCCCAGGGCTCTGTTTTAAAAAAAAGATGTGTGGGGGGCAAGAGCCCCCCCACATGCCCCGGGGACCACCACCTCCCTGGGGCACATACTCATTTCAATGCGGGGGTCCGTAGCGGACCCCCGGGCCCTGGGGACCACTCCTCTCCGGGGCTTTGAAATATAGGGAGGGGGGCCGCCCGGCCCCCCTCCTGGAGCCCTTGATGGCCCTGGGGACCGCCACCCCCCAGGGCCAGCTCCTGCAATGTCCCGGGGTGCCCACCCCCGGGACATTGATGTTTGCTATGGCAGGGCGGGAGCACGACTCCCGCCCTGCCATAGCAAACACTGCTTTGCTTCTTGGAAGCGAGAGCAGGAAACCTGCTCTCGCTTCCAAAAACAGAAGCAGAATTGCTTTTGCACAAGGGGAGCTGCATGTCAGCAGCTCCCCTTGTGCAAAAGCAATGCTGGCTCCCGCAGGACGTGGGGAGCCGGCAGGACCGTGGGGGCATTGTGGCTCCCCCACGGTCCCCAACGGTGAGGCCAGGCCCCGGGGAATGGGGTCCCCGGGGCCAGAAGTGGCCCGGGAGGGGGGCCACGTGGCCCCCCTCCCCAAAATAAAAAAATAAAAAACAGAAAGGCCGGCCCTGGGGGAAGGGGTCCCCGGGGCCGAAATTGGCCTCGAAAGGGGGGCCACTCGGCCCCCTTCCCGTTTTTTTTTTATAAAAAGGGGTTTAGGCCCTGGGGGATGGGGTCCCCAGGTCCCCAAAAATGGTAAAAGAAGGGGGGCCACACAGCCTCCCTTCTAAAAATTTTTTTTTTTTTTTTTAAAAGCCAGCATCTCGCCGGAGGCCCCGCACCCTCCCTGCACCACTCTGCAAATGCTCCCCATGGCTCGTTGTAAGTTGGGGAATTAATTCCCCTTGAATAAGGAGGGTCCCTAGGGGCCGACTAGCCCACCAGGTACCTCCAGTATGCGCAACAGAGCTGCGTTGCAGAGAGGTGGTCCGAGGCCACACCCCTTTTTACACCACTCTGCAAACGTGCCTCTTGGCACACTGCTGGTAGGGCGACGAGGTCCTCTTGTGTCCTGAGGACCTCAGGACACAAGTGGACTTCATCCTCCGAGCAGCAGTGCGCCAGGATCCGCGTTTGCAGAGTGGTGTAAAAAGGGGCATGGCCTCAGACCACCTCTCTGCAATGCAGCTCTGTGGCGCTTACTGGAGATACCTGGTGGGCTGGTTGGCCCCCAGGGACCCTCAGGATTCAGGGGGACTTAATACCCCAACCCAGAACGCGCCAGGAGGTGCGTCTGCAGAGTGGTGGAGAAAGAGGGCGTGGCTTGTGTCCACCTCTCAGCAATCCCACTGTGTGGGGCTTACTGGAGGTAAGAGGTAGGCTAGTTGGCCCCTCAAGGACCCCCAGCAGTGAAGGGGACTTCAATCCCCATCCAAGAGTGCGCCAGGGAGCGCGTTTGCACAGTGGTGGGCAAAGGCGGCGTGGCCTGCTATAAAACTTAGCAATCCTGCTGTGTAGGACTTACTGGAGGTAATAGGAGGCTGTGTAGGACTTACTGGAGGTAATAGGAGGGGTAGTTGGCCCCCAGGGATGTCCTTTGGGGCCAACTACCCCTCTTGTTACCTCCAGTAAGTCCCACACAGTGGGATTGCTAAGACGTCTTCGGAGGCCATGCCACTTTTTCTCCACCACTCTGCAAACGCGCCTCCTGGCAGACTACAGGATGGGGGATGAAGTCCAATTTTCTCCTGAGGGACTTTGGGGGCCAAGAAGCCCTCCTGGTACTTCCTGTAAGTCCTATGCAGCGGAATTCATGAGCGCTGGTCGGAGGCCCAGCACCCTTTCTCCACCACTCTGCAAACGTGACTACTACTTAAAGAAACATCTTTCTGCACCTCTGACTTAGAGGTAGTTTTAATCCCCCTGCCCTATTATATACTAGGGCCTTACAGGGGAGGTCATGCCAATCACAGGGGTACCCCAACCCATAGTGTACCCTAGTGTATGTAGGTGTTATCACTGTATTCTAAGTGTCTTTTAGCATAGCACTGGCTCCGGACCAGGTTAGTCAGAGTCAGTTACCACAAGTACCAGTCAGCAAAAAGTTGGGGGCACAGGATGACTTTGCAACAAGGCCTCTTTCTGCACCTCTGTTAGTTCTTTCTGCATATCTCTTGCTTCTTTCTGCACCTTTCTTTGTCTTTATGGACTTCTGTTGCCTCTTTCTGCATTTCTCTTGCTTCTTTCTGCGCCTTTCTTCCTCTTTCTGCATATGTCCTACCTCTGTAGGCATAGTTAGAAATTAGCATTTAAAAAACCTTTGAAATTCACTGAAAAAACCATAGGTTTCAGGGACGTTATAGTTAGAAATTAGCATTTAAAAAACTTTTGAAATTCACTGAAAAAACCATAGGTTTCAAGGACGTTATAGTTAGAAATTATCATTTAAAAAACCATAGAAATTCACTGAAAAAACCATAGGTTTCAGGGACGTTATAGTTAGTTGGACATTTCACTCGTACAAAACCTGAGAAATTCATCCGTTATAGTTAGTTGAGCTAACTATAACTCGCGCCCCCGCAATGCACTGCTGATGACGTCACATATTACATCATTCATGACATGGTCAGTGACATCACTGATGACATCACTGATGACATCTCAAATGACATCACTGATGACTTCATCCACATGAAAATCTGATGCACCTCCTCACACTCTAATATAACCTTTGATACACCTACTCTAAAATACAGACTACCATTTTCGAAACCATAAACACACCAATACCAGTTACTACATACCCAGTCACTGATTCCTAGGTCTACACACACATCCACTCATTCACCCATACAGTCACTCACACATGCAGTCACTCATCAATACAGCACTATCATTTGCACTCATACACCTATACAAACACTCACACACCGCCACTCATCCATAGAGTTACTCACACACCTAGTCAGTCATGCAAATAATCAATCACATTCCCATTTACTCACCTATACAGTTATACACACACCACCTCACTTATTCATACAGATAATAACACATACTTACTCTCTTATACAATCAATGATACAAGCACACACTCATCCATACAGCCACTCTCACAATCACTCACTCTCACGTATAGTCATTTATATACTCCAACACTCACATATACTGCCTTTCACATATGCAGTTACTCACACATGTACCACTGAGATATCCATTCACTCACCAACACACCCATACACACACTCACCCACAGCCCTTAACAGATGCACTCTTGAACCCATACACCCAGTGAATCACCCACTCACACATCTATGCACAGAGTCACACACCCCCCACCCACACAGACACTCAGGCACCCATACAGATACTCAGGCAACCAATCAATAACCCAAATAGACACTCATGTAGCTACTCACCAACCCATGCAGCCGCTTACACACCAACTGACAGACTGATACAGACATTTACACAGTTTAGTCACTAACCCATGCATTCAGTCAGACACGTTTAATCACTCACTTATACAGTCAGTCACGCACCTACTAAATCATCCATTCAGACACTTATACACCCACTCATTCTTCAATACACCTTGGCATATATATATATAAATATATAACATATTTAAACTTTACAGAAACACACAGTCACTGGATGATGTCATCAGTGACGTCATTTGAGATGTCATCAGTGATGTCACTGACCATGTTATGAATGATGTAACATGTGACATCATCAGCAGTGCATTGCGGGGGCGCGAGTTATAGTTAGCTCAACTAACTATAACGGCCGAATTTCTCAGGTTTTGCACGAGTGAAATGTCCAACTAACTATAACGTCCCTGAAACCTATGGTTTTTCAGTGAATTTCTATGGTTTTTTAAATGCTAATTCCTAACTATAACATCCCTGAAACCTATGGTTTTTTCAGTGAATTTCAAAGGTTTTTTGAATGCTAATTTCTAACTATAACGTCCCTGAAACCTATGGTTTTTTCAGTGAATATATATATATATATATATATATATATATATATATGTATATATGAGATGAAATGCTGTGGTATAAGGCATCTATGAGGTGTAAGTCTTCTCGAATATTGAAGAAAAATTATGTTTTATGTGCAATGGTGAATTTTGCAAAATATGCACACTGGTGCTACATAGTAGTAACTACATTCGAAATGAATCGCGGTGCCTTTTTACATTTGTCAAAGTGTACATATAATTGTTTTTTTTAAATTCCATACCATTGTGGTTTGCATTGCTATGACTGCTTGAAGATAGGTAATAATATTGCACAAGTCACTTTCTTCTAAAAATGGAAAAAAGAGAAAAGAAAAAATTGCACGTGTCACTTTAAAAAATAATATAGCACTGTCACTTTAATTGCTTGAAACTTTGTTTGGTAGTATAAATGGAAACAAAATGGCGACACAAATGGATTTGACAAAGACCGTGGAGGCGGTCGAAACGTGTTACCTGTACCTGTAGCCACAAGAAAGTCGTTTTAAGTGAGCCCGAGTGTGCTGGATCCTGTTTTATATTCGAGAACAGGCACTTTGAGGATATATATATATATATCCACAAATCACCTCCGAAATAGGGAGCCTGCAGGGCGCCTTCGAATATACAACAGGCACAGAGCAGCCTGTCAGTTGACACACCAACAAAATGTCGAAGCCCAGTTCCAAGAACAATAGTGCATTTATTGTCCAAATATGAAAGGCAGCGTGCTCTCATTTTGTTCCCTTATGTGTTTCGGCTCCACAATGAGCCTTGATCACAGGTGAGACAGCTTGCCTGTAAGGTGACTACGTGTTCCTTTTAAAACCTGGCTATCATGTGATTTCCATAGATGCAAAGCATACATAATCCACAATGCACTGCTGATGTAGCAACATTCATTATTCTTTCATTGCAGTGTATTATAAAAAATAAAAACATAATTGCGTCTATTCACTGCAGTTCTGTATTTCAAAGTTCATTATTTAATCAGTGCACATGTACAGAAAGTTCCTTCAAGGTTGGAAAAGTCACGTTCATTTTCTTTACAGCCAGGCATGGCAGCTGGTAATTCATCAAGCACAGCCTCTTGATATGCTAGCAAAATAATGTCTAATTATTGCACAGTGTCTGGAAAAGTATATATATATATATCCAAAACACCAGTTCCGGTAAGAGCGAAGCTGTCAGAATTTGGCGGTCCGAGTTTGGGTTACCGGTTTACCCTAACATACACATAAATCTCCTCCCATCCGCAGGAAAATACTCAGACACTCCAGTATGCTCAGAAAATTCCAATTTGCTGCAAACTTTTGCCCTGCAGAGGAACATCTGTTTTATCCCTGATAATGACTACTGCGAGGATGCCCAGGGTGATGTTGGAGTTTTGCACAAGTAAGATGACACTAGTGAAGAAGAAGGAAATTAACTTAGACAAGATATAATAGACAACTTCTTCTCATGAGGGAACTTTTTGAACTACAACATGAATATATTGTACTTTCAAATGTTGTAATCCTATCAATGCATTTTTTATAATTATATTACATGTGTTACCTTCTATGATGTTTAATGTAGGTGGCTGGACATGATTGAGTAATTGTGTTTTGACCACTTTGATACATAGAACACTATCATAGGTTGTATATTCAGTATGCATTTTCCAAAACGTTTTAGATGCTAGGCTATAAATGTAAGTGCAAAATTAGATTAGTTGTGACGTGAGGGTGTGAATATACATTGTGAAAAGTGCAAAAAATGTACATATTTAAATGATTTATCTTATAGGCCACACCACACTTTCAACTTCTGTAGCACGAGAGAATCATTGATGTCTTGAATTGTAACTAGTGATGTACAGATCTAGATTGAGAAATGCTTGCATACATTCAAAGATTGAAGGATGGATTGTAATGTGTGTGTTTTTATCAATGGCAACTACTAATGTAGGCGTATGTGTAAACACAAATTTATTATCATGGTGCCTGTCTGAGTTTATAGGTATAATTGCATGTTGTCAAATATACTGAGCAAAATACAATTGTAAGTAGCCTCGATAGGAGTGTTGATGTAATAAATAAAATCTTGTCTCTTTGTATGTTTGTAGTAAATGCAGTCAAATAAAATGAATCAATGAAATTTAGTTTGAGTAAAAAAACAAAAGGTTGTTATATTTTTTAACAACTTGATAAAGAAAATATTGTTAAGCTTAATTATGACACACATAACCATTTTAATATGGAAGTTGTGCAAATTATTTTCAGCCAAGTGTAACATCCATATTTGCTTATAGTACAGAGTATATGGCTTGTATTACTGTGCCAATATTTTAAAAATAATTTATGTAAGTAGACAAAGTTATTATTAACATTCTAGATGATAACAAAAACATAGTAGAGAACACCAAACAAGTGTTTTAATGTGTTGAGGAAAAGTTTTATTTAACAAAAGAAAAAAAACTATTGAAAATGTTAAATGGCTTTCTAACTCAAGGTAAAATCATAACAGAAGAGAATGCAGTTCAGACTGAATCAAGTTGTATGATGGAATGAGATTAGTAAGGTAAAGCCACAGTTATTTGGAGTGCATGTATAGATATTGTCCCAAAAGTGAATGCTAGGGCCTCAAATAAGGAAATTAGAGCTTGAGCCTCTTGGTGGCAGTCTTGCAGTAAACCTCTCCCCTGGTAAAGTCGAACAATCCTTCTTGAGTGGGACTGATGTCTCCACAGTTGCAGACACCAAGGAGATGACTGTTGTTTTCAGGGATTTCAAGGCCTCCCTTTCTGTGGAGGAGCCTGGTTGTTTTTTGACTGCCGAAGTGGGTCCACAGAAAGGGGTAACGATTTCATATTAGCCCCACAAATGTCCTTCGAGACATCCTGCACCATTCCCCAAAACGGAGCACACGATTGAGGTTTGTAATTTGATACTTCATGAGATCATTGTGCTCCCTCTGCAACTCATTTTGCTCCCCTAGGAGGTTATTGTTTTTTTGGAGGAGTCCTGTGATCTGGGCTATCTGGTACTCATGTCTGGAGGCTGCACCAATGATGTTCTAGCTCATTGTGTGCTGGGGTGAAATGCTGCTTTTATTCAATTTTAACTGGTGGGTGTGTTGACTCCTGGACACTCCTTGACCAATTGTAAAAAAAAAACTTCCTATTTTTAAGCACATCATGTTTGTATCAATGAAAATTATCCTACAGGGCACCATTCTCAGTAAAATCCATCATGGCAGAATGTTTATGTCCCTGAAGAGTGCTTGTGGCACACCTCAGGTAATGAGCCGTTCCATCTACTCACATACTCCAAACTGGGACTTGGGCCAACTCCCTCCTCCACTTAGACTAAAGCAAGAGAGTAAAATTTTGTTTGGGAATCAAAAGACTCCTCTTCTCCAGGCTTTGCTTTTCACTAAACTATAAAAATACAGGTCGTTCCCTGGTCCCTTTCAAGATAGTGGAGTTCCTGGTGACACCTTAACTACCCTGCTTGAGTTAGGAAGGGTCATATTTCTCTCCCAAGCCATCCTGAAAAGCCAAAGCAATGTTCTCTGCTCGAAGACCTCTATCTCTCACCTCATCAAGGCAGCACTGGCAAGGCAGCTCCAGGAAAGGTATTGCTAATTAGCCAGCAATGTGTCAGGCAGGGAAATTTACTTTTGCTGTATATTTATCAAAAATCCAACTTCACATATGAATTAGATTTTTACTAAATATTACAACCAGTGGTTGAATTATTTCTGTAGTTTATGCCAATCCAAAGATCACCTGGGCACTCTTCCTTGTGGGCTACAAGACATACTTATGCATGACTTCGATAATATTTAAAAGCAGGCTTTCCTTTTGTCAAAAGGGTTATTTTAGCAAGTCTGCCTACAGGTTTGAAAGCTGCAGAAGTCAGATTACACATGTAGGCCTGAACCTAGAATGTGTTTTATTGTTTTAAGGGATTCTTGGTGGATTTAATTAACCCTGCAATATCCCTGTCTAAATAAAAATTCAGTAAGAGGGTATAGAAACCTTCATATATGCCGCAACATCACAAACTAAAATTATGCGCACAGCACTTGAATCACAAATGACATAAATCCTATTATCCCTTACTTAAGACTGAATATAGATGCTTAGATAAAAATTATCAATAGTGTATAACAGCTTGAATGATCGCATAGTATGCTAAGCATATTGCCAAATCCCACATTACATTCAAGGATTTTTTAGAAGAGTTATCTGACAATCTTGCATTCTTTAAAAAAAAAAAAAATCAGGATTTCACTTAGAAATTGCAAAAGAAAATATTATGACACCACAGACCTCAACATTAAATCAGGTTTTTAAAATATTAAAGTCCATGCAGGCCGTGGGGCCACTGGCGGACATTTGCTCAGTGAGTTGGTTGATAAAACTGACAGTTTTTTTCAAATGTTTTGATTTAGATTGTTAACAAATCTTTAGAACCAGGTGCTATTCCTTGTGGACACTTGCAGTAGTGAAGCAACTTTAAAAAAACATGATTTAAATCCTGACACTTCATGAAAATATCACCCTATCGAATTATTATTTTATCTTAGTATGATTTTGGAGAAGTCTGTGTTTGCTCAACTTTAAGGCTATGCTAGATCTAATTCCAATGTAACAAGTGATCAAGCAGGCCTCAGGCAGAGCAGAAGCATCAAATTGGTTGTTGTTTCTGTGCTGGATGATGCACGCTGGACTGTAGATGAAGGCAGAGTGCTCTAGTTCTTTTGGATTTGTAGGTGGCCTTTTATACAATTGATTGTTCCATCTTAATGTCAAAGCTGGCTGACATAGAGGTATCAGGCATCTTCCTGAAATGGATTAGGTCCTTCATATCTTACAGTAAACAAGTGAGCAATCTTGTATCATCTCCCAGTAATGTACTGCCCCTGTTGCATCCCAGTGTGTGCTAAATAAATACCATTTCATAACTGCATACAATGTATTGGTATGCACAGTGGGATCCATATTCACAAACTGCATTTTGCAGTGCATAAAGCAGTGCTACAGTAATGCCACTTCATTTCTACAAAATGAAATTCACATACCTACAGGTGTAAATCTCCACTACCACCTCTGCTATTTTACAATGTGAGATCTTCACACATGCAAGTTTCCTTCTTAGGGGCCGATTCCGATATCGGCCGGTAGGGCTCCGAATCGGATTCGGCTTTACCGGATCCGATTCGGAGCCCTGTTTCCCGACCGATTCGTATGTGCGTCCGGGCGAGCGAGTACGATGCGAAATCTCCGACCGACTCGTTTGCGAGACCCAACCGCACCGACCGACTCGTTCGCGAAAGCCGACCGCTCCGACTGACTCGCACAGACACGACTCGCACCGCGCAATGGAGACGTTCCCCGGCCGGGTAAGTACGATGCGCGCCTCGAGCAGTCCGACCGACTCGTGCCGTCCGGCTCAAAAGAGCAGTCGGGGCGCACTTTGGGGGTCCGTGTCGGACCCCCTGTACGCGTAGCCATGCGAGTCGCACACAGGGGGGACCCATGGGTCCCCCCTACCTGTGCATGTACGGCGCGACCCGCTTCGACGCGTACCTGCTGTAGGGGGCGCCCTTGTTCGCCTCGCACCCATTGAGTCAATGGGAGCCCGCGTACGTGTTGTACGACCGGCTCCCATTGACTTCAATGGGAGTCCAACCGAATCGAGTCCGATAGCATGCGTGCGCATCGTACTCGTTCGGTCGGACTGCTAGGGTCCGATTCGGTCGGAAATCTCTCCGGGTCCGGCTCGGTTGGAGAGATTTCCAGCCCGAATCGGAATCGGCCCCTTTGTAGTTAATATGAGGGGGACCAGGGGGAGTGGCTGGTCGTAAAAGGGCATTCTTATTACTACATAGGGGGAGCTTAGGGGGGAGTAAGGATGACTTTAGGTAGAGTTAGGGATGACTTTAGAGAAAGGCATGCACATGAACATAAAAGAGTAAGATCACTGCTATTTACAAACTGCACTTCTAAAGTTACTACAGTGAAAAAGGTCCCAAACAGTAGAAATTGTAATTTAGCTCAGAGCTGGAGTAAGTTCAGCACCATACATGGTCAACCACTGGTAACGCAATACCATTGCATAGAAAATAATGGAGGCAAGGAGTCCATTGGAAATAATGTTATATTAAATAAAATATTTAAACTAGTAAAAATATAAATACATTTAATTTCATGTTAAAAAATCACTGTTAATTTCTCGTATATAATGTAAAAGTAATTTTCTTTACATTAGGTGGGATTTATTATAATTTAAACTTCAAAGAAATCATTTAATTTACTTTAATATATTCAAAATAATTACATTTTAATGTAAAAGTAAGTTAAAAGCACTGTAGCATTTTGTAGGTCTGTTCTGAAAAAAATGAATTTACCCTAAAACATTTTTTAACAATTTTTTCAAATTTTATAAACTTTCTTATACTTTACCATATTTAGATCTCTGCCAGCGGGGCTGCATTAAAGAATGATTTTGCAAATCTCAGAGTTTCCGACAGCGAAATGGCTCAGTACATCTGCCATCCTAAAACACAAATTCTTCTATCTCCACTAGATGTGGAATGTACAAATGCTACTAGAAGCAATGTTTCCTTCATGAAGGAAACATAGAATACAAGGCAATTACAAAAAATTCCCGCATAATCTTTTATACCTTAGTAATTAACTGCATTCACTGCTGACAAGTAGAAAGAGAAATGAGTACCTTTTCCCTCATCCATCCAATACCTTTAGGAAAGCAACTCAAATACTGAAGAAATTGTTTGGGAAAAAAATGCAATAACTTTTTTGTCAGTTGTTGTTCTTTAAATACATTTCTCAAAGGTTTTTTATTTGGAATTCAATAGAACTACGAATATATTTTTCTATGCTCGAAAGAACCCTGCATGACAGTCTGTCATTTACGGGATTCTGGATATTCAATTACAGCACTCAGCAGGCAATGGAAAACTGTCACACTCTTAATTGTAGTCTTTATATACATTTTAATGAAACTTAATTCCGTTTATTCGTTCCTTTACAGTGCAATTCTAAAACATTTTTGTTTTTCTAACCAACTTACACTATCTTACACATTTGGTCATGTTATTTGCAAACCGTTCTGTCATTTTACCTTTGCCACCTTTCTAAATGCCCAATGTCACACTGAGCAGGCTTGCAGGTGTAAATCCATCATTTAATTTACAGAGAACAAAGAGGGTAGATAGTCTGTTAATCAACTAAATGATGTTACGATCCCAAACCTAGTAATTATTCAGTTGTAGTTTGTTTTTCATTTGAAGATTCCTATGTATTTTTTATTACTAAACAACCCATCTACCGGTTACAGGATTTTTTTATATTGCCAGATTATATAGGTATGAAATATTGCCAAATTAAAATTGCTTGCTCCTCAGTGCTTCCCATTTCTGTTCGTAATTCTGACAACATATGATGAGCTCTATTCACAAAGGTAACATGGGCAGATTTACTCTCATAAGTGCCTGTTTTACAAAGCTACATTTACAGGTGTAGATTTAGGGCCCGATTACGACTTTGGTGGTGCGGCAACGGGTCTGCCCGCAGCTGGACCGCTAAAGCTGTGGTCGGACTGCCCGCCAGATTAGGAGTTTCCTCCTGTCCGGCAGGCTTTGTTTTTGATGTTCAAATGGTGGTGCCCTGAAAATGGGCACCACAATGGGAACGCCAAAAACAGTTCCTGCAAGGCATGGATTAAAAAGTCCATGACATGCAGGAACTGGTGTGCGTGCACACAGGGGGGCACATGTTCGGCCACCTGTGTTCATCCACAGAGTGTGAGGATCCAGGGGCCCTGTGTTTCCTCTCCGCCATGGTAGAACAGCCATGGAAACCCCACCATGAAAACAGTAGCGGAGAGGAAACTTGTAATATGTGTGGTGGGACTGCAGCAGTCCTGCCAATCATATTACTGCCTCCTAACTGCCGCAACAACGCCAGGTAATGGCAGTTCACTGGTGACTGCAGTAGGGCTGTGGCGGTCCCACCACCCATATTGAAAGAGGGCGGTCGGGAGACCCCCGTGCCCCCTCGAATCTGGCAGTCCGTGAACCGCCAGACTCGTGATCAGGGCCTCAGTCATGTGGGTATTTACACTTGCACTTAGGTGTAACTCTATACTTTTTGCTTTTCATCAAATACAGAATGTGGATTGAAACTCAGGTGTAGACTTACATGGGTCTACCCCCTCAATTCAGAGGGTAGGGACATATCAACTGAATTTTACAAGTGTAAATTTACTGCTAGAATTTTTATGGAAAGTGTAGGGTAAATGATTAACATTTATCATCAGTTTATCAAACTAAAACTAAAGGTATTTTAATTTCAGATACAAATGAAAAATTATTTAATGCATTTGTTAATAACACATAAATAATGAGTTAATACATATATAATAAATCACATTAAATTATGTAAGAACACATTTTAAATATTACAGTACATTAACTCATTAAATGAAATGTGTATTATATAATTAAATAATTTAAATATATTCATTTAATTCATAAATAATACTTTTTAATTAATGAAGTTTCATGGTAACATTTTTACAGTTATATATAATTTTTGAACATTAAACAAAACTTATATATGTTTGTTAAAGTCAAATTAATTTTTTAACATTATTTCCTGTGGGTTGATATTTTTTACTTATTTCATGGCTGGGTTGGAGTCACTGGCATCTCCATGCCCCATTACTACAGATCTTGAGTGTGCCAGGAGGTGACAGAGAAGAACAGAAACTGCTCCTTGCCATGCAGTTCATTTTACTTCAGAGTGGTGTTGTTTACTTAAAATGTTTAAATCTGACTTTGTACGTATAATTATATGTATATAGTTATGCCAACAATCACTTCCAAGCTAGTGATGCTGGAGCCCGAGATGGGCAAGTCCTGTCAAACATGTGAGCGACAATCCTATAAAAAGGACGGCACTCAGCTGCAATGTCACTGTGAGTTCGCTCGGTGTATCAGTCACAAAGCATTTAGGCTTTACAAAAGCCTTTCTCCAGTGCAAATGTTCAACTACTCTTAGAAACAAATAGCCAATACTGAATAGAAATAAAAAAATACTTTGGAATGTCTTCCACAGTAGTAAAATGATTCACAAGTCCTGATAACAACTCGCTGTAATTCATTATATGCACATAATCAAACTGAAAACGTATATCAATGTTTGATAACCTGTATAGGCTAATTATGTCATCCAGAGGTAGTGGGGGGCATGGATATTTCATGGACGGCTAGAATCATGATGTATGCAAATAAACATAATGTTGAATCACTTAGATGGAATTGCTGTCTATGGATTGCCTCATAAGGATATTGTGTCATATGTTTTTGTCTTACTCTTTTTTGAGGGTTGGTGTTAGCATTAGCTGCCCCTCCTTAAATGTCCCATTACTTCTCCCTTCAGTCCCTTCTTAGATTTTACTAAATCCCTCCAATTTATTAGTAAGTTTTCTCCATATTCTGGCCTCTTGCCATGGTCCCTGACTCAGTTACTACAAATAACATATACCCATGTGTGCGGAGATCTCCGCCACATTGATTAAGATCTCTATATAGAAAAGATGGAAGAGGTGGAGGTCTTCACACATATGTTTGTGTGAATAGCATTTTTTAGGACATAAGTAGCAATACTGTAATACTACTTTATGTACTAAAAATGCAGTTTGCGAATATACCCCTAAATATGAAAATCTTTTCCAGATAGGGACTAATTTGGGTATTTGAAATGTAAAATGAGTGTGCTGTTCTTAACACCCATACTGTCAATGAATGATCAAGGGGTGTTCATCCCAACATTTAAACTACATCCAGTCTGCTAACATGTAATCAAGAGTGCAGTGCCATGCATTTTTTTCCAACTTATTTTATCCTCAGTCTGTTTTTATCATACAAAAATATTCAGACCCAGATCTACTATGATTTTGCATTGGACACAGCCCAAAGCGAAATAATTTTTGAAGTATACAAAATAGTGATGGATGGAATGCTTAAATTAATCTTAGCCAGTAGTAATTATTCGGGGCAGCATTCCAGGTCACTGTTATTTTGCACACCATATTCTTCAGTTTGGACCCAGCTATATTCAAATCAACCTTGACCCTGCTCCAATTAGAACTTTCCAGCCCAAACTGCCAAGCAACAAGCAAACCAGGACATTTTATGCCCTAGTTATGGGCTTATCAGCCACTTGCAGCTTTGTTCCAGTGATGAGTATGCATGGAACCGACGTCTGGGCATACCCATCCCACTTAGGGGGACAAACTGAAATATACAAAATAGTGATGAATGCAAGGCTTGAATTAATCTCAGCCACTGGTAATTTCTTGGGCCACATACCAGTCCATTATTATGTTGCACACCATGCCTCCTCAGTTTGGACCCAGATATATGCAAATCAGCCTTGACCCTGCTCCAGGTGGAACAGTCTGGCCCAGCTATTTGAATGCTAGCAGACCCTAGTGCTATCATTATCAATGCAAGCGAGTTTACTTGCTCCTCTTGGTAACAACAATATTGAGCTATTTAAAGCACCAAATGGAGCTATCCTCGAGTAGCTGAGATGCAATTTAAAGGCTAATTTTTATTTGAGTTCAAACAATCTCAACAGCCAGCATGAAGCCGTAGTGCACACCTTCTGATATCAGCTACTAAATGCAGGATCTAACTTGCAGATATATATGGTTCAAATATTGTGTATTTAATATATACCCAGTTTACCCAAAGGGGAACATCAGTAGGCCAAACATGCTAGACAAATATCTACATACCTTTCCAAGAGACCTTGTTATAGGGTCCAGTCAGAAGTCAACCTCCCAATTCTCTGAGGCAAGTGGTCAAGAATTAACTGAGGTGACGTTTGATGACTCCACATTGCCATAACCTTAGTTTTTCAATGCCTGAATCCTAGTGCCTGATTCCACTATCTTTTTCTCAACTCCAGCAACTTGACCTGTGAGACACGCCATTTTATCTTTAATGGCTCTTACAGCCTAGTGTTTTCTTGTTAAGATCTTCAGGCAGGGTTGAAATTCTGTGCATCAGCAGTTTGTCAACTTTTAGTAAATTAGCATTCTCACAAACTCTTCCAGATGGCTCTTTTTACCCTTTCCTGATGTTTAAGGCTAGAGGTTTGAAAAATGTTTCCTTTGTATCCTCAGTCATTCTGCCATAACACTAGGTCACCATACACTTCAGTGCAGTAGAAGACACATTGTAGGTTATGAGTTTAGGCAATCATCAGCATCCAGGATGAAGGTGAAATCCTTCCATTAAACCCCCACTAATCAACAGGTTCCCTTCTTCAGGGCCCACAAATGAGTTGCAGATTGCGGTCTACTCAAGACCAACCCGAGCCTGGAAGGAAAACTTTTGGATTGGTCCACCAAATTCGCTGTCCCTTCCAGCGCACCTCTCCTCACTCATGCTCTCTCCAGGGTGCTACAATAGATTCCTCACAGCCTCAGTTCAGCCACTCAATTCTCATTTATTCAAGGCATGCTTCAAGCATTTCAGCCATTCCACCAGCAAGCTCATAATCACTCCAGCAGGCAAAGAAACAGGGCCCACAGAGATCATCCCCTTATTGAACACTGGTCCAACAACCCCCCCATCTTGAAGATATTTAATGTAGTGGATCACAGAACGTAACTCACACTTGTCACTGATTGGATATGAGTTTTACTCTGATGTAGCCATTGTGAACCACCTTTGCTATTTCAGCTTAAAATATAATAATAGATTAACAGAGTAAAGATTGTATAAGAGTGAAAACAATAAACCATAGGTTAATATAAACACATACATTGAAAGAGAAAAGATTGCAAACATCATGAGCATCTTGAATTATTTGGTAATTTCTTAACACATCTGAAAAATAACCTGAAAAATCTGGAGCTTGGCTTTATCAATAAGAAAATGGATAATTTATCTTCAAAAGAGGATGTTTTCAAGGTCAATCCATGCAAAGATGAGGTCCCTAGAGTACCATGCGAACAGAAGCTCACAGAACATGTGATTTTTTGCCTATCTGTAAAATCCAGTAACTACACTCTCCAAATAGGTTAACCTCATCTACTCACTAGCTATCCAGAATCACTTAGAAACTCAGACAGATTTACATTTTCTGTAGGAGCATAACTTAATGAAATGAGAAAAACAGATGCTCAAGCAACAGTGTGGCATTACCTACCAATACAATATGAAATCTTCTGATGGGTGTTGCTTTCAATTAGGCCTACAGTAGTGACTGCCATGTACTGCATGTTGAATCCATCTTATTGCACTTAAGGGAGGGTATTCTTGGGCTTCCCACTGTTCTTTACTTTAATGTCTGATGAGATTACCTGAAATACAAAAACAGTTACGCACTCATACTACCACCACAGTTAGTCTTTGTGCTCTTGGGCAATTCTGGCATGGCTCTCCCTCAACTCTAACAAATTGACTATGCAACCATAGAAAGTTTAGTCATACCAACAGAAATAAAGCAAGGTTTACTCAGCTGTTTCTAACAGATTGAATTGCTTTCAGTATATGCTCAAGGCAGTCCTCAGGCATAGGTTGTACATCATAAATCTCACTTTGTATCTAATGTAAAACGATCTTATATAAAATGCCTACTCCATCTCCGGAACCTCTAGAATGCAAAACTAGAATTGCCTAAAATGTCTAAGAAAAGGGAAACTCGAAGAATAATGAAAAAAGTGTGATAATCCTTAGGATCACACTTCAAGTAGAAAAGGAGGATAAACCCCCCGGGAAAAAGCAAAGTCGAAGGAAGTAGGAACGGACATTGATGTTGTGTTATGTAATGTGGATTTGTAAAGTGCAGCTAATCCCCTGCAAGGGTGTCCCTTTGCTGAGCAGGGCGAGAGCTGGAGGAAGGTGGATGGAAGGAATCATGCCTGTTTTTTCTGGAAGAACCAGGTCTTGAGCTTCTTTTGGAAGTACATGAGGGAGGCGGCAGTTCAGAGGTGTAGCAGGAGGTCGTTTCAGGCTTTGCTGCGATATGTGAGAAGGTCGTTCCCGACATCTGGTTTTCTTGATTCAAGAGGTGCATGCAGTAGCATGGGCGGTACACTGTCTGGTGGGTTGGTAGAAGTTGAGGCAGTCATTGAGGTATACTGGTCCAATTTTGTGGAGGTGATTGTAGGCGTATGTGAGCAGCTTAAATTTGTGTCTTTCCAGGACTGGGAGCCAGTGGAGTGCGTTGAGGTGCGGTGAGATGTGGGCATTTAGTGGGATGTCCAAGATGAGTCTGGTGGTGGCTTTCTGGGTGGTTTGGAGTCGGTGTAGGACACAGGCTGGGATTCTGGCATTAAGAGATTTCCGTCATTGAATTTCCTTGTGATTAGAGCTTAGGTGACTGTTCATCTGGTGTTCATAGGGTTTCCTTTTGAAGATCTTGCATAGCACTCACAGGATGTGGAAGCATGATGAGGAGACGATGTTGATCTATTTATTCATGGTGAGGTTGGTGTCTAGGATGACCCCAAGGTTCTTAGCATGATCAGTAGAGGTGGGGGGAGCCCATTTTGGAGGGCCATCATGAGGCATCCAAGGGGAATGGTTGTTTCTGAAAATCAGGACTTCAGTTTTGTCTGAGTTGAGCTGAAGGCAGTTGCTACTCATCCATGATGCAATGTTGATTGTGAAGTTGGTGAAGTTGGTTTTGGCAGTGTTGGATTTGTCTAGTAGGGAGAAAATGAGCTGAGTGGCATCTGCATATGGGGCGATGCTGATGCTGTGTGATCTGATGATGTATGCGAGCGGTGCCATGTACTTATTGAAGAGCATTGGGCTGAGGGACGATCCTTGAGGGACCCTGCAGATTACTTTTTTAGGTTCTGAGAGGTAGGGTGATAGTATCAGAGCTGAAGCCTTCTGATGAGTGTGTGTTGTGGGAGACGGTTGTGGAGAGGTCGAGGAGGATGAAGGCTGCTGTTTCTCCTTGGTCAATGATGCTTCTGATGTTATCGGTGGATGCAATGAGGGCTGATTCAGTGCTCTGGTTGGTGTGGAAGTCTAATTGAGATCTGTTGAGAAGTTTATGGCACTCTAGGTGGTCAGAGAGCTGAATGTTGATGGCATTCTCCATGCCTTTGGCTGGGAAAGGTACAAGTGAGATGGATCTGTAGTTGCTGAAAGTGTTGGGGTCTGTTAATGGCTTCTTTAACAAGGTGGTGACTTCTGCATTTCTCCAGTCTTCCGGGAAGATGGCAGTGGTTAGGGAGGAGCTGATGATTGTGGTGAGTGCAGGGGAGATGCTGGTGCTTCCTAGGTTGTAGATGAAGTAAGGGCAAGTGTCAGAGGAGGCTCCTGAGTGGATGGTTCTCATCAGGGCGGCGGTGTCTATGTTTGGGAGGGGTTTCCAGTTGTTGATCTTCTGTTTGTGGGTGGTGGCGAAGTCCAGCTGGTTGAGGAGGTTCTGGTCATGGGCTGAGGGTCCAATTTGTTGTAGATCATGGTGATCTTCTGGTTGAAAGAGTTTGAGAGGCCCCCCCTGCCCACCCTTTCTGCTCCTTGACTCACTCAACCATCTTTTGTGCACAGAGGGGAAGGAGGCAGGAGCTGCACAGGCAAAGACCTCCCCAACAACAGCAGCACAGTGTGCAGAGACACGCAGACCAGGGGTGCAAACTGGAATGAATTGAGAAAGAAAGAGCCAGCCACACCTTCTCTCAGTTGCTATGCTACTCTCATCAGTGCCAGTCTGTATACGAAGCCACAAAATGTCAATGCACAAATCTTTCCCATGCAAATTATCCTCCAAGATCAATCACATCGAATCAAGGCAATCAATTTTGTTTGAACTTGAGGAGTTCCAGTGGGTGTGGAGGAGGTTTCAAGAACTGTCTCCTGACACCCAGGGCTTCTTTTGATTTATCCCCAGGTTCCAAGACGAATTAGATCGGTGTTGATTTTTTAAGTGGGAAGGAGCACAGGCTCTACCGAGTGTAGGCTAGGAAAGCAGAAGATGATTGGGAAGAAGCTGTGTGATCAGATGACAGGGTGATGCTCCCCGGCGTTGCAAACTTCGTGGGAAGCAGGCGTCAAGCTCAAGCGGTGTAGAAGAAAGGAGTCAGACCTCATACTCCCATGGCGGTGCTACCCTGTGATGTTGCCAGAGAAGTGAATAATGGACCCGGCCCCAGAGGGGTCTCATCCTTGCAGTCCTAACTGGGAGAGGTAAATGGAACAAAAGTTTATATTTAGTTTATATTGGCATGTTTATTTGGTGTAGCGCTACATAAACACAAAGCTTAAAAACAAAATCACTGGATAAACAAGTAGACTGTTTCCATCACATAGAATGCTAATTTTATGTATTTTTCAGAAGACGTTATTTGTTCACATTTTAAATTGGTTCAAATACGGTTTTAGGTTTTACGAAGCATAGACCTGTTACTTTAGTGTCCCCCTAGTGGTGATAAAATAAAATGCAAGCGTTTCCAGCAAATTGTGAGTACAGCCGAACACATAGGCCATTACTCCATCCAGTTGTGGAACTCCATGGAGTTTGTCAGAGTTTTTCAGTAACTCCTCTGAATTCCGCTGAGTGAAACTCTGCGAGCTCCACCCAGGCCTATACCTGAGACCTTGGAGGTGGTGCAGTCCATCATGTTTTTGTGGATGATTGTGAGTCCTCCGCCTAGTTTGTGGGTATGGTTTAATGTGTATGATTTTGTAGGTGGGTGGGATGGCTGCGGTGATGTCTGGGTTCGATGCTGATTGATGAGGGGACTATTAAAAAAAAGTTAATGGAAATACATGAAATAAATAAAATCTTTGGCTTAACCACAAAAATGTGGGGAAATGTTGCAACATTTGAGGAAAAGCCAGATGATAAATCATTGGAAGACCCGGACAAATGACTTTAAAAAACTCCTAGTCCTTGGGCTATCAATAGATCTCCACTAAATAATGTAACTAAGAGAATCTTGGAGGATGAGTCCCCTTGGAGAAAAACCCAGATGCCAAGACAATGGTGCATTGGGATATTTAGAAAAAATGATATTGCCAGTGGATATATTTTTGAATGGGGGCCATGAATCTTCTTCAAATTGATCAAGGATTTTAACAATTTTTTGCTTTCTTCCAAAGCTATCAAAAATAACATCCAAAGATATAACCTTAGTACATTGCTCCCAACAAAATAATCAATGGTAAAGAGGCCAAAATGCATTGATACCCTTTCATTCAAGAATAGTCGCAAAAATAGTCTTAAGTTTCACAGATGATTTAAGACTGGCTACGATGTTTATGAAAATAATGTAAATATTGATTTTCATTTAAAAGAAAATCAGAAGTATAAGGAAGATCTAAGTCAAATTGACCAGCTAGGCAATGTATTGTCAATGGTCAGAGACCAGACTGGTGAGAAACATGATTTTGGGGAACTTGAGTGAATTGTTATACCAAAAACTGATCAAGGAAGACGAATTTATAGGAATATAAATGATAGTATTTTGCCAAAAATAGATCATTAGAATTGGATAGCGATAGCTATGAACCCAGAAAGCCAGATCCCTAAACCATTACCCTGGAAAATGCGATGATAAATTGCTATGTTGTATGTCTTGGAATATTGCTTGGTTAAGAAGGAACTGGCAGTTACTTGTTAAGAAGTTGAAAGATATGAACATCACTGTTGTTACTTCAAGGAATCTGGGGAGTCAAATGATGTTATGATGAATGATTGTATTTCCTATGAAGCTAATGCTGTGAAAGGGCAATATGGTAAGGCGTCTGTTGGTCTCCTAACATTAGTATCAACGAAAAGGAAGATTAGGACTAGGAGGATTTAAAATGAATTTAAAGATTTTTTTAACAGTTTTATTGACAATTGTTATTCAGAAGACCCCTTATAAGCCTAGTGAAGCTAATCATTTTATCATTATAAATACATAATTTCCACCGAACAAGTCTCAGGATAAACAAGCCCAATAAATGTTACTCCTTTTAGATAAGATAAATATAACATATCCACAGTGCACAATCCTGTTACTTGGTGACTTTAATGGAAAAATCTCTAATCCTGGTTTGCATGATGAATTTCAAGCAGAAAGGAAAGCGAGTTTAAATATTCCAACTCAATTACTAAAAAAAAAAATAGCGATTCTAAAAGAAGAAAAATTGTGAATATCTTAAATGAATTTAGTCTGATGATTATTAATGGAAGATGTAAAGAGGATAATTGAGTAAGCCTATGTTTGACAATGACAAAATGTCCTACTTTATTGATTATGTTATAATATGTGTTAGAAATTAAAGTTTCTGGTTGGCAGAGAATACACCCTGTCCATGCAGGAGACACAATCCTAGTCAGGGTAATTCAGATACACAACCTAAATTAACCTGTGCTCACCCTTTGATAGCTTGGCACAGAGCAGTAAGGTTTAACTTAAGATGCAATGTGTAATGTATTTGTGCACACTTTAATTACAGTAACACCGTGGAAACACCACAAAAATACTCCAAACCAGTTTAGAAAAATAGAGAATATATATCTGAGTACAACAATACCAAAACAACAAAAATCCAATCGGTTGAAGGCAAGATAAGATTTTTTAAAGATTACATGCAATAACAGTGCTTAGAAGTCACTGGCAGTCAAAAGATTGCTTGAGGTCGCAAGGGACCAGTGTAAATCCAAAGTTCCAGCCAACCCCGATGGAGGGCAGGTCGGCTACAGAATCCAAGCTGGGTTGGCTGAAAAAGTACCTTGTCTGGAGCAACGCCTCGACGTTGCGAGAACGATATGTTGGGATTTTCCCCGCAGTTAGGTCTATGCGTTTGAGTGGAGCCTCGCAGACAGTGTCGAAGGATTGGTGCTGTGTCATCATCAAGCCTCACAGATGGTGTTGAAGGATCGGCGCTGTGTCATCGTTTATCCTCGCAGTTGGGGCACATGTCGTCGTCAAATTGGCACTGCTTCGGAGGGCACTGTATTGGTTCTGATCAGAACCCACTTCTGGGGCCCAGGACTGGAGTGGGCACCTCGGGAAAGGGTAAGATTCACAAATTGCCGAGCCCAGCAGCACCAGCAGCACCAGCAGAGTTGCAAGAAGTTGTCTGTGTTCCTGAGACAGGAGGCAAGCCAGCAAGCCCTTGGAGAATCTTGGATTCAAGGATGTAGAGAGCAGGTCCAGTCTCTCACACTCCCAGGCAAGAAGCAGCAGGCCAACAAAGCAGAACAGGTAGTAAAGTGGCAGTACCTCCTACAGCGATACAAAAGGGGATGATGGACGGAACGTTTGAGCCAATCAACCACTCACCCCCAGTCAACTGATCTGGGTTTAATCCATCATCATTCTTTAGCTCACTCCACCACCCCAGTTCAGACATGGCCATATGCAAATCAGTCTGACCCTGTGCCTCATGGGAACAGTCCAGCCCGAACTGCCAAGCCATGTCTTCCCTGGACCGGAAACAAGCATCCTAGGACCGGTTTCTGGCATTCCAGCCGTCATCAGCCAGGCTTGCTTGAATCCAGTGGCAAAGTGAGCAAGGGACCCACGTCTGGGCATACCCCACGTCTGCTCACTACGCCACTGGAGTCAAGCTATCCTGGCTGATGACGGCTGATAGCCAGAAACCGGTCCTAGGATGCTTGATTCTGGTCCAGGAAAGACATGGCTTGGCAGTTCGGGCTGGACTGTTCCCATGAGGCACAGGGTCAAGACTGATTTGCATATGGCCATGTCTGAACTGGGGTGGCGTGGTGAGCAAAATAACGATGGATTAAACCCAGATCTGTGACTGGGGGTGAATGTTTTGCCAATGTGCAACATTCCGTCCATCAACTTGTGTGTTTTGCAGTACCTCCTACAGCACAGCAATCAGAAGGCAACAGGCCAACACAGAAATGCAGGTAGCAAAGTTGCAGTCCCTCGTACAGCACAGCAGCTCTTCTTCCAGACAGAATGTCCTTGGTTCCAACAAAGTTCTTATTTGGTGGTGTCAGGGGTCCAGTACTTATACCCAAATGTGCTTTTGAGGTGGGGGAAAATCAACGAGACCTTTGAAGATCACACAGGCCCTGCCTTTCCTGCCCTGGCTCCAGACACACTACATGGGGATATGCAGTTCTTTGTATGGGGACAGGCACAGCCCTATTCAGGTACAATTGTCCGCTCCTCCCTCCCAATCTACCTCAGTAAGGACCATCAGCCTTGTGATTTATTTTACTTTTCTCCTATATTGGCTCCAAAATATTTAATACATTTTTTCACGTCTTTTTTGAAGGGCAAACTTTTTTTGAGAAAAGGAATTCAAATGTTCGCTCCAAACACATTTGACAAATTCAAAAACATATAATGACAATGAATAATGAACTTTTTTCATTCAATTCGAACAAGCAGTGAAATTGACCTCTCTTAGACCAGTCCTTCATTTAGACATAATAACACCTCGCAGAATTGTTCATTTATGTTTGTGACGAGAATATGAGAGTCTATTTTTACCAGACTGGGTAACTCACTTGCCACAGTGTAGGGCATGGCAGAATTAGACTCACCTCTTTCTATTTCCTTTTGAACTTCTTGTGAAATGAGAATGATAGGCAAATGAATGGACTCATCAAATTATTCACAATCATATATTTCCATATTTCTTTGTCTCCACACAACAGTTATGTTTGTTTGTTCTTTCAATAAAAATATTTATAAAGCTCAAACCTATCATATGTAAAGTGGTCTTCAGTATCACAGCTTAAAACACAATAATAGATTAAACATGCTAAAAGAGTAATAATAATGAAATGTAGGTTATCGTAAAACAAAAATATTGAAAGAGAAAAAAAGGTACTTTTTGAGATTGACAAGGTGTAGCAATGGCGACGGCTGCTTCAAAAAACTAAAAACTGGGATTCTGTTGATGATAAACACATTAACTAACACAGATTAAGCTGATTGATCTGACTTGAACAAAGTAAGGCTACCGTCTTACATTGCCTTATGTGATGAGCAAGAGTCAGAGTACTATGCAATATATAGCCTTTTGGATGAGCGTTTTCCATTCCATAGGTATCAGTGACAATCCTCGGAAGAGAACGTTGGAATTCAGCCATGTGTTTTTGACTGGCGTAGAGTCCCACAGGCGAGTACTGAGTCCCTCTTGCCAATATCTCAGTTGTATCTGTTAAAGATGAAGGGGCATATTAGCAAGGGCACTATCGCCGCTTTAGCGGCACTTTTTGCCGCTAAAGCAGCGATATTCTTATCGCCCTATCAGCAAACTGTCTCTAACAGCAGTTAGCGACAGTTTTCGGGCATTAGCGCCCGTGTTTTTACCGCTTTGCATGTCAGCGATATTTATCGTTAATGACATGCAAAGTGGGCGTTCCCGACGAACAAACCTGGGAAACACCCGCTAACAGGCCTATCGCCTATTAGCAAGGTGGCCATGGCCCCAGTTAGCGACGTGAAAAGTCGCGCTAACCGGGGTCATCGCCATTTATTTAACACCTGCAATTAGCAGGTGTTAGCCATATCTAACATGGGGGGGTGGATTATGCTGATACAACCACAGGGTTGTATCAGCAAGGTTATCGCCGTTTTCCATGAAACATCGCTGGAAAACCAGCGATGTTTCGTGGAAAACACCGCTATGGCTGGAATAATTATCGCCATAGCGCTAAATGTCGCTAATACAGCGTTAGCATGGCAAATTATTCTGGCGATAAAAAAGTGCTCGCTAAACACGCTTTGCGATGTTTAGCGCACTTTTTAGATAATATGCCCCGAAATTCTATGTCAACTGCATCGAGAATAGCTTGTTAAAGAGGGACCTCAATAACATGCCAGCTCAAAACCTAGACAGTCGTGACTACATCGCATGAAAAGTGAGAACAGTTTTTGGAGGAACCTTGGAAATCCTAAGAAACATATTATACAATTTAGATATGCAATAAATTGCATTAAAAAAGTATTAGATCAAAAAAAGAAAATCTTAGTTTAGAAATTTTTTATAAATTTTATTTTTTCGCTCAGAGTTCCATGACCTTATGGAGGAACTAGACTTTCAGCCTTGTTACTCTATATGGTCAAGGAACTGACGTATTTTATCACTCTTTACATTCCCACTCAGGAATAGAGTCTTCCTAGGTCGCACCACAAGTTTTGTGTCGTACGACCTCATAACTTTAATTATGTTAATGTCAATTGATTACTATTGAATATTGAGTTCATCACTAGTTGGCAGCACCAGTTCACATTCATTTAAAAGAAGGGGTACATTTCCGGGTTAGCACGCACAGGACGTGGAGTAGAGAACTGCGTGGCACTGTGGTGTAAATGAGTAATGTATTCGTTGGTAAGCAAAATCGCTTTTACGCATCATGGCCCAGTTTACTCTGTAAATAGTTTAGAGGCAGTTCATTGCTGATAAAATCTTTAGAGAAGCGATGAAAAATACAGGCACCATGGTGATATGAAAGGTGGTTTAGTGAATTTATGCTGACTGTTTTCTGCACAGGTTAGAGAGGTAGCTGGAGAGCTACAGTAGCTCACGAGCTACTGGTTGGAGACCCCTGGGTTACATCGTGGGATGATTCTCTATAGAGGAGTCAAGTAATTATACTGATTCAGTTCTGCAATAGTAGCCGATATTGATGTGTTGGTTTGAGCCTGTTAGTGACATTCAGCACTTTAGTTACTAAGACTATCGAAGACCACTGAAGCAAATCACAGTGTCAGTTGGGAAACATTGGGGCACATGCATTAAGGTATTTTGCGATCGCAAACAGAGCGATTCGCAAAAATTGTCCAGTTGCGATTGCAAAATGGTCTTTTGCAAAGCATGAAAGATATTGGGATTCGCAATTTAAGTAATCGCAATTTTTTGCGATTACCTAGATTGTGAATGCAAATAGGGAATCACAATTTGCGATTCCCTAATGCATATGAAAGAAGCCTTTCCTAAATGCGAACTGTGCATTTAGGAAAGGCAAATTAGCATCAACTTCAAGTTGATGCTAATATGTGCATACTTTGAAAAATGCACAAAACTGCATTTTTCAAAGTGCCACGTGGTACACACATGCCCCTAGGGCATGTGTGTGCCTTGCATGTGCACCTTTTTCTGTTAGGGGCGCCTCAGGGGGGCCTTAGGCCCCGGAGCACCCTTGCCTTTGCATTACCTAATTTGCGATTACCAATTAGGTAATCGCAATTTAGGCAATGCAAGACCATTCCCACCTATGGGCCTTGAGGACCATAGGAAAGAATGGAGTTGAAATAGCAAATAGCGATTCCCTAATTGCATTTGCGATTATAAAGGATTCGCAATTAGAGAATCTCTATTTGCTGTTTCGTATGGTGCATATTATCCTGTTCCACTACATGACTTGCTGATGCTATGAAGTTTAAATATTTAACTATCAGAGTTATGTTTACTTTCAGTTATTTGGTAACTCATCGTAATAGTCAGAACTTAAAAGCTTCGTGATTATTCAACATGAGTTTTTGTATGGGATAAAGTACCCCCTGCCTGACATTAAAAGGATATTGCAAGTCACCAAAGAGTTCCAGAACTATGTAGAGTAACAAGACCGAAGGGTTTTGGTACTCCGAGATAGCATGCAATATCCTAATAATTTACGCCAGATGGTACTTCATCCCATATATTACCAATGCTCATACCATCACCTTTCCCACAAACCACCTAAAACCTTGGTGCGTAGATTTTTCATAAGAAAGAGCGAGCATGTTTGCAAACATGAAGAATGAAAATAAAACCTATGGTGCAAAATTAAACAAATTAAAAATCTGTTAGATATTTGTTGCAATCATATATTAGAAACAGTTCAATACAAATAAAAGCCGCAGTAGCTCAAAATGTGTAGAAACATGCAGAAAGATTCTAGCTTTTCGCTGAGTGCAAAAAATAAACTTGTTCTCTCTGCTTTTCATTGTAAGCTAGAACAAGCATTGGCATAGCTAATAGGAATCACCTTTGGGACCTTATAACTGTTTAGCCAGAACTATCAGTTTTGTCAATGTATTTAAGTATGTTGTAGAGTAGTGTGGCTGCTGTACTGCATGTTGAAAAGTTATAATAAAAAAGTGCTATAAGCAATTTTGTTACCTCATAGATAACCAAGAAGACATTTGTACAACTGAAAGACCCTATTAAAAATAGAATTAACATAAAAAAAATGTCTTCTAGTATTTTTGTCCTTGCAATGCTGGCAACTCCGTCCTGCCTGTACTAATGCTTGTTTGTTATGTTTTTTTTTGTTATTGGGGGTGTAAACAACTTGAGGGTGGAGGTTGCGAAATAGTATCTGAATTACAACAGGAGCAGCGGATGGACACTAGGAGAGAGTCAACAGATGCCAGATTCCGAGGGCAGACTGAGGTGGTGGTGTGCTGGTGCAGAGGTTATGCTCAGTTGATGCTGAGTGGTACTGAGGTGGTGCTGAGTGATGCTGAGGTGTTGCTGAGTGATGCTATGGTGCTGAGTTATGCTGAGGTGGTGGTGCTGAGTGATGCCAAGTTGGTGCTGTGCTGAGATGATGCCATGCTGATGCTGGAGTGGTGCTAAATTGCTATTGAGGTGGGGCTGCACTGGTGCTGAGGTGGGGCTATGCTGGTGGTGGTACACTGATGCGGAGGAGGTGCTGTGCTGATGTTGAGATGGTGCTGCACTGGTGTTGAGATGGTGACCCAATTTCTAAAGTTGTGTTTTAAAGAACAGTGGTAATACACCATGACAATTTTCTGTAAAAGTAAACATTCACACCAAGCCTCTCTACTGTTACACACACACACGCACGGGCATGAACAGTCCATGTAGAGTGCGGAAATCCCTTATTTCTGTGCTTTGCGCATCATGCTCTGCTCTCTGGTAAACAAGTACGTTTTTGTTCAGAAACAAATGCATGCGCAATCCTCGCAGGAAAATGGTACTTATGAAATACAAATCAGATGATTATTATAGATGTGTTAGTGATCAAAGATAGTGGGACAGGTATCTATTTTCTAGGGTCTTGTACAATAAGGATTGCTGATATAGAGGCAGCACCTGGATTACCAGACTGCATTCACATGCCCTACAAAGAGAGAACGCGTTCAACTTCGTATTTGTCACTTCTGTATGTGAGCAAAGGGCATTGTTTCAGGTTTATTTGAAAAAATACGTTTTCATGTGATTAAAAGCTCTGCATAACACCAGGCTCTTATTTGAGCACAGCAGAAATAAACACACAGCAGCAAGTTGTGATTGATGAGAATAAATGATGGTTTGTGGGTGTGCCAAGCGCCACCGGACCTGCTGTGTTTGTCTGCTAGATGTGTGGGTAGCTGGCTGTGTTTCACTTGTATGTATGTCTGTATGTGTGTGCGTACATATGTCATAGCACTGCTGTCCCTACCCCTATGTTCGGTACACCACCAACCCTGAAATCCTCTGGAGGCCTCGGGTGTAAGATGGTAGTCGGTGTTACAGAGAATGTTTGTACTCCAAAAATACCCAAATGTGTACAGTTCGTGTGCATCATACATGTTAAAGAATTTCAGTCACTGTTTACGAGAAACTGGCCGCAAATAGATTTATTAAATCTTTGAATTGCATCAACTCCTGGTCTCTAGCTCCCCCCATCTCTGAACGCCCCCTGCACTTTGACTCAATTCCAAAACATGCACCAAAGATCTGTGCTTAATTCAGAGGTTGCACTTAGCATGCTGAGTGATGCACTCGGAAGCAAATTGGAAACATCGATAATAGAAATACAAGATTTTGCATTAGTCCATTTCACATTTTCTGAACCTTAGTCACTAACAGCACGTTTAAATGTACACATTGAATGTTACTTACCAAACCATGTGTGCATTTTGCTTAATGTAGATATTTGCATCCATTTTGCATGTACATTTATTGCTGGCTACTGATCGCACGTATGATCTATGCATACCAATGTGGCAGTGGGTGTTCAAGTGTGGAGACGAAGCTGTGACTGCATTTTTAAGTGGTCGTACAGTGTGAGCATAGAATGCACTGAAATTCGCACCTCAATGACACTGGTGCATGGAGCTCAGAGGCTATAGGTTGCTCTGAAGG
This sequence comes from Calotriton arnoldi, assembly GCA_963921515.1. Classification (NCBI taxonomy): domain Eukaryota; kingdom Metazoa; phylum Chordata; class Amphibia; order Caudata; family Salamandridae; genus Calotriton; species Calotriton arnoldi. Next base: position 703,504 of record CAWUFW010009995.1, read on the forward strand.
ACGAGGTAATCATTTCCGATAAAAACACGCACCCTACAATTCAGAAAATGGCGACGCAGCAGGGCATGCCTGCTGTCCTCATTTGTTACTGTGGTCTTTCCTCGTCACATGTGCCGGGCCAGTGTGTGAGAGAATGGCCGTCATGACTGTAACGAATACGGAGCTTCGAGCCTCACCTCCTTAAAATGTATGCACTATTAATTTCCCGGCACAGTGATCAGCCTACTAATTGGCGAAATATGCTCCAGTAAACAGAGAAAGTCACGTGGCAGTTAGCAGAGAAGTCACCCACACCCTCCCACCAGGGTCGGATTGGGATCACAATTTGGCCCGGGCACTGACGAAAAAAGTGGCCCACATTCAAGGGGCGTGGCCCACATTCAAGGGGCGTGGCCCACATTCAAGGGGCGTGGTCCACATTCAAGGGGCATGCCCTTTCATGAGAAAGGGGGTGTGGTCAGAGCAGTGAGACAGAAACCTATGGGCCTGCTGTTTTCCCACTCATGCAGGCAGTGAGTAAGAGGTGTGTCCATATGGAGGTGAGGCAGGAGCGGGGGAGGGAAAGGAAGGCCACAAACATCACCCAACAAGATCCCCCATTGAGGAGGGAGTCACTGGAAAATATGAATACTATGAAATGTTATCTTAGTGCAAGCTTAGACTCTCCCAGAATAACAAAAAGAACATAGAAGTAGAATGGTGCACCCGACAAGAGGTATAGAATGACTTAAGTGTCAGAGCGCAGCCTCCACAACATAAGAAAACCAGACAGGGAGGCACTAAGAGGAATTAAATTAAAATTAAAATTTTGCATCAGAAAAGCTGTGCTAAAAAATACGGACATGTTTTTATAAAGTGTCCTCTTTAATTATCATGTTCCCTTTGCAGAATCATAAAGCACAAACAAATGGTTATTTTTATAGTTGTTTTTCCATTTGACAGTTTTATATAGTGTGAATTCAGCCCAAGACAAAGGCTATTTGAGTTCTATTCATGAGCACCAATTACAGTACACAAGATCCGATTTTTTATTTAAGGGCCTGGGCGATGAAGTGATCTGCCCAGAATCACAGGGTGTTGAGCAGACGCTGGGACTCAAACCTGATTCCCCATCTCTGCAACTCTGGCGTCCAGGCCACATATGCCTATGCACACACAATGAATGAAAGTGGGAGGATACTGTTCTTGTGAAGGACACAGGGCCAAGGTGACAATGGCCTACAAGCTGAGCAACTAAAAAAACAGCAAGGCCCCTTTCTGTTACAAAATTATTCGAGCCCTCCAGAGCAGGAGCACCTGAAAAGCAGCGAGGCCCCTGCTATTACTAACCTACTCAGCCCTCCCCAGCCCTCCAGCGCAGGAGCACATGAACAGCAGTGAGGCCCCTGCTATTAGTAAATTATTCAGCCCTCCCCAGCCCTCCAGGGCCTCAGGGCAATGTCCTGGCAGGGGAGCACAAAACACAGCTGCTGGGTCATCCATGGTAGCCAGGGGGAGGCTGAGGTGAAGATGGTGTGAGTTCCAAACATCACCTGGCCCCCACAGGGAGACCCATTCTTCCTCGCCCACTATGCCCTGAATGTGAAGGGCTGTGGGCAAGGTGTTAAGACAAACACTGTTTCTGGGCTGCGTGGGCCCCAGGGGGGCCGAGGTGAAAATGGCTCAAAGGCCTGAGCAACACCTGGCCCCCAGGGAGGCCGATTCTTGCACACAATCACCCCTCCCCAGCCCACCCTCAGCCATGATTGCTTTGCAGGGCAGGGGGTGAAGGAGAGGCCACAACTGATAATCGCTGTACGGCCGCCCAGCGAAGCTGCTTTCCTTTCTCTGTGCCCTCTGTGGGCCGGTTTTTTCTCTCCCCTTTCCCAGTCCACAGAGAGCACTCTGTGGCTGGGAAAGGGGAGGAAAAAAAACGGCCCACAGAGGGCACTGAGACACCGGCCCTTCGGCCAATGCCCGAGTGCCCGCAGTGCCAATCCGCCCCTGCCTCCCACATGATATGCTTATTTTTAGCTATTCAACGTGGGCTATTTACCAAGACGAAACAGGACATGGCACCAACACAGCTTGAATGAAAACAAGCAGAAGGAGCAGTGACAGGAGCCGAAGCTGAACAAGCACGGAAGACAGGAGCAGGAATTAACAAATACAAGTGACCAGCGAGGAGAGGCCAGAAACAAAAAGTAGTGCATTGAAACAAAACATATGGCCACTAGTGAAAGGATCCAGTCGCCAGGGTGGTAACAAAGCATCCACAAGGTGGGACAGATGCACACTGTCCACCAATAAAAGCAAAGGAATTTCTAAAGGCAAAGAAAGCAACCAATGAAAAAGTGGTGGGCGTGTGTGGGTGTGTTCAAACCTCACAGAAGGATTACAGCATGCAGAGCAGCGCATTCACACTGACTCTAGGCTCAACCTAAAAATAGAGCAGAAGAAAGAAAAGCATCACTCCATTTTCCATGCTTTAGACAGCTATTTCAATTATGGTTTGTGACCTGACCTGCCTTTCACCTCAGCTGCTGAATCTGGCAGCAGGCCTTTGTGAGGACAGAAGTCGACTGGGTGTGTTGCAAGTCGCCAATTAAAAAGGAATTAGAGATTGGCATTTATACAGGGATTACAGAATCCTATGTATTATATATGCATATAACTATGTTTATGTAAAGCATAAGGGGACACGTAACAGCTTAGTGTGATATGGAATATTGAGCTTTTTTGAAACATCAATAGCATTTACAAGGGAACATATATTTTGTGTCATGTACACCATTTGTATGTATATTTCAAAGTGTAGTTTTTAGGCCTTTTTATTTGCTTCGTTCTAAGGTGAATTAAAGGAAAAAATAACCTCCTGGAAAAGGGAATTGTGCCTGAAAATCATTGGGGACTGGGGAGTTAAAGGATAAATGTAAATGTTAAACAGCGACACACAGTGAATTTAAGTTGAATACAATCAGAAAAAATGTACTGAAAGCCCAACAAAATTTAAGAAATTATCACATTGATTACTACTATTTTGTCATAACTGGAGGTTTGAGGTCTTAGGAAACAAGAACAGTGATGCAACTAGGAATGACACTATTTTTCTGCCAAGAATGTACAAATTCGAGGAAAACCTAGTAATGTTCACTGACAAAATATCGATGTTAAAAACTTAGAAGCAATAAATATTGATGCAAAAATATAAAATGCAAAAGTTTCGACTCCCTATACTTAAACAGGTAAGTACAAAAATATCGGGAAAAAAAATCGATGTAAAAAATATAGTTGTACAAAATATCAAATGGCGTATATGTATATATAAAATATTAAATAGTAAATATGTTAAATAATAAAATTAATATAAAAAAAGTAGATTTAATATAAATTTAAAAAATATAATAAATAAACTTAATTAAAAACAGTTAAACACACATACATATTAATTCATAAATATTTACTTTAAAACAATTAATAAACTATTAAGTTTAATTTATTTTATAATTTAAGATTACACAAAAATGTACCAATATATATATATATATATATATATATATATATATATATTCACTGAAAAAACCATAGGTTTTAGGGACAGTTATAGTTAGTTGGACATTTCACTCGTACAAAACCATAGAAATTCCCCGTTATAGTTAGTTCAGCTAACTATAACTCGCGCTCCGCAATGCACTGCTGATGACGTCACATATTACATCACTCATGACATGGTCAGTGACATCACTGATGACATCTCAAATGACATCACTGATGACATCACTGATGACATCATCCAGTGACTGTGTGTTTCTGTAAAGTTTAAATATGTTTAATATATTTAGGGAATGGCGTATTGAAGAATGAGTGGGTGTATAAGTGTCTGAATGGATGATTTAGTACGTGAGTGACTGACTCTACAAGTGAGTGATTAAATGTATCTTACTGAATGCATGTGTTAGTGACTAAACTGTGTGAATGTCTGTATCCATATGTCTGTTGGTTTGTAAACGGCTGCATGGCTTTCTGAATAGCTACATGAGTGTCTACATGGGTTATTGATTGATTGTCTGAGTATCTGTATGGGTGCCTGAGTGTTTGTGTGGGTGGGGTGTGTGTGACTCTGTGCATAGATGTGTGAGTTGGTGATTCACTGGGTGCATGGTTTCAAGAGTGCATCTGTGATGGACTGTATGGGTGGGTGAGTGTGTGTATGGGTGTGTTAGTGATTGAATGTATATCTCAGTGGTACATGTGTGAGTAACTACATATGTGCAAGGCAGTATATATGTGTGTTGGAGTATATAAATGGCTATAAGTGAGAGTGTGTGATTGTGAGAGTGGCTGTATGGATGAGTGTGTACTTGTATCAGTGATTGTATAAGAGCGTAAGAATGTGCTAGTATTTGTATGAGTAAGTGAGCTGGTGTGTGTATAACTGTATAGGTGAGTAAATGGGTGTGTGATTAAGTTTTTGCATGACTGACTAGGTGTGTGAGTACCTCTATGGATGAGTGGCGGTGTGTGAGTGTTTATATAGGTGTATGAGTGCATATGATAGTCCTGTACTGAGTGACTAAGTATGAGTGACTGTACGGGTGAGTGAGTGGATGTGTGTGTAGACCTAAGAATCAGTGAGTGGGTATGTAGTTTTTGGTATTGGAGTGTCTATGGTTTTGAGAATGGCAGTCTGTAATTTAGAGTGGGTGTATCAAAAGTTATATTAGGGTGTGAGAAGATGCATGAAATTATCACATGAATGATGTCATCAGTGATGTCATTTGAGATGTCATCAGTGATGTCATCAGTGATGTCACTGACCATGTCAGGAGTGATGTAATATGTGACGTCATCAACAGTGCATTGCGGGGCGCGAGTTATAGTTAGCTGAACTAACTATAACGGGGGAATTTCTATGGTTTTGTACGAGTGAAATGTCCAACTAACTATAACTGTCCCTAAAACCTATGGTTTTTTCAGTGAATTTCAAAGGTTTTTTAAATGCTAATTTCTAACTATAATGTGTCTGAAACCTATGGTTTTTTCAGTGAATTTCAAAGGTTTTTTAAATGCTAATTTCTAACTATAACGTGCCTGAAACCTATGATTTTTTAAGTGAATTTCAAAGGTTTTTTAAATGCTAGTTTCTAACTATGCCTACAGAGGTAGGACATGTGAAGAAAGAAGAAAAAACGCACAGAAAGAAGCAAAAGATGTGCAGAAAAGAACCAACAGAGGAGCAGAAAGAGGCCTTGTTGCAAAATCATCCTGTGCCCACAACTTTTTCAGACGGGTACTGGTGGTAACTGACTCTGACTAACCAGAGCCAGTGCTATGCTAAAAAACACTTAGAATACAGTGAAAACACCTACATACACTAGGGAACACTATGCGTTGGGGTACCCCTGTGATTAGCATGACCTCCTCTGCAAGTCCCTAGTACATAATAGGGCAGGGGGATTAAAACTACCTCTTAAAACGCGCTACAGGGCGCGTTTGCACAGTGGTGAAGGGAGGGGGGGCCTGAGGTGACGTGTGCAAACGCACCCCATGGCGCATTTTAAGTTGCAGGATTAAGTCCCCTTGAATTCTGAGGGTCCCTGGGGCCCAACTAGCCCCCCAGGTACCTACAGTTAGGACCACAGAGCTGAGTTGCAGAGAGGCGTTCCGAGTCCACGCACCTTTTTCACCTCTCTGCAACGCAACTCTGTTGTGCTTACTGAAGGTACCTGGTGGGCTAGTTGGCCCCCAGGGTCCCTCAGGATTCAAAGGGAATTAATTCCCCAACTTAAAACGCACCACAGGGCGTGTTTGCGCACATGTCACCTGAGGCCCCGCCCCTCCCTTCACCACTGTGCAAACGCGCCCCGTGGTGCGTTTTAAGTTGGGGGATAAGGTCACCTTGAATCCTGAGGGTCCCTGGGGCCCAACTAGCCCACTAGGTACTTCCAGTAAGCACCACAGGCCTGCGTTGCAACGCCTGTAACAAATTGTGCAGTTGTGTTTAGGTAGTGAAGAGGGTCGTGCTGGGGGTAGTGTTTTAGGGTTTAGGGTAGTGCAGTGGTGTTTGTGTAGTGTAGGGGGTCATGCTGGGGGTAGATTTAGGGTTTAGGGTAGTGCAGTGGTGTTTGGGTAGTGTAGGGAGTCGTGCTGGGGGAGTGTTTTAGGGTTTAGGGTAGTGCAGTGGTGTTTGGGTAGTGTAGGGGATCTTGCTGGGGGTAGTGTTTTAGGGTAGTGCAGTGGTGTTTGGGTAGTGTAGGGGGTCGTGCTGGGGGTAGTGATTTAGGGTAGTTCAGTGGTGTTTGGGTAATGTAGGGGGTACTGCTGGGGGTAGTGTTTTAGGGTTTAGGGTAGTGCAGTGGTGTTTGGGTAGTGTAGCGGGTCGTGCTGGGGTAGTGTTTTAGGATTTAGGGTAGTGCAGTGGTGTTTGTGTAGTGTAGGGGGTAGTGTTTTAGGGTTTAGGGTAGTGCAGTGGTGTTTGTGTAGTGTAGGAGGTCATGTTTTAGGGTTTAGGGTAGTGCAGTGGTCTTTGGGTAGTGTAGGGAGTCATGCGGGGGGTAGTGTTTTAGGGTTTAGGGTAGTGTAGGGGGTCATGCGGGGTAGTGTTTTAGGGATTAGGGTAGTGCATTGGTGTTTGGGTAGTGTAGGGGGTCATGCGGGGGTAGTGTTTTAGGGTTTAGGGCAGTGCAGTGGTGTTTGGGTAGTGTAGGGGGTCGTGCTGGGGGGAGTGTTTTAGGGTTTAGGGCAGTGCAGTGGTGTTCGGGTAGTGTACGGGGTCGTGCTGTGGGGAGTGTTTTAGGGTTTAGGGCAGTGCAGTGGTGTTCGGGTAGTGTAGGGGGTCGTGCTGGGGGGAGTGTTTGAGGGTTTAGGGCAGTGCAGTCGTGTTCGGGTAGTGTAGGGGGTTGTGCTGGGGGTAGTATTCTAGGGTTTAGGGCAGTGCAGTGGTGTTTGGGCAGTATTGGGGGTAATGCTGGGGGTGGTGTTTTAGGGTTTAGGGCAGTGCAGTGGTGTTCGGGCAGTGTAGGGGGTCGTGCTGGGGGTGGTGTTTCAGGGTCTAGGGCAGTGCAGTGGTGTTCGGGCAGTGTAGGGGGTGGTGTTTCAGGGTTTAGGGCAGTGCAGTGGTGTTCGGGCAGTGTAGGGGGTCGTGCAGGGGGTGGTGTTTCAGGGTTTAGGGCAGTGGTGTTTGGGCAGTGTAGGGGGTGGTGCTGGGGGTGGTGTTTCAGGGTTTGGGGCAGTGCAGTGGAGTTCGAGCAGTAAAGGGGTCGTGCTGGGGGTGGTGTTTCAGGGTTTAGGGCAGTGCAGTGGTGTTTGGGCAGTGTAGGGGCGGTGCAGGGGTGGTGTTTCAGGGTTTAGGGCAGTGCAGTGGTGTTCGGGCAGTGTAGGGGGTGGTGCAGGGGGTGGTGTTTCAGGGTTTAGGGCAGTGCAGTGGTGTTCGGGCAGTGTAGGGGGTCATGCAGGGGGTGGTGTTTCAGGGTTTAGGGCAGTGCAGTGGTGTTCGGGCAGTGTAGGGGGTCGTGCTGGGGCTGGTGTTTCAGGGTTTAGGGCAGTACAGTGGTGTTCGGGCAGTGTAGGGGGTCGTGCTGGGGCTGTTGTTTCAGGGTTTAGGGCAGTGCAGTGGTGTTCGGGCAGTGTAGGGGGTCGTGCTGGGGCTGGTGTTTCAGGGTTTAGGGCAGTGCAGTGGTGTTCGGGCAGTATAGGTGGTCGTGCTGGGGCTGGTGTTTCAGGGTTTAGGGCAGTGCAGTGGTGTTCTGGCAGTGTAGGGGGTCATGCTGGGGCTTGTGTTTCAGGGTTTAGGGCAGTGCAGTGGTGTTCGGGCAGTGTAGGGGGTCTTGCTGGGGCTGGTGTTCCAGAGTCTAGGGCAGTGAAGTGGTGTTCGGGCAGTGTAGGGGGTCTTGCTGGGGCTGGTGTTTCAGGGTTTAGGGCAGTGCAGTGGTGTTCGGGCAGTGTAGGGGGTGATGCTGGGGGGTGTTTCAGGGTTTAGGGCAGTGCAGTGGTGTTCGGGCAGTGTAGGGGGTCGTGCTGGGGCTAGTGTTTCAGTATTTAGGGCAGAGCAATGGTGTTCAGGCAGTGTATGGGGGTTTGGCTGGAGGTGGTGTTTCAGCGTTTAGGGCAGTGCAGTGGTGTACGTGCAGTGTAGGGGGTGGTGTTTCAGGGTTTAGGGCAGTGGTGTTCAGGCAGTGTAGGGGGTCTTGCTGGGGTTGATGTTTCAGGGTTTAGGGCAGTGCAGTGGTGTTCGGGCAGTGTAGGGGGTCATGCTGGGTGTGGTGTTTCGGGGTTTAGGGCAGTGCAGTGGTGTTCCGGCAGTGTAGGAGGTCGTGCAGGGGGTGGTGTTTCAGGGTTTAGGGCAGTGCAGTGGTGTTCGGGCAGTGTAGGGGGTCGTGCTCGGGGTGGTGTTTCAGGGTTCAGGGCAGTGCAGTGGTGTTTGGGCAGGGTAGGGTGTCGTGCTGAGGGGTGGTGTTTCAGGGTTCAGGGCAGTGCAGTGGTGTTCGGGCAGTGTAGGGGGTCGTGCAGGGGGTGGTGTTTCAGGGTTTAGGGCAGTGCAGTGGTGTTCGGGCAGTGTAGGGGGTCGTGCAGGGGGTGGTGTTTCAGGGTTTAGGGCAGTGCAGTGGTGTTCGGCCAGTGTAGGTGGTCTTGCTGGGGGTGGTGTTTCAGGCTTTAGTGCAGTGGTGTTCGGGCAGTGTAGGGGGTCTTGCTGGGGGTGGTGTTTCAGGGTTTAGGGCAGTGCAGTGGTGTTCGGGCAGTGTAGGGGGTCTTGCTGGGGCTGGCGTTTCAGGGTTTAGGGCAGTGCAGTGGTGTTCTGGCAGTGTAGGGGGTCGTGCTGGGGCTGGTGTTTGAGGGTTTGGGGTAGTGCAGTGGTGTTCGGGCAGTGTTGGGGGTCGTGCTGGGGCTGCTGTTTCAGGGTTTAGGGCAGTGCAGTGGTGTTCGGGCAGTGTACGGGGTTGTGCTGGGGCTGGTGTTTAAGGGTTTAGGGCAGTGCAGTGGTGTTCGGGCAGTGTAGGGGTCGTGCTGGGGGTGGTGTTTCAGGGTTTAGGGCAGTGCAGTGGTGTTCGGGCAGTGTAGGGGGTCGTGCTGGGGCTGGTGTTTCATGGTTTAGGGCAGTGCAGTGGTGTTCCGGCAGTGTAGGGGGTCGTGCTGGGGGTCGTGTTTCAGGGTTTAGGGCAGTGCAGTGGTGTTCGGGCAGTGTATGGGGTCATGCTGGAGTGGTGTTTCAGGGTTTAGGGCAGTGCAGTGGTGTTCGGGCAGTGTAGGGGGTCTTGCTGGGGGTGGTGTTTCAGGGTTTAGGGCAGTGGTGTTCAGGCAGTGTAGGGGGTCTTGCTGGGGGTGATGTTTCAGGGTTTAGGGCAGTGCAGTGGTGTTCGGGCAGTGTAGGAGGTGTTGCTGGGGGTAGTGTTTCAGGGTTTAGGGCAGTGCAGTGGTGTTCCGGGAGTGTAGGGGGTCGTGCTGGGGCTGGTGTTTCAGGGTTTAGGGCAGTGCAGTGGTGTTCGGGCAGTGTAGGGGGTCTTGCTGGGGCTGGTGTTCCAGAGTCTAGGGCAGTGAAGTGCTGTTCGGGCAGTGTAGGGGGTCTTGCTGGGGCTGGTGTTTCAGGGTTTAGGGCAGTGCATTGGTGTTCGTGCAGTGTAGGGGGTCATGCTGGGGGTGGTGTTTCAGGGTTTAGGGCAGTGCAGTGGTGTTCGGGCAGTGTAGGGGGTTGCTGGGGCTAGTGTTTCAGGATTTAGGGCAGAGCAATGGTGTTCAGGCAGTGTATGGGGGTTTTGCTGGAGGTGGTGTTTCAGCGTTTAGGGCAGTGCAGTGCTGTTCGTGCAGTGTAGGGGGTGGTGTTTCAGGGTTTAGGGCAGTGGTGTTCAGGCAGTGTAGGGGGTCTTGCTGGGGTTGATGTTTCAGGGTTTAGGGCAGTGCAGTGGTGTTCGGGCAGTGTAGGGGGTCATGCTGGGTGTGGTGTTTCGGGGTTTAGGGCAGTGCAGTGGTGTTCCGGCAGTGTAGGAGGTCGTGCAGGGGGTGGTGTTTCAGGGTTTAGGGCAGTGCAGTGGTGTTCGGGCAGTGTAGGGGGTCGTGCTCGGGGTGGTGTTTCAGGGTTTAGGGCAGTGCAGTGGTGTTCGGGCAGTGTAGGGTGTCGTGCTGAGGGGTGGTGTTTCAGGGTTTAGGGCAGTGCAGTGGTGTTCGGGCAGTGTAGGGTGTCGTGCTGAGGGGTGGTGTTTCAGGGTTTAGGGCAGTGCAGTGGTGTTTGGGCAGTGTAGGGGGTCGTGCAGGGGTGGTGTTTCAGGGTTTAGGGCAGTGCAGTGGTGTTCGGGCAGTGTAGGGGGTCGTGCAGGGGGTGGTGTTTCAGGGTTTAGGGCAGTGCAGTGGTGTTCGGCCAGTGTAGGTGGTCTTGCTGGGGGTGGTGTTTCAGGCTTTAGTGCAGTGGTGTTCGGGCAGTGTAGGGGGTCTTGCTGGGGGTGGTGTTTCAGGGTTTAGGGCATTGCAGTGGTGTTCGGGCAGTGTAGGGGGTCTTGCTGGGGCTGGCCTTTCAGGGTTTAGGGCAGTGCAGTGGTGTTCTGGCAGTGTAGGGGGTCGTGCTGGGGCTGGTGTTTGAGGGTTTGGGGTAGTGCAGTGGTGTTCGGGCAGTGTAGGGGGTCGTGCTGGGGCTGCTGTTTCAGGGATTAGGGCAGTGCAGTGGTGTTCGGGCAGTGTACGGGGTTGTGCTGGGGCTGGTGTTTCAGGGTTTAGGGCAGTGCAGTGGTGTTCAGGCAGTGTAGGGGGTCGTGCTGGGGGTGGTGTTTCAGGGTTTTGGGCAGTGCAGTGGTGTTTGGGCAGTGTAGGGGGTCGTGCTGGGGCTGGTGTTTCATGGTTTAGGGCAGTGCAGTGGTGTTCCGGCAGTGTAGGGGGTCGTGCGGGGGTGGTGTTTCAGGGTTTAGGGCAGTGCAGTGGTGTTCGGGCAGTGTAGGGGGTCTTGCTGGGGGTGGTTTCAGGGTTTAGGGCAGTGGTGTTCAGGCAGTGTAGGGGGTCTTGCTGGGGGTGATGTTTCAGGGTTTAGGGCAGTGCAGTGGTGTTCGGGCAGTGTAGGAGGTCTTGCTGGGGGTAGTGTTTCAGGGTTTAGGGCAGTGCAGTGGTGTTCCGGCAGTGTAGGGGGTTGTGCTGGGGGTGGTGTTTCAGGGTTTAGGGCAGTGCAGTGGTGTTCGGGCAGTGTAGGGGGTCATGCTGGGGGTGGTGTTTCAGGGTTTAGGGCAGTGCAGTGGTGTTCGGGCAGTGTAGGGGGTCTTGCTGGGGGTGGTGTTTCAGGGTTTAGGGCAGTGGTGTTCGGGCAGTGTAGGGGGTCTTGCTGGGGGTGATGTTTCAGGGTTTAGGGCAGTGCAGTGGTATTCCGGCAGTGTAGGGGGTCTTGCTGGGGGTAGTGTTTAGGGGTTTAGGGCAGTGCAGTGGTGTTCGTGCAGTGTAGGGGGTCGTGCTGGGGGTGGTGTTTCAGCGTTTATGGCAGTGCAGTAGTGTTCGGGCAGTGTAGGGGATCGTGCAGGGGTGGTGTTTCAGGGTTTAGGGCAGTGCAGTGGTGTTCGGGCAGTGTAGGGGGTCGTGCTGGGGGTGGTGTTTCAGGGTTTAGGGCAGTGCAGTGGTGTTCATGCAGTGTAGGGGGTCGTGCAGGGGGTGCTGTTTCAGGGTTTAGGGCAGTGCAGTGGTGTTCGGGCAGTGTAGGGGTCGTGCTGGGGCTGGTGTTTCAGGGTTTAGGGCAGTGCAGTGGTGTTCGGGCAGTGTAGGGGGTCTTGAAGGGGGTGGTGTTTCAGGGTTTAGGGCAGTGGTGTTCGGGCAGTGTAGGGGGTCTTGCTGGGGGTGATGTTTCAGGGTTTAGGGCAGTTAAGTGGTGTTCGGGCAGTGTAGGGGGTCTTGCTGGGGGTAGTGTTTCAGGGTTTAGGGCAGTGCAGTGGTATTCGTGCAGTGTAGGGGGTCGTGCTGGGGATGGTGTTTCAGGGTTTAGGGCAGTGCAGTAGTGTTCGGGCAGTGTAGGGGGTCGTGCAGGGGTGGTGTTTCAGGGTTTAGGGCAGTGCAGTGGTGTTTGGGCAGTGTAGGGGGTCGTGCTGGGGGTGGTGTTTCAGGGTTTAGGGCAGTGCAGTGGTGTTTGGGCAGTGTAGGGGGTCGTGCTGGGGCTGGTGTTTCATGGTTTAGGGCAGTGCAGTGGTGATCCGGCAGTGTAGGGGGTCGTGCTGGGGGTGGTGTTTCAGGGTTTAGGGCAGTGCAGTGGTGTTCGGGCAGTGTAGGGGGTCTTGCTGGGGGTGGTGTTTCAGGGTTTAGGGCAGTGCAGTGGTGTTCGGGCAGTGTAGGGGGTCTTGCTGGGGGTGGTGTTTCAGGGTTTAGGGCAGTGCAGTGGTGTTCGGGCAGTGTAGGGGGTCTTGCTGGGGGTGGTGTTTCAGGGTTTAGGGCAGTGGTGTTCAGGCAGTGTAGGGGGTCTTGCTGGGGGTGATGTTTCAGGGTTTAGGGCAGTGCAGTGGTGTTCGGGCAGTGTAGGAGGTGTTGCTGGGGGTAGTGTTTCAGGGTTTAGGGCAGTGCAGTGGTGTTCCGGCAGTGTAGGGGGTCGTGCTGGGGCTGGTGTTTCAGGGTTTAGGGCAGTGCAGTGGTGTTCGGGCAGTGTAGGGGGTCTTGCTGGGGCTGGTGTTCCAGAGTCTAGGGCAGTGAAGTGGTGTTCGGGCAGTGTAGGGGGTCTTGCTGGGGCTGGTGTTTCAGGGTTTAGGGCAGTGCATTGGTGTTCGTGCAGTGTAGGGGGTCATGCTGGGGGTGGTGTTTCAGGGTTTAGGGCAGTGCAGTGGTGTTCAGGCAGTGTAGGGGGTCGTGCTGGGGCTAGTGTTTCAGGATTTAGGGCAGAGCAATGGTGTTCAGGCAGTGTATGGGGGTTTTGCTGGAGGTGGTGTTTCAGCGTTTAGGGCAGTGCAGTGGTGTTCGTGCAGTGTAGGGGGTGGTGTTTCAGGGTTTAGGGCAGTGGTGTTCAGGCAGTGTAGGGGGTCTTGCTGGGGTTGATGTTTCAGGGTTTAGGGCAGTGCAGTGGTGTTCGGGCAGTGTAGGGTGTCGTGCTGAGGGGTGGTGTTTCAGGGTTTAGGGCAGTGCAGTGGTGTTCGGGCAGTGTAGGGGGTCGTGCAGGGGTGGTGTTTCAGGGTTTAGGGCAGTGCAGTGGTGTTCGGGCAGTGTAGGGGGTCGTGCAGGGGTGGTGTTTCAGGGTTTAGGGCAGTGCAGTGGTGTTCGGCCAGTGTAGGTGGTCTTGCTGGGGGTGGTGTTTCAGGCTTTAGTGCAGTGGTGTTCGGGCAGTGTAGGGGGTCTTGCTGGGGCTGGTGTTTCAGGGTTTAGGGCAGTGCAGTGGTGTTCGGGCAGTGTAGGGGGTCTTGCTGGGGCTGGCGTTTCAGGGTTTAGGGCAGTGCAGTGGTGTTCTGGCAGTGTAGGGGGTCGTGCTGGGGCTGGTGTTTGAGGGTTTGGGGTAGTGCAGTGGTGTTCGGGCAGTGTAGGGGGTCGTGCTGGGGCTGCTGTTTCAGGGATTAGGGCAGTGCAGTGGTGTTCGGGCAGTGTACGGGGTTGTGCTGGGGCTGGTGTTTCAGGGTTTAGGGCAGTGCAGTGGTGTTCAGGCAGTGTAGGGGGTCGTGCTGGGGGTGGTGTTTCAGGGTTTTGGGCAGTGCAGTGGTGTTCGGGCAGTGTAGGGGGTCGTGCTGGGGCTGGTGTTTCATGGTTTAGGGCAGTGCAGTGGTGTTCCGGCAGTGTAGGGGGTCGTGCGGGGGTGGTGTTTCAGGGTTTGAGGCAGTGCAGTGGTGTTCGGGCAGTGTAGGGGGTCATGCTGGGGGTGGTGTTTCAGGGTTTAGGGCAGTGCAGTGGTGTTCGGGCAGTGTAGGGGGTCTTGCTGGGGGTGGTGTTTCAGGGTTTAGGGCAGTGGTGTTCAGGCAGTGTAGGGGGTCTTGCTGGGGGTGATGTTTCAGGGTTTAGGGCAGTGCAGTGGTGTTCGGGCAGTGTAGGAGGTCTTGCTGGGGGTAGTGTTTCAGGGTTTAGGGCAGTGCAGTGGTGTTCCGGCAGTGTAGGGGGTCGTGCTGGGGGTGGTGTTTCAGGGTTTAGGGCAGTGCAGTGGTGTTCGGGCAGTGTAGGGGGTCATGCTGGGGGTGGTGTTTCAGGGTTTAGGGCAGTGCAGTGGTGTTCGGGCAGTGTAGGGGGTCTTGCTGGGGGTGGTGTTTCAGGGTTTAGGGCAGTGGTGTTCGGGCAGTGTAGGGGGTCTTGCTGGGGGTGATGTTTCAGGGTTTAGGGCAGTGCAGTGGTGTTCCGGCAGTGTAGGGGGTCTTGCTGGGGGTAGTGTTTAGGGGTTTAGGGCAGTGCAGTGGTGTTCGTGCAGTGTAGGGGGTCGTGCTGGGGGTGTTGTTTCAGCGTTTATGGCAGTGCAGTAGTGTTCGTGCAGTGTAGGGGATCGTGCAGGGGGTGGTGTTTCAGGGTTTAGGGCAGTGCAGTGGTGTTCGGGCAGTGTAGGGGGTCGTGCTGGGGGTGGTGTTTCAGGGTTTAGGGCAGTGCAGTGGTGTTCATGCAGTGTAGGGGGTCGTGCAGGGGGTGCTGTTTCAGGGTTTAGGGCAGTGCAGTGGTGTTCGGGCAGTGTAGGGGTCGTGCTGGGGCTGGTGTTTCAGGGTTTAGGGCAGTGCAGTGGTGTTCGGGCAGTGTAGGGGGTCTTGAAGGGGTGGTGTTTCAGGGTTTAGGGCAGTGGTGTTCGGGCAGTGTAGGGGGTCTTGCTGGGGGTGATGTTTCAGGGTTTAGGGCAGTTAAGTGGTGTTCGGGCAGTGTAGGGGTCTTGCTGGGGGTAGTGTTTCAGGGTTTAGGGCAGTGCAGTGGTGTTCGTGCAGTGTAGGGGGTCGTGCTGGGGATGGTGTTTCAGGGTTTAGGGCAGTGCAGTAGTGTTCGGGGAGTGTTGGGGCCGTGCAGGGGGTGGTGTTTCAGGGTTTAGGGCAGTGCAGTGGTGTTTGGGCAGTGTAGGGGGTCGTGCTGGGGGTGGTGTTTCAGGGTTTAGGGCAGTGCAGTGGTGTTTGGGCAGTGTAGGGGGTCATGCTGGGGCTGGTGTTTCATGGTTTAGGGCAGTGCAGTGCAGTGGTGATCCGGCAGTGTAGGGGGTCGTGCTGGGGGTGGTGTTTCAGGGTTTAGGGCAGTGCAGTGGTGTTCGGGCAGTGTAGGGGGTCTTGCTGGGGGTGGTGTTTCAGGGTTTAGGGCAGTGCAGTGGTGTTCGGGCAGTATAGGGGGTCTTGCTGGGGCTGGCGTTTCAGGGTTTAGGGCAGTGCAGTGGTGTTCTGGCAGTGTAGGGGGTCGTGCTGGGGCTGGTGTTTGAGGGTTTGGGGTAGTGCAGTGGTGTTCGGGCAGTGTAGGGGGTCGTGCTGGGGCTGCTGTTTCAGGGATTAGGGCAGTGCAGTGGTGTTCGGGCAGTGTACGGGGTCATGCTGGGGCTGGTGTTTCAGGGTTTAGGGCAGTGCAGTGGTGTTCGGGCAGTGTAGGGGGTCATGCTGGGGGTGGTGTTTCAGGGTTTAGGGCAGTGCAGTGGTGTTCGGGCAGTGTAGGGGGTCGTGCTGGGGCTGGTGTTTCATGGTTTAGGGCAGTGCAGTGGTGTTCCGGCAGTGTAGGGGGTCGTGCTGGGGGTGGTGTTTCAGGGTTTAGGGCAGTGCAGTGGTGTTCCGGCAGTGTAGGGGGTCATGCTGGGGGTGGTGTTTCAGGGTTTAGGGCAGTGCAGTGGTGTTCCGGCAGTGAAGGGGTCTTGCTGGGGGTGGTGTTTCAGGGTTTAGGGCAGTGCAGTGGTGTTCGGGCAGTGTAGGGGGTCTTGCTGGGGCTGGCGTTTCAGGGTTTAGGGCAGTGCAGTGGTGTTCTGGCAGTGTAGGGGGTCGTGCTGGGGCTGGTGTATGAGGGTTTGGGGTAGTGCAGTGGTGTTCGGGCAGTGTAGGGGGTCGTGCTGGGGGTGGTGTTTCAGGGTTTAGGGCAGTGCAGTGGTGTTCGGGCAGTGTAGGGGTCGTGCTGGGGCTGGTGTTTCATGGTTTAAGGCAGTGCAGTGGTGTTCCGGCAGTGTAGGGGGTCGTGCTGGGGGTGGTGTTTCAGGGTTTAGGGCAGTGCAGTGGTGTTCGGGCAGTGTAGGGGGTCATGCTGGGGGTGGTGTTTCAGGGTTTAGGGCAGTGCAGTGGTGTTCGGGCAGTGTAGGGGGTCTTGCTGGGGGTGGTGTTTCAGGGTTTAGGGCAGTGGTGTTCAGGCAGTGTAGGGGGTCTTGCTGGGGGTGATGTTTCAGGGTTTAGGGCAGTGCAGTGGTGTTCGGGCAGTGTAGGAGGTCTTGCTGGGGGTAGTGTTTCAGGGTTTAGGGCAGTGCAGTGGTGTTCCGGCAGTGTAGAGGGTCGTGCTGGGGGTGGTGTTTCAGGTGTTAGGGCAGTGCAGTGGTGTTCGGGCAGTGTAGGGGGTCATGCTGGGGGTGGTGTTTCAGGGTTTAGGGCAGTGCAGTGGTGTTCGGGCAGTGTAGGGGTCTTGTTGGGGGTGGTGTTTCAGGGTTTAGGGCAGTGGTGTTCGGGCAGTGTAGGGGGTCTTGCTGGGGGTGATGTTTCAGGGTTTAGGGCAGTGCAGTGGTGTTCCGGCAGTGTAGGGGGTCTTGCTGGGGGTAGTGTTTAGGGGTTTAGGGCAGTGCAGTGGTGTTCGTGCAGTGTAGGGGGTCGTGCTGGCTGTGGTGTTTCAGCGTTTATGGCAGTGCAGTAGTGTTCGGGCAGTGTAGGGGATCGTGCAGGGGTGGTGTTTCAGGGTTTAGGGCAGTGCAGTGGTGTTCGGGCAGTTTAGGGGGTCGTGCTGGGGGTGGTGTTTCAGGGTTTAGGGCAGTGCAGTGGTGTTCATGCAGTGTAGGGGGTCGTGCAGGGGGTGCTGTTTCAGGGTTTAGGGCAGTGCAGTGGTGTTTGGGCAGTGTAGGGGTCGTGCTGGGGCTGGTGTTTCATGGTTTAGGGCAGTGCAGTGGTGTTCGGGCAGTGTAGGGGGTCTTGCTGGGGGTGGTGTTTCAGGGTTTAGGGCAGTGGTGTTCGGGCAGTGTAGGGGGTCTTGCTGGGGGTGATGTTTCAGGGTTTAGGGCAGTTAAGTGGTGTTCGGGCAGTGTAGGGGTCTTGCTGGGGGTAGTGTTTCAGGGTTTAGGGCAGTGCAGTGGTGTTTGTGCAGTGTAGGGGGTCCTGCTGGGGATGGTGTTTCAGGGTTTAGGGCAGTGCAGTAGTGTTCGGGCAGTGTCGGGGGTCGTGCAGGGGGTGGTGTTTCAGGGTTTAGGGCAGTGCAGTGGTGTTCGGGCAGTGTAGGGGGTCGTGCTGGGGGTGGTGTTTCAGGGTTTAGGGCAGTGGTGTTCGGGCAGTGTAGGGGGTCTTGCTGGGGGTGATGTTTCAGGGTTTAGGGCAGTTAAGTGGTGTTCGGGCAGTGTAGGGGGTCTTGCTGGGGGTAGTGTTTCAGGGTTTAGGGCAGTGCAGTGGTGTTCGTGCAGTGTAGGGGGTCGTGCTGGGGATGGTGTTTCAGGGTTTAGGGCAGTGCAGTAGTGTTCGGGCAGTGTTGGGGCTGTGCAGGGGGTGGTGTTTCAGGGTTTAGGGCAGTGCAGTGGTGTTCCGGCAGTGTAGGGGGTCATGCTGGGGGTGGTGTTTCAGGGTTTAGGGCAGTGCAGTGGTGTTCCGGCAGTGTAGAGGGTCGTGCTGGGGGTGGTGTTTCAGGTGTTAGGGCAGTGCAGTGGTGTTCGGGCAGTGTAGGGGGTCATGCTGGGGGTGGTGTTTCAGGGTTTAGGGCAGTGCAGTGGTGTTCGGGCAGTGTAGGGGGTCTTGTTGGGGGTGGTGTTTCAGGGTTTAGGGCAGTGGTGTTCGGGCAGTGTAGGGGGTCTTGCTGGGGGTGATGTTTCAGGGTTTAGGGCAGTGCAGTGGTGTTCCGGCAGTGTAGGGGGTCTTGCTGGGGGTAGTGTTTAGGGGTTTAGGGCAGTGCAGTGGTGTTCGTGCAGTGTAGGGGGTCGTGCTGGGTGTGGTGTTTCAGCGTTTATGGCAGTGCAGTAGTGTTCGGGCAGTGTAGGGGATCGTGCAGGGGTGGTGTTTCAGGGTTTAGGGCAGTGCAGTGGTGTTCGGGCAGTTTAGGGGGTCGTGCTGGGTGTGGTGTTTCAGGGTTTAGGGCAGTGCAGTGGTGTTCATGCAGTGTAGGGGGTCGTGCAGGGGGTGCTGTTTCAGGGTTTAGGGCAGTGCAGTGGTGTTTGGGCAGTGTAGGGGTCGTGCTGGGGCTGGTGTTTCATGGTTTAGGGCAGTGCAGTGGTGTTCGGGCAGTGTAGGGGGTCTTGCTGGGGGTGGTGTTTCAGGGTTTAGGGCAGTGGTGTTCGGGCAGTGTAGGGGGTCTTGCTGGGGGTGATGTTTCAGGGTTTAGGGCAGTTAAGTGGTGTTCGGGCAGTGTAGGGGGTCTTGCTGGGGGTAGTGTTTCAGGGTTTAGGGCAGTGCAGTGGTGTTTGTGCAGTGTAGGGGGTCCTGCTGGGGATGGTGTTTCAGGGTTTAGGGCAGTGCAGTAGTGTTCGGGCAGTGTCGGGGGCGTGCAGGGGGTGGTGTTTCAGGGTTTAGGGCAGTGCAGTGGTGTTCGGGCAGTGTAGGGGGTCGTGCTGGGGGTGGTGTTTCAGGGTTTAGGGCAGAGGTGTTCGGGCAGTGTAGGGGTCTTGCTGGGGGTGATGTTTCAGGGTTTAGGGCAGTTAAGTGGTGTTCGGGCAGTGTAGGGGGTCTTGCTGGGGGTAGTGTTTCAGGGTTTAGGGCAGTGCAGTGGTGTTCGTGCAGTGTAGGGGGTCGTGCTGGGGATGGTGTTTCAGGGTTTAGGGCAGTGCAGTAGTGTTCGGGCAGTGTTGGGGCCGTGCAGGGGGTGGTGTTTCAGGGTTTAGGGCAGTGCAGTGGTGTTTGGGCAGTGTAGGGGGTCGTGCTGGGGGTGGTGTTTCAGGGTTTAGGGCAGTGCAGTGGTGTTTGGGCAGTGTAGGGGGTCGTGCTGGGGCTGGTGTTTCATGGTTTAGGGCAGTGCAGTGGTGATCCGGCAGTGTAGGGGGTCGTGCTGGGGGTGGTGTTTCAGGGTTTAGGGCAGTGCAGTGGTGTTCGGGCAGTGTAGGGGGTCTTGCTGGGGGTGGTGTTTCAGGGTTTAGGGCAGTGCAGTGGTGTTCGGGCAGTATAGGGGGTCTTGCTGGGGCTGGCGTTTCAGGGTTTAGGGCAGTGCAGTGGTGTTCTGGCAGTGTAGGGGGTCGTGCTGGGGCTGGTGTTTGAGGGTTTGGGGTAGTGCAGTGGTGTTCGGGCAGTGTAGGGGGTCGTGCTGGGGCTGCTGTTTCAGGGATTAGGGCAGTGCAGTGGTGTTCGGGCAGTGTACGGGGTCGTGCTGGGGCTGGTGTTTCAGGGTTTAGGGCAGTGCAGTGGTGTTCGGGCAGTGTAGGGGGTCATGCTGGGGGTGGTGTTTCAGGGTTTAGGGCAGTGCAGTGGTGTTCGGGCAGTGTAGGGGGTCGTGCTGGGGCTGGTGTTTCATGGTTTAGGGCAGTGCAGTGGTGTTCCGGCAGTGTAGGGGGTCGTGCTGGGGGTGGTGTTTCAGGGTTTAGGGCAGTGCAGTGGTGTTCCGGCAGTGTAGGGGGTCATGCTGGGGGTGGTGTTTCAGGGTTTAGGGCAGTGCAGTGGTGTTCCGGCAGTGAAGGGGGTCTTGCTGGGGGTGGTGTTTCAGGGTTTAGGGCAGTGCAGTGGTGTTCGGGCAGTGTAGGGGGTCTTGCTGGGGCTGGCGTTTCAGGGTTTAGGGCAGTGCAGTGGTGTTCTGGCAGTGTAGGGGGTCGTGCTGGGGCTGGTGTATGAGGGTTTGGGGTAGTGCAGTGGTGTTCGGGCAGTGTAGGGGGTCGTGCTGGGGCTGCTGTTTCAGGGATTAGGGCAGTGCAGTGGTGTTCGGGCAGTGTACGGGGTGGTGCTGGGGCTGGTGTTTCAGGGTTTAGGGCAGTGCAGTGGTGTTCGGGCAGTGTAGGGGGTCGTGCTGGGGGTGGTGTTTCAGGGTTTAGGGCAGTGCAGTGGTGTTCGGGCAGTGTAGGGGGTCGTGCTGGGGCTGGTGTTTCATGGTTTAGGGCAGTGCAGTGGTGTTCCGGCAGTGTAGGGGGTCGTGCTGGGGGTGGTGTTTCAGGGTTTAGGGCAGTGCAGTGGTGTTCGGGCAGTGTAGGTGGTCATGCGGGGGTGGTGTTTCAGAGTTTAGGGCAGTGCAGTGGTGTTCGGGCAGTGTAGGGGGTCTTGCTGGGGGTGGTGTTTCAGGGTTTAGAGCAGTGGTGTTCAGGCAGTGTAGGGGGTCTTGCTGGGGGTGATGTTTCAGGGTTTAGGGCAGTGCAGTGGTGTTCGGGCAGTGTAGGAGGTCTTGCTGGGGGTAGTGTTTCAGGGTTTAGGGCAGTGCAGTGGTGTTCCGGCAGTGTAGAGGGTCGTGCTGGGGGTGGTGTTTCAGGTGTTAGGGCAGTGCAGTGGTGTTCGGGCAGTGTAGGGGGTCATGCTGGGGGTGGTGTTTCAGGGTTTAGGGCAGTGCAGTGGTGTTCGGGCAGTGTAGGGGGTCTTGTTGGGGGTGGTGTTTCAGGGTTTAGGGCAGTGGTGTTCGGGCAGTGTAGGGGGTCTTGCTGGGGGTGATGTTTCAGGGTTTAGGGCAGTGCAGTGGTGTTCCGGCAGTGTAGGGGGTCTTGCTGGGGGTAGTGTTTAGGGGTTTAGGGCAGTGCAGTGGTGTTCGTGCAGTGTAGGGGGTCGTGCTGGGTGTGGTGTTTCAGCGTTTATGGCAGTGCAGTAGTGTTCGGGCAGTGTAGGGGATCGTGCAGGGGTGGTGTTTCAGGGTTTAGGGCAGTGCAGTGGTGTTCGGGCAGTTTAGGGGGTCGTGCTGGGGGTGGTGTTTCAGGGTTTAGGGCAGTGCAGTGGTGTTCATGCAGTGTAGGGGGTCGTGCAGGGGTGCTGTTTCAGGGTTTAGGGCAGTGCAGTGGTGTTTGGGCAGTGTAGGGGTCGTGCTGGGGCTGGTGTTTCATGGTTTAGGGCAGTGCAGTGGTGTTCGGGCAGTGTAGGGGGTCTTGCTGGGGGTGGTGTTTCAGGGTTTAGGGCAGTGGTGTTCGGGCAGTGTAGGGGGTCTTGCTGGGGGTGATGTTTCAGGGTTTAGGGCAGTTAAGTGGTGTTCGGGCAGTGTAGGGGGTCTTGCTGGGGGTAGTGTTTCAGGGTTTAGGGCAGTGCAGTGGTGTTTGTGCAGTGTAGGGGGTCCTGCTGGGGATGGTGTTTCCGGGTTTAGGGCAGTGCAGTAGTGTTCGGGCAGTGTCGGGGGTCGTGCAGGGGGTGGTGTTTCAGGGTTTAGGGCAGTGCAGTGGTGTTCGGGCAGTGTAGGGGGTCGTGCTGGGGGTGGTGTTTCAGGGTTTAGGGCAGTGCAGTGGTGTTTGGGCAGTGTAGGGGGTCGTGCTGGGGCTGGTGTTTCATGGTTTAGGGCAGTGCAGTGGTGTTCCGGCAGTGTAGGGGGTCGTGCTGGGGGTGGTGTTTCAGGGTTTAGGGCAGTGCAGTGGTGTTTGGGCAGTGTAGGGGGTCATGCTGGGGGTGGTGTTTCAGGGTTTAGGGCAGTGCAGTGGTGTTCGTGCAGTCTAGGGGGTCCTGCTGGGGATAGTGTTTAGGGGTTTAGGGCAGTGCAGTGGTGTTCGTGCAGTGTAGGGGGTCGTGCTGGGGGTGGTGTTTCAGCGTTTAGGGCATTGCAGTAGTGTTCGGGCAGTGTAGGGGATCATGCAGGGGGTGGTGTTTCAGGGT
Source organism: Calotriton arnoldi (assembly GCA_963921515.1). Classification (NCBI taxonomy): domain Eukaryota; kingdom Metazoa; phylum Chordata; class Amphibia; order Caudata; family Salamandridae; genus Calotriton; species Calotriton arnoldi. The sequence goes on from CAWUFW010009995.1 coordinate 725,202, forward strand.
TTAGGGCAGTGCAGTGGTGTTCGGGCATTGTAGGGGGTCGTGCTGGGGGTGGTGTTTCAGGGTTTAGGGCAGTGCAGTGGTGTTCGTGCAGTGAAGGGGGTCGTGCTGGGGATGGTGTTTCAGGGATTAGGGCAGTGCAGTAGTGTTCGGGCAGTGTAGGGGGTCGTGCAGGGGATGGTGTTTCAGGGTTTAGGGCAGTGCAGTGGTGTTCGGGCAGTGTAGGGGGTTGTGCTGGGGGTGGTGTTTCAGGGTTTAGGGCAGTGCAGTGCAGTGGTGTTCGGGCAGTGTAGGGGGTCGTGCTGGGGGGGGTGTTTCAGGGTTTAGGGCAGTGCAGTGGTGTTCGGGCAGTGTAGGGGGTCTTGCTGGGGGTGGTGTTTCAGGGTTTAGGGCAGTGGTGTTCAGGCAGTGTAGGGGTCTTGCTGGGGGTGATGTTTCAGGGTTTAGGGCAGTGCAGTGGTGTTCGGGCAGTGTAGGAGGTCTTGCTGGGGGTAGTGTTTCAGGGTTTAGGGCAGTGCAGTGGTGTTCCGGCAGTGTAGGGGGTCGTGCTGGGGGTGGTGTTTCAGGGTTTAGGGCAGTGCAGTGGTGTTCGGGCAGTGTAGGGGGTCATGCTGGGGGTGGTGTTTCAGGGTTTAGGGCAGTGCAGTGGTGTTCGGGCAGTGTAGGGGGTCTTGCTGGGGGTGGTGTTTCAGGGTTTAGGGCAGTGGTGTTCGGGCAGTGTAGGGGGTCTTGCTGGGGGTGATGTTTCAGGGTTTAGGGCAGTGCAGTGGTGTTCCGGCAGTGTAGGGGGTCTTGCTGGGGGTAGTGTTTAGGGGTTTAGGGCAGTGCAGTGGTGTTCGTGCAGTGTAGGGGGTCGTGCTGGGGGTGGTGTTTCAGCGTTTATGGCAGTGCAGTAGTGTTCGGGCAGTGTAGGGGATCGTGCAGGGGGTGGTGTTTCAGGGTTTAGGGCAGTGCAGTGGTGTTCGGGCAGTGTAGGGGGTCGTGCTGGGGGTGGTGTTTCAGGGTTTAGGGCAGTACAGTGGTGTTCATGCAGTGTAGGGGGTCGTGCAGGGGGTGTTGTTTCAGGGTTTAGGGCAGTGCAGTGGTGTTCGGGCAGTGTAGGGGTCGTGCTGGGGCTGGTGTTTCAGGGTTTAGGGCAGTGCAGTGGTGTTCGGGCAGTGTAGGGGGTCTTGCTGGGGGTGGTGTTTCAGGGTTTAGGGCAGTGGTGTTCGGGCAGTGTAGGGGGTCTTGCTGGGGGTGATGTTTCAGGGTTTAGGGCAGTTAAGTGGTGTTCGGGCAGTGTAGGGGGTCTTGCTGGGGGTAGTGTTTCAGGGTTTAGGGCAGTGCAGTGGTGTTCGTGCAGTGTAGGGGGTCGTGCTGGGGATGGTGTTTCAGGGTTTAGGGCAGTGCAGTAGTGTTCGGGCAGTGTAGGGGGTCGTGCAGGGGGTGGTGTTTCAGGGTTTAGGGCAGTGCAGTGGTGTTCGGGCAGTGTAGGGGGTCGTGCTGGGGGTGGTGTTTCAGGGTTTAGGGCAGTGCAGTGGTGTTTGGGCAGTGTAGGGGGTCGTGCTGGGGCTGGTGTTTCATGGTTTAGGGCAGTGCAGTGGTGTTCCGGCAGTGTAGGGGGTCGTGCTGGGGGTGGTGTTTCAGGGTTTAGGGCAGTGCAGTGGTGTTCGGGCAGTGTAGGGGGTCATGCTGGGGGTGGTGTTTCAGGGTTTAGGGCAGTGCAGTGGTGTTCGGGCAGTGTAGGGGGTCATGCTGGGGGTAGTGTTTAGGGGTTTAGGGCAGTGCAGTGGTGTTCGTGCAGTGTAGGGGGTCGTGCTGGGGGTGGTGTTTCAGCGTTTAGGGCAGTGCAGTAGTGTTCGGGCAGTGTAGGGGATCGTGCAGGGGTGGTGTTTCAGGGTTTAGGGCAGTGCAGTGGTGTTCCGGCATTGTAGGGGGTCGTGCTGGGGGTGGTGTTTCAGGGTTTAGGGCAGTGCAGTGGTGTTCATGCAGTATAGGGGGTCGTGCAGGGGGTGCTGTTTCAGGGTTTAGGGCAGTGCAGTGGTGTTCGGGCAGTGTAGGGGTCGTGCTGGGGCTGGTGTTTCAGGGTTTAGGGCAGTGCAGTGGTGTTCGGGCAGTGTAGGGGGTCTTGCTGGGGGTGGTGTTTCAGGGTTTAGGGCAGTGGTGTTCGGGCAGTGTAGGGGGTCTTGCTGGGGGTGATGTTTCAGGGTTTAGGGCAGTTAAGTGGTGTTCGGGCAGTGTAGGGGGTCTTGCTGGGGGTAGTGTTTCAGGGTTTAGGGCAGTGCAGTGGTGTTCGTGCAGTGTAGGGGGTCGTGCTGGGGATGGTGTTTCAGGGTTTAGGGCAGTGCAGTAGTGTTCGGGCAGTGTAGGGGGTTGTGCAGGGGTGGTGTTTCAGGGTTTAGGGCAGTGCAGTGGTGTTCGGGCAGTGTAGTTGGTCATGCTGGGGGTGGTTTTTCAGGGTTTAGGGCAGTGCAGTGGTGTTCGGGCAGTGTAGAGGGTCATGCTGGGGGTAGTGTTTAGGGGTTTAGGGCAGTGCAGTGGTGTTCGTGCAGTGTAGGGGGTCGTGATGGGGGTGGTGTTTCAGCGTTTAGGGCAGTGCAGTAGTGTTCGGGCAGTGTAGGGGATCGTGCAGGGGGTGGTGTTTCAGGGTTTAGGGCAGTGCAGTGGTGTTCGGGCATTGTAGGGGGTCGTGCTGGGGGTGGTGTTTCAGGGTTTAGGGCAGTGCAGTGGTGTTCATGCAGTGTAGGGGGTCGTGCAGGGGGTGCTGTTTCAGGGTTTAGGGCAGTGCAGTGGTGTTCGGGCAGTGTAGGGGTCGTGCTGGGGCTGGTGTTTCAGGGTTTAGGGCAGTGCAGTGGTGTTCGGGCAGTTTAGGGGGTCTTGCTGGGGGTGGTGTTTCAGGGTTTAGGGCAGTGGTGTTCGGGCAGTGTAGGGGGTCTTGCTGGGGGTAGTGTTTCAGGGTTTAGGGCAGTGCAGTGGTGTTCGTGCAGTGTAGGGGGTCGTGCTGGGGATGGTGTTTCAGGGTTTAGGGCAGTGCAGTAGTGTTCGGGCAGTGTAGGGGGTCATGCAGGGGATGGTGTTTCAGGGTTTAGGGCAGTGCAGTGGTGTTCGGGCAGTGTAGGGGTCGTGCTGGGGGTGGTGTTTCAGGGTTTAGGGCAGTGCAGTGCAGTGGTGTTCGGGCAGTGTAGGGGGTCGTGCTGGGGGTGGTGTTTCAGGGTTTAGGGCAGTGCAGTGGTGTTCGGGCAGTGTAGGGGGTCTTGCTGGGGGTGGTGTTTCAGGGTATAGGGCAGTGGTGTTCAGGCAGTGTAGGGGGTCTTGCTGGGGGTGATGTTTCAGGGTTTAGGGCAGTGCAGTGGTGTTCGGGCAGTGTAGGAGGTCTTGCTGGGGGTAGTGTTTCACGGTTTAGGGCAGTGCAGTGGTGTTCCGGCAGTGTAGGGGGTCGTGCTGGGGGTGGTGTTTCAGGGTTTAGGGCAGTGCAGTGGTGTTCGGGCAGTGTAGGGGGTCATGCTGGGGGTGGTGTTTCAGGGTTTAGGGCAGTGCAGTGGTGTTCGGGCAGTGTAGGGGGTCTTGCTGGGGGTGGTGTTTCAGGGTTTAGGGCAGTGGTGTTCGGGCAGTGTAGGGGGTCTTGCTGGGGGTGATGTTTCAGGGTTTAGGGCAGTGCATTGGTGTTCCGGCAGTGTAGGGGGTCTTGCTGGGGGTAGTGTTTAGGGGTTTAGGGCAGTGCAGTGGTGTTCGTGCAGTGTAGGGGATCGTGCTGGGGGTGTTGTTTCAGCGTTTATGGCAGTGCAGTAGTGTTCGGGCAGTGTAGGGGATCGTGCAGGGGGTGGTGTTTCAGGGTTTAGGGCAGTGCAGTGGTGTTCGGGCAGTGTAGGGGGTCGTGCTGGGGGTGGTGTTTCAGGGTTTAGGGCAGTGCAGTGGTGTTCATGCAGTGTAGGGGATCGTGCAGGGGTGCTGTTTCAGGGTTTAGGGCAGTGCAGTGGTGTTCGGGCAGTGTAGGGGTCGTGCTGGGGCTGGTGTTTCAGGGTTTAGGGCAGTGCAGTGGTGTTCGGGCAGTGTAGGGGGTCTTGCTGGGGGTGGTGTTTCAGGGTTTAGGGCAGTGGTGTTCGGGCAGTGTAGGGGGTCTTGCTGGGGGTGATGTTTCAGGGTTTAGGGCAGTTAAGTGGTGTTCGGGCAGTGTAGGGGGTCTTGCTGGGGGTAGTGTTTCAGGGTTTAGGGCAGTGCAGTGGTGTTCGTGCAGTGTAGGGGGTCGTGCTGGGGATGGTGTTTCAGGGTTTAGGGCAGTGCAGTAGTGTTCGGGCAGTGTAGGGGGTCGTGCAGGGGGTGGTGTTTCAGGGTTTAGGGCAGTGCAGTGGTGTTCGGGCAGTGTAGGGGGTCGTGCTGGGGGTGGTGTTTCAGGGTTTAGGGCAGTGCAGTGGTGTTTGGGCAGTGTAGGGGGTCGTGCTGTGGCTGGTGTTTCATGGTTTAGGGCAGTGCAGTGGTGTTCCGGCAGTGTAGGGGGTCGTGCTGGGGGTGGTGTTTCAGGGTTTAGGGCAGTGCAGTGGTGTTCGGGCAGTGTAGGGGGTCATGCTGGGGGTGGTGTTTCAGGGTTTAGGGCAGTGCAGTGGTGTTCGGGCAGTGTAGGGGGTCATGCTGGGGGTAGTGTTTAGGGGTTTAGGGCAGTGCAGTGGTGTTCGTGCAGTGTAGGGGGTCGTGCTGGGGGTGGTGTTTCAGCGTTTAGGGCAGTGCAGTAGTGTTCGGGCAGTGTAGGGGATCGTGCAGGGGGTGGTGTTTCAGGGTTTAGGGCAGTGCAGTGGTGTTCGGGCATTGTAGGGGGTCGTGCTGGGGGTGGTGTTTCAGGGTTTAGGGCAGTGCAGTGGTGTTCATGCAGTGTAGAGGGTCGTGCAGGGGGTGCTGTTTCAGGGTTTAGGGCAGTGCAGTGGTGTTCGGGCAGTGTAGGGGTCATGCTGGGGCTGGTGTTTCAGGGTTTAGGGCAGTGCAGTGGTGTTCGGGCAGTGTAGGGGGTCTTGCTGGGGGTGGTGTTTCAGGGTTTAGGGCAGTGGTGTTCGGGCAGTGTAGGGGGTCTTGCTGGGGGTAGTGTTTCAGGGTTTAGGGCAGTGCAGTGGTGTTCGTGCAGTGTAGGGGGTCGTGCTGGGGATGGTGTTTCAGGGTTTAGGGCAGTGCAGTAGTGTTCGGGCAGTGTAGGGGGTCGTGCAGGGGATGGTGTTTCAGGGTTTAGGGCAGTGCAGTGGTGTTCGGGCAGTGTAGGGGGTCGTGCTGGCGGTGGTGTTTCAGGGTTTAGGGCAGTGCAGTGCAGTGGTGTTCGGGCAGTGTAGGGGGTCGTGCTGGGGGTGGTGTTTCAGGGTTTAGGGCAGTGGTGTTCAGGCAGTGTAGGGGGTCTTGCTGGGGGTGATGTTTCAGGGTTTAGGGCAGTGCAGTGGTGTTCGGGCAGTGTAGGAGGTCTTGCTGGGGGTAGTGTTTCAGGGTTTAGGGCAGTGCAGTGGTGTTCGGGCAGTGTAGGGGGCGTGCTGGGGGTGGTGTTTCAGGGTTTAGCGCAGTGCAGTGGTGTTCGGGCAGTGTAGGGGGTCGTGAAGGGGTGGTGTTTCAGGGTTTAGGGCAGTGCAGTGGTGTTCGGGCAGTATAGAGGGTCATGCTAGGGTTGGTGTTTCAGGGTTTAGGGCAGTGCAGTGGTGTTCAGGCAGTGTAGGGGGTCGTGCAGGGGCTGGTGTTTCAGGGTTTAGGGCAGTGCAGTGGTGTTCAGGCAGTGTAGGGGGTCGTGCTGGGGGTAGTCTTTTAGGGTTTAGGGTAGTGCAGTGGTGCTTGTGTAGTGTAGGGGGTCGTGCTGGGGGTAGTGTTTTAGGGTTTAAGGTAGTGCAGTGGTGTTTGTGTAGTGTAGGGGTCATGTTTTAGAGTAGTGCAGTGGTGTTTGGGTAGTGTAGGGGGTCGTGCTGGGGGTAGTGTTTTAGGATTTAGGTTAGTGCAGTGGTGTTTGGGTAGTGTAGGGGGTCGTGCTGGGGGTAGTGTTTTAGGGTTTAAGGTAGTGCAGTGGTGTTTGTGTAGTCTAGGGGGTCGTGCTGGGGGTAGTGTTTTAGGGTTTAGGGCAGTGCAGTGGTGTTCGTGCAGTGTAGGGGGTCGTGCTGGGGATGGTGTTTCAGGGTTTAGGGCAGTGCAGTAGTGTTCGGGCAGTGTAGGGGGTCGTGCAGGGGGTGGTGTTTCAGGGTTTAGGGCAGTGCAGTGGTGTTCGGGCAGTGTAGGGGGTCGTGCTGGGGGTGGTGTTTCAGGGTTTAGGGCAGTGCAGTGGTGTTTGGGCAGTGTAGGGGGTCGTGCTGTGGCTGGTGTTTCATGGTTTAGGGCAGTGCAGTGGTGTTCCGGCAGTGTAGGGGGTCGTGCTGGGGGTGGTGTTTCAGGGTTTAGGGCAGTGCAGTGGTGTTCGGGCAGTGTAGGGGGTCATGCTGGGGGTGGTGTTTCAGGGTTTAGGGCAGTGCAGTGGTGTTCGGGCAGTGTAGGGGGTCATGCTGGGGGTAGTGTTTAGGGGTTTAGGGCAGTGCAGTGGTGTTCGTGCAGTGTAGGGGGTCGTGCTGGGGGTGGTGTTTCAGCGTTTAGGGCAGTGCAGTAGTGTTCGGGCAGTGTGGAGGATCGTGCAGGGGGTGGTGTTTCAGGGTTTAGGGCAGTGCAGTGGTGTTCGGGCATTGTAGGGGGTCGTGCTGGGGGTGGTGTTTCAGGGTTTAGGGCAGTGCAGTGGTGTTCATGCAGTGTAGAGGGTCGTGCAGGGGGTGCTGTTTCAGGGTTTAGGGCAGTGCAGTGGTGTTCGGGCAGTGTAGGGGTCATGCTGGGGCTGGTGTTTCAGGGTTTAGGGCAGTGCAGTGGTGTTCGGGCAGTGTAGGGGGTCTTGCTGGGGGTGGTGTTTCAGGGTTTAGGGCAGTGGTGTTCGGGCAGTGTAGGGGGTCTTGCTGGGGGTAGTGTTTCAGGGTTTAGGGCAGTGCAGTGGTGTTCGTGCAGTGTAGGGGGTCGTGCTGGGGATGGTGTTTCAGGGTTTAGGGCAGTGCAGTAGTGTTCGGGCAGTGTAGGGGGTCGTGCAGGGGATGGTGTTTCAGGGTTTAGGGCAGTGCAGTGGTGTTCGGGCAGTGTAGGGGTCGTGCTGGGGTTTGGTGTTTCAGGGTTTAGGGCAGTGCAGTGCAGTGGTGTTCGGGCAGTGTAGGGGGTCGTGCTGGGGGTGGTGTTTCAGGGTTTAGGGCAGTGGTGTTCAGGCAGTGTAGGGGGTCTTGCTGGGGGTGATGTTTCAGGGTTTAGGGCAGTGCAGTGGTGTTCGGGCAGTGTAGGAGGTCTTGCTGGGGGTAGTGTTTCAGGGTTTAGGGCAGTGCAGTGGTGTTCGGGCAGTGTAGGGGCGTGCTGGGGGTGGTGTTTCAGGGTTTAGGGCAGTGCAGTGGTGTTCGGGCAGTGTAGGGGGTCGTGAAGGGGGTGGTGTTTCAGGGTTTAGGGCAGTGCAGTGGTGTTCGGGCAGTATAGAGGGTCATGCTAGGGTTGGTGTTTCAGGGTTTAGGGCAGTGCAGTGGTGTTCAGGCAGTGTAGGGGGTCGTGCAGGGGCTGGTGTTTCAGGGTTTAGGGCAGTGCAGTGGTGTTCAGGCAGTGTAGGGGGTCGTGCTGGGGGTAGTCTTTTAGGGTTTAGGGTAGTGCAGTGGTGCTTGTGTAGTGTAGGGGGTCATGCTGGGGGTAGTGTTTTAGGGTTTAGGGTAGTGCAGTGGTGTTTGTGTAGTGTAGGGGTCATGTTTTAGAGTAGTGCAGTGGTGTTTGGGTAGTGTAGGGGGTCGTGCTGGGGGTAGTGTTTTAGGGTTTAAGGTAGTGCAGTGGTGTTTGTGTAGTCTAGGGGGTCGTGCTGGGGGTAGTGTTTTAGGGTTTAGGGTAGTGCAGTGGTGCTTGTGTAGTGTAGGGGTCATGCTGGGGGTAGTGTTTTAGGGTTTAGGGTAGTGCAGTGGTGTTTGTGTAGTGTAGGGGGTCATGTTTTAGGGTAGTGCAGTGGTGTTTGGGTAGTGTAGGGGGTCGTGCTGGGGGTAGTGTTTTAGGATTTAGGTTAGTGCAGTGGTGTTGGGGTAGTGTTTTAGGGTTTAGGGTAGTGCAGTGGTGTTTATGTAGTATAGGGGGTCATGCTGGTGGTAGTGTTTTATGGTTTAGGATAGTGCAGTGGTGCTTGTGTAGTGTAGGGGGTCATGCTGGGGGTAGTGTTTTAGGGTTTAGGGTAGTGCAGTGGTGTTTTTGTAGTGTAGGGGGTCATGTTTTAAGATGCAACGCTCCAATACCTGACCAGTCTGCACTACATAAAACTGCAAAAAAACTAAAAATAAAAAGTGTTTTTCACACTTTTGTCATTGGGCTATATGTGGGCTACATCTGGGTAATATTTGTGCTACATTTGGGCTCTTTTTTCACTGGTGGCCATCTTGGAAGACTTCTTTGTTATGAAGTTTCCTAATTTCCTCATTTACTGCAGTCTCCTCAGTAGGAAATGCTTTCAGTTTTTTACTTTGATTCAATCAAGAAGGCATTCAGATGTGTCACACATTTGCCATAAATTCAGAATGTTAGCACTCTAGTTGTTCATTAGATCACTGTAGTAAAGCTACTGCTCACCAAGGAGTTAACTGGAAGTCTACTGCTGGTATTGAAAGTGATTGTTTCAGTCTGCATGTCAGAATTTTCTAATGAAATAGAAGAGGATTTGAGATCTCACTTAAAACATGCACTAAATTTTCTTTTTGCAGCACTAACCATAATTTCTATGGCAAAATGAACCCCCTCATTTTGTTCCTTTTTAAATTAAATGTTTTAAGTGTTACCAGTTTATTCCAATCAAGATGGCTTCAGGTGTGCCATACTTTTGTCGTAAGTAAGGCTGTTAGCTCTCTAGTTGTTCTTTAGAACACTCTGGGAAGCTGCAGTAGAACACAAAGGCATCAACTGACAGGCTGCTCCTGTTGAAATATAACAGGAAGATATTTGAGTTCTCACTTAAAACATGTCCTAATTTTTCTTTCTACAGCACTAACCATAATTTCTATGGCAAAATGAACCCCCTCATTTTGTTCCTTTTTAAATTAAATGTTTTAAGTGTTACCAGTTTATTCCAATCAAGATGGCTTCAGGTGTGCCATACTTTTGTCATAAGTAAGACTGTTAGCACTCTAGTTGTTCTTTAGAACACTCTGGGAAGCTGCAGTAGAACACAAAGGCATCAACTGACAGGCTGCTCCTGTTGAAATATAACAGGAAGATATTTGAGATCACACTTGAAACATGTCCTAATTTTTCTTTCTACAGCACTAACCATAATTTCTATGACAAAATGAACCCCATCATTTTGTTCCTTTTTAAATTAAATGTTTTAAGTGTTACCAGTTTATTCCAATCAAGATGGCTTCAGGTGTGCCATACTTTTGTCATAAGTAAGGCTGTTAGCACTCTAGTTGTTCTTTAGAACACTCTGGGAAGCTGCAGTAGAACACAAAGGCATCAACTGACAGGCTGCTCCTGTTGAAATATAACAGGAAGATATTTGAGATCACACTTGAAACATGTCCTAATTTTTCTTTCCAGAGCACTAACCATAATTTCTATGACAAGATGAACCCCATCATTTTGTTCCTTTTTAAATTAAATGTTTTAAGTGTTACCAGTTTATTCCAATCAAGATGGCTTCAGGTGTGCCATTCTTTTGTCATAAGTAAGGCTGTTAGCACTCTAGTTGTTCTTTAGAACACTCTGGGAAGCTGCAGTAGAACACAAAGGAATCAACTGACAGTCTCTGCCCTTGTTGGATGTACATGTTTTACTGAGAATGTCAGACTTCATTCTCACATGACTGAGAAAGATAATGTGAATTTACAGAAAATATGCTCTCATTTTAGCTTCTGGAGCACCTTCCAAAACTGTATGGGACAAGCATGTGAAAATAGTTTTCTCTCAAACATGATTCATGATATCCCAGCAGAAGGTTTTTCACAGGGTAAAATCACCTTAGAACACACCACAATTCCTGAAATTAGTATGGTACCATCAACAAATGAATTCTAATGTAACTAAAGTCTGTTATCACCCTTTATAGTTCTCCTTTTGGTAACCCTCAAAATCTTCGATTCACTACAATGCATTTCAATGGGGTACTATAGCAATAATGTAACCGAATCCAGCCACAC